>JACMZG010001893.1:14379792-14714792 GCA_018340805.1 Microvelia longipes
TAAAACAATTTTTATCAACTCTCCACACATTGTTTGTGTTTTTTTTTATTATAAATGTATTATTATATAACTTACTGTAAATTTGTACTGTTTATTTGATTATGATATAAATCGAATGTAGTCGATTTGGTGTTTTAAAATACAGCCAATAGGGAGTCTCTAGTAATAAAATTTGTATGATTTTTAGTATAAAGAATAAAAAAATATGTTGGATTTTATTTTGTTTTAAGGACACTGAAATTGGCAAGGCTATAATGAGGTGTTCAAAAATTGAAACTTATTGAGTTCAAATGTTTCTTAACAAGTTTTTTTCCATCACAAAGCGATGTCGCAAACAAATATTTCGCTTCTCGTTCCCAATCAATTATTTTCAAAGATTTTTCTCAAATCGAGTTAAATTTATAAATCACAAAAAATGGGAGAAGAAACGAATTTCTAGGTATCCTAGAAGGTCCCTGTTAAAAAAAAAAAAAAACTCAGACTCCGAAGCTGATAGTATCAGTAGGAATGTCTTTCATCTTGAGACAGATAACCGCAATGTTATAAAGGACACCCGACAACAAACTATCTTCGGACTGGACCCCCCAGTTCTTTAACAAGCTTCCAAAATAACCTTTTTTTCTTATAATTAATACAATTTTAGTAATCTAGAAATATTTGTATTGTTTAGGTGCGGTTAGGAATGATAGGTACAAGGATAAACACTGTAGCAGAATGTGTATCTTTCAAAACTTAACAAATGATGTAATTTAATCTTTGCTTTTACTTCCTTCAACCTGCTTTACAATGGAAAGCTTTGCAACAGTTAAAAATACAATTATTGTAAAATAGTTTTAATTGTTGATTTACCTTTTACTACTTTTTTAGTTATGCTTTAAATGAATAGAGATATTATTACTAGAGAGGTTGTTGAATTTCGAAACACAGAAAAAGTAATCTGAACAACTTTGATTATAATATAATCCATAGGGAAATTAATACTAGAGAGGTTCTATTGGTTGAACTTCGAAACATAGAAAAAGTAAGCTGAACAACTTTTATTATAATATAATCCATAGGGAAATTAATACTAGAGAGGTTCTATTGGTTGAACTTCGAAACATAGAAAAAGTAAGCTGAATAACTTTGATTATAATATAATCCATAGGAAAAATAATACTAGAGAGGTTCTATTGGTTGAACTTCGAAACATAGAAAAAGTAAGCTGAACAACTTTGATTATAATATAATCCATAGGGAAATTAATACTACAGAGGTTCTATCGGTAGAATTTCGAAACATAGAAAAAGTAACCTGAACAACTTTGATTATTAATATTATCAAATTGAACAGTACAGTATTATTGTAACTTATATTAGTGTGTATAATACAAGACAAGCACAAAGAATGATTTAATGCTAAACAGCCATTGGTTTATTATAACAACACGCTCACGAATAAGATTACAATAAGGTTGCACAGAGCCCCAGAAAGCCCCAAAAAGATGTTTCAAGACTCTTAATATATCAAGATAGGAATGGTCTCTCTAGTATTATACATCTATGTTTTAAAACTTTATAAGTGACGACAAAATAAAAATAAATGAATTAAAATTACTCCAATTGAATAAAAAAATTAAACTTAATTAAAATAAAGTAAGTTTAATTTTCTAATATAATTTAGTCATTGTAATTAATTTATTCAAAAAATGCCGGTTCAAGAACCCTTTTGTTCATTAGGGCATAACCGCAAGTGAGTCACAGCTATTATGCTCATATTATTAATTAAAATTAGAAAAATGGTCTATGATAAATAAAACTTAAAGCATAGGCCCGGGATGCGAACTCCAAACCTCCGGTACCAAAATCGAGTGAATACGATAATGGCTTTAAATCTAGATATGTTGTAATTAAAATTTTTAAATTATTATAACCATTTATGAAAATTCCATTGTAATTAATTATTATTTTTATTTGTAAAAATACAAATAAAAATATATTTTAAAAAAAATAGGACGAAGATTGCAAATTTGTAATCTCTTAACAAGAAATAAAATATTAAGGTATACAAAAAATAAAGATATGCGAGAGAAGCTTTTATTAATTGGTGAAGTGGGTGTGCAGGTTTGAAGAAGTATATTACAAGAGTGTGGATAATAATCTGACAAAGGTATATCGATCCTCAATAAAGAGCCCTAGGGTGTTTTCAAAACCATCAAGTGCCGATTTAAGTGCCATTGTATTTTCCACCCAATCGCATTTGGTTCGGTTTATCGAGACCTGGTTAGAATCGCTCCGATGCTACCTGACCAGATGGGACCTCTATGTTTTTGAAGGGCAAAACTAAATTATTTAAAAAGCAATAAGAGAGCAAACGTATAAAGTTTGATCAATCTGGAATTGAGACACTAAAAGCGATGACAATGTTTTTGTACCTAGAGCTGAAGTCGTTTCAGAGGGGAATTTAATTTAGTTAAGTAAACCTAAATCACCCTTAGTTACGTCTTAGTCAGCCAATTAAACCTAAAGAAACTTAAACATTAGTAGATCAGCAAGTCTTCTCAAAGATGTCGTTTTAAAAATTACAAACCAAAAACACTTGCCAAATTACAGTAAACAGACAAATATAAAACACCTAAGAGTACTATAAAATAACTGTATAAAGCAATAGACCATACAATTTGGAGGCACCAATAAAAAAATTAAAAGTATTATAGGG
This sequence comes from Microvelia longipes, assembly GCA_018340805.1. NCBI lineage: Eukaryota > Metazoa > Arthropoda > Insecta > Hemiptera > Veliidae > Microvelia > Microvelia longipes. Next base: position 14,382,490 of record JACMZG010001893.1, read on the forward strand.
AATTTTGCAAATGGGGTTACTCCTATAGTGAGAGTTGGACCAGGAGTGTGACAAAAAGCCGTTTCAGAGGTCCCGAAGATCAAAAAATAATTGTCTAATTTTTGCTATATATACACATACATATATACACACATATATATATATATATAATATATATATATATATATATATATATATATATATATATATATATATATATATATATATATATATATATTATATATATATATATATATATATGAAAACATAACCAAAAAATTAGTTAGGTATCTAGTGTACTTTCACTAGAATTACTATTAAAACGATTTCGTTGTCACCTCAATGACTAACTATATTTTTCGAATATTTCAAAAAATGACAAATCCTTTTTTTCTTGACAAACTTGTTTGTCAAGAAAAATAAAAATAAATAAAGAAATACACCAAATTAGTCTTTGCCCTGCGACAGGGTAAGACGTAATGGTACCGCTTAGGAATTAAAAGGTACCAGCAAAATCCAATTTTTCCTTTTTTTGCTCTATCAAAACCTAAAATAAAAGGGTAAAAAGAGCTAGTCAAGCTTTCAAGATATTCATATACATGCTTGTCGCAATTTGTTGAAGCATAAAGATGATTCAGATAAGCATATAAGAGCTTAGCGTGTAGCAAGAGCTTAGTAGTGTATATGTAAAGCTTAGTGGTTGTATAGTATCGACAGAGCTAATTAATAGAGTTGAGAGGGATGCTGTCCGCTGTAACATGTAGAGAGGACTACATTGAGCAACACAGAATATTCATTGTGGGATCCCTCTATTGGCTCATTAGCATTTGACTGGCAACTCCCTGCTCAATAAATCAGTTCGCGATCTAACCCTAATGAAGATAAACTAACGCACATGCTTTTCGGCAGTTCTTTTGCCTACCTCGCCAGAAAATCCCCTAATTGGTCTGATTTGTAGACACCCTTTTTTGTACCGATCGGATAAATGTTAAAAAGATGGTGTGGTTCAGAAGTGACACAGGTACTAATGATATCTTACCTTTAAAACTGGTATATCTGTATGATCGTTACTCCTTTTAACACGGTATTATGTTACCTCTGACTATATTCTTTAAAGGCGTGTACATACTATTAAAGCACTAAAAATTTAAAATACTTCAACAAATATTTGCTTTGAAAAATTTATAATGAATTGATCTTAAGAGTGAAGTGATTGCAATAGAATAAATTATAATAAATCAATGAGACTGGAAGAAGATTTGACTCCAGAGAATCATGACGACAATCCGAGTAATTATCCCACTGAAATGTCCGAGTTACTTTATTATTATTCTCTGGATATCCTTAAGTAAGATTTTTAAAGGAATTGTTAAGTATAAAGAAAGATATAAATGCTGAATAGATAAATACTGCAGTGTGGTTGTGGAGGGAGTCTATTCTTCACGGGGTGCCCCTAATGAGCCTGACTACTTATAAAAGCGCTAATCGATCCTATCCTTGGCTACCATTATCCTCCTTTTGTCCTGGACTAGCTCCTTTGTCTCAAAAACCCGGGGATTTATTTTCACGCCTTGCGATACTACTGGAGGCCCTTCAAAACCGTCTGTTTATGCCGACCGAGAGACTCACGACATTTCATTTAAAGTCTACTTTAATAGGCCTTTGTTTTCAAGATTCTTGATTGAAATTTTTTTTCTAACATTTTTTTTAAAAAGATTTTAATTCTATTAGATGGACTCCCGGGTTGCGGAGAAGACACTATTACTTTTAATATAAAATAATACCTTAAGAGTCTCTAGACAATTGATCTTATTAACTTTAAGTTGTTAATTCATTTAAGCGTTTTATATGTTACCAGTAGAGTCAGATCAAAGTAAGTAAACTCCGAAGGCTACCGCGGTTATTGTAATGAATGTTTAATTCTCAATGGAAGCGTCACTTTGAATGATGAATCCAACGTTTCACTTCTTCTTCAAGGATGTAGGACACCATAGATAAAAAGAAAATGCTCTACGAAAATTTTAAAAAAGCTATTTAAAATATAATTGGCAGAATTGGTTATTGCTTTGATTCATGTTAAATATACTTTTTAGCTACCTTTAGAAGTAGGATAGGGTTATGATTTTTTTTTGCAATCGTTCAGTCGCACTCTACACAAGGAGGTAACCTAATACCTGAATATCCTAAGTGAAATTTAAATCTAATAATTAGGTTAGTTGGTCATACTGTGCTAGACCTAAAGAGTAATTGCTTTTATAATCAACGGTAAAACATCTGCTTCCTAGGTATCAGAGCTTACCGTACTAAGTGAAATATAATTGAATCTACAGTAAGAGGGGACAATACAACCCCTATAGAGGTTACCACCACATCATTTTCTGATTCCAATCTCCATTTAAAGTGGATTAGTCTGAAAGATATCCCAGAATCGATTGCTGAGTAACGGATATTAAAGATAAACACGTCACAGCTAGAATTAAAGAAAGAAGCAGTCCAACATGTTTAGTCAGGACATTTAAAAAAGAAAGAAAGAAAGAAGAGGAAAGTCACAGCAAGTAAGTAGAGGCTTAGGTGATTTTCTCAGTGTTGCCTTGATGTGCACCTCAACGTTTATATCTTTCAATTGTCTAGAAGTTAAATCAATAGTATATTATGCAACTAGGCAGTAAAGTTACATATAATTGCAGTCGAAATTTAATATTGACGAGCTATTGTGAGTCACTTGTATAGGAGTAACAAAAGTGCTTCTTGCATTATTTGTATGTAGATGAGCCATAGTAAGAGACGCTTCTAATTCTAAATCCAAAGAACAATCAAACTTATAATAACTTTATACCAATCATACCTAGCACACTTCTATGAAGTTAGTAATAACATAATAATTCCATTTTAAATAGATGTACATTGCTCAAAGCGTGCGTTACCGACCCTATAATATGAAACGAATGATACGATTATTAACTCAGCCCCCGTTAATAACAAGTTATTCTAATATCTATCTTTTAGGATAGTATTTTTAAGTATCTCACCCCATCTTCTGTTATAAACAGTTTGCGTGAGTCTTAATATTAAAGTAAAATATAATGTTATAACTAGAAAATAAAAGAGAAAAAACAATACTTTCAATTACTTAAAGGAAATGAGGTATATTGTAATAAATATAATGACGGGTTTGGTGTCACAATGCTTGGACAACGTATCAAGAGATACTGGTTGTGTTATCTTAAAAAATTTCTATACTCCATAGAGATATTATTTCTAGAGAAGTCCTATCAGTTAATTTTTGAAATATTAAAAGTAACCTAAACACTTTTAAAACAATAAACAATGTGCGAATGGTCGACAATAATTGATTTATTATAACTTTACTGCACTCTTGGAGTAGGTTACAATAAGGTTTTAAAGTGACCGTGAAAGCCCCCAAAAAGATGTTCCAAGCGTCGTAATGTATTGAGATAGGGTATGCCCCCTCTAGTAATTCATCTCTATGTTTATAGCACTTATCTTCATATTCTTCAAGCCTGCCAAACGCCATCGATTAATTTGAGCTGTAACTGCCATTAGTAAATTTATAAATTACCCCTCTATTAATATATCTATGATATCATCAGAGTTAAGTCAATGAAACCTTTTTTGAACCATCAACCATTTTGGGTTTTTACAAAGTATAATGAGAAAATAAGAATTTAGTAATAGTTTTATTTTTATACTATATTGACTGAGTTCCTATGCGTAAACATATTTGCAATGTTCATTATTGATATTTTTGTGAACTATTAATTTGCATTAAGCAACATTTGATCACAAGGCATACGAAGGAGGACATTAAATTACGGCATCAGAACAAAGCTTGTAAGTGTTATCTAATAAGAATGATAAGATCTTCAGCATAATCTTGAAAATTGTTGCTAATTCGACCGATCACTTTCGCGTGACTCGTTAGTTGTTCGTACTCAGATTTTGTAGGTACTTTTGTATGCTATTTTTTGTACTTACGAGCTGCCAAGTGAGGTACTAAGTTTTCTCATCTTATAATTCAAACCTCATAGAGAGCAACTAACTTTTTATTATATATAATAGCTTAGGAATCTGCGTAGAAACAAAATAATCTTTTTAAAATTTCGTCAAGTGGGTTTATCGTTTTTTGCTATTATAATAGGGTACCAGCTTGACGCAATGGTCATTATAAGTAAACATTTAACTAAATACAAACAAAATATTCTTTTTAATATTTCATCATGTAGGTTTATCGTTTTTTGCTATTATAATTGGGTACCAGCTTGACGCAATGGTCATTATAAGTAAACATTTAACTAAATACAAACAAAATATTCTTTTTAATATTTCATCATGTAGGTTTATCGTTTTTTGCTATTATAATTGGGTACCAGCTTGACGCAATATCATTATAAGTCATATATAAGTAGTTTCTGATTTAGCCTGTGGCTTGTTTTTTCATGAGATTTGAAGTACACGGACATAAGTATAATTTATGTGTCATTGGACATAAGTATAACTCATGTGTCATTGGACATAAGTTTAACTCATGTGTCATTGGACATAAGTATAACTCATGTGTCATTGGACATAAGTATAACTCATGTGACATTGGACATAAGTATAACTCATGTCCAATAACTGATTACCACGCTGTGTATTGTAGCAGATCTTTGGATAAGGACAGCATAAAATTTATTTGTAATTTATAAAGTAAATAAAGTGTTTTCCTAGCTAATGAAGAATCATTTTAAATCTACTTTAGACCGCTCATTAGTATGTGCAATAGACACTATTAGTCTATGAAAGAAGCAAGGTTATTAAATGTCCATAACTACAACTACTTTTGGAAATCGATCAAATTATTTGAGCCGGAAGGGTAAACAATAACATAATTAAGCTTTTGTTTATCCAACAGCTTGTCATTTAAAATTCCACTAAACAACAAATTGCCCGGAAGCCCCCTTGAAATATAAGGAACAAGTTTTGTAAATCAAAACTGTTTATTAAAAAAGAAGTTAATTTAGAATTAAGTAAAATATTAAACGTTGTTTAGTTGTCAGTGTGAACTCAAACGAATAACTTTATTTTTCCTAATAATCAAACTTTTACTACCGAAGTGTTTAAAACAAACTTGAGTGGGGAAACTTTTTTAAAACACACTTTTTCTTTTGTAATTGATTACTTTTCTTTTATAACTGGAAAAAAATTAAAATTAAATTTTTTTAGTAGAGTCAACAAATTTTATAATCTATAAGATCAAAAAATTAATCTTATATTCTTTAGCAAAGGAAAACAGCACTAAATTATGTTGACTATATTATGTTATAATGTTATAATTATATTATTAATAATTATTAAAAATGTTATATAATTATGTTGGCATGAATTAAACAAAAAATGCATTCAAATTGCAGATAACTTTACAAAATAATTAAAAACGATGTGAATATTATTTGTACATTGATGAAACGATAAAATAGCCAAAATGAAACAATTTAACCTAATTAAAGTAAACATAGAGTGTTCTTCTTCTTTCTTAGTTTATTGTCTTTAACTTAATATGTTAGACATTACGCACTGATTTTGTTCGACTAACCTTTTTTATTTAGTTAGAGGAGCCATAGGACTTCTTCTTTTTTTTAAATTTCAGGAATGTAAATATAAAGTGTCTGATCTACCACCACTATCTTGGCTAGGAAAACCCAAACAGGCTTTCAAAGCTTGCAATGCGAGGTTAAGAAATCACTAATAACATGGTAAAATTCACTAATTTGCCATGGCCTGAATGGTAACAACAAATCATACAGATCAACAACCAAAGTATAAAGGACTACTTTTGAGTGGCCGATATCCCCCAAAGGAGCCAGAGGCTGAATAGTTGCGTTTTAATTCCAAAATACACACCTAAAAATGTAATAGTTTACGAGCATATATCATTTGATTTGATGTAGATTTTTACATCTAGTTAAAATCTGTTTATTCTTTTCATGTTAATGTTCATGTCATACATACAAACAAGTAGTAATTTACCCTCATAATTACTACTATCAGGCAAAAGAAGAACGGAAAACGACGATAATGACGCGGTTCTGGGGTGCGCACAAAACCGCCGCGCCGTGGGAAGCAAGCACGCAGGCACCTACGACCAGTTGACTTTATACTTAATTTCGATGATTTCGCGCTACGGTGACAAAATAACGATATCATGACAGGAAACTTGGTTTTTGTATCGCCACTTTTACAAAGCATGATACACCACTAAATTATTACCTTCCATTGTGCTCCTTCCTACACTATTGAAATCATCTTCTACCTCCATTCATTTCTTGATATTCAAAATTACTTAAACACACATGGTGTTGTTGTTTTTCAAATGACAAAAAAAATTTACGTAAAAAAAGTATAATATAGGTAAAACAGCTATAATACGAAACTGTTTCATGAAAATAAAATAAAACGATTTTTCATTGTTTTGTTGACAAACAATGGGATTCTTACACACAAGCATGCGACTCTAATAAGCTCATTTTATTATACTAAATAAAATTATGCAGACAATAATTTCAGACTTGAATGTGAGAGTTATGAACTATCTTTTGGAAAGATGTGATACAAAATTTTAAATAAGTTTATGATATTCGTAACCAAAGTATAGAACCTTAGCAAAAATATTTTTAAAATCAGCCGTTATAATTAAAAACATAAGTTTACTGATTTATAAAATTTTAAAAATTCATATGGCATATATATTTTACATATTTATGGCTAGAAGAAGACCTTTAAATTAATAATTTATTTAACTTCATTTTTCCTACTTTTAATTGGTTTGTTCATTTATCAACCAAAGGATACCACCCAACATAATTTACTAACCTCAATTGATCTTACATTAGAAGTTAAATCAGAAGTAGTATTGCTAAAACGAGATAATAGCAAATTAATTAGATTATATCTTATTCAAAAATACATACACTTGCACGCCCGCACGCACACACACACACACACACACACACACAGATATATATATATATGTATATATATATATATATATATATATATATATTATATATATATATATATATATATATATATATATATAATATATATAATATATATATATACATATATATACGAGTATATATATTGGGTCTCTCTTCGTCTGTGGAAGAACTTAATCAGTTCGAAACGTTACGTTTTTATTGTAAGTTTTCTAAATGTCTCTATTTATTTTCTCTATAATTAAGTATATATATATATATATATATATATATATATTATATATATTATATATATATATATATACCTAGGATCGCCAATGCTGTCATTAAAATAGTACGAAGTGTAACGTATCAACAATTAAAGAATTTAAATGAGAGTCTTGACAAAACTAATCATCAAAATATTTTCAAATAAAAATTGTCAATCTAATAAATCAAACCAGCTGAAACTTGACGAAACATGTCATTAAATTTGATTAAAGTTAAACTGGACGTTAGTCATTAATTCAATTAAAAGTAAAACTTGACCAACTTATTTTTTAAGCCTATTAAAATATATCGTCATGCGAACAACTTTATAAGCGTCATCTCTTGAGAAAAATTCGCCAAAAGCTCGGCAAACGTAATCATAAAATAGTTTCAAGTAAAATATGATAAATCATTGTTCAACAAGTTGGCAATAAACTTGATCAAGTATTGAATTCAATATAAACTTAAATGTTTATTTAACTTGTTTGAAGTGAGTAAACTTATCATTGCATTAATTGAATTATTGAATGTATAATATATTAGACTACAAGACAATGTTTTCATTCATCAAGAAAGTATAATAAAGTGAAATATACATTCATCAAGTAGGTCTACAAATAAGTTTATCCATAATAATAATAATACCCGTTAAAAGCCTTGCGGCTCATCAGGGATAACTCCTGCGGGAACCACCTCAAGTGGTTGTAGCCACCGTAACGCTCAAAGAGTAATCTAACGTTGGCGATAAGTTATTTGAACAATAATCTCATTAACTGAGAGCGTAACCTGGGATGCGAACCCCAGACCTCCGTGGTGTCAAAGGTCAGTTTAATACCTGACGCCTTAACGACCTCGGCCACGGAGGTGGCTTAGGAGTTAGACTAAGTAATGAAAATATAACAAACGTAACCTCTTACTACCGACAGACTATGTTAAATCCGAATGACTTTTTTTAATTATTCTAAAGGGCTTTTTAATTCCTTTAAGGACCTGTGATTCCCCCAAAAAACTGATGAAAACCAAGATTTATATTTTATTCACAGTAACTACATAAATTAAAGTATTTGTCCAAAGAAAAGGCTAACAGTTAAGAATCATAAAACAGATGAGCTTTCAAACACTCGCTTATACTTATAAAACATTAACATTTACTGTTATATATAAATAAACATTTAGTGTTTATTATCTTAATAAAAAACGGTAGGTCCTCACTTTTTTTTAATAAAAAAGCTAATTTAACTTCTTCTATCGCCCTTCCTGGGACACACACTTTATTTCTTTCTCGTCGTCAGGAATAATAAAAATAATATTTCTAATTATTTTTTTTTTTATTTAAGAATGCATGTCATAAATAAGTTATAGCCAGGTCGTATTCTTTAAAGAAAGGTTGGCGCCGATATTGAATAGACCAATAAGGGTCCAAAACTTATATAAAAACTTATATACGCTAATGTATGCCAAAAAAAACATAAGGTTATATACTCATTAAATTATCTAGGTTCATGTATAAATTATTATTCTTAACATGTAGAACAAGGAAAACACTGTATCACTAAAAAATCGGGTACGGGGTACCTCGGAACTATTCCTCATTACATAGGATTCGCTACGCTCATCCTCCAAGCTTCCGACTTGCTTCGCTCGTCCCTAGAATATACAATTCACCAAATTTATACTGCAGCACGTCTTTCGACTCGCTTCGCTCATCTTCAGATAGTAAATGCATCCGTATCATTCTCAGCGGTCACCCATATAGCACTGACAACGCTCAATGTTGCTTAAGTTTTATAATCTAACAAATATCACGGATATTACTTGTCGTTTTGAAAAGAAACTTTGTGTACTTATTTATAAAGTAAAGATATACACTTGTACAAAATTTAAACTCAATTAAATTATTTACTGATTTTTTTACAAATCAGTAAAAAAATTCAATTTTTTTTATAAATCGTACACCAGACTAATAAAAATTAGTCTACCGCTGTTCTTATACAAAAGTTCGAAGTTTCAACTCTATTGCATGAATACACTGGGAGCTACGATGATAACAGACACACACACATATACAGGCAGACAAATTTGCCAAAACCTCTCAGGATGCCTTTAAAACACATGAAACGGATAATTCCGCTTTCATCCTAGTTTCGGATTTTTTTGCAAACACAATACTTTTCCTATAAACCTACTTTATAAATGAGGAAAAGTAGAAACGTGTAAAGTGCAGGAAATTTTGTCTACTAAATAAAGAAAGAATTCCCTTCATATCAATTTTAAGAAGTTTTAAATAGAAACAATAAACTAACTTTTTAAATTTAAGCCATATTTTAAACGAAATTATTCCATCAAAACTTATGTTTGAAAATATTTATAATTTTATACCCAGAATGATAAATTAATATACTCCATTTATACTTTTCAAAGTCGCTTTGATAAAAATATATTTTATACAGAAAAAAAACTCAGAAGAACAAGTAATATAAAATAAAAAAAGGTAAGTATGTTAAAGGCGAGAAGGAACACGAAAATAAATTCACAGTCTTATTACACTATAATATTATATCTGCCTATGTATATGTTTTTATGCGGTTTTATCACGCCACCTTTACAAAACATTTTTTATGAAAGCATGCAAAGCTTTATTTAAAGGATTTAAGAAGCAGTACTACCAACTATGAAAAACTAAAATACTTCATATAAAAGTTACAGAAAAAAACATTTATCTCTACTGTTTAATAATAATCCTATAAATAAAATATCTTTATTATTTCTATACAAAAGTAAACATGAAAATATATAATTATATTCTTGTTTTTTTTCACCTAATTTAGATTTATTGTCCTTATTTATTTATTTATTTTTATAATGAATTATATTTATTTCACGACAAATTAGGGTTAAAAATAGGAAATTCATGTTTTGCAAAACTCGGTAGTATCAAATGATATATGTTTTGCTTGCCATGCATGATGGCGGTAAGAGAGCACCGCTCGTCTCTGGTAAGTACTTCACATTATATTCTTCGGATTAATTGAAGGTCAGAGTGAGTTCAGGCTCTGTCGGCGCCCTGATGAGTTAGACGTAACGCAACAGAGTGGGACATGACATTATGTCGAGCCATCAATGATGAAGAATGTCGAATGATGGAACAGTTCCCAGATGCAACATTGCATTTTGCTTGTAATATTTCCTAGGAGTCTCTTGCACAATTATATTGTGTCAACTATTTATGTTTTGCAAAACTCGGTAATATCAAATGATATAAAAAAAAATTAATTATTTACTAACTTTTAAATTTTTTTATGTCTCAAATTGTGCCAGGCTTAATTAGTGAAGAATCAAATTTAGAAAAGAAGAAAACGTCTTATTTTTAAAAATAAAAATTACGTATTTTCTTATTTATTTAGAGACTTTTTAAAATTCAGGAAATTTATCTAATGATATTAGGGTCATGGAGAGGAAAGAGGTAGATTTCTGAAAGAGGAGAATCAATAATATATTATATAGAGTGTGGTTCAGTTCAAATACATCACCCTGATTAACTCAGCTTCATGTGGAGCAACCGCGAAAAATTGGTATCTACCCCCACTAAGTTGACACTAGAAGTTCAAATACCCAATTATTTGTTTGTTAATCGTCTGAAATATATTGTAATCTTATAATCAAAATGTGTTTTTCTACGGTAACATTAAAAAGTTAAATTGGAGCACACCTACTGTGTCGTATCCTAAACAATTTGATACCAACATAATTAAATTCCGGTAATTTTTCACCGAACTATCGTTTGGCATACATAAGGACTATTACCTATTTATATAAAAGCTTATTTTTAATTATAATTAAACATAAGCTTACTGGTACACCAGAATTTATCATTTCTAATATATTGTATAAGAAAAATAAAAGTCTGGGAAAAATTACCGGAATTTAGCGATATTTGTATCAAATTATCAAGGATATGACGCATTTTCAGAAATTATCTATGTTATAGTATGCTCCAATGAACCTGTTTAAAGTTACCATAGAAAAACAAATTTTGGTAACCCGATTACCATCCCAGACGATTACCAACAAAAAATCCGGTATTTAAACTTCAAGTGTTATTGAAAACGTAAATAAGATTAAACATAAAATAATTGTGCGAGAGAACATATATATATACATAATATATTGTGTCAACTATTCATGTTTTGCAATACTCGATAGTAACAAACGATATAAAAATTAAACATACAACAAAACTTCAGGTGGGTGTACCCTTTATTAAGTGTGAAAAAGACTGAACATGAAAATTAAAGGATAATATATATTATATATATATATATATATATATATATATATATATAATATATATATATATATATATGTCTGTGTGGTGAGACTTTTTAATCGGTAATATTTCTACTTTAGTCAATTGTACCTTAGAACTCTTAGAGAATATTACTGTATTATGTTTAGATTACCTTTTAAAATCAATAGCTAAACTCAATCGGCTCTAAAAGAAAGAGTACATTGAGAAAAGCTACAGAATTCTCTTTAGTGTCTTTAACATTAACTTAATGTAAGTGTGGTAGAAGAATAGATAAGGCTGTTTCTAAAGTGGTAGGCGGTAACGTTAAATGTGATTTTACAGTAAGAACCGGAATTATACAGCGAATAAAAGAAAGAAATTGATGGTTTTATTATGCTGGTGAAACGGGTAGGCAAATTGCTGTGGTTAGAGACCGTCTAGGTAAGCATTTCCCTTTTATTACGAGGGTGCTAAATTCGATGAAAAATCTGATGACGTAGCAAAATAATTTTATAATTATAAAATATTGCTACTTGCAAATATATTTTAAAAGTAAATAAATATTGCAGTATGTTTTTATAGACTATAAAACCACTCGGTGATTATTAATTAGGTTATTCTTATAAATGGAATATTGACTTACATAGATATCCAGGATTTATCGTTAAAGAAAAGGTTAGATTGTACTGGGGGGTTTTTACGAAAAATAGCGAAGAAAAATTGCCATCTACAGCGATTTTCTTTAAGGGCGTGACTGATGCTTATAAAAGAAGAGTTGTTGACTTCTTCTTATTCTTCTTAGGAATCGAGAAAAATAAAGTCTGACAGTAGCGCTACCAAGTCCTGATATAAAGATAAGAGGCAAGTTTAAAGAATGCAGAAAAACTGTTTTTGGATCCAGAATTAAAAAGAAAGAATTTATCTCGAGTCCAATAAAAGGGGCGCCAAGAGACAATGAAGGTAACGGGAGAGAAGCAGGTAGCTGATGAGTCTAAAGTCAACACTGTCCTGCAATAAATTTCATCAACCTTTATACCACACACAAATAAATAAACTATCCTTTTTTTTGAATCTTTATATAAACAAAGTGCTACCTAATTCACTTTTATCTGTGTATGTTATTATCTTTTAACTCGATTTCTTAAACCAATAAGAAGTAGAACGGAGTGAGGAAGATATGGTGGAAGAAGAAGATCAGCATAAGAGAGAAAAAGTAAACAGGTCTTCACTCATTTCTTCTTCGTACAAAAGACAAAGAATCACCTCTTTAACTCATTCTCTCGTCCGACCGTTTCATCATCCTTCTGCACACTCATCCTCTCTTTCCGATGCTAAGAAATCTTTTCTTCTCTCTTTCTCTATTGCTTAATCATTTAACTTTTTCACTCTCATTTTTAACAAAATACTTGATACTTGTAACTAATTTACACACGATTACACTTATGTTTTAGAATTTTTTAACTTGCGCATATATATATATATATATATTATATATAGTAACTATAATAATATATATATATATATATATATATATATATATTAATAATTATATATTTATTCGAATTTATCATTCAATAAAGTATGCATGTTTGTACTTAATTTAAACCCTCACAATGCAATTGAATTAATTAATTGTAAATAAATAATTATTAACAAAAGAAGGAAGAGAAAAGATATTAAATAACATATAAAATATAGATATATATTCATTTTTTTCAATAAAGTCCCCGCATCTTATTTTTTTCTTTTAAAAAACACAAAAAGACTATGTTAATATACCCTTCTAATATATATCAAATTTCATGTATTTCCTTTTTTTATTGGCTGAATTTATTGTTTTATTTTTTAAAGAATAAAGAGGAAAAAAATGAGATATAATTAACGCTTTATGTAGATTATTTATTTTATTTACAAATGTAGCTAGGAAAATCGGTCATGTTTTATCATGGTGTTGTAATGAAATTATTGATAATAGCTAACGACAAAATATGAGAACAAAAAATTAAGTCGGAGAGAAGATATTATTAGGACCAACAATAAGAAAATAAAATAATAAAGGTGAGCACATTATAGGCCAACGAAACGGCAAATTCAGTAGAAAGGTCTGGCTCATAGGACCAACAACATGGTAAATTAAGGTAAGAGCCGGTCTGCTCATACACGACCAATCACAATGGAAATTAAGTAGAATGGTCCTGCTCATAAGGACACAACTGGTAAATTAAGTAAGACAAGGTTGCTCATAGGACAACAACATTAATTAAGTAGGAGGTCTGTTTATAAGGCAACATCATGGTAAATTAGTAGAGAGGTCTGCTTCATAAGGACCAACATCATGGTAAATTAAGTAAGAGAGGTCTGCTCATAAGGACCAACATCTGTAAATTAGTAAGAGGTCTGCTCATAAGGCCAACAACAAGGTAATTAAGTAAGAAAGGTCTGCTCATAAGGACCGAACATCAAATGGTAAATTAAGTAAGAAGAGAGGTCTGCTCATAAGGACCAACATCATGGTAAATTAAGTAAGAGAGGTCTGCTCATAAGGACCAACATCATGGTAAAGGTAAGAATGGTCCTGTCATAAGGACCAACAACATGGTAAATTAAGTAGAAAGGTCTGCTCATAAGGACCAACAACAGGTAAAATTAAAGTAAGAGAGGTTGTTTATAAGGACCAACACATGGTAATTAAGAAGAGAGGTTTCTGCTCATAAGGACCAACATAGTAAATTAGTAAGAAAGGTCTCTATAAGGACCAACAACATGGTAAATAAGTAAGAAAGTCTGCTCATAAGGACCAACAACATGGTAAATTAAGTACATGGTAAATTAAGTAAGAGGTCTGCTCATAGGACACATCATGGTAATTAAGTAAAGAGGTTGCATAAGGACCAAATCATGGTAAATTAAGTAAGAAGGTCTGCTCATAAGGACCAACATCATGGTAAATTAAGTAAGGTCTGCTCATAAGGACCAACATCATGGTAAATTAGTAAGAGAGGTCTGCTCAATAAGGACCAACATCATGGTAAATTAAGTAAGAGGGCTGCTTATAAGGACCAACATCATGGTAAATTAAGTAAGAATGGTCTGCTCATAAGGACCAACAACATGGTAAATTAAGTAAGAAAGGTCTGCTCATAAGGACCAACAACATGGTAAATTAAGTAAGAGAGGTCTGTTTATAAGGACCAACATCATGGTAAATTAAGTAAGAGAGGTCTGCTCATAAGGACCAACATCATGGTAATAAGTAGAGAGGTCTGTCATAAGGCCAAACATCATGGTAAATTAAGTAAGAGAGGCCTGCTCATAAGGACCAACATCATGGTAAATTAAGTAAGAGAGATCTGCTGATAATGATTAACAACAATGTAAATTAATTATTTTTAGTACGCATTTCTCTTCTTTATATGTTTATGTATCGCCTATGCCTATACTATTGAACAGTTTGAAGCCCAATTTAAATCTATTTTGACTAAAAGTGGCTTTCTGTCATATCATAACGTTATTTTAAAAATTTTACGTAACTACTGTCGTTATGAATATATCTTTTTGTCATAAACTAAAAAGTATTAAGCTGGAAGGGCTGAAACGTGGATATTTAGTTAACCCCTGTTAGGAAGTTATGCGGTTGTCGTGCGTGAGGGGTTGAAGTATAATGTCACTAACAGAATTGAAGATTTCTCTATCACGCTTGGTATAACACCCTCGCCCTTACATAGCACGAGACAGATAAACCTTAGTCACTGATACTTGTTTACTTGCTTTTCGTATTAATTCTGCTAACTCTCTTGGCAGCACGGGGAGATCCATCTTCGTTAGATCACAGAAGTTAAGATTTGTCATTGATATGGCGCGTTCAGTACTTGGATGGGTGACCCCCTCCCGCTTTGGGTCGATGTGGACTGGATAAAGATATCACTTACTATAATCAACGTCTTATACAGATGATGAAGGCTACCAGAAGGATCATATGGCCATCATAGATATGGTCACATATCTAAATATATGACACGGTCAACTCCAGAAGCTCAACGTTAAAATAATATAATAAAATAACACTTTTATTGATTATCTCGAATTTATATTAGAAGTTATACTCATATGGCTTATCTGTCTGTCCAAAAGTTATACTCTTATGGCTTAATCTGATTTGTACATCAAAGCTCTTATGGCTTATGTGCCTAGGTATAAAAGTTATACTTGTGCTTATCTGGTCTGTACCTCAAAAGTTATACTCTTATGGCTTATCTGTTCTGTACATCAAAAGTTATACTCTTATGGCTTATGTGTCCTGAATAGTAAAAGTTATACTCTTATGGCTTATCTGTTTTGTACATCAAAAGCTCTTATGGCTTATGTGTCCAGAGTAGTAAAAGTTATACTCATGTGGCTTATCTGGTCTGTACCTCAAAATTATACTCTTATGTTATGTTCTGTACATCAAAGTTATACTCTTAGGCTTATGTGTCCTGAATCATAAAAGTGGCTTATCTCATCAAAAGCTTTATGGCTTATGTGTCTAAAGTTATACTTTGGCTTATCTGGTCTGTACCTCAAAAGTTATACTCTTATGGCTTATGTGTCCAGAGTAGTAAAAGTTATACTCTTATGGCTTATCTGGTCTGTATAGTAAAAGATATACTGTTAGGACTTTTATATTCTGTATATTAAATTTATACTCTAATGGCATCTCTGGCACTCTGGCCTGTAGAGCAATATTTAGACTCTTATAGCTTATTTAGTCTGCATATGAAAATTGATACCCTTATGGCCTAGTCTTATCTTGACTAATAGTCTTATCCTCAAGGCTTATATATGATTTTCGTGTAAAAGCTATACCCTTATAGCTTAACTGGTATATAAGTTGATCAATTCCGGCCTCTTAAAAATGAAACAGTACATACAAACGTAAAGCAACACAGTATGGAACTTATTTGACGAAATTGGTTCTACAAGGTAAGGTATGACCAATGCTTTATGAAACACCATGACAAACATACGAAACATTAATAAACTTATAATAAATTAAAACTAAGAATTGATAATAATTGATACAACAAATAAACAAGCGGAATCATTTATTTTTTATTACATGGCTTGTCATTTATTTAGCGACTTTTCATCATACGGTCCGTTTCGAGGCCACTTCGCTTTTAAGGAATCGATACCCCCTTCCCCCCCCCCTTACTAACGAAACCTGTACACTTCCATCATCCGAACTACCACACAAGCGTCTTTTTATTAAAAAAATTAGCTTCTTGAAATTTTCTTATTAAAATAAAATAAAAGAAAACATCTTTTGAGTGCAAATTTAAAAGAAAAAAAAGTAGGAAAGAAATAATACATGAAAGTAATCAAATATAACAGTTATAAAAAATAGTAGCAAAATAGAATAAAAAAATTATCTTAACACATTTTTTATTTTGTTAAACCTGGGTTTTTTTTATTTTGTTGTAAGCCTTGTTGAATGCTTGACTGCTATCAATAAAAGATTATATAAAAACAAGCGGGTTGGACACGACGCGGCGCCACCATCTACAGCCGTCAAATTAAATACTTCAGAAAAATATAACCTTACAAACTTTAAGCCTTTACTCCCTACTAAACCTTTTTTAATTATAAAACTATTATTTATTTAAACAAAAAAATGCTTAACAACTTATTTACATATTTTATGTACGACGAATTTCCATGTGTTAACATTGTTGAATATTAAAAAAAATATACCTTACGAATGAGTAAAAGTATAAATAGAAACATATATGACTTTTATTGTTAATAATTTTGGTAGTGAGTGTAATTTAATTATTTTAAAAGGAAGTATATTTCAGTGAAAATTGATAATCACTGTTTAGAAATTCTGTTTTTTTTTAGAAATTCTAAAAACAGATATTTTTTATTTAGTGGATATATATATATATATATATATATAAATATATATATATATTATATATATATATATATATATAATATTATATATGTGCTTACTTAGAGCAGAGATATGCTAAAGTGCATCGATTTGAAGAAGTTTTGTCCTACAAAGTTTATATCTAAGTCTTTTACTTGGATATAAGATTTATAGAAAAAAGAAATATTATAGTGCATTTCGTGGCATTTATTATCAGAAAAGCCTTTAAGAAACAATATTATTTAAGTTTTGCTACTTCAAATCAAACCGATAATAACAGCCTATAGAGTTAGATAGCTTTAAGATATATTTTTTTAATTGTTTTTCTTTTCTAAATAACATAGGTATGACAGGAGGCATCATTAATTTAACTATAAATATTTCTGTATGTAAAGCGTGATAGGTAACTTTAATGAAAAACTCCGGTAGTACCTCCACAAACAGGTATTAAATCATTCTTAAAAATGAATTCAGGTAGCAAGCTTAATCAATCAATTTGGTCTGAAGTCGTGTGTTGTCATTTAGAGCTACAAAGCTTCATTTGGTATAAAGAAGCCTTTTGCCACTTGGCTGCTTTGCGGCGATCGGCGCTAAGAGTAGCTTCGGATCCCGCAACTTTTTGTGCTACTACGCGGCCACCTACCTGTGGATCTAAGTAAGTTTATCTTATTTTAGTTGTCGTATCGGCTTCAAACTACATATAATCGGATTCAGTGACCCCAAAAACGATTGAAAACGACACCCAAACTTATTTTTTAACGACCGCAATTTTAGTTTTCGGTAAATTTACCATGGTTTTTTTGACTTTTTGGTCACTTAGAGTAGTCTTATTTAGAGTAGTCTTGATTTATGTAACAAGTTTTATTCAGAATTTATTCGAGTAATTCGGACGGACAATCAATAAAATTACAAAATTTAGGAATTTCGGAAATTAATGAATTAAATGTTTAAAATCAATTTGAGGAAAAAGGCAAACCATGGACAATTAAAAAGTATAAGCATGAGAGAGAAGGGTCTTATGAAAGAGTAACAAATAATTAAGGCATGTGAGGAAAAAAGTAGAGTGGCTTCAGATAAGAGAGAAAAAAGAGTTAAGAGGTAAGTGAGAATGATGTTAATAGTGGATGTACCAAGAGAAATAATAAGGATAGGAAAATAACGAAGCTTAATAGTAAGAGAAGATTAAGATGAGAGTGGAAATAAAAGTAACATAACTCAACAGAGAAAAGACGTGTTATTATAAATATAGGAGCTGATATAAGTCAGAGAACTAGAAGTTGTATCTAAGAAGAGTTAGGAATAGTAAAGGATTGAAGCATGTGTGAAACAGCATAAGCAAAAGAAAGAGGAATTGAGCAGAGTGTTAAAGTGATAAGTGAGAAAGTCTAAAAGAAAGAAGAAGTGGCTAAAAAGTTACGAATAGGTGAGGATTAAAGGATATAACAGAAACAGGCAATAGTGCAATGTAGCAAGAGGGAAATAAGTGTGAAGTGATAAAATTATGAGAGAGAAAGTGTTCATGTACACAATATAAAAATGAAACGAAGTGATAGTGAATGAGAATGGCGAGAAAGAGGTTACCGAAAGGATTGAGGAATAACACTGCGATATAAGAGGCATAAAGTGCTAAGTAACCAAGCTAAGAGTGAGATCCTTTATCAAACTGAAAGTTACAATTCAGCCCAGTATTTATCTTTAAAGCATTGTAATTAAAGGCAGTATTGCTTGTCCTCTCACACTTTATTTTAAATGAATGTAGACTCTGACACACTTGAACCCAGGAGAAACAGATTTGATTGGATTGCAATTTTTTTTTATATGCAGAATATTAATTAAATAAACTATTGTCTAATAGTAATAGAAAATAAATCTACAAAAAATAAACATTAAAAAAAATATAATTAAATAACAAATTATAACTAAACTAAATCATCAAAAAAGCAGGTTTGCTATGACTTGCATAAAGTAATGCAGAGGAATCTAACTTTGTCCTTTATATGAGGTCTCCTTGACAAGGATTCTTTTCATTGGCTCTTCTCTTTTTTTTTGTTTTTTACTCTGTCTTTATACACTTGCAGTATAAGGTTGTTGAAAGCATAATACACACATACTCTTGAGTTTTCCCTTTAGTACACATACTGTTATTGATCTTTCTATATTGCACGTTTCTTTTCTTTGTTTTTACTCTTTATCAAAACCCACCCTTAACTACCACCTGGTCACTGAAACAACACTGTTACCTTTGACCTCACCATAACCTTTTATAAATAATTATTATCGAACATTAACAATTAGATTTTTGTATGAAATTTGATACCAATAACTCTATATTCCGGTAATTATCACTGGGATAATGTTAGACATATATCATAGATTTTCGTTAAAAGTAAAAGTTTATCAAAAACTTGGTAAAAATGACCGGAATATTGAGATATTGGTATTGAAGTATAATTATTCCCTCAACGTTATAGTTATGATAATATACTTATTTATTTTATATAAATATATATTATTATTTATTATAATATATAAATCGAACATAAGTTCAGTTTTGTACAGCACTGTTTTCATACATAATATTCTGCATTTCTGAAGTTGCCTCCAACAGTGGAGGCGAAACGTCGGGTTCCAGCAATCCTCAACCCTTGGGTCGCGGCCCAAAATTGGGCAGCAGAGCCCCCCCAAAATGAAAGATATATTGAATTATACCAAATAATTTAATATTCATGTAATACAGTACTCTGTGTGCCTGTATTGTTAATTAATTTGGTCGATATTCAAAATCTAACAAGATACTAAGCCCGCAAAACTTGCTTGTATATAAAGTATAAGAATTGGGTCGCGGGGTAGTTTACCATCACATTTTTGGGTCGCGGATCAAAAAGGCTGAGAAACCATGGGAATTTGCTAAAAATAATTAAATATTTATTTAAAACCCCGGAAAAAATTATTTCAATTTATTTGCTTATTCTTTTATTTGTTAACTTTTTATTAACAAAAAAATTTTTTTGCAATAATAATGATTTAATTCTTTAGCGCAAGTATAAAATAAACATGTTAAAATTTTAATTTACTTCAATATAATAATTTAATTTACAGCTATCAAAATTAGTTCCTCTGCAAAAAAAAAATTAATAAATAATCATCGTTTGCTGGTAAAATTTAAATTTTAAAATCAAACCCGTAAAAATAAATTTATTCTAAAAAACGAAATTATCACGTTAGTAAGTTATTATTTTTCCAGAAAAAAATCATTAAACTAGATAATTATATAGGATGAAGATTTTTGGGTGTTCTAGCTTGAGGTGTTGGCATTACTGTACGTGTGGTAACCTGATTTCTTCCAAACACTTCATTCTACTTTTTAAAATATACAAAATTATACGTTTAATAAATAAAAAAACAACTTCTTCGAAAAAAACCTGTTTTCATTGTTTAACCTGAAAATTATCGTCATTAACGTATTAGCTTATTTTAAAACAAAAAAAAATATTATCAACCCCAAATATTAACAATAAAAAAGAATTTAATATAAACAAAAAAATTTAAATAAAATAATTAACTTCAGTTTATTTAAATATAAATGAAGGAATAATTAACTAAATAATAATTTTATTCATTAGGAAAATAATTAGCAACATATAAAAACTTGAAGGAACAACAAAATAATACTTGGTATCAGAAATCTTTGGATAATCTGCTTGTTTGTTTTATAAATATGTTAAAAGCTGAATCATAATTATAATATTAATATTTTTTTATATAAACATTTACTTAAACTAATAATAGGGTTAGTTAAATAAGTTATTCTATTCAGCCCGGGTGCTGAGGAATAAATCAAAAGTTCAACAATTTTAAATTAATTTTCTACTTAACAAGCCATTTTCAAATTTGTATTATTCGGTAGAGGCTGAAAAAGGAAATATAAAAATGTGAAAGTAAGCTTCTCGAACTCATATATTGAACCGCTTCGCCGCACGATTTTTATTTAATTTTTGATATTTCGATGTCGATGGGGTCGTGTTTGGCTCAGATTTACTGCCACTAGATATCATTTTAGGAAAGATATGTTAGCGAACTTCCTACTTGAAGTATATTTGCGAAAAATTGACCTTATGAGATTGTGGTCATGGATGATGGGGAAACTGGTTATTATAAGAAGAGGGGGGGGGTCTCACTAATTATATATTATATATATATATTATATATATATATATATTATATATATATATATATTATATATGTATATAAAATATGTGATGGTAAACTACCCCGCGACCCAATTCGTATACTTTATATACAAGCAAGTTTTGCGGGCTTAGAATTTTGTTAGATTTTGAATATCGACCAAATTAACAATACAGGCACGGAGAGTACTGTATTACGTGAATATTGAATTATTTGGTTTAACCTTTGATATAATTTTCTACAGTCGCTGATTTTGTCAGTGCATGTGACAAATTGTAAATTGGGCCGCGACCCAAGGGTTGAGGGTTGCTAAAACCCGACGTTTCGCCTCCACTGTTGGAGGCATCTTCAGAGATGCAGAACATTATCTATGAAAACAGTGCTGTACAAACCCCTTTTAATAGTTTTTACTAAAGAAGGAACCTGTCCATATTGCCAATTATTTGATTCTGATTTAAACCAATACATCCGACAGAACTAGAAAAATTAGGATACAACAAGGACTATACTTGGCTATTTTAACTACTAGCGCTCTACTCAATATGAAAAGTAGAGGGAACAAATATAGATTTACCTAACTAGGTGTAAATAAGGTAATCACATATAGATTCATCCAAATTTGCGTAAATAAGCTTAATCACATGTAGATTCATCCAACTTTGTGTAAATAAGCTTACCCACATATAGATTCATCCAAATTTGCGTAAATAAGCTTACCCACATATAGATTCATCCAAATTTGCGTAAATAAGCTTAATCACGTGTAGATTCATCCAACTTTGCATAAAGAAGCTTAATCACATGTAAATTCGTCCAACTTTGCATAAAGAAGCTTAATCACATGTAGATTCACCCAACTTTGCGTAAATAAGCATAATTACGAGTATATTTTAATAGGAATGAGTAAATATTCTTAGCCTACATTTACTGAGTCAGTGCTACATTTAACGCATTACAACCAGTTAAATGTAATAAAAGAATTGGATGGCGCCCGTCTTTCTAACAATTGCTCTGATTTGAAACAAGATTTAAGAATAGAATCTTATTGTTCCTGATTAAAGCTAATAGACGGGAGGATTAAAGAGTTAAACAGATGCCGAGAGATTGGGTGCTCTTAGTAAATACTTCCTTTACAGATTAGGTCCATCCTTAACGAGATATTTACACTGGTTTTACCCGGAGGCAATATCACCCCCATTGAAAACTTCGGCCACCCTACCCACGAAGGTTTTCTTATTTGTGTTTTATTTAAAAATAATAAAAAACTCTAGAAAATCTTATTAAATCAAAGGTTTGGTAAAAACTTGCTATGAATATAAATCCTACTAGTTAAACATTTAGATGAGGTTTCAAATATTACGAATCAAATGTTGATCTTTAAAGACTTTAAATTAAGATAAATATATTGTAAGCAGATTTGCAAATATCATTTAGTCTGACGTGCATTTGATTTTAATGCCGTAAATTTTTTCAAATTTTAAGGAAAAAAATCGTAAGTAAAAAGCAGTCAACTAAGACAACTAAGTATCCTTTTTTGAGTTAATTGAGCTATAAAATATTAGAGGCTAACTTTATAACAGGCTTGATAGATTATACAAGCGTTCAGGAAACTAATAGTTAAAATTACAAAACTAGAAAAGGATTTTTTTTAATTTCAAAAGACGTGATTTAGCTTAAATTTAGAATGGATTACAATCAATAACACTTTAAATACAATGATAAATAAATGCGTTAGTTTATACTCAGCTCTTAAAGCGTTTCTGTTCTATCAGAGTTTAAAATAGCGTGGCCGGATTTGTAATCAGGATTAGAAGAGTTTTGAAAACAACTTCTTCACTCAATAAACTCACTTATTAATAGTAATCACATCGTTGACAGTGCGTCGAAGCTAGAGGTTAGATAAATTTAGGATACTCTAAATAACCTAAGGATAGGCTCCAAACTAATTAGCATTAACACCCAATTTATATTTGGAAAAGAGTCACATTTACCATTAGTCTATAATCTTACAATTATAAAAATAAAACTTAGGCAAATACATTTTCAAGTGGTCATACGTATTTTACCTAGGGATCACCTGATGCAGCACTGTTTCCATCAAAATTATTCTTGCTAAAATACTAAGGCGAAAACTTGTCTCTTTTTGTTATGCAAATTATTAAATTAATAATTGTTTTTTTTAAAGAGGAAACATGAAAAAAATGGGATGCATGCGTCTATTGTGTTAGCGTGAAACATGTTGTAACCCATGTTTCCGACCACAGCGTATCTTCATGCCTATTATGGTCGATATCCACATTTAAAAGCATTAAAATCCAATCCACCCTTCGTTGGGAAGGAAGTACGAAAAAAGAATTTTTTGCCACTTCTTCCTTAGGGTGTTCAATGTTCATACAGCATAATAAATAACTATCTTCCTTTCTCGCCAACATTAAAATCAGGGAATCTTGTAGGAGTCACTAATTTTTGTTTTTTTCCGAGTCTTGTGCTGTTCCGGTAGGGGACGCATATTGAATCATACACTAAAAACTATCATCGATAGTTGAATGTTATTACTTTTAGAGAAAATAATAGCTTCCTGAAGGGTGACCAAGTTCTATTGATAAAAAGTAATCAAAGCAATTTGCTACTTTTAACTCAAAAGCATAAAATATTTTATGCTCAATATCTAATAAATATTACCTAAACGCATTATAGTTGAAGGGTCAGTCAACATAGAAAATCAATATAAAGAATAGTCACCAGTAATAAGCTCAGCCATTTGCTGAGATTAGGTGATGTAAATAAATTTTAACCACTAAATAGAGAAAAAGCCTTAAACTGATGTTAGTTTACATCCTTGAATTTATTATATATGAAAATTCTGGTACATTTAATAGGTACATTTCAGGAATTTGAATACATTTTACACGAAGAAATGTGTCAAAATTTTGAAAAATGTGTCGATTATGATCTGCAATATGCAAACTTAAACCTGACATGGGCTGGGTATATTGCCTTAGTATAACGTAGATAACTCTGCTACCTAGTGAGTGGCTATACCATTAAATAAGTGACACCATTAACTCCAGTCACCAAATGTAGTAGATAGGAATTAACAAATAGTGATGTTCTTATAGTTATATGGTCCTGGTTGATCAATGGTAACTAAACCAAAAAAAGCATTAAACCATTGGTTTATTAAATAAATAAAGTTTGTCTTTTTACAGATGATTTATTATTATAAACAAAGCCAGTTTGTAGCCGGAACGGTCATCATCAGTGCCGGTGAGATGAGTCTAAATTACTTTTTAGCCGGTTTCAGCCGGCAAAATTACTTTTGTTGGCCGGTTAAGCGTGAGCAGTTAACATCAAGTATAAGATAGTGACTGGTTGGCAAAATGTTTCGGACAGATTCTTCTTTATTTTCTTTTAACATGTGGAGGGACTATTCGTTACATAGCAAATCGACTTATCCGCGTCATCCTTTTTTACAAGCTATATGTGTAAGTGAAAAAGTAGATTTTTAAATGAAAAGAGGATATCAAACAAACGAAACATAAAAATCGTTCATGAATACAAACATTAAAATCTGAATTAATAAAAGACTGTCAACAAACAAACCATATTTAGATCTTTTTAACAATAATTTTAACAATAGTGAAGATAATTTTTATAAGATATAAATTGTAGGAGATGACATGAAAAATAGAATAGATGGAAAGAAAGAAAAACAATTATAACGCGTCATTAGCATTGTCTTTGGAGGTCTTTGATGTGAAATAAATTTAAAGAAATTAATGAGCCTCAAAATCACTTTGACTTAAGATATGTTACTAAATAGATCATACTTGGAATCCAGCCAGATCTGGGTAAAAATTATTTAAAAATTATATTCACTACTTACAATTAAGACATGGTTCCAAATCAGGAACTAAGCTGCCTTAACTATTTTTCGAAAATCATGAAAAAAGCCTACATTTTATACTTAAGTTTCCAAGCACTGTGCTACCCATAAGTGTAGTTGAGACAGGTACATAGCCAGCCAAAACTTGTAAAGGGGGGGAGCGAAACCAATCCCAGAGGGGGCCGAAATTCACACATCTACGAGAGAATTCCACTAAATCTGATCTCAATGCTATAAGAAGCTTGAAACATCTTTTTAGGGCTCTCAGGGGCTCTGGGATACCTCATTGAAACATACTCCATGTTAGGTTGTGTGCATGTTAAGGTTGTAAAAATGTGATTGGTTAAAAGGTTGTAACAAATCAACTGCTGTCAGCATTTTGAACACTATTTGTCCACCTTGTAATTTAAACGTCTTATTATATAAGTTCACAGACATTTACTGTATGCTATTTTTCTGAGGTAAAGAGTCATAATAAAATAAATAACATTTACAAAACACTTTAATTTACAGCTTCAACCGCAGAGTGTCGCTTAAATCACTATCAAACATTGTAACTAATACTTTTTATTAGATACACATGGGTAATTAATTTAAATTTATTTTGATTGTAGAGAAACGAGAAATAGACAACAGAAAAAAAGAGATACTGTTAAGACAGTGTTGCTATCTAGCGGAATAGCTGAACTATAACCAGAAAATGGTCTTCAGCTTTCCTCACTGCAAATGGATGAACTCTCAGCTGTAAAAAACGTTTTTGTTGTACGGGAGGATACAAATTTCGCCATTTCTGTACGACAGAGAATAAAATGAACCTAATCTCCCAACCACAGAAAAACATATTTTACAATGGCATGATTATACAATTTCAATATTTTGTGTTAAAAAAAGTTATCGCGTTTCACAATAAATGAAATTAAATTTTTGTCTCCCACGGAATGAAGGAAACAGATGTATTTAAAACATGTTAAAGAGGTAACATCAAGATAACGACTCCTTCAATTCCAGAATATCGAGTCCATGAGATGTTTGGTTGAAGAATTATTTAAAAGAACAGTTTCTAGACAGTGAATTGAAAGATAATCAATTTGGAAAAAAGGTTAAAATGAGAAACGTCGTAAATATTCAGGTTCCTTTGGCTTCCGAAACATTAGAACTACGATAAAAACTGGATTTATGGATTCTTTTAAACGAGAACACAAATCTTGCATAAGAAAACAAGAAACATATCAGTTACCCAATATAAGTGAGATTTAAAAAAATTTGTCACTTTTTTGACGTTTAAATTATAACTTATTTTGACAAAAGAGTAGTCAAGTATAATTATTAGTAGTAGTATTATAAAGAAAGTATAATTATCATGAGCATCAAGTTATAATGGTTCATTAATAAATCATAAAAGGTTTATTTAAAAAATCATTAAATCGTAAAGTTTAGGTAAAATTTGGCAATTTTTTTACGTAAGAGTTTTTAATAAGCATCATCCTCGTGTCATAGAGATATTATTATAAGGGAGACCTATTGGGTAAATTTTAAAACATTGAAAAAGTAACCTGACCACTTTCGCTAAAAATATAATCAAACAAATAGTTTAAAATTACAGTAACTTATATACTAGAACGTTAAAAATACAAACACAAACTATGAGAGGAAAGCCGAAGACAATTGATTTATTATACCTTAACTCACTCTTGAAGGAGGTTTCAATGAGGTTACACAGAGCACATGAGTCCCAAAACGATTTCAGGCTTTTCAATGTATTGAGATAGGCAATGCCCCCTCTATATAGTATACATCTCTATGCCTCCTGTTATTAATGTTATCAACTAACAACGCTGCGCTCCAGACAAGTTGGCGCAAAGAAAATAATGCATACACCTTTTCTTTGTTCGAACTTTTGAAGCTTTAGAATAAAAGAGCCATAACCGAATGCCTTTTTGCTCCTTCTTAACGTTAGAAATGTTGCTCAAAGGATCTATCAATTAACAACATTTAAAACTATAGCGACAACATAGCGATAACATCTATTTGTTTTAAAAACACATATTTTTAATTTTTATTAGCTAGAAAGAGTATTTCTAAATGCGGCATGTTTTGCACGCATAAACTCCAGGAGCCACTTCTTATCAAAGGTATATAATAAAAAAAAACCTAAGCCCAGAAAAGTATAAAAAACCTTTTAACCGTTGTCGGTAGATGTTATCGAAAGGTATAGGTTTCAGGATTGGTTGAAAGAGGGCGGTCGGTGGAACCACAGATAAAGTGTTTTTTGTAGTTGACGAGTGTGTAACCCTCACTAATAAAAGAAATAACCAGAAAGAAGTCATAAAATACTCGGTTTCTTTTTTTATAATTTAGGCTTCCTTCACGGCATTTAGAACGTTTAATTTTAATATTCAGTTTTATTAAGTTTTTGTTTTAATTCGTAATAAATAGACTCTTGTGAAATAATGAACTTACCTGATTTTTTCAAGAGAACCTTTAGACGATATTGAAAGTTTGGTAAAAGGTAAGGTGGGTAAGTTTCATGTTTTGAATCAGCTAAAAGAGTGTAATGTCTCTAAGGAAATGTTCGATCGGGGATAAGCTTATCAGATTAAGTATCTGATAAGCTCTAAGCTTTTGAAAATTAAGTATCTGATAAGCTCTAAGCTTTTGAAAATTAAGTATCTAGAGGTCATTAGGCTTTGAATCGTCTACTATTGAGCCTAAAAAACCTATACCTAATTGATTACAAGATGGTCACATTTTCTATAAGCAGCAATTGCCTGAACAAGAAGGTTTGTGTAAGTTAGCTAACTTTTATCTTGTTTGTGCTCGAGTTTTTGCTTGAAACTTCCTCGATTATGAGGAGGTGAAGTGAGAGATACCTAAATAGAGAGATCACATGGAGGGTCTGTAAATTTTTAAAGGAATAACATTCAAAATTTTAAACGTTAAGATGAAGTGAGTTACTTAAATAAGTAACATTCCAAATTACAGAAAGTTCAGAAATGGAAAACATTCCATTTTACAGAACGTTAAGACGAAGCCAGAAACTGAATTAAAAAAAAAATCATTTTACATTACGAAAAATTTAAATGAGGACAGAATGTTGAGATGACGTCAGTTACTGAAATATAAAAACATTCCACATTACAGATAATGAAGATAAAGTCAGTTAATGAAATATGCAACATTCTAGATTACAGATATTGAAAATAAAGTCAGTTACTCAAATATGAAACATTCAAGATTGCAAATAGTGAAGATGAAGTCAGTTGCTGAAATATGAAAAATTCCAGATTACAGATATTGAAGATGAAGTCAGTTACTGAAATATGAAAAATTCCAGATTACAGATATTGAAGATGAAGTCAGTTACTGAAATATGAAAAATTCCAGATTACAGATATTGAAGATGAAGTCAGGTTACTGAAATATGAAACATTCCAAACTACAAAACGTTGATGTAAAGTCAGTTCTGTAATGAAGAAACATTCAAGATTACAGAAAGACAAATTACAGTCAATTACTGCAATGAAAATCAACTCTTCATACAAAATCAAATATAAACTGTAGTTAGGCTTTACTTTGAAAATAATAAAACTTTGATCTTCTAGAAAAGTTTGCAGACTTAATAGGAATTCAGCAACAAACATTAGAATTTGGTCAGAAAAGTTTAAGCTTCGATGAGGATACAATAAAAGAGCACTATAAAGACTCTTATGGAAACACTAACAACTTCAAACTTCAAAGAGGATTATATATCAGCATACGAACAGCGCATTGTTTTTTTCTGATAATGTGTTAAATGTACATCTTATTATTAGTATTATTATTTTTATTGATTAGAAAAAGAGTAGGAGAGACTATTGATTTCAATCGTTCCCTGATTCCTGATATATAAGTTTAAATTATTAGTAGAGCCTTTAACGTATGTTTGTGGACACTTGAAGATGTATTTCTTTACTCCACTGATAGTAATATAGAGCTAAGAATGGTGCAAATCTCAACTTAGCTTAAAGAAAGTTAATTAAGTCCAAAGACTTATTTAAACTTCAAGAATTAACTTTAAGAACTAGGTAAAAATATACTTCAATTTTAGAATTCTTAAAGCTTTTATAAGAATGGATGGTTATCTTATGAAAAACTCGAACAAGGTAAAGATACGTGAGCCCCATATTTTACTATTCGTGAGAAGTACAGCGGTAAACACAAAATACATCAAAAGAAGTTTAAACTTAACTTGTATGTCAAGTAATTCGTTCTAATTTCACACAAGTTCTACATAAAAGTTTCTCTAAGAAGTTTTGCTTATTGGTAACGCCTTCAGAGAACCAGCCCTCCGAATTTTGGAGCTGCATCACGTCGGAAAAACGTGCTTCTAATGCTTTAAGTAGAGTAATGTCAACAATATGTTTTATAATAAAATGAAAAATATAAAAAGTTATCTTGATGTACTCTAGGTTGGAATAAACTGGTTGGATTCACATTTACATCCTGTCATCGAATTTAATACATAAATAATGACAATTTATTTTTAGAATTATCATGTGAACATTTGAAGTGAAAACGATCAATTGATATTCTCTATCAATTACTCGATCAGCCATCTTCCTATTAATTAGTCTTTTAGTATAGGACAAAGAACAAAACCCGACAATTTTTAGTATGTTTCTGTTAAGACTTTCTAGAAATGCGAGAAATTTTACAGGATCTCCTAACATTTCACTAGAGCGAACTGCACTTCCATATCGATATATTTTAAATGTTTGTTCTTTTTTATAAAAAAAAATGATTTCAAAATTGAGTTTCCAAATTTTTATGAAAAGGCCCGTAATATACAACGCATTTACAAAAAGTTTTAATATAGATATATTTAACAGGAACTATCAAATAAGCCGGTGACGTTAGTGTAATTCTAGATATAGTTCCTATTTTTTTTTATTTTAAATTCTATAGGTTAGTTATATTTATTGTAAAACTTCGAAAAATTTGTACTTGATATGATTAAGCTTTAAAGTATTTTCACACATTGCGAATGTATTGTACTCCTTCTAAAGAAGGGGAATGAATTTATAGGATTTACAGAATTGTATCATGTCAAACGAGTGTTACCATTTTGTTTAAGAAAACTCAAACATCTGAACACCAATGCCAACAGAGTTTTTAAGAGGTATAATGCATTTTAAAACGGGACAGGAGTAAAAACCCTGCATTTCTTCAAAGCAGTCCAATGTAAGACCGAATTCAGACGATTCTTATGCCACTCAAAATATAGCATAAATTATTCAGAAAACACAAGACAAATATTTTCAATATTTTTCAAAATTATGAAACAAGAAAAATAAATATAAACACTTTAATTGAATCTTAATAGGGAATTTAAAAAAACACACCTTAAAGTTCTATAGTAAACACATCAAGCTGTGAAGATTTAGGTCTTCCGGTGGTGACCGTGTCAATATAGATGAAGAATCCGACGTTTCGCTTCCACTGTGGGAGGCATCTTCAGGGATGTAGGGCATCATGGACAGAAACACAATGCTCTACAAAACTGAATTGAAGATGGAGACGCTGCAGGCCCTATTTAGGCCCTTTTTTTTGTCCTACATTCCTGAAGATGCCTCCCACAGTGGAAGCGAAACGTCGGATTCTTCATCTACATTGACGCGGTCACCACCGGAAGACCTAAATCTTCATGACAACAACCGCGGAAGCCTACGCAGTTTACATCAAGCTGTGTTGTTTAAATTCCCTATTAAGATGTGGGATTTATATATAAATAAATAGTGCTACAAAAGAGAATTTACTGACTGTAATTAAACACAAAGAACTAATGTGCTGGAATGTAGCACCAAATCAGCAAAAATGAAGGGTCAGATACATCAAATAATAGCAATCACGAAAGATATACTATATAAGAATAAACGTTAACATAATAATTCTAGGTATTACTACTTAATGTGATTGAAACCTACATAATTAATAATGTGTGCGAATTAAATTGGACAAATTGAAGCTAAGCATAACAAGTACGAACTCTGATATAAATAATAAATGAAAACAAAAGAAAATATACGCGAGCAAAGGAATTAAAGAAGACTATAAGTACAGGGCATAATGATATAAAGTGGTATAAACTTTTTAATCAAAAATTTTATTAAAATATAAGAATGAATTTAAAGAGTATACAGTAATTATAAAACCAAGCAGTGAAACTGTTTTAGTAGAAAAGATCATCTTAAAAACTAAACACATTAAAGTTATAGTGGGAGGTCGACACTTAAATTATTCAAACTGAGAACCCAGCACTAATAAAATTTCATTGACCAATTTCCTGCCAACGATTTTTCTCCATTTTAAAAAAGATGGCGCGTTTATTAAGATTCTTAAGTTATGGGTGTGAGACTGTAAAATCACTGAACCATATTTCCTTATTATCATAGTTTTTTGGTAGCTCGGTAGATGATATGATAAGATGTTTAAACTGCCACTATTAGACTAGACGCCTTTACCTTGGCCTTCGTAAACACACTATTATCTGATTCTTGATTCTTATTCAGTTTTTCTTCTTGTTAGGAAATTGAAGTTAAAATAAATTAAAAGTAAAAGTTCTTTAGCAACTGAAATGTGTACATATCCATTAATAAGTAAGAATAAAATTTGTTTTAGTAATACAGCGAAGAAGTTAATTACAAAGTAATTAATTTTTAAGTAAAGTTACAAAATTTCCAAAAGTTTGTATTTTAAATTTTTAGATATTTAAAATACAAACTTTTGGAAACGTAAAAAGTAAGGGATAAAGTAGCGACCAAAAAACCTTACTGAATCACAGACTTATTACTAAGTAAGAAAAAATAAAAACTAAGAAATAAAAGCTGTACTTAAATGAATGAACTCGACAAGTCAAGTTAATATGTATAAATTTATACATGTTAAGTTAAAGTTATTTTGAAAAAACATCTATAATGTATTTTGAAGAATAGGTTGGTGAAAAATCGCAAGAATATAGTGGTATTGGTATTTAAAACAGTCAATATTGTACTTTCAACCAATTTATCTCGTAAACTTTCTAAAAGTTGTAATAATAGAAGTGTATTTTGTTATTGATTCCGAAAAAAATATGGTAAACTTGATTCTCAAGACTTGGCTAAGTAGGAGTAGAGACTATTTTCGAAAGTCTAGTACCACATTTTCCCCATATTTTCGAGGATGTAATGTTGGCGCATCTACATGTTCCACCTGGTATAGCTCAAGGATTTTGTATAAAGGGGATGACGCATTAAGGAACATTTCTGACTCCATGGAAGTTGTATGAGATAGAGAGATAGGAGCAAACTTACCTTCCCCTTGGTTATAATGAAAAAAGGCCCCAAACGCAGGTTATGTAGCAAGGTTGTCGAGTTTGCTTCTCAACTTTCTTCTGCGATTCTCGTAATTGTTACATTTGTGGTGCTTGTTAAGTCATTTGTGATTATTTAATTTTAAATTTTGGACTATACTTTGCCACTCCAGCGAGTGATAATTAAAGCGTGTTTCGTTATAACCTTCTCAAGCAATAAACAATGGGAAACCATTGAGAGGTAAGTTTGCCTCTAAAATTTAAGACCTGCGCTGTTATAAGAATTGTAAGCATGCGCAGTTTGTATCAAGCATGTGCAGTTGGTTTTTGACAAGCGTTTCGTGTTGAATTCTCTCTATTTTTTGGTATTCGATCGGGTCACTTTTTTGTAAGGCTAATCGACTTAGTGTGCCATCCCCTTTATTCAAGATCCTTGGTACATTTAAGTCAGAAACTTGCTTTGTCTCACACCTTTTTAAATTTAAATACGTTCCTAAATTTCTTATATAATTCTATAAGGAATAATAAGCAAGCTTGTAGTCACAAAGCCACATTCAATATAATAAGCAAGCTTATTATTCCAAGCAAGCACATTCAATATAATAGGCCCTTAATCTGAAAAATTTATTACATAGGTTTTCTAGATGCACGCGGTCAACTAACACATTTGTGCTTAAAACGATGCAAAAAGAAGATAGTTTTACTCAGAACCCTCGACATCCCTTAACCTAACCAAATCTACTAAGTAAGTTAAGAATCAGTTAAAAGGATTAAATGAATTATTTTAGGTAAAAATAATACCTTAGTAACGAAAACTTAAAAAGGATAAGTGATTGTTTACAGGGGTCTCTTATATAGATTAACAGAGTCAATATTTAGTTTAGTCAGAAAGGCCGGCTGACTGTGGCGGTCACAGTAGACATAGTAGTGTTAAAATAAGACTGTCAACCAACCCTCCAAAAGACAACAAGGCTGAAGGGAGAACACTGTCCGTCTCATCTTTCAGTCCATAGACAGGGTTTCAATTATTTTGATAATGAAAACTATTAGCGAATTTTCAAAAGAAAATAAGGTTATGAGATAGGGGTCATGAAAGAAGAGGGAGAAGTTATTTTTCTAAAAATGGGCACTTATTAACAATACATCATAAATATTGTTAGGTTTACAGGTTATATATATATATATATATATATATATATATATATATATATATATATATATATATATATATATATATATATATATATATATATATATATATATATATATATATATAATATATATATATATATATATATATATATATATATATATATATATATTATATATTTTACGATATATATAATTTTTTTCAAGTTTTGCTTGAACAATCATATTATACATATGTTTAAATGAATACATTAAGTTTGGCGGGATTCAAGTTACAAAAATATGGAAGAAAACAAATAAGTACACTACTCATTAACAAAGCTTAAAGTAAATCTAAATAAAGACTTATTTTTCGCGTTTGTAAGATTTTAATTAGGTATTTTTTATTAAAAATAATATTTTGGGTCATAATAATAGTAATTTAAGCTTATAAATTGTTATAACACACTTTATGAAAGGTACGGTCGCTTTCAGAACGCAGTCAAATTGTGTCTAGTTCGACACTCGACACCTTTACCTATCAGTAGAAACACGGAATGTGCTTCTTCGATAAAAGCATTATTTCAAGTATACTTCGATTCAAACTTGTTATAAGTTTATCAGGTACCAAGTGATACTTAGGACCACTAGTCTTAAAGGTCGAGGACAGGTGGAAGTCCCAAAGTAGTTGAAATGATCTTTATGATACCATTAAACCATTTTCACCTGGTATCGTAAAAAATTCAGTATAATGATAACCTTTTAACCAACTGTTTCTCATTTTTTTATTTTATCCGTTAAGTGATTTAATGTTTTAAAACTGATATTAAAGAGGGTATCCTTAAAATTACTATAGATTTTGATAAAGATCTTCCAAGTTGACATTAGTACCTATCATAAAGAATTATAATCCACAACATAACCCAACATATGCTGAACGAGAAAACATTGTCTACAGAATGTCTCATACAAATTATCGTGTCATCGTATAGTTATAGTATAATTTATTATGTTTTATTAAAAAATTATACAGTGGTAATATAATGAAGGTTAGAAATTAATTTTAATGTTGGTTTTGTATTATATTATGATTTATATAACTTTTGAATAAACAAATAGTGGCTGAGTCAGGCTGCGTTTTTACTTTTCTTCATTTATACCGTAGGTATATAGGAAAAGTATTGTGTTTGCAAAAAAATCCTAAACCGGGATGAAACCGGAATTATCCGTTTCATGCGTTTTTAAGACCTCCTGAGTGGTTTTTGCAAAGTTGTCTATCTGTATGTGTGTGAGTCTGTTATCATAGTAGCGCCCAGTGTATTTATGCTAGAGAGTTGAAATTTTGTACAAAAATTTCAGCAGCAAAAAAATTTCAAAAAAAAACTGCAGCAGTCTACTGCTGCAGTTGTGCTATTCGGAAAATAATTTATTTATGACGTCATTAAGTCGCAATAATGACTCAGCGATAATTTCAAAAAATCACAAAACGCAGAAAATTGATGCGACTGAATTAAGATTTAGCACGCATGTGACTATGTATAAGACTCTTATTGCCAGCACAATCTTTAATCAAATTTGAAATTATATAAATCACATTATGTTTAAACTCATGCAAATAATTTTATCCCACAAATGTTAAAGGTGTTAAAATAACACAATTCAAGAGTATACTCAGTTTGTGTAACTTCAGAAGATAAATATTTAAAAAATAAATTTTGTATAGTCTGGTTGTATTTTAACAGTTATAGAGTCTCCTAATACACTTATGTTTAACATTTTACAACAAACAGGCATCCATAGTAAATCTTAAAATTGAGATATATTTTTGGAAAATTTACACAGGGGTTTTTTATATTGTTTTTCCTTTTCTTTCATAGTTTTAAGCAATGGTTTAATTTTGTTAGTTTTTAAGAGGTTTACTCTAAATAATTTTAACATTTTTAAGATATAATACGTATATATTTAAAAAAAATCTCAACGAACGATATGTAAGTGCATCGTTATAAACCCCCATAAGATGAAATGTGAAGTATGAAAAGAACCAAGTATATTCAAACCAACACAAGTGCTTATAGCTGAGTATTTCTTGAAAATTATTTTTATATCAGAAAAATTATTTTAAATAAAACCATAGTTTCTTTCTTTCTAATTCTATACATAATATAAAGTAATATACACGTATAAAGTATACTATTATAATATTAATATTAATAATATTTTACATTGCACTTAAAAGTTTTCATAAAAACATCCATATGAGATATTGCAGGGTGTTTATCGACAGTGTTGTATTGTACATTTAATTTTTATATTTATTTGTTTCATTTTATTATTTTTTTATATCAATATGCTGCAACTAAAATCTCACATACACACCACCTCTAACTCCTTTAAAATTAGAAATAACTCAAATAAATCTGTCAAAAAAATTAAAAATTATAGAATTTAATTTTTTTATGAATTTAAAAACGTAATTCTTGGTTTAATTAAAATAAATAAAAATGAAGAAAAAATCATAAAAAATGAAAAGAAGGATTTTATAAAGATAAACACAGTAAAATGTGTAGATGAATAGAGGAGATAGTAGAGGTAGTTTTAAAAGACTTGATCTAATATAGGTCCCAGACTTTTTTTTGGAGTACCCGGGACCACGTTAAGGTTCAGCAGACCAGAAAAGGGTGCCAGAATTTAGTGGCGCCAACATACTAAGATGCAATGAACCGGAAGTATTAACATCGAGTAAAACCCTATTTATTTTGTTCAAGAAACGCATTACAACCGCTTTAACACAGAATTTCACGCCATGTAATGGATCAGTTTTCCTTCTTGTCTTGTCATTGTTAAAACATCTTATTCGGATAATTTTTTATTTAAAAGTAAAATTTAACTAATAGAATTTACTTCGATTTGTTGTGATTTTAACCATTTTGTTATAAGTACAATCAATAAAATTATGAAACAAATTTTCCATCATTGTTTCTATCTTTTGACGCCTACCTATGCAACATATAGCATTATTTTTTGGGTCATACGTTAAGGCATTATTTTTTGGGTCATATGGAATTATTTTTTTGGGTCATACGTTAAGGCATTATCTTTTGGGTCATATGTTAAGGAATTATTTTTTGGGTCATACGTTATAGGATTATTTTTTGGTGTCATTATGTTTAAGGAATTATTTTTTGGGTCATACGTTAAGGCATTATCTTTGGGTCATATGTTAAGGAATTATTTTTTGGGTCATACGTTAAGGCATTATCTTTTGGGTCATATGTTAAGGCATTATTTGTTGGCTCATATGTTAAGGCATTATTTTTTGTGTCATATGTTAAGGCATTATTTTTTGGATCATACGTTAAGGCATTATTTTTTGGGTCATATGTTAAGGCATTGTTTTTAGGACAGATAAGGTAGTGTTAGTTTATAAGATATCAATATTTAAATTTTGATCCATAAGTCAAT
Source organism: Microvelia longipes (assembly GCA_018340805.1). NCBI lineage: Eukaryota > Metazoa > Arthropoda > Insecta > Hemiptera > Veliidae > Microvelia > Microvelia longipes. The sequence continues at coordinate 14,419,909 of JACMZG010001893.1, forward strand.
TAAAAAGTGATTAGGAAGTTTCCCCTAATATATGTATAAGTTTTGTCACAATCTTTACAGGAAATTCTGTAAACTATGCATTGGATCTATCTAAACAAAATCTTTTGTTGGAGAGAAAACGGGTTTTTAAATTTGCGGGTTTTGGGGAAAATTTTTAATTAAAACTCCATAATATTTTAATCATCTGTTGATTGGAATTTCCAAAATATGGATCTGGTGCCAATTTTGGCTAAAGGAGATTTGAAATATTAGAGTTATTAATGGACTGGTTATTATTATAAAGGTTATAATTATTTCTTAACCAGGGGAGGACGTCATTGGTGGCAGGTTAGCTACTATGGGACTGATTTGGGAGGTCAGATTTAAAGGATTATGTGCAATTAAGTTACTATTATGTCGCTGCTTGATATTGGATAGTAGATTGTATAACTGTAGTTAATAATCATTTATTGATGTACTTAATAATGCGAAAAGGATGGCGACTCAGCACTGCCTAAGGAGAAGTGATTTACAGAGCGAATATCGAAGCAACGCTCTAGCGAGCCTGAGCCTGTACTCTCTTATTAGTATTGCTCTGTAAGTCAAAGATTATAAAATTGATTATCTTATTACTTGTAGGCAATTTATTTAAAAAAACGAGTTTTAATAACGTTACCTAATTGATTTAGCGACTCCGTAATTCAGCGTTTTAATAACAAATCATATTTGTTCTGTTGTTTATAATAATATCAGCTGATAAATATAATAAGACAGTTTTAGGTTGGAATCCGTTAAACAGTAATAGCATATATATTTACTTGTATTATTATTCATTTAAATATCTCAACACTTTCCAATCACTATCTTTTATTTTGATTCCTACAAATATTGACCAATACTATTTATTATATAAACAGAACATCTTTCAAGCTAATTTCCGTAACAAACGCTAAAACGTTATAGGTAAGATGTCAAAACAACGAGAGAGCAACATTGGTTTGAAGGTAAGTGTTGCACGCTATTCCCTAAGGAAATTTATCTTAGCACCGGATCCCTATCATACAGTGCTTCCACTTATTCCATCATCTTATTATATTTTAATCAATTTTAAATACTTTTAGAATAATTGGTATTGATATTAAGGTACTTTCGCTATAAAAGGGGTAAAAACTTATATTTAGAAGTCAGCAAGAGAGAGGGCTTCAAGAAAATTTACTTTTTTAAGATACATTTGAACATATTTGTTATGTTATATGTTAATTTTTCTTTTAAAATAAATTATCCAGCTCGAAGGACCAAAATATTGCTTAAAAAGGGAAACAACTCTAAACAATAAATAGCATTTCAACACTTGTAGTTGTATTATCAAACACACACACACACACCACACACACACACACACACACACACCACACACACACACACATATATATATAATATATATATATATATATATATATAATATATATATATATTATATATATATATATATATATACATATACGTAGAACGCATATAGTTCTTCGACTTTTAAGACGACTATTGACTCTTGCATCACTCTGCGAACCTCCTAGTTTGAATCTAGATATAACAAATCTAAGGCAGTAATTACTCGTCGATTATTGAATTAATTAAAATTAATTAATTCTACACACTTAGATTGCCGATTAAAAAATACTCAAACTGCAAAAGAAGTAAATTTTTTCAAACTCAGTGTTAAAACTGCACTTCCATTTAATTTTTTAAATTACTTTTTTTTAATTAATTACTTTCTAAATTACTTCACTACTTAAATCTGGTTGATTTGAATGAAACCCAACGGCTTTACCCACGTAGATCGTGGGTAAATTAAGATACGTATCTCCGATAATTTATTAAGCTTTTACCCATAAGCATCATATCATACTTTGAATCTATCTCGCTATAGAAATAGACTCTATCATACTTTTGAAATAAACGCTAAATTAAAAAGTCAATTTTTAGCAAAACATAATTTAAACTTAATTCATCTACTTCTTAAATTAACAGGTTATTTCAATAATATTTTTCTTTAACAAACCACTCACTAATTCGATTTAAATAATTAATAATCGTATAAACGACACAATCATCCATCTTAAAAAATAAGGTTTAAAAACCAGGAGTTAAGGCCTATTAAACAACAATAGAACTAGAAAAACCTAAAGACCTTTTTATATGAAGATGTAGGTACATTACAAGGATGCATGCAGGATTAGCCCGACACTATCATCTTGTTCCTATACTGGAAAATTGAAAGGTCCCGATCTAACAATCTTTTTTTAATTATCCATTTAGGAGAACAAAAAAAGGATTTTTCGAAAGAAGGTTTAGTTTTTAAAGAAATCATTGAGGTTAGTTTATTGTTACACTTAGTATAGGTATCAATTATTTACATAGTATTCTTCATTCAATTTAAGTATCTACAAAGTTTTTTAAACTTAAACTGAGTGTCTACATTGTTTTTTAAACTTAAACTGAGTATCTACATTGTTTTATAAACTTAAACTAAGGTTCATAAAACTTAAACTGAGTATCTTATACATTGTTTCATAAACTTAAACTGAGTATCTACATAGTTTTTTAAACTTAAACTGAGTATCTGCATTGTTTTTTAAACTTAAACTGAGTATCTACATTGTTTTATAAACTTAAACTAAGTATCTACATTGTTTCATAAACTTAAACTGAGTATCTATATACATTGTTAAAAAACTTAAACTGAGTATTCCATTGTTTTTTTTAAACTTAACTGAGTATCTACATGTTTTTTAAACTTAAACTTGAGTATCTACATTGTTATAAACAAAAACTGAGTATCTACATTGTTTTATAAACTAAAACTGAGTATCTACATTGTTTTATAAACTAAAACTGAGTATCTACATTGTTTCATAAAATTAAACTGAGTATCTACATAGTTTTTTAAACTTAAACAGAGTATCTACATTGTTTTATAAACTTAAACCTGAGTATCTACATTGTTTTTAATTAAACTGAGTATCTACATTGTTTTTATAAACTGAGTATCTACATTGTTTTATGAGTATCTACATTTTTTAAACCTAAACTGAGTATCTACATTGTTTTTTAAACTTAAACTGAGTATCTACATTGTTTTATAAGTTTAAACTGAATATCTATATTGTTTTATAATAAGTATCTTCATCGTTTTAAAATTTGATCTGATTATCTAAATGGATGTATGAATATTAACTAAGACTCTCTATAACTCTTACTTATTTATAACGCAGGTATAAAGGAAAAGAAATGTGATCGCACTAAAATTCCAAAACTAGGATTTAAACTAAATTATCTGTTATTATAGTACCCCCCAGAGTGGTCATGCTTGAGAGTTGATACGTAGTTCAAAAAACAATCTTCAGGCCTTCGAAAATAATTTTCGATGACGACATTAACTGTCATCAATGACAGTTAAATGCCATCGATGACAAATGTTTTGACCGTTTTTTGAGCATACAATTCAAAAATTCATAAAACACAGGAAAATGTAAGTATCGATCTGGTTGGTCTTATAAAACCAACTAGATCTTTATAATACCAATGAAAGTGCTAATGTGCGAAGTTTTATCTGATTTACCCTGACAAATCCGAAGTGGAGAAGATAACCTTAACTAATCCGAAGTGGAGAGCATTAGCTTAACAACAACCCGAAGTAGAGAGCTTATGGAATCCGAAGTAGAGAGGATGAGCTTATGGAATCCGAAGTAGTAAGGATGGCTTAACAAATCGAAGTAGAGAGGAGCTTATGGAATCCGAAGTGAGAGGATGAGCTTATGGAATCCGAAGTAGTAAGGATGAGCTTAACAAATCCGAAGTAGAGAGGATGAGCTTATGGATCCGAAGTAGAGAGATGAGCTATGGAATCCGAAGTAAGAGGATGAGCTTATGGAATCCGAAGTAGAGAGGATGAGTTAACAAATCCGAAGTAGAGAGGATGAGCTTAGGGATCCGAAGTAGAGAGGATCTTATGGAATCCGAAGTAGTAAGGTGAGCTAACAAATCCGAAGAGGTAAAGATGAGCTTAACGAATCCTAAGAGGTGAGGATGAGTTTAACGAATCCTAAGAGGAGAGGATGAGCTTAACGAATCCTAAGAGGTAAAGATGAGCTTAACAAATCCGAAGTAGTAAGGATGAGCTTAACAAATCCGAAGTAGAGAGGATGAGCATAACGAATCCGAAGTAGTAAGGATGAGCTTAACAAATCCGAAGTAGAGAGGACGAACTTAACTAATACGAAGTAGAGAGGATGAGTATAATGAATCCGAAGTGGAGAGGACGAGCTTAACGAATCCGAAGTAGTAAGGATGAGCTTAACAAATCCGAAGTAGAGAGGATGAGCATAACGAATCCGAAGAGGTAAAGATGAGCTTAACGAATCCTAAGAGGAGAGGATGAGCTTAACGAATCCGAAGAGGTAAAGATGAGATTAACGAATCCGAAGTAGTAAGGATGAGCTTAACAAAGCCGAAGTAGAGAGGATGAGCTTATGGAATCCGAAGTAGAGAGGAAGAGCTTATGGAATCCGAAGTAGTAAGGATGAGCTTAACAAATCCGGAGTAGAGAGGACGAACTTACTAATACGAAAGTAGAGAGGATGAGTATAATGAATCCGAAGTGGAGAGGACGAGCTTAACGAATCCGAAGTAGTAAGGATGAGCTTAACAAATCCGAAGTAGAGAGGATGAGCATAACGAATCCGAAGAGGTAAAGATGAGCTTAACGAAGGAGAGGAATGAGCTAACGAATCCGAAGAGGTAAAGATAGATTAACGAATCCGAAGGAGAGGACGAACTTAACTAATACGAAGTAGAGAGGATGAGTATAATGAATCCGAAGTGGAGAGGACGAGCTTAACGAATCTGAAGTAGTAAGGATGAGCTTAACAAATCCGAAGTAGAGAGGATGAGCTTATGGAATCCGAAGTAGAGAGGATGAGCTAAACTCATAGAATTGTTATTATAGGCTTATAATTGTTCTAAATTTTATTTGTAGTCTTTATGAAAGTACCGCGTATTTAATTTATAAAATACTACATCCGCAAACATGTTCTTATATTTTAGTAAAATCTTTAATGACAGCACGATAAGAACCATCAACTAAACCAGTAGAAATAAGTATACAAACCGTATACTATGCAGAGTATAGTTCTAGCTAGAACAATTACCTAAGTCATGGTGACCACTATGCAAACGGAAGACATGTTCCTCACTGTGTGGGAGTGACAACAGAACCAGGACAGTAGTCATTGTTATTAGATGAACGTGACGACTTGTTCCAGATGTTTATCTTAAGTTCCCTAAACCTTGTTCGAAATCTTCCTTTTAAGCCACTAGCTAATTTACATTTACCTTCTTCCTTACAAGCGACATCCTCCGACGCAGTTATCTTTATTTGTACCTCTCCTTTGTATTCACTCAAACAAACTTGTATTTTAATAGTGTTTAGTTGTATTTTTATAAATCCAGTGCATTAAAAAAAATTATAAAAGCTTACATAAAAAAATTTCCCACGATAATTTTTTTAATAATTATAATGAGGAAATCATAGTATAGCTGGTTTCATAGTATAAAGAGACATAAACTAAAAATATAAACAAAGAATAAATAACATAGAGCGTTTCTAAAAACGTTAGGATATCATAAAGGTTAAAAAGTTAACCTTGTAAGTATAAGTATATTTGTAAGTATAAAAATATACTTTTATATGGACTTAAATCCAAATATATCGCTAGTATATTTCTTTGTCACAGGCAAAGTCCATTGAAACATGTTTAAAACAGCGTGTTTTAAAATTTCAACTTTTTCCAATATATGTGGGATGATAAAAAAACAGAAGTGCTATTCCACAATAATTTGATATTTTCGAAGAGTACAATATGCCACGTAAGCCGGATTATATACCAAAGTGTTAGAATGCAGTATTTTGGTTTCGGGTTAATCATTCAAGGGGTTTTGGTTGTTGCCCCCCCCCCCCGAAATAGAGTGAAAGGTTAGAGGAAGGTGGGATATAACGCCCCTGGCTTCACGCCCCTCGACGCAAGCGCCTCACAATACTTTGCCCCCAACACACCCACCATCATGACACCCTAACAAAACAAAAATATAGTCTGAGAGGAAAGAATGATAAAATTTGTAGCACATAGTAAAAGCAAGCTCATTAGAGTTTGCCGCCTTGTTATCTTCTTATTTCACCTAACTTACTAATTATTCAATGAAATTCTATCTTGTAAATATTAACAATAAAATTATTTATATAACATAAATCTCTGTCTTTTCACTTCGTAAATTCTTTAAAAAAAGACACTAAAAATGTATTAAACATTTAATCTTTATGTAGACGAATTATTCCAATTATACAGTTAAAAATTAAGTTAATTTAACCTTTTTCCACGGCACTCCTCAAAATTTACTCACACAGACTAACGGCATTAAATAGGTATGATTAAACTAAGTTAAAATAACCAACAGATCTGAAGGCAATTACCAGGTGGTAAGCCTTTTTAGACGAAAAAAGTAATTTAAAAAGAACTAAATAATATCATTGTAGCTATTATAGCAGAATAAAAAATACAATACAATAAATACATTATATACATAAAAAATAAAATACCTATTGATTGGGATTGAACATGAGGTTAGACCCTATTTGCACTGCAACCTAAGGTCTATTTTAAAGTAAATACCTGAATTAACCTGAATAATGCGATTTTGGGCAAATGAGATCAATTTTTAAAATAAACAAAAATATTATTTAATATTTCAATAAATACAAACAAAGTATTGAACATTTAAGAACAACTATTGTAGAATACCAGAAGTTAGAAAATTAAATAATAAAAGAATAATAATAAGAGTAAGAATAATAAGAACAACTATATAACAAGAAAAAATAAATTAAAATACCAAATGTAAGAAGAAGAATAATAAGAACAACTAACTAGAAACAAATATTGTAAAATACCAAATTTAAGAATAAGAATAATAAGAACAACTAACAAGAAACAAATATTGTAATAACCAAATGTAAGAAAATCAATAATAAGAACAAATAATAAAAATAATAAGAACAACTAACAAAAACAAATATGGTAAAATACCAAATGTAAGAAAATCAAATAATAAGAACAAATAATAAAAATAATAAGAACAACTAACTAGAAACAAATATTGTAAAATACCAAATGTAAGAAAATCAAATAATAAGAGCAAATAATAAGAATAATAAGAACAACTAACAAGAAACAAATATTGTAAAATACCAATGTAAGGAAAATTCAATACTGTAGAACAACAAATTAAGAAAATAAGAAACTTAAATATTATTATTGTGATTAACAGTAAAGAACTTTTTAAAAAATATGACCAAAAAAAAACGTAATAAATAAAAAAATATAAAAATAAATATGTAACAACTATGTGATGAAAATAGTTTGCGTGAAAATGAACGTAAATTATATCACAAACGTATGAACAAGCCACGCTTCAAGAAGTATTCACACAGCTATAATGTAATATAAGAACAAAAACAACGTTTCCGTTATATATTGTAATTAATATCATTTTAACACATACATGCTTAATCAATTCTTGTTACTATTAACATAATACAATTCCATGTCACATTTATCAGACAAATGTGTTAAAATGTGTTTTCACCTTTTTATATTATATTTTTTTTTTACTTATTTAATTTTATATAAAAAAATATACAGTTGTATATAAAATTAAATTGTTTAATTTACTAACAGATAAGTTAAGTTTTAATGCTTTTGTGGTGTTTACACCTTTTAGTAATTATCAGTTAGAAATTGTTTTAAGAAGGAAATGCAAATAGATAAGACGGATCCGGGAACTAAATGTGCTGCCAGTGCTTTTAATACTTAATGATATTTCTGTTATAATATCCATGTAGTTCTTTTTAGTAAGTGTTAACATTATTGTTAAAAAAATCGGGTATGGGGGTGCCTCGTAAATTTTCACTTTATTGGTTTCGCTACCTTATTTACTCGTTATTTTTCCTCACAAGACTGGCTCGCTTCGTTCTTCCTAAGACAATAAAATGTATACTATTCCAGCAGTCATCCATGCACCCTACTGACTACGATCGATGCTGATTATGAATTATATATATATATATATATATATATATATAATATATATATATATATATATATATATATATATATATATATATATATATATATATGTATACACACACACACACACACACACACACACACACACACACACACACACACACACACACATATATATATATATGTATAATAATAAAAGTAAAGGTGGGGAAGATCCTAGTCTTAGCAATTATGTTCTGGGACGCTTTTTGCCAGCCCCAAGAACGTCCACCTCTTACCTAATAGAATCTCTATTCTCTTTGAACCTGTCTGATTCCTTAAAACTTCAGAACGTCTGCCCATGGGAGTTTCACTAAGTCGTCGTCCAGAAGAGTGCTGATCCAAATATAAAACCTCAAACTAGCGTATGCTTCACACGATCCCAAAAAGTGATCTGTCGTCTCCTCCCCAACTTCACACTTGGGACACATTGGCTCTGCTTTTATTTGCATGGCATGCAAATGTCTCTGAAGCCAGCAGTGACCTGTCAAGATACTACCAGGTATCTTAAGCTCTTCCTCCCCAAAGGAGAGAGCCCATATACCATGGCTTTGTTGGCTTTCTTCAAACATTTTCCTAGCTTGTCTGCAATTAGCTTTGGTTTGAAGAGCATCCCTGGTTTTCACCATCGCCCAGTCATCTAAAAGGAAATTGACTTTGCTTCTGGTAAGTCCTATAGCTGGTTCTGGTCCTTTAAAGGGTTCAGAGAGCCTTCCTGGCTAGTTCATCAGCGGTCTCATTCCCCTCTACTCCAGAATGACCCAGGGACCCAAACCATGTGTAACTTTATTTTTTCTCCAAGTAACTCTAGCTGTTGTTGACATTCTCCTGCCAGTGCACTGAGACACTGGGTAAGTCTAGTGCCTTGATTGCAGCCTGACTATCTGAGCATAAAAGATGCTTTTAATCTTGAATATCCCTTCTAGCAAAGTTCCGAAGTTTTTAAAATAGCAAAGACCTCGGATAACAACCGATATATGTATAAATATATATACATTCTTTGTACAAAAAGTATTAATAGATAAGCAGTAAGTTTAGCACGCGTGCCACAATGGCAGTAACCCTGTCATATAGAATTAAGAAGTACCAGCTACGCGAAGTTAAGTTGGTATTTTTAATAAGTTAAAAATCTTTTAAATGCTTTAATAGGATTTAAAAAAACGGTTTAAAACTGTTCTATAGTATAGATAATGAAGCTACCTTTGGTACCTTCGCTACCAATTTGGATTGGACTTTTTTGAAGCTGTTTCTAAGAAAATAAAACTATGTTAAACCTACTAGGTAGGCTAAAACTGCTAGATTCGTTTAAACTACTAGATAGGTTAAAATTACTAGAAAATTACAACTACTAGAAAGGTTAAAATTACTAGATAAGTTATAACTACTAGATAGGTCAAAACTACTAGATAAGTTGTAACTACTAGTGAGGTAAAAACTATACTAGATAGGTAAAAGCTACTTGATAAGTTATATCTACCAGATAGGTTAAAATTACTAGATAAGTTTCAACTACTAACTGGTTAAAACTAACTAGATAGGTTAAACCACAACAGATAAGTATAACTACTAGATAGGTTAAAATTACTAGATAATAAACTACTAGACTGGTTAAAACTATACTAGATAGGTTAAACCAACAAGATAAGTTCTAATTACTAGATAGGTTAAAATTACTAGATAAGTTATAACTACTAGACTAGTTAAAACTATACTAGATAGGTTAAACCAACAACATAAGTTATAACTACTAGATAGGTTAAAATTACTAGATAAGTTATAACTACTTGACTGGTTAAAACTATACGTGATAGGTTAAAATTACTAGATAAGTTATAACTACTTGACTGGTTAAAACTGTGCGTGAACTTAGTGAACTTTATTTTGGCAAATTCATTATAGTAACTTAACTATACTTTCAAGAATTCAGGAGCATTTTTAAGAACCTAAATCAATGGTTACTTTAAATTAAAGATGAAATAATAAAGTAGTTATCAATAACTTTTAGTTGGATCTAAATATCACACAATGTCGCAACATATTCAATTCATACTAAATATAACAAAAAACAACTGAACAAAAAAATATCCTAATAATTATCAATAATTTAAAATATTTACAAAAGACACATATTAATATTTTATAAAATAGAGTATAGCTTTTTAACATAGGGTTTTGTTTAAATTATAATAATAACTGTGTAAAACATGTGTATTCAAGTGAAGAGAAATAGGGTCAAAGTAGAAATTTGTTTCAAAGAAGGGGCCAGCAGAAAGACCACTTTCAGTTGATCGATCATCAGATTGGTGAAGGTATCTTTTTGCTGGAATGACTTCTGTCTTTGATCTCTATATCTTCTGTTGTGTCCATTATAAACAATTTTCCTGCCGAATGATCCATTGAAAATATTCTTTTTTAGAATCGTATTTATTTATTTTTTTGAATCATGTCGTTGGATTTAGAGAAATAAGAATGATAAAACACGACAATTATAATAAAACAAGTTAATAAGACTCATAGAACAAAAATATATTTTTTTTAATACCAGCAGTTCGGGCACTAGCCGCCAATACGCAAATATCACTGATCCGCGACAATTATATGTGTATATATATATATATATATATATATATATATATATATATATATATATATATATATATATATTATATATATATATATATGTTATTACACAAAGTTTCGCAAAACCTATTATTTCGTCGTCAGGGACCTCTGCAACGGATTTTGGCCACTGAGTCTGACTACCGCCATAAACACCTATACTATGAGCTAATTTTTCCACAGGAAATTTGCTACAACATAATAATATCCTCATTGAACACGAAGAATTATTTTATCCTTGTAAAAAGCCGAACACAATTTTACATTTGTGAAGTATTTTACACCTCATTGATAGTTGGATGAACCGCATAAGAAGTATTTAATGCATTGCTTGGCTTAAATTTAACAAACCCTGTTTGTTAGTTGTAAACTCTTTGCGGAAAAGCTAAACATACATTAACTTTCATTATGGATTAAAAAAAAAAATAGAATAGCAAAGTATTTCTTTCTTTTGTCGTATGGCTTGGTAAAAAATACATAATTTACTCCCTTGAGTTTACATATTAAACAATTAACTAATTGTCAGGAATGACTTTTCATGAGATAAACAAAACATACGTTTACTTTTTTGGGGATATTATTTTCAGGATGTTGTATTATAGTGTTATAATAAAGAACATAATGAACCATGATAGCATGTATGGTTTAAATCGAAGGTATTTTTTTCATTTTGAGGACATTGAATCATCGTATTTTTTTGGTGGGCCAAATAAGAAGCATATAGGAATACAGCTAATACAGTAGTGACATGCGCTTCCCTGCCCATAATCAATATCCTTTCGATATAAACCAAAAACCCCCAAAAACTCAGTAACCACAGTCATACCCTCCCTTGCCTAAACATTATCAATTCAGTTTGAAACCTACTATAGAAGAAAAGCAAATACGAGTTAATTCATCCAAACACGTCATTTATTACTATTTGTTAGTATTCCTTTACTTGATAGCAACCACATAATAAGTTTAAATAAATAAATCACAACAATATAATAAGTAACAGTAAAAAAATAGCACTGTATTAAGTTCAAAAAATACAATAAACTAGTAATAAGTTATATAAAAAAAGAATAAAACAATAACAATAAACCCTAAAAAATAGAATATATGTTATATAAAAACAAAAAACTACGAGTAAAAAATACAATACTAATAAGTTATAGTAAAATAATAAAACAATAAACCCAAAAAAAATAAAATACAAGTTATATAAAAAGAAAAAAACTACAATTAAAAAAATATAATACTAATAAGTTATAGAAAAATAATAAAACAATAAACCCAAAAAATAAAATACAAGTTATATAAAAAGAAAAAACTACGAGTAAAAAAATACAATACTAATAATTATAGTAAAAAATAAACCAAAAAATAAAATACAATTATATAAAAAGAAAAAACTACGAGTAAAAAAAATACAATAATAATAAGTTATAGTAAAATAATAAAACAATTAAAAGTACACAAAATAAAATAAAATACTAATGAAATATAGTAAAGAAACACACCAATAAATTATAAAAAATAAAATTATGATTAAATATGATGATAAATTTGCTAAAGCGATGATACAAAATACAAGTTTAGCTGTGAGTTGAACCAAGGACCTTATAAATTAAAATCGAAATTAAAAAAAATAGATACACAGTACTTTTGAACACTACCTCGCCCTATCTGCTATCTGCTTTGTTATGATCACAACTTAAGACTTGATCGCTCGTCCTCAGACAAGCAAAATCTGCTTTAATCCAAGCGGTTATTCATCCACTGTACTAATTACGCTTGATGATGCTTAACAATGTGACAAAAAACCGAGGATATATTAACCGAATTAAAACGAATCTTTGTTTAATTTTTATTATACACTTTTATTATATACATTTTTATTATACAATGCACTCGTGAGGTTATATGCCTACTTGATAATACTTCCACAGGATATTTAGTAGCATCTCATTTTGCTTTTAAGTTATTTAAGGTGATGTGTGAGTTAAAATTTTATTTGTTTCAATTTTATTCGTACAAATTATTTTGTTTATAATTCGCATCATGTTTTATTATGGAGTTTGAAATAGTGTATAAAGGATGACACTAAAGGATACTGTATTATATCAAGTGAATAAGCGGGGCGTACAACATATTTTTTAAGAGATTTACACCGTATAGAAATAACGGTTACTACCAAGGGTGGATTATAATCCGTATCAATTTCCCCATGGTTACACGACAACATAAGCATCTATGCTGTAAAACCGACCATTATTTTAATACCTCCCTTGATGCTTCGGGGTTTTATAATCCGCGGTCTACACCGTAATTGGATACAAGAGGGTCAAAGAGCCAATAGGGTTCTGTCTCGATTATTGGCACTTCTTTTTTGTAAAATTGGCCTACTTTACCCTACTTGGTATGCCACATTTTTATATGCTTTTATAGATTGTTATCTGTGCATTAAACCTTCAAAGAGAGCCCCTTATCAAACTATTTTTAACTATCTCTTTCTTTTACACAAGAGAACGATATGTAACAAAATATAATATTTTATATTTCTTTCATTTGTTTAAAATGTTGAACAATTTCAACACGATGATTAAATAGTTATTTATGCTTAAAGAAAGTTATTATTTCTCTGAGCAATTAGCTGGTATCTAAGGCGAACGCCGAAAAAGCCAACGCAATTAAATCCCGATGTAAAGCCGCAGTTTTATGTCTTTAACATCATCAGTTATACCTCGGAAGTAATAACAATGAACTTCCTAGGCGAAGCCCAGAGAGGTAATTATTGCGAGGGAAAAATGGCATTTGATATAATTTTAGTATTGTTCTATTCTTATTTCCAAACGTTTACTTCATGTCTTTATGCCTCAAAATGGTTTTCTTTGGTCAGGCCCCCTGACCAAATTTTACAAATTTTTGGGGTGCCTTCCTATCTAATTTCTAAAACTAGCTGCTAAATAGGGCCGAAGCTTCCTATCTCATTTCTAAAACTAGGCGCTAAATAGGGACCGGAGACACACTATTTAATTCCTGAAACTAGCTGATAAATAGAGACCGGAGATTCACTATTTTATTCCTGAAACTAGCTGCTTAATAGAGAGAGACCGGAGCTTCCTTTCTAAAACTAGATGCTAAATAAAGACCGGAGATTTACTATTTTATTCCTGAAACTAGCTGCTAAATAGAGACCGGAGCTTCCTTCTAAAACTAGATGCTAAATAAAGACCGAGCTTCCCTATCTCATTTCTAAAACTGGCAGCTAAATAGAGACTGGAGCTTCCCTACCTCATTTATCAAAAATAAAATAAAAATTGCTGTCCTCATTTGATCTTTGATGTTTCAAGAAGTATGCAAGCCACAAATGAGGTGGAGGTTTTGTAAGACATTTCAAACTAGCACTATAATATTTTCCCAGATATTTTTGGAAATTCAAGATGGCCGCTATTTGTATGCGCCGTGTTAGGTTTTGCCCAAATTCTAATCAGTAATTCCTCTTACAGGATCTTCGTAAAAGATCCGTTCAAATCATTTTATCTAAGGTTGTCCCCGCAGGATGAATACCCCACTGGATCGCATGAACCCAACGTCAATTTTATTTTATTTACTGTCACGAGGTCTTGATGCTACCCATTACTTTTTACTACTATGAACTCTATAAAAATTATGCTAATTTGACTTTTGAAAAATTAATACACTATTAAAAATAGTAATTTGTATATTTACATAAAAAGCTAGTAATAATTAAAACTGTATAGTATAATATTAAGTTATTATATTAATAAGACTTATTAAAAGTTAAAACTATGTAAACTTATGAATATGAATGTTATAAACATTTCTTCAACCTACCATTAGTGGGTGTCAATCTTATACTATATATTTTTTATAATAGTACATAATATATTATAATTCTTAGCTTAATAATTTTATATAATATTTTTAACTATTTCATAATAATTTATTCTACTACGTAGAAAATATTATAAAATAAACAGGGTGGGCCAATAGAGTCCCTATCCTCTCTTAAATTGTGACCTGTTCGGCATAAATTAATGAATCTTGGGGTTATTTTTGCCCCTAGCAGATTTTTGTTTAAGACCGCTAATTTTTAGGGAAATTAATGCCTAAAGAGAATAAGCCGGATGTTTTAATTTTAACTCACAAATTGAATAAAAAAATGTTAAATAATGTATAATGTTATAATTATAATATATAATAATAATGTATAATGTCTATAAATGTATAATGTTATAATATAATATATAATAATATCATAATATAATGTGTAATGTTAGATAAAATGTTACTATAATGTTAAATAATGTAATAATGTTATAATATAATTATTATGATATAAATATAATATATATAATAATAATGAATAATGTCATAATATAATGTGTAATGTTAGATAAAATGTTACTATAATGTTAAATTAATGTATAAATGTTATAATATAATGTATAATGTTATAATAATAATGTATAATGTTATAATATAATGTATAATGTTATAATATAATGCATAATGATAATGTACAATGTTATAATATAATGCGTAATGTTAAATAAAATGTTAATGTTGCTTTATTTATTTTTTTGCTTAAGAACACAAACCATTCATTACTTTTTCAATTTAAAAACCTCATAAACTAAATGTGCTTAAAAAATTCAGGGTTACTATTTTCCCTCGATCTAGCTGTGTGAACTATACAAAAATAATGGTAAAGTTTTTATAGTCCCTAATGCTGCTATATTCACTATAATAATGGTGAATATAGCTATTTTCCAATAACAAAAATTATATTTATAATTACATAAATAACAAATAATTTTATTTTCCGATGATAAAAAAATAATCAAATTTAGTTGAAATTTGGTAGAAGTATATCCCTTTATGAAATAATTTATCCCGAGTTTTGCTTCAATACGTTAAGTATATCTACGGCTTTGATAGATCATAAAAGATAAGCAGCATCAAGCATAGTCAGTGCCTGGATGGGAGACCGATGGAAATAAAAATTTATTTACTATCTGAGGTCGAACGAAGCAAGTACAGAGACCTGCTGCAGTATAAATTTGTTGATTTGTATATTTGAAATCCGTAGTAGTGAGGATGAGCGTAGCAAATCCGATGAAAAGTTCCGAGGTACCCCGTACCCGATTTTCGATTATTTATTTAAAGCATATAAAATACAGTCTTAGTTCAACTACTCTATAGATGAATATATTATTTAGCTATAAATTAAACTATAGTAAAAGTATTTATCTAAAAGAAAAATAACGCACAGCTAGTACGTATTTTAATGCATCAGCGTCAAGGCTTAGTGCTCGGAAAGCTAATATAATGATATAGGTTACTTTAATTTAGCAACATTGATAAGTTTCAAAAACTTCCCAATATTTTTTCGAATTTGACAAATTAACTGTTGACATAATGAGCAGTTGACAAAATGTGGCAGTCACATTTTGTCCCACAGTGAAATAAAATGAGTTCCGTAATATTTAGTTACGATTAAACAGTAGACTTTTGGTATTCTTTTAAACTTTTAAGTTTATATGGTAGATTCATATCTTTGTAACTAAAACTTAGTGACGTCTAATCATAAAGCTAGATTATAAAACCTCAAAATACAAAGTTATTCAAATATCTTGCGGTAAAGCGTTACATATCCCTAGACTCCATTATATCGAAAGATGGCTTCCCATTTTGGTTTTTGTAGTGCCGGACGTAAGATGATACGGCGTTAAGAAACCCGTCCAGGATGCCTCTAAAGGCATAAATATCTTTGTTTAAATCTTAGGCGCCACTAGACTCTGCATACAATGTATTGAATAGTAACTAGAGATGTAGTTAGAAGATGCTCTGTTTAAACCACGTAACTATGTACCTATAGCTTCCTATGAAAGAGAGCATTAAAACAATTCCTACAACTAGGGATTCAGTGGAAAAATCGTTTTAACAACCAACGATGTAAAATATTATCTCTCAACGAAACAAAGAGGACCGCTTAAATTTACACGCAGTACTAAAATTTTAATAAGTGATAAGTATGCGTGAGACTTATGCGCATGTGTATTTAAGTAAGCATGAGTTTAAACTCGAGTAAGACTTACGTATGAGTTTAAAATCGAGTGGGGTTAAAGTAGGAGTTTTTAAATGGGTGAAACCTATGTATTTTTTTTAGATTCAGTGAGACATGCATGAGTTTTATTTTAGAGATATTGAGACTAACTTAGAAGTTAATAAATGAGTGAAACTTACGTATGAGTTTAAAATCGAGTGGGGTTAAAGTAGGAGTTTTTAAATGAGTGAAACTTATGTATGAGTTTTAGATTGAGTTAGACATGCATGAGTTTTATTTTAGAGATATTGAGACTAACTTAGAAGTTAATAAATGAGTGAAACTTACATATGAGTTTAAAATCGAGTGGGGTTAAAGTAGGAGTTAATAAATGAGTGAAACTTACGTATGAGTTTATAATCGAGTGGGATTAACGTAGGAGTTTTTAAATGAGTGAAAATTACGTATGAGTTTTAGAATGAGTGAGACTTACGTATGAGTTTCAGAGGTATTGAGACTAACCTATGAGTTTTTAAGAGTGAAACTTACGTATATATGTTTATAATCGAGAGAGATTAACAAGGAGTTTGTAAATTAATGAAGTCTTACTTAAATTTAAGAAATGCTTTTGATTATTGCTCTAAGCACTACTTTATTTGTCTTTCTTGTATCTTTTATTGACTAATAAGTTTTAAATACTTATGGCTTGACGGCTTAATTCATAAGTTACGACATAATACATTTTTTAACTTAATTTATTTATAATTTGCTTAAAAATCATTTAAATAAACGAACAATCTTTGTTTGCTAAAAAATGCAAAATCAGCATATATGATCAATTAAAAAAAATGAATACGCTTGAGCTAGCACAGCCTTAGTCTATAGGGGTCAATACAAGCCTAAATGTATTCTTCAGCTAAGCTTAAAAATAAGTTTAGTTTAATGCATTGTAAGCATTAATTTACGTATAATAATCCTTTTCCACTGTCTAAAACCCTTTAATAATTAGTATTGATAAATATTTGATTCATCTCAAGGTAAATTGTCACGCATAGCTAATAAAGTATTTAATCTAATGGAAAAATTAAAAAAAAGAAATGTAGCATTTAAACTCAAGGTAACGACGGATAGAGGCAAAGAAATCAAAATCGACCAACTACAAAAAAATTGATTTTTAAATAACTTTTAAATGAGTTTTGCGTCGAATTTTAACTATATAAAATAGTTTTCACATAAATAACGTGAAACGTATAATTAAAGTAGCAATCATGTAACCCAAAGTGTCACGGAATTGTTCCCTAATGTTTCTTAAAACAGGCTCAGTTACTACAAACTTGTTTGAAAAAACTTTTGTCACGTGATATTACAGAACTATTTTATCAAATCATCTACGAAACATTTAAGCGTGAAGTACCAACTACCTGCCAGATATCGTTGTGTTAAAGATTATTAATATTTTTAATACATTGTTTAATAATATAAACTAAAGAGAAACAATAATTTAATATTTTCATGACGAGTACATTTAACAACCAAGTAAGAGAAAAAGAAAATTAATTAAACTTGCAATTGAAGCAGATCATTCTACGACTATAGAGAAAAATAGAGTTTTTAAAATTGTGGATAAACATACTAAACATAAAACAGTACTAAACAACTAAAGAGGACAAATAAAGTATTTAACAGCTATAGAGAAAAACAGCGCATTTAACAACTATAGAAAAAAGCAGCGCATTTAACAACTATAGAGGAAAACAGCGCATTTAACAACTATAGAGGAAAACAGCGCATTCAACAACTATAGAGGAAAATAGTGCATTTTATAACTATGGTGATAACAGCGCACTAAAAAACTATAGAGGAAAAGTAGCGCATTTAACAACTATAGAGAAAACAGCGCATTTAACAACTATAGAGGAAAACAGCGCATTTAACAACTATAGAGGAAAACAGCGCATTAACAAATATGTGCATTTAACAACTATAGAGGAAAACAGCGCTTTAACAACTATAGAGGAAAACAGAGCATTATTGTATGGAAAATAAACTATTTAACAACTAACAACTATGGTTTAAAAAATCCCTTTAACAACTAATATGGTACTTTGTATGTGACATGAGCGTTAGCCTAGTAGAAAAGAGTATGAGAGAGTATCATTTTCGTATCAAGTTGCAAAATTTTATAATTGGTATTTTTCTCAGTGGTATAGTAAGTTAAACTTAGAAGTTTCTTTAAGAATGAGATGGATCTAACCAACGCGTGCATCCTCCATTGATATTCCTATCGATGCTAAATAAATGTAAAATAATACTGTATAACTATGGTCACATCTTTGTGCAGACGAACCTCACTAAAGATGTTTTTGTGGTCAAACATTAAATGACAAAAATAATATTAATGCAGGTACTTACAAATCCGTGTTTATCGGAGATATTATTAGTAAGCTTTAATTTATGAAAAGACACAACTTTTTGCATCCACTGTTCACCCGTTGACGGTGAATCTGGATGTATGTACATTCTTTTAGGCATTTCTGGATCAGCTTTACCCGCAACCATCCACCGACTGCGAACAGACAAACAATTCAACCATATCATGACAAATATAACAAAAATATTATTATCTATATTATTTAATGGATTATTATGAATATATATATTTTTTTTTGTTTTGATAATCATCTACAGAGTGACCAAACTCTTTTAAATTTTAAACCGTTGGTAATAAATTACTGAGACTTCGGGTACACTTTTTTGGTGGTGTAGTTAATTTCGGATGTACTACGCAATTACCAAATTTAACGACAAAAGTAAATTGGAAGATATACTTTTATTAGGCTTTTGGGGTTCTAGGGATGTATGCAAAACATATTTCCCCTATGAATATTATTGTCTAGAACCGCAATTTTGCCAGGAATAAGTATCTAAACAGTAAAAATTAGACATTTTAACTTAAAATTGAAGCTTAAGCATCACTGAGAGAAAAAATAGGGAATTTTCGGGACGAATGTTGTGCCTAAGTTCAACAAGAACGCCACGCACGCGAACGTAGGCACAAGTTCATTGGACAGGATCGTGCCGAAGAACAATCGATATCTACTATCCATACCCATTATGTCGAACACCTACGACTGAGTTCTGTTTAAGGTAAAAAGGACACTATACTTTTATTCGGCTAAAGTATGCCGTATTGCGCCTTTTTTCGGCATAAACTTATGCTGTGTGGAGTTCGTTTAGACATGAAGACTGTCGTATTTTCGGCCTACATTATGTCTTATTTCGACTCAAATTGTGTCTCATTCGACCTTAATAGGTCGTACTTCGCTTAATTGTGGTTCATTCGACCTTAATAGTGTCGTACTTCGACTCAAATTGTGTCTCATTCGACCTTAATAGTGTCGTACTTCTCATTCGACTTAATAGTGTCGTACCGATTCTAATTGTGTCTCATTCGACCTTAATACTGTCGAACTTCTACTCAAATTGGTTTATTTTCGACTCTAATAGTGTCGTACTTTGACTCAAATTGTGTCTCATTCAACATGAAACATGATGTACTTCGACTCAAATTGTGTCTTATTCGACCTGAATAGTTTCGTGCTTCGTCTCAAATTGTGTCTTATTATTAGACATTAAAAGGAATTTTCTGAGAGAACTCAAATCAATTATTACATTTTCAATTTTAAAAAAATCAGGTTTACAATTTTAACTTACATCTAGCAGCATTAGTGACCTTGAAATTGAAATTTGTAAAAACCTTGAAATTAAGGGGAAGACAATAAATAAGCTTTGTTTAAAAATGCCAAAAATAAGGTAATTTTACTCTTAGTATACCTTCCTATTTTTCTTTTTCTAATTTTTCGCGAAATCTGGCGTTGGTTTCATGAGACACCCGAAGTTAACTACACTTCCAAAACAAAATTTTCTTTACACATTTTTTGTCAAATGGTTTAAAATTTAGGAGGGGAAACTTTTGGTCCACTCTATATTATTATGTAAGCATAATAATATATTTTTGTGTATATTATTATCTATATTATTGTATACATTATAATATATTTTTGTTTATAATATTATCTAATTATTAGTAATAGTCTGTTAATTCCATGGTTTAAATTATTTTGCCATAAAATTTTCCTTTGTGATAGTGGCTTATATCGTCAACCTTAAGGTCAAAATATACCTCTTAAAGAAATATTAATCTTAAAGATTAATAAAATAGACATAATTTTGAAATATTTTAAAATAATACAATAGTTAAAGTAAAATGAAGTAGAACCATATTTGAAGTACTAAAGTTTAAAAAAAACTATTGTTAAAATGAAATTAAATAGACCCATATTTAAAGTAATTGAGTTTAAAAAACTTTAGTTAAAGTAAATTAAAGTACACTCATTTGTGAAGTAATTAAGTTTAAAAAACTATAGTTAAAGTAAATTATGTAGACCATATTTGAAGTAATTAAGTTTAAATAACTATAAAGTAATATAATGTAGACCAATATTTGAAGTAATTAAGTTTAAACAACTATAGTTAAAGTAAAATTATGTAGACCCATATTTGAAGTAATTACAAGGTAAAATTATGTAGACCCATATTTGAAGTAATTAAGTTAAACAACTATAGTAAAAGTATAAATTATGTAGACCCATATTTGAAGTAATTAGGTTTAAACAACATAGTTGAAGTAAATTATGTAGACCCATATTTGAAGTAATTAAGTTTAAACAACAATAGTTAAAGTATAATTATGTAGACCCATATTTGAAGTAATTAGGTTTAAACAACTATAGTTGAAGTAAAATCTGTAGACCATATTTGAAGTAATTAAGTTTAAACATATAGTAAAGTAAAATTATGTAGACCCATATTTGAAGTAATTAAGTTTAAACAACTATAGTTAAAGTAAAATTATGTAGACCCATATTTGAAGTAATTAAGTTTAAACAACTATAGTTAAAGTAATTATGTAGACCCATATTTGAAGTAATTAGGTTTAAACAACTATAGTTGAAGTAAAATTATGTAGACCCATATTTGTAAGTAATTAAGTTTAAACAACTATAGTTAAAGTAAAATTATGTAGACCATAAGTAATTATGTAGTAGACCCATATTGAAGTAATTAGTTTAAACAACTATAGTTGAAGTAAAATTATCCCCATATTTGAAGTAATTAGGTTAAACAACTATAGTTAAGTAAATTATGTAGACCCATATTTGAATATTAAGTTTACAAACAATAGTTAAGTAAAATTGTAGACCCATATTACAGTATAAATTTTTGAAAGAAATAGATTCCTGTTATGAAATTTATAACGACAGTCGTCAGCAGCTACTATATCCATTAATAAAATGTATTTGGCTTTTTTGTCTAATCCCATGACTCGTACTTTGTAGGCGGGAAACATTCTCCTGAAACAAAGCAAAAATAGGAGGTTAAACAATATGATTAGCCAGATTAAATACGGGGGGGGGGGGGGGGGAAATACATTTACGGTAGGCAAGTACAAAAGTATATTTTTGTATAATTACAGAGATATATAAATAGCACAGAGTTTATGTGTCACACTCCTCATACGAGGCTTTGAACAACAAGGTATGCTTATGGTACAAAAGGGCCAATTAAGAGTCGGTTCCAATATGCCAATCCATTAACCCTGATAAGCTGAAAGTATAAATAAATAGATATATATATATATATATATAATAATATATTATATATATAATATATATATATATTATAATATTATAATATTATATATTATATATTATATATATAATATATATATATATATATAATATATATATATATATATAAAAATACATACCTAATATTATATATATATATATATAGGGTACTCAGTTTGAAGCGTTACTAATTTCATGTTAAACTCACCTTAAACTATTTATAGTTAGTAAATATATATATATATGTATATATATATAAGAAATTTATTTTATAAGATAGATATATCATAGTGATTTAGGCTTAAATAATTTTTTGCTAGCTTAAGTAACTATAATGTATAATATTTATACATATTTATACTATAATTAATAATATTATATTATACTATCATATTATATATACTAATATTATACTAAATTATAATATTTATTGTTATAGATGATCTTGTACTCCATAAACATTTATTATTTAATCACATACAATCTATCACAATAGGGAGAAATTAAAGACATTCTTATACAATTGGTTCTTTAGCTTATTACTTTTTATAAAGAATTACTCAAATCATAATTATAATATTACTCTAACATCCTAATAACTTCTAATAAAGTTAAGAAAACATAAAATACAGTGATCATTATCATTTAACCCTCGTTATCCAGGGTCAGATCCGAAGATTAAACTAACTAAATTATAGATGTTATTTAATCATTGTTTTAAAAAGGAGATCATCAAAGAAATTAGTAATTAAGTTTGATAAAAGATGGCGTACTAGTTAGGGTTCTTTAGAGGCATGCTCTCGTTTTAATAATATCGATGTCGTGAACTACAAAAAAAGGTACAAAAGGACCAGCTGTCTATTTTAGATATAAAGAGAGGGACCTCTTCTCAGAGTTTTTTATAGTCTTGACAATACCGCATCCATTTCTTCTATAATGTTCATCCCCTCCATTTTTAATAAATATATAGTTTTGTATGAAACATAGCCATTTCAGATATTTGCAATATTACTAATATCACAAGGAAAAATTACTGTTTACAGGATCTCTAATTTTGTAGTTTTAATATCTTATTCAATATTATGCCAATAAAAGGAACCTAAATATCCTACGATGCTACGAAAAGAAATATAATAAAGATATAAAAATATATATATAAACAAATATATCTCAAGACTATAGTATATTACAATATTCATAAATAAATATAAACAATCAAGATAAACAAATATAAACATGAAATTGTAGTATAAATATAATATCATAAATAATAAGAAACTATCAAGATACCATAAAAATATAGATAAATATAAACATAAAATTATAGTAATAAATATATTCATAAATAATACAAACAATCAAGATAAACAAATATGTAACATGAAATTGTGTATTAATATAATATTCATAAATAAATAAGAAACTATCAAGATAAACATAAAAATATAGATAAATATATAACATAAAATTATAGTAATAATATAATATTCATAAATAAATACAAACAATCAAGATAAACAATATATAACATAAATTGTAGTATTAATATAATATTCATAAATAATAAGAAACTATCAGATAAACATAAAAATATAGATAAATATATAACATAAAATTAATAGTAATAATAAATTCATAAATAAATACAACAATCAAGATAAACAAATATATAACATGAAATTGTAGTATTAACATAATATCATAATAATAGAACTACAAGATAAACAAAAAATAAGAATAAATAAATAATATTTAGTAATATATAATATTTCATAAATAAATTACAAACAATCAAGATAAACAATATAATATAAATTAAAGTATTAACATAATATTCATACATAAATAAGAAACAATCAAGATAAACAAATATATAACATAAAATTATAGTATTAATATAATATTCATAAATAAATAAGAAACTAAAAAGGTTGTGAATAGATTGTTCGGATGAGACTAAAGTAGGTATATAATTAGTTTATAACAAGTGGTTATAATGTCTATAGGTGTTGGCGCCAGTACTTAACTCAAAAATATTTCTTAGTCAGTCAAGTAAGTCGTTGCTTGAATCGTGAATAACCTATAGGTATACTTGAGAAGTTCTGAGATTAATAGAACAACATAAAACTAAATTTCTTCAATCGCATGTTTGGACGAAGTACAATTAACTTAATTATATTAAATCTGACTACTTAAAAAAGTACCAGTTTAATCATAGAAGAACAAACCGATGATAAAAACGTAGGACGAATAATCCATCCATAAATGAATATTCTTGCAAAAAGATAAAATTATTTGTTTTTATATATATATATATATATTATATATTTATATATATATATATAATACTATTCAAGTACTAAAATTTTCAAGCACAATATAAGAATTTTTTTATAACAATTTTAGATTTTTTTACGACTACTCCCTAATAAATTTTTTACATAAAATTAAAATAAAATATGCCTGTTTAAGGGCTTTTTGGCCCATTAGGGTATTAAACATGCGGGAATAACCTCAGGTGGGTTGCATCTAGTACTCTCTAAAAATTAATTGAAGTTGGCTATAAGATTTGTATTTTGTTCGCACAAAATAGAATTGATTGCATACTAAGTTGTTTTTATTTGTTGTAACAGTTTATCATAAAAATACATTTCTCTATTTAATATTCAATGTGATATACTAATTAAATTGTTATTAGCTTTATTTATTTTATATTATTTATAATATTTGTTTGTAACTTTTACTATGGAATTTATATAATATGAAAATAAAATATTTATCCTAAAACCTTATATAAGGAATTATATAAATCTAAAACATATTTAATACTGATTTAACGTCTAAAATAAAATCTGTAAAGAATAAAATGCTATCAATAACGTTTCCCGGTGTTAACATCATTAATTACAGCAATGACAGGTTCTAAAAAGTAACTTAGTTGAAAATTATCCCAAAACAAACAAGATACTGACAAATTGATGGTTTGATAGAGATGAACCTTAGTTAACAAAAAATAACTATGTTAGGAAAAAAAATTAATAGGCTAATGATGTATTGGAGCAAAAAAAAGGTGTTCAAGGGACTAAAAACTATGTTTTAAGAGATATTAATACCTGAAGTTGAAGACAGTATGTCACTATTTTTTTTTTGTTCGCCCCTCGTTAACATAAATGTTTTTGTTGTAGTATATCAGTCAATATCATACTTCCTCATTTTTTTAAATAAAAAAATAAATTATAAGACTATTGATACTTCTTATATATAAGTGACTTTAAAGAGTATTTATTTGTGTATTTTTTATGAAAAAATAAAAATATTTTGTAGAATGTCAGTCAATATCAAACTTCCTCATTTGTTGTAAAATAAAATATAAGCCAATTGATACTTCTTATTTATAAGGGACTTTCAAGAGTAGTTATTTATAGAAAAATAAAAAAATATTTTGTAGAATGTCAGTCAATATCAAACTTCCTCATTTGTTGTAAAAAAATATAAGACAATTGATACTTCTTATTTATAAGGGACTTTTAAGAGTAGTTATTTATAGAAAATAAAAAAATATTTTGTAGAATGTCAGTCAATATCAAACTTCCTCTTTGTTGTAAAAAAAATATAAGACAATTGATACTTCTTATTTATAAGGGACTTTTAAGAGTAGTTATTTATAGAAAAATAAAAAATATTTTGTAGAATGTCATCAATATCAACTTCTCATTTGTTGTAAAAAAAATATAAGACAATGATACTTCTTATTTATAAGGGACTTTTAAAGAGTTTATTTATAGAAAATAAAAAATATTTTGTAGAATGTCAGTCAATATCAAACTTCTCATTTGTAAAACAAATATGAGACAATTGATACATCTTTTTTATAAGTAAATGTTTAAGAGTATTTAAGATTTTTTTAAAATAAAAAATACAGCAAAATGAAGTACAAGATATGCGGCTCGAAGTTATTATAGTACACAGTAAAATACTCAACATAAAGACCGGCAGATATTCAATAATACCAATCAAGCTATAAATAATAAGGCTAATTTGAATCAAACCTGGATCTTTATCCTCATCATTTCAAGAATAATAAGTAAAAAAACTGGAACTCAATTAAGGCCCAATAATGAAGGTATACAAAACTCAAATTGTAGCTATATTTCCGAATCAATTTCGTCAAAAAGCCCTGGAAATTATTTATATTGGTTATTATCTTTTTGAATAAAAACATGAAAGTAGGGTGGCTTCCTTTTTAGAGACTAACTTAAGATGTTAATTGGGTGACTTGAGAATTGATTTATTCTAAAGGCAGTGTTATATTTCTTTCATTTAACTTTGACCACAGAAAATTGAGTGTAAGTAAGTCTAAAAATTAAAACCATTTTTTATTTATTTATTTTTATTTTTGAAGGGGAAACGTTTTTATTAAACTCTTATACGCAGCCAAATTATAGTTTTAGTGGTTTTGTTTGAACTAAACCTGTTCTCGTTGTTTAATGTAACAGGAATATGTGCAATCGAAGCAATTGAAAAAGATAATGTTAGTACTATGATAATCAATCTAAGAACTAAACTATAGCTACACATTTTATTGTTATTAGAAATCTTTAAAAAAATAATTTAAGATAACCCCATTGCCATGATTTTCAACAATTTTTTTAAACCCGTAAACAAGTCATTTAAAAAATGAACTAATGCTGATAATGAGATGTGTCATGTGACACATTTGATGGTCACATGACACCATTTGTAATAAATTTCAAATCGATTTAAATATTTTCCTTGCTTTATGCATCCGACTCGACACCATTCTATGACCCCAATTTGATAACCTCAATTTCCCTTTGAAAATTCGCTAAATGAAATTGGGTACCACAGAACTTTTCCTCATCACGACAGATTTGCTAAGCTCATCCTAGTTATTTTGGACTCGCTCCGCTCGTTCTCAAAATATACAATTCGTTAAATTTATACGGCAAATACGTATTTGGACTCACTTCGCTCGTCCTCAAATAGTAAATACATCCGTTTCATTCCCAGCGGTCGCCCATCCAGGCGGTGACCACCCTTGATGCTGCCTAACATTTATTATCCAACAAAAATCATACATACTTGTATTAAAATGAACCTTAATATGCAATTATTTATTACGTAAAGGTATATACTGATACCAAATTTTAACTCATTGATTATTTTCCGAAATTTTACAATTTGTTAAAAACATATATACAAATCATATAATAAAAATTGAAATAATGCACATAATGTGCTATAACTTGGCACATATATTAGCCTTATACATAGCTACATTCGTGCTAATCTCAACCCGATCGCAACATGTTTTCGCTAAATGTTTGAAAGCATGTTTTTTATTAATTTTTTTTTGCTGTCATTATTGCGGGTTAGTGAAATCATAAAAAATATTTTCCAGATAGTACAACTACACCTATAGACTGATTTTTATATATACAAAGTATCAACTATCTATAGCATGAATACACTAGGATCTACGAGGATAACAGAAAAACGCAAAAACATACACACACAAACAGACAACATTGTGAAAACCACTTAGGAAGCCTTAAAAACACCTGAAACTGATAATTCAGGTAACTTTCCGGTTTTGTGTTTTTTTTGCAAACACAATACTTTTTCTATATGCCTACGGTATAATAAGAAAAAGTAAAAACAAGCCTGCCATTGAATAGATAACATTACTATCATAAATTAGTAATAAATAAAATTACAGACATTAATGTATAATAATAATTACTATTACTAAAGCTATTTTACCACTATTTGCATAAGAATGAGTGCATGTATATACAAAGTATGCATGTGTATTAATGTATTCAGGTGTTTTTGAGATGGATGATGAAATTATTTTTCTATATTTTTTGTTTTTTTATTATTTTTCTATATTGTTTTTTTCTATATTCTATTTTTTTTAAATTATTTATTTTTATCTTGTTTTAAATTAGTAAAAAGTAAACTCAAATAAATTAATAATTTTTAAAATAAAAAATAAAATAAAATAGTAGAAGCAAACAACTATGAATGTGCACTTAAACACTTATCTTGTGTACTTCAGATTAAAAAAAGAGAATAAGTTTTTGCATGCATGCATTATTATATCAATCACTTATAAAGAGAACCCCCCAACACAGCTCAAAAATTTGAAAACTTTTAAGTGTGGGTCTCTTTACATATTTATAATAAATAAATTTTATTTGTGGTGTATTTTTTATTGTTTTAGAATTCGTATTAATAAATAAAGAATATTTAAAAAAAAATAAAAAAATGTTTCCGAATTATTTTTACAACTGAATAATACAAGGAGTATACCTTTTAGAAACAATTAAGTATGTATAATTTTACTGACTAGTTCTACGCTAGTATTAAGATTTTTGTTTATATTTTATATTGTGTAATACGACAACAATTATTGTTACAAGTATTAGAGTTAATATAGTTTCATGGCTTGAGAAGTCTGGTAAGAGAAACAATCCACTGATTGCACTCTGACGGGAGTTGATAGATGAATTATTTAGTATATTGAGGTATATTTGAGGTATATTGAGATATATTTAGTATATTTGAGGATATAAATATTATAGTGATAATTATACAGCAAGAGACAGATTAAATATATAGATAACATAATATAATAGATTAAGATAAAAATAATTTCTGATGAAGTATATAAGTTAGATAGGTAATAAGTTTTTAAGATCCTGCAGCCCTCGACACCAAGGGTTCGCAAAAGAAGCATATGATGCTTCGTAGTCTCTCCTGATGTTGGAAGCTGCAAAACTTTAAACAGAGGGGAATTAATTTATGGCTGGTTTAGCTGGTCTCAGGGCCACTGTCGTCTCAGGCGCCTGGTAGGATTATCTGAAAGGATTTTAGATGAGAGGAGTTGTACTAATGGATTGGTATTGTTTACTAGGGATTCATGGAACTTTTGGTAGCAGCATTTGGAGAGGTCTCTAACAAATGGGACTTTGAGGTCGTTATGGTTGGTAAGGTTAGAAACATAAAAAGGAGCATTAGTGATTTTTCTGAGGATTATTGGCAGTAGGATTTGTGACGTTGGTAATACCAAGAAAATTAAAAGTGTAATTATTAAATTTCGTTCAAATAGTTTATAAATCGTATAAAAATGTAAATAAGGCCGTCTAAACCCAATTGGATGACTGAGTACCACAGGTTGGGTTGAATTTATAAAGATATTTCGTAAAGCATTATATTTTTCAAAAAATATTTATTTTAAAAAATTAATTACTGGTTATTGAGAGAGTTAATAGTTTTAATATGTAGATTTATAACAAATAAGTCTAATCTTCTCGAATATAAACGAAGTTTAGATTACTCTACAATTTATTACTAATTTGCTTTATAACCTGACAGCATAGTTATAATTATCGCCTTTAAGTCTACGTTAGTTTTTAACGCGATGTTAACTGATTGGTTTTCTTAACGGCCGTGTCTTTAAGAGTTCAGTGTTACCACTTTAAGTCACTCTGCGAACAAGCTATGCGGTATCATATACCGAAAGTTCAAAATAGCGAATTTTATTCCCAAAGGAAATTCGTTAAAAGCTACAAACCAGAACTATATTTTTTGAGAATGTAAATAAATTATTCACTTTATTACCACAAAAAATGTGATTAAATATTGCTTCGAAAAATTGTGACTATAAAAGTGCGAAGTCATTCTACTGCCAATAAATATGTTATTTTTCTGCATAGGTAAAAAAACGTCAAAGTTATACCATTAATTTCAGATCTTTTAGAATTTAGTTAAGAAAAGTGCTCTGAAAAAATAGTATAATTTGCAAGAAAGCATTAAAGTGTACTTATTACTATCAACATTAATTATCGACTGGCTATCTACGCCAAAGAAATATGCGTGGCATTAAAATGCTTGCACTTTACTGCCAGCTAAAGTAATATATAAATCAAGTAGAGAAAGGAATGCAATTTCTGTCAGACCTGGCATATAGTTCACAATTTGTCCACCAGGGAGTTGGCTCAAATTTTCCTATGGGCGCAGCCATCTTGTTTTACCCTTGTAAATGTAAACAAACTGTTTACGGTACTCAATATTTTTAATTGCATTTCTTTGTAAAAAAGTGCGTAAGAAATACGTCTTGACACATCCAATAGAGGTTTAAGTGCTAATCTTTAATTACTAGGTTTTTTAAATTACTTTTAAAACGAGCGGCTAATAAAAAAAACTTTTATTTCGTATGCACAACTTAACTTAGTACATTTTCGCAAGTAATATTTGTTTTTTTCCCCTTCAAATATTCATTGTAATTATAGTATTTTAACAAATTTAACTAAATTTAATCGACATCTTACATAAGGTGTTGTTTTCTTAGTATAGTATTGTAAGTAGTTTATCTTTTTTAAATTTTTTGATTAGAATGGTATTTTTGTAGTTCTTAAAATTCTTGTTATAGGTTTTCAAATTCATTATTTATTTTCTTTTTATTTTAGACATGAATATGACTCGTGGAGGAGTTGAAATATACTAATGTAAGAGGAATTGATATTTTATATTTCCCTGAAGTGTCAAAAAAATATTAATTTAGTAATATGGGAAACAATGAAAACACTAGAAAAAAAAGTAAATACTGATTTTTTGGCGATAGATCTAATAAAAGCTAAGATAAATGTACCCCGCATTTTGGAAGCTAGATATACTCACTCATAAATGGCTCAAAAGTCGTACAAAAATAACTCTCAAGCTAATCTCTTTCTTTAAGATTCTTATTAAAATATTATTTAAGACCTTATATATACTAATAGGGAAATCTCTTAACTCACTAAATTCTCACTAAAAAGATAAGGTGGTTATAATTTTTAAAAGAAGAATAAATAAAAAAGGAAAATATAATAATATGCTAAGTGAACCTCTTGGGGTTTAACAAGTTTTAGTGAATAGAAAATTTGATATGAAAATAAAAGAGAAAAAGAGAGAGAGAGAGAGAGAGAGAGAAATATAAGAGGGCAGAAAACAAACGTTTCTCCCTATCAAAGGCTTTCTCAATGAACAGAAACTCTTACAAACAATAGGCTATTATTAAGCTTTATTCGGAAATCTCCTTGCATTTTGATAACATTTGAAACAATTTAAAGTTTTATAAATGAACATTTTCCCAGTTAATAATAAATACAATAAGGTTTCATCAATGAAAACCACTTTAATATTTTAAATCCTTTTTATTTTCGTATCTTCATTCATTTAATTATGTAAAAGCTGTTACTTGACACCTTAAAATCCTATGTCAATTTTAAGTTTCAATCTATCGCACAATTTTTACTTGTGCCATCTCATGTTTTTCATCGTCTGTCTTAAATATATGTATGTGTAATATATTTGAGTATATGTACATTAAGTATATTAATATATTTGAGTATATGTATATTAAGTATGTATTATATTTGAGTTATGTACATTAATATGTATATAAGTATATGTAATATATTAAATATTAGTATATTAGTATATGTATATATTTGAGTGTATGTCATTAAGTATATGTAATATATTTGAGTATATGTATATTAAGTATATGTAATATATTTAAATATTAGTATATTAAGTATATGTAATATATTTGAGTATATGTACATTAAGTATATGTAATATATTTGAGTATATGTATATTAAGTATATGTAATATATTTGTTATACTCCATGCCCCCAAGCTAGTCTGATTTTCCTTTGAAAATTCGCTAAAATTATATAATTTTAAGATGACTTGCCATTTTTATAAAAATTAAAAAAAAAGGAAAGCCAAGACGCATAATGAAAATCATAACCACATAAAATCCTTAAAGATGCAAACAGATCTACTCGCTCATTTTATTCTGAGCCTATCTCTTCTGACATAGATTTTTAAAACCAAACTTAAAAAAAAATATAAACGTGAAAAACACATCACGAAAGTACTTAGCGCTAAGAAAATGAAAATTTGTAAGCCTATAAGAGTCTATAGGGGATCATATTTTTTATCAAAAAAGTTATGTTACGTTAAATATAGCTCAATTAAATTTCAAAACGAAAGGAAAATAAAATTCAAGTAAAGTATTACTTATTTTTAATAAAATTTAACATTAATGAAGGAAAATAGAAGGCAATTAGTAAACTAATAATGGACATAAATAGACTTATGAGAAGCACAGGGTAGAATTGATTAAGATAGCACCAATTCAACAAGGTAAAGAGTCTATTTCAACCATTTTTATAGATTCTAATCAAGAATTGCTTCGTGTCAGGCCTATAGAACCCAGATATGCCCGAACTCTGCCTTAGGCATTGTACCATTTAAACTTCTCGCCCTCTCAACTTAATAGAATTAACAACTTATAATTATTTAAAAAAAGGATGCCAAAAGTTTTGGATTGCCTCGAGCTATGTAGACATAAGATCGAAGGATAGGACCATTTTTTGTACCTCAGGTACATTAATGAATCGTTTTTTTTGTTTACTTTATAAGAATATAGAAAAAGGTATACTTAAAACAATAAACGAAATATACTTTTTTTAATACCACTGTTTGTTTAAAGATGTACTGATATTAAAATACAATGGTAACAAAGTCCGGCTCTGCTAATCAAAAATTGAGCAGTTTCTTTGAATGAATAATGATTTAATGAAATGAAATTTTTCTCCGGTGATACATTAAACCGGAATCAATTTTATAAAAATAGGTTCACAAAAGTGTGACGTCAAATACAATATTGCATCACTGTTACATGTTTGTAATGACTTATAATGAAACCGACACTACTTATTATTTTGTAAGCCTTTTGACACCTAAAGTCAACTGAAGTTAATTTATTAAACTTACAACTTACAGATTACTTACAGTACTCTATAGTTTAAATCCATAAATAAACGAAAAATCCAACGGAAGTTGAATGGTACGGCTTTTAACTTCCGACTCACACATCGGGTTCGCCAAGCTTATCCTCCCTTCTTCGGACTCGCTTCGCTCGTCCTCAGATAGTAATTGCATTTGTTTTAACCCCAGCGGTTACGCATTCAGGAAGTCACCCCGCTCGATTCTGCCTAATTTTTATGATATAACAAAAACAGTAGATATACTTGTATTGAAACAAAACTTGGTACTTATTTATTATGTAAAGGTGTATACTTGTGCTGAAGTTCAACTCAATTGGATTAGTTTTAAAAAATTAATAATTACGTTATTTTTTAAAAAAAACGTATACGTATATGATACGTATTCTGATATTGTAATGAAACTTGGCACATATGTTGGTCTTATATATGACTACAAGCGTAAATGCGAGCCAAATGACAAACCGATCGACCAATTTTCCCACGTTTTATGAATTTTTTAAAATTTTGGGTCATTAGATGACGTCATAAAAAATATTTTCCGTATAGCACAACTAGATCTAAAGTTTAATTTTCTACTTAGATTCATTAGAATAAACGCATAGGGAGATACGATGCACTCACTCACACACACACACACACAAATACAGACTGACAATTTTGTGAAAACCCAATTTTGAGAAACAGATGATTCCGGTGACATCGCGGTTTTGGAATTTTTTCCAACCACAATACTTTTCCTACATACGGCATAGTGAGAAAAGTAAAAAACCTTGTTCACATAACAAATTAATTGTTTTCGTCAAATTTTTCGCATAACTTGTAACTTAATAGGTCCAATTAATGATTATTTTGGCCTTTTATCTAGTACAGATTTTGTCTAAGTACCATAAAGCTATGGTTCCACAACATCAAAGCTTATGCGCGGTTAGCATATTTCTTTTAAAGATGTCATCTATCAAATGAAGCACAAAATAAGATTTTCTTGCCTTAAACTCAATTTGCTACTCCTTTTAACAAATTAATTTCAAATGATACAAATGATGCATACAAGCACACACACACACACACACACACACACACACACACACCACACACACACACACACACACACACACACACACACACACACACACACACACACACACACACACACATATATATATATATATATATATATATAATATATATACACAAACATACACGCATAAATGTTTTATGTACACATGTCCTTTTCATTCATCTTTAAGATTAAAGTCAGCTATTTATTTTTACAGCATTTTATTTCCAAAGGTATTGCTGTGAATATTACGATCCTTGTCAACTTTATTTGATGTTTTTTTTTTAATATCGGAATAAAACATATAGATATAAACATATATTATATAACCAGTGTAACACACATGAAGGCAATATTAAAGAATTGCAATTCCTCGACACGAAAGGTATTTTTTTTTACTTTACGTTCAACTTATTCGACTTATTTGACAATTTTCTCTCCTTTTTCATCATTCTATAAACGTTTTATAAAAGCTAATATTTCTATATTTGTTTATATTATGAATTTGTAAAGAAAATCACGCTTATGAGATATTGCTTTAGGAGAAGGAAGTGATTTTAAAATTTGTTTTATTCCCCTTAAACACAAGAGGAGAAAACTATAATTTGTTTTCATCAGAAAAATTACTGTGTTAACAAGACTGTACTGCCTAATTAAAAAATAAGACACTTGTAATTATTTTTGGGTCAAGTTTAATAAAAGTCGTTCTTCCGATTGTTTTTGGATTTTCTGACAAAAAGGTTGGTCCAATTAAGCTAAAACCGGTCTTAATAGATTTAGAAAATAAAAAAATCGTAAACAAAAAATAGTACTAGATTCCCTAGCTTCTTAAGAGTAATTTTTTAGCATAGCTAAAAATATTTATTATTTTAAATTAAATTCAACATTTAATTTTATTAACTTAATTTAGCTTAGTTAGTTGCAGCTTAGTTTGACTCGGATATAAAAATGTCTAATTGTATTTTACCTATATTTTGTAACATCAATGAATTAATAGTTACAGCTTAGTTTGACTCGGATATTAAAAATGTCTAATTGTATTTTACCTATATTTTGTAACATCTATGAATTAATAAACTTATCTTGATTAAATTGGTTAAGTTAAATTCAATAGTAGTAATATAATAATTATATCATGTTACGTCTTATCGTGCTAAGTTCTTGGTGTTATTTTGATGAATAACTGATTCTGTTACTTAGAGGATATATTCTTTAATAATACCTAATTAAAAAAACTGATACAAAAACTGTTAAAATTTTAGAGGTGTTATTTGTAGTGTTGATGTAATAAATTATAGGTTTCACCAGATTCTTCTCTTACAAAAAAACGAGGTATGTAAGAGTTTTAAAAAATAATAAGTTAAGTATCAGTTAGGACGTAAGAAGCTGATGGTAAAAAAGCTTGGAGCAATAATCTCTCTAATAACAGTGGTCAGGGTTTCGATCCCACCCAAGTGTCAATTATTTTTAATCATTATACAACTAACAATGTTAAATAACACCAATCAATCAGCTAACTATAAAAAAACAAAGTAAACTACACATGCATAATAAAAATTTAAATAACATTAATTTAAATTTATTTATTTTGGCCCTTTTCAAACCAAACTATTTAACAACATACATACTAAAAAATAATATAATAAAATGTAGTTAGAAAATTTATAAATTATTACTTATTTTAAATAAAGTTTTAATTAATTTTTAATTTATTTGCAGCGTAAGGTAATTATTATTTTAATAAGTTATACATTTTTAATTTATACTAATAATTTATTGAATGATGATTAATTAATATTAAGCCATCTGTTGACATAAAGAGACATTAAATCGAGTTTTTTTAAGATTCGGTTTTTGTATCTCATTGTTTGTCCTTAGTGTCACAGATGTTGATAAAGATTTTTTAGAGAAAATATTTTAAAGCATTTTATGTAAGGTTTATAAAATTATTAGGTGTTAAAAGTATTTTGATGTAAATTTTACTTTGTTAGAAGTTAGATTTAGTTATCTTAGAAATAGTAACGAAGTTAGTAAACATGGAATGATAGATCAACAAATAGTTGAGTTGAGAAATTATTTTTTTGATTTTTTAATTATGTTTTTTTTATTGTTGTTTGTTTTATATATTTTTATACTTGTTTTTATATTTTCAAAAAAAATTATTTGTATACATATCCAACAATTGATGATTGGTTTAAGAGCAAGGATGTGTTTATTTCCTCGTTGCGACAGATTTTGATACAATTAATAAAGGGAAGGAGATCAGTTAACACAGAGAAGCAAGTTTTTCTACTCAAGATTTCTCAGTAACAAAAAACTAAAATTGATCTAGTCTGTAAAACACAGGGATTCAAATTTTGGCAAAAGAGGCAAAGCCGAGAAAGCAAAAATACTCTTTATTGTAAGGCATTAATGTTGCAACCAAGAATTGTTGGGTATTAAGGTATATGTTTTCATTTAAAAAATTAGGTAAGGGGTACATCGGAACTTTTCCTCATTACATCCTCCCTTTTCCTACGCTCATCCTTCCTGCTTCGGACTCGCTTCGCTCGTCCTCAGATAGTAAATGCATCCATATCATTCTAAGCGGTCACCCATACAGCACTGAGCTTGCTCAATGCTCCTCAATTTTTATGATCCAACAAAAATCATGGATATACTTGTATTAAAACGACACTAAGTGTACTTATTTATTAGGCAATAATATACACTTGTATTAAATTTCAACTTAATTGGACTATTTCTTAATTTTTTTACAATATTTTAAAAAAACGCACACAAGTCATTCAATAAAAATTGAACTAATGCTGATAATGAGATGAAACTTGGCACATAGTTAGTCTTATATGGATTCAAAATCTCAATCCGATCATTTTTCCGCGTTTTATGATTTTTCGAAATTTTTGCTAAGTCATTATTGCGGGTTAGTGACGTCATAAAAACTATTTTCCGAAAAGCACAACTACAGCGGTGGATTGTTTTTTTTTACAAAATATCAACTCTTTAGCATAGATACACTGGACGCTACGATGATAACAGACACTCATACAGACAGACAACTTCGCGAAAACCACTCAGGAGGCCTTAAAAACGGATAATTCCAGTTTCGGATTTTTTTGGCAAACTCAATTCTTTCCCTATATACCTGCGGTATAAATGAGGAAAAGTAAATCGTACACAACAAACAACACTAAAACCACTAACTAGAAATATTTAAATAAAATTTTATAAACAAAGTTCAGACAAAAATATATAAAACTGAGATAAAATATAGATAAAGTATAGAAAAATTAAGCAATTAGGAAATGAAAAAAAATTCAGTTATCATTAAGAAAATCAATTACGAAGGAATGGGCAAGCGCGCACTATTATTAAGCACTACTAACTGTTTACGGTATTAAGGTTTTATAAGGGAGCGTAATAATAGTATCAATAACCAGGTTCAAACCTATCAGTTATCGCGTACACCCTAAGGTAGAAATCATTGGGTTATTATGATAATAACATAGGGCGTAGTTATGTACACAGCTGCTCGTATAATAGCTATCACCCGATAAACGAAGCAACCTTTACAATATACCTATATTTACAGAGGTATATACACTTATTTTTAATTCATTTTTCTAATCCAAAGTTTTGGTTATTAATTAAAAAAATAAATCAATCAAGTTTTAATTGGTTAGTTTTTGAGGATTAACTTACTCAAATTTAAAGTTAAAATCACTTAAGACTTATTTAGGGATTTATGGCCGCGCTAACGCTGATTCTACCATCAATTTGTTTAACTTGATTCTATGAGTCAAAACCTATTTGAAGGTTTTGACTTCTAAAGGATTGAGTGAATTTTTTATTCACTCATGTAATACTTAGGTTAGCAATTATGTGAAACCATAGAGATATATTACTAGAAGAGTCCTATATAGGTTAAATTTTGAAACATCGAAAAAGTAACCTGACCGCCTCGCTTGGAAATAAAATGAAATAATCAGTACAAAATCACAATAACATATACACTTATAAGTATATAACTTATATAGAACGATTAAATACAAACAATGTGCGGGAAAACGAAAACATTTGATTTATAATAACCTTAAAACACTCTTGGAAGAGGTTTCAATAAGGTTACAGAGCCCCTGAGAGCCCCAAAGAGATGTTTCAGGCCTCTTAATGTATTGATATAGGCTATGCCCCCTTTAGTATATAACTCTATGTGTGAAATCGAAAGGTACGACTTTATATTAGACGAGGAAGAAGAAGAAATAAAAAAAATCTAAATCTAGATAGAAAGGTCCATTGCGTACATAGTAGCACATTGAAGTGTCAGTTACATGAAATCCTACTATAAAAAAAGCATATATACAAATCCTTAAGTACCTGTAAATCTACTATTCCATAGTCACTTGTAGTAAGTTTTTGCAAAGAACAGAAACAGAATTTAATAATTTAAATTTATTTTGAATAATAGTTTTGTAGCAATAAAATTATTAACGCAGCAATCCGAAGAGTAGAATAAATCTGGAATTAGTTATTATAAAAATGTTAAATTAATGTTAATTTACGCGCATTAATCCTTTTTGTGATAAAAAAAAGTCTGTATTCACTTTTTGATACAAATTATTATAAATATAGTACATTATGCCACTAGGCTTTGAAGTGAGTATTTTTAAAACGCAGCAATTATATTTACTGTCGCGCAAAAAGAGTAAATATTGCCGAGGTTAAGAAAAAGCACTTCACAGTTACGTAGCAAATACTATTTTTCAGAGGCAGTTGACAATGAAAAACGAATAAATAAAAAAATTAAAACTTTTTCAAAAGAATCCTCTTTAGTGATAAGTAGGTTATGGTACGTTATTTTTATTTTAAATGTCCAAAAACTTAATACAGCAGACAATGCTTTCTTTATTTTTACTGATAATTTCTTGTACTTTAAATTGATTAATATTTTTGTTAGGTGAGTGGTGAGTGGTGTTAATGCTTTTTAGTGATAAGGAATAAAATGCTAGCTCCACCTTCTTCTTTTTAAGTCATTAAATTAATTTGTGTGGTTGGTAAAAAAACACATTTACACATGTTTAATATTTTACTATTTTATAAGTAATAAAAAGTAATTAAATGGTGATGATGATATTTTTTTAATTAACTACTGATTTTGTTTCGTTTCCAATGTCCAATGTTGTTTAGCTTAATTGCAGTGCTAAAACAGCAATGTTTGATTATGCAGCACTTTTTATAAACCATTCAAGTGTTTACTTTATCGGACGTGAGAAAATCTTTTTACCTCCTAGTAGGTAAAATGTTTTTGATACAGTGTAGGTGTAATGGAAATACTGTATAAGTCGTCGTAATGAAAAATTGGGGTTAAGTTAGGTTTTTTAGGGTCTAAAGTTACAATTTCACATCCTACCTTTGAATTTCACCCCTTTATGTACCTTAAAAGAAAACTTCAGAACTTTGTGACGAATAGCGGCATTTTCCTTCGAATTTCGGTTTAACGTTCGTAAATTTCGAAAGTTCCAAAATTGAGTTACAAATTTAGCTGCTAAGGAAGATAAGCGTAAGGTATCATTTGGTTAGTTAGTACTAACGATCAAAAATATTTATAAGGACATAAACAAAATAGAAAATAAATAAATAATAATTTTGACGAAAAAAAAGATATTGCAATTAAAACATTATAAAATATTAGTGGAGTAATCTGATTTACCGAGCTGTAAACTAATATTAATAAAAATAAATAAAGCAAGATTGTGAGACGAGAAACTTGTTATTAAGTATATCATTATATCATCAAGCCCGTCTACTAAAACTATATTATTATTATTAACATATTTAAAAAAAACACGAGCTCACAATGTTAGAAATATCGATGATAAGGAATGAGATGAAGATACGGGAGCATCGTGTTTTTCAAGCGAGATGAGAATTTCTCGGATAGACGTCTAGGTCCTCGAGCATTCCCACTACCGACCGTAAGGAGCGAAAGAGAAAGAAGACAAAACCAACTAAAGATAATTATATCGTTGGGATGGTCGTTGAGAAAATGATAGGTTCTCTGGAACGGGGTGTAATGGTAAGAAGGTTCGAGGTTCCTCCTCGGTGGCCCGTAATTATTTTATCAAGAGATGTCCGTCTTTATCGGTGGGACGGGCGCCAGGGCCTCCCCAAGGCAGCACATGTTAAATAAACAAATCATAAATCATGATTCTATTGAGAGGGTGATTAGGGGCCTGGTCCGGAGGGCAATCATTATATATAATATATATAGGTGTATATACGTACTACACACACACATGCCTCCTATATACCTGGTACCTCATTCACTAGTACTCATTCACGAGACTTCGTAAGCTCACCTACCAAGCCTACACTTATAATGTCATTATAACTATATCCTAACCACCCACCTCCATCCGCACCTACTTATACCTTCTCCTTTCCCTTTCCATCATTTTATCTTTTTCAAAAAAATTATTTTACCAGCCTATTTTATAAAGTAATTGTTCCTTCACAATTGCTTTGGAAGAAAAAACTTTTTATTTTCATTTTAATTAATTATGGTTTTTAAAAACTTGGTTGACGAACTTTAAGAAACATACTTATCCCTTTTTGTCTCTATTATCTCTCCTCGCCTTAGTTATAACTTTTTTTCTAATCTCCATTAAATCTGCCCTTTATTATCAACACTTCTGTATATATAATCTTATTCTTATATCCA
The DNA here is from genome assembly GCA_018340805.1 of Microvelia longipes. Classification (NCBI taxonomy): domain Eukaryota; kingdom Metazoa; phylum Arthropoda; class Insecta; order Hemiptera; family Veliidae; genus Microvelia; species Microvelia longipes. The sequence goes on from JACMZG010001893.1 coordinate 14,461,079, forward strand.
ACCATGTTGGGTTGAGATAATTCCAGTTGATGATAGAAATTTTCTTTTTCATATTTCTTGTCACATCATTTCTAAAATCCATTTAGTCTCTATTGATTCTTCTCTATCATTCTTTTCCATTATTAGCTCTTCCATATACAACTCATTATAGCTCCATCACTCCTTCTCTACAACTCTTTATAGTTCTACACATCTTTTTACAACTCTTTGCTCCATTGCTCACCTATAGCTCCATCACTTATTCTCTACAACTCTTTATAGTTTTATCACTTATTTTTACAACTCTTTAAAGCTCTATCACTCCTTTTCTACAACTCTTTATAGCTCTGTCACTCCTTCTCTACAACTCTTTATAGCTCTATCACTCATCTATAGCTCCATCACTTCTTTTCTTCAACTCTGTATAGCTCTATAACTTCTTTTCTACAACTCTTTGTAGCTCCATCATTTCTTCTCTACAACTCCACTTATACAACTTATACTATAATATTGTCTCACAAATTTATTCCTTTACTAATTACTCTGTCACAGCTAATTTTTCATTTTAACTTTACATTATTTTTTTGCTTAGCATAACAAAGCTTCTGTAATATAATAAATTTCTAGTTTAAAAAACAGATGCAAAACCAAATTTTTTCTTTTTTTTTTCTATAAATATTTTTTTCTAATATTTATTTGTTTCTTTATGTAAAGTATAAAAAACGAGGGTAGATTCAACTTATACATAATAACAAGCTATTTCAAACATTTTCTAATGAATTCTTGTTTTTTTTTTTGTTTTTTCCAGACAACTCGTAATTTATTGGAGGTTCCGAATCACAGAAGGTAGCCTGGTCACCTTGACTATAGTTCCATACCTGGATTCAAAAAGCTCGGAAAAAATTAATAATTACAAAAAAATGTCTTCGAAAGATTTCCTATCTCGACTGGCTTTTTATTAAAAGAAACTCCTTTTTTTGTGTTACCTGTCATGACTTGAAATTCATACGCCATAATGAAGGATGGTGCAAAAAAGTGGGAGTGCTTGAAGAAGTGGGGGGATGCAAGAAGGAAGCGCCGTTGCAACGTAAGTTAAAGTGTATATAATGAGTATAATCACTTTTAAATTAATGAACCTGAAGACAGCCTTATAACTATGTAGTCTTGTTGACACACCAAAACATCTGGTCGCATACCGGCAAAATATAATTCAATCTACCAAAAAATGTTCAAAATTTTAAAATGACAACTAATTGAAGTACTAGTAAAATCAAGTCTCAACAAAAATTATTCACATCATAAGAAATAATTCGTTACCGAACAATTTTATAAAAAAGAGCGTCTGTTGGTAAGAGGAAAAAACGTACATAAAATAATATAGTGAGCTTGACTTGGCCTGTAATATAAGGGAGGGGGTAAAGGAGTAATTCAACTCTATGATTCCTAAAATATCAGAGAAATTCAGTGTTTTCCACAAGTATTATATGTCAAGAATAATTAAAAATACTACGGTCCATATAAATAAAATAAATAATAGGTGGGTCGAAAAAAAATTTTTTTTCGGCGGCGCTGAAATCCCTAACCCTCAAAAGTTGAATATACATAAGAAAACATCGCATGCAAAATTTCAGCCCGATCAATTAACATTTTGAGGTAGCACAAATACTTTGATAATTTGCTTATATAAAACAGGCATTGTTTAATACAAATTACTTATTTAGAACAGGTATCTGTTAAAATTAAAACTTAAACAGCGCTTCAGAAATAAGCATAACTATTATCACTATTTCCCTCATTACTCTGACTAGATTAGCTACCCTATGACGACCAAATATTGCAATAATCAGAAATACACTATAATCAGTAGAAATAAATTCATTGATGAGTATAGTAACAATAGTGACTATGCATAATATTATAAATAATATTGAAACAAAAAAAATGTAAAGATACCACCAGAATTATTATTTAATAGCTCTTTAAAATTAAAAAAAAAGGATAAAAAGAAAGACTGGGCCACACGGGCGCCGCAGGACGGCGTGTTTGGTGGAGTCTCGTTATTTATGAGAGGTTTAAAGTTTAAGCCGAAGCTATCCCATGAAACTTCCCGGCTTCCAACTTAACGTCATCACCTACAGTTTATCTAAAATTTTATGAGTTTTTCATTTTATAAGTTCTATAAGAGTTTTATAGATCTTGCTTGACCGGTATAGTTGATCTTTATTTGTAATTGTGACTTTGAAGACAGTGGTAACAGGTTTTGTCGTCTTTTATAATTAGATTTTAACATCAGGATCTTCTACTGAAGATCCTAGGCCTAACACAGCCAAGACTAATTTAGATCCACGAGAGTTTTATTTTTTAAGATGTTTTAAGTTTTTTTCGACTTTACTAGACCGGTTGATATTTATTAACACTTTTGGCATGTGATTTCTATATAAATATTAACTGAGGTTCCGTACTGCACTTATCCCGTACTGCATTCAAATGCAATTTTAATATGCCTCGATATCGAAAACTTTATAGGTTAAGAGGATTGTTTTAAAACTTGGACACGAATAAACACAAAACATTTCGATAAATATTTATATTTATAAATATTTATAAATTTATAAATTAAATATAAATATTTCGAAATTCTATCCGATAGACTGAATTACTTCTGTATTATACTGTCGGAGTAAAAATTAAAATCAGATTTAATTTCTCTCACCTAGGTGATAGAAAATTCTTAGAATTAGTTACGTGAAACCAACCAGATGTACAAAACTAAATTCTATACGAAAAAATCATTTTTACTGCCTAAGTAAAGTTAACATTTACTTTGTTCAGACGCGGGGTTAGGCAGGGGATTCAATCCCCTGGGGGGGGGGGGTTCAACTCTCCCGGCAGTTGTCGTGTGAACAGCATAAACACATGGTTCAACTCTGAAACTCATTTTTTATCGGGGTAGAGTCTAAACTATAGGTTAAAAATACCGTGTGAACAGTAAGGGTTGAACCTCCAAGGGGTGTTGAGCACGGGTTGAACCCCCGCCAAACTTGCGTGAAAACGAAGTATATATTACTTCGCAATCTTTCATTGAATGCAAGTTCACAACTATTCCTAAACACTCTGCACCTTAATTTTGAAAAATCAATGAGTAATTATTTATTTCGAAACGTTGTTTGAAAAAATTTAAAGCGTCATTTGTTAGAGGTTGCGAAAGGAATCACTTAGCCCCTAATTATTATTATTACAGTAATATTTTCTTGAAGGAAACAAGATTTGGTACGTGGGTACAACAAAAAAGGATAATTTGTCGAGCCTTGTTGAGTCCAGGTTGGTACAAAGATGGTCATACAACTGAAAACCTCGACTTAATGGTGTAAGAACCCCAGTAGTCATTATAGTAATGACGTTTTACTACTTATTTCATTCAGACTATTGTCAAAACAAACCCAGTATTAAGTACATCACCAGCTGTGGTTGAGAGAAATAAATCTTAATGGACGTCATAGTGTCATTTCCTAGGTAATAACCGTATAAGTACAGTGAAAAATTGAAAAGCAGTACTATAGGAGGACCACCCAAACACCGTCCAATTGTCTCATCATTAATGACTTCATTTAATTTTAAATAAATGTATCACAAATATCATTGGGAGCTTGACTATGTCCAGATAAACAAATTAAGACTTGGTAATGTGTACCTTAAAAAAGCCAAATAAAATATATTATAACTTTCGTTTATTTATAATTTACAAAAATACATGCAAATTTATATGACTTATTATGATTTTTACTTCTATTTATACTGTAGGTATATAGGAAAAGTATTGTTTGCAAAAAATCCGATAACGGGATATCACTGGAATTATCCTTTTCAGGTCTATTTAAGACCTTCTGAGTGGTTTTCACAAAGTTGTCTGTCTTTGTGTGTCTGTTATCATCGTATCTTCCAGCGTATTTATACTAAGAGTTGAAGTAGGTGCCAAAATCAATCTTTGAGTCAAGCTGTGCTATCCAGAAAAACAAATTATGACCTCATCAATGACAGCAAAAATTCCGAAAATTCACCAATCGCGGAAAAAATTGTCGATCAGTTTGTGCCCAGTTTCATCTCATTATCTCAATAAGTTTAATTTTTATTAAATGACTTGTTTTTTAGAAAAATTTAATAAAAAAGACTAAATGAGTCGACTTTTGGGACAAGTGTATTCTTTTTTGTAATAACTAAGTATAATAAGTTTATTATCATAAAGAATAGCTAGATGAGAGAAGCGAGTCCGAATAGTGAGGATGAGAGAAGCGAGTCCGAATAGTGAGGATCCGAATAGTGAGGATGAGAGAAGCGAGTCCGAATAGTGAGGATGAGGGTACCAAATCCGATGTGGAAAGGAAAAGTCCCGAGGTACAACGTACCCGATGTGTTTAGCAGAATAAACTATCAGTTACTATAGTTTTAATAAAACAAATATAAATTAGGAACTTTTAAGGTCTAACAAGCTTTTTTTTTACAGGTAGGTTTATTATTATTTTTCTAAATAAAAGGTATGATTAGCATGGGTATCTTTAAGATCGTTTTTAAAAAGATGTTTTACTTTAGCAAAAAAAAATAAGACGTAACTAACAAATGACGTAAGAAAAGGAATTGAAAATTGAACAAAAAATTGTAAAGTTCCGTCAAAGAAGGAATAGATAGCTGTTATAAAAAGATAGGAAGAATCCCAGAAGGATTATGTACCATCTGTTTATCAGGGTTACCTGAAAAACTGACAAACATACTTAAGAAGCTCACGTCGCCCCCGCTTTACCTCAGGGATCAGTTTCGGCTCTATAAATACAATACATGTTTATAAAGATAGGTCCTTTTGAATGTTTGAATGCTCCAAAGATATTCTTTTAACAAATCCTTAAACCTAAACACTTGAAAGTACTTGAAAATACCCTGTGAGTGAACTGCTACTGGAAGAGTACAAAGGAAAAGGTAACAATAATAGTAAACCTTTAAAAAACTACATCAAACAAACTTTTTCAATCGGATAACTCAATTACTGCATGTATTAGGATAATAAGAATTGAGAGTCAGGCCCTGCTGAAAATGATATTCCCGGTGAATCCGGGCCAGGGCGCTAGGTTTTGAGGGCATCAAATTTTTAGGGGGACTTCAATACGAGTGTCATTATTGTTAAGTTCTCCCGTCTTTTAGCGGATCCAGTATATACGAAGCATTATAATAGTAAACTCTTCACTATTTTGTAATCGAATGACAAATTTGAAATTTTCCTCTAAACGCGGTACCTGCCAAACGGCTGATCCGAATTGAATTGAACGATATCAAGTTTTATGGGTGGACGAATTGACTAAAGTTTTGACAAATCTCACAAGAAGTCACAAAATGGGGGCTATTTTAAATTTTCGAAAATTTCCAACAAATGAGGGATAAAAATGTTTGTATGTTACTCACCAAATTATCCATATATTTTGTACCTTAAGGGGGGTCTGTCAGGAGTTACAAATTGCTTAATCTACACAAATAATAATTAGCGTTTGCAGTTAATTTAGTGATTAATTTGTCGTCACACAAATCTTTTTCACATCAAAACATATTTTTAAGAAAAATAACATTAGCTTAAGCCCCTATCAAGAAGTTAGAAATAGTTTATATCTTTTACACCACTAGATATCGATCAAAAAGAGAAAGAAAGAAGAGCAGGGTAAACATTTGTTTATAATCGTAATTCTGACTAAACATAATTCAGTATACTTTCTAGCTGCAACCAATTTACTTATATTTTTTACGTAAGTGTCAATTTGAAATCAAAACTTAATGTTGTAAACATACATGGCAGGGTTTTAGCTTATTAAAAACCGACTTTACGAAGCGATGTCAACACTTTTATTTTTTTAATTCCTTGGACGGCTTCAAATCAAAGAATTAGTCTTTACATATTTGAAAATTATGGAAATCGTCAAATAATAACAAGTGCACGTGAAGTGAATTATGTAGCATAGCTATAAGCTACCTAGGAAATACTATCGTCCTGCATATCATAAAAGCCTGCGGCTGCATTCCAAATCCTCTTGTGATATTACCAATAGAGATTCTACGACAAAAGGGAGCAGTGTGTTTACAGTGGTTTTCAACAAAACTAGAAATATGTGTTGGATCATACTACCGGAATGAGATGGAATCATTATCTGGTGTTGCGGTTCCGTGGTCAGATTCATATCGGTATTTTGATAAACCAGGACATATAGAGCTAATAATAACACACGTCTTTTAGTCCACTATTGAAACTTTTGTTTAATATAACGCGTGCCTCGTGACGGAATTCAGCGATTCTAAACTAGACATCCCTAATAATTGCCTCGTATATTTTTTTTGGTTTGTTCTTGACCAACATAATAATAAAAACTCGAAAAGAAAAATCAAGCACTTCTACACGAGTAAAGACTTAAAAATGGGAAACCTCAAGCTAAATTTTCGTTGAGAGCGAGTTGAAGTGATTCGGATCAATATTCAACCCTTGCATCATTTTCGGTCCTCCCTAAAATTCTTATCTATATGACAGAGTTAAAAATTCATGGTACTCAAGGTGAAATTGAAAATTCTCCCTTTCAGAATAATTATAAAGTATGAGCTTTCCAATATTTTCTAATATTTATAGCTTACTTAGTCAGTTGTATTTTATTTATCAGTAGGATAAAGGATCGAATCGACAGGGTTATTTTGTTTGTCTTGAGAGCCATTAAGGTTTTAAAATAAAAGCTTAAAGGTAAATGTCGGGGAGTAAGAGATATAGTCTCTCACCTGTATATCATCAATGTTTCAGGGCATGTAGAAGCTAGAACCCCTCTATACTCTCTACTTACTCTCTCTCGAGTAATATAAAGTACATACAAAGTCACGTCTATTCTCCTCTATACACCTTGCTAACCCGTCGGCTCTATTAAATTTTCAACAGTCCACTTTACCCCCGGAACTACATATACTGTGTGTGTGTGACTTATCGTTACTTTTCGGCAAAGTCCGTCGTATCCTTTATCAACATTTCATGACTCGTACTGCTTTTCCGTTGGCTTCTATGTAATGACACCTTGGACTGAGAGTCCGCATGTATATTTCATACACACTGTCATTACCAACACGGCATCCTTAGTGTTTAAGCAGAATATTTCTTTACCCATCACCTCAACTACTGACATGCGATTCTATAAAACCATTCAATTATCAACGAACCGATGTTAATAATTACTTTGGTTAACACAACACCGGTAATCACCTAAATAACCACCTACAAATCATTGCTTAGACCTACAATATAATAGCGTTGGCATTGTAAACGACGCAAACAAAAGTCAAGCTAATAATAACATACGCAGTCACATACAAATTAATTCCTAACCTATTTAATTACAACTCAGCTAAAAAAAGCAAACAAAACATAAATCGAAATGAATTGTTTAAAGAATTTGAAAGAGCTTACAATATTTTATTAAAATCTAAGAATTATATCCGCCAATATATAATTACAATCATTTGATTTTATAATTATATAATTCCTAACGCAAAGTACAGATTTAAAATAATTGTAAAATTCATAGAATTTTTGAAGGCTGTTCCTATTTTATCAGCAGACCAACAACAGGTCTGATCAGGGCCACAAATATTATAAACAGCAAGTTGTATTTTAAAAAATAAATAACACTATACAGGCTAAGACTCAGCAGAAAGGTTTATTATTTTTTACGGATTATTTATTTTTTTAATTTATAATTATATTAATATTTAATTTATTTTTATAATTATTTTATTCATTTTATTCATTTTATTCATTTTATCATTTTATTCATTTTATTCATTTTATTCATTTTATTCATTTTATTCATTTTATTCATTTTATTCATTTTATTCATTTTATTCATTTTATTCATTTTATTCATTTTTTATCATTTTATTCATTTATTCATTTTATTCATTTTATTCATTTTATTCATTTTAGTAAAGGTAATTTCATGTTTTCGTAAAAATCGATTATTTTTACCTCGAACGGTTGTTTAATATTAACAAATCAATACTCCGTTTAATTCGTTGCATAAAGATAACACATACAAAAGCCCAAAAATTGAAATTGCATCCAATCTGAATAAAATTCATATAAACATCTATAAATACTTCGACCAATTCACCATGCATCAATAACCGACACGGACACTGCATAAAGTTTACAACAAAATTGTAACTTTATTGGTATCTTAAATTTCTTTCAAATTTAAATACACACACACACACACACACACACACACACACATATATATATATATATATATATATATATAATATATATATATATATATATATATATACAAATTTCGATTCTCGTATATCTATTTTCTGAATTGACCTTGTTATCTTGTTATTCAAGATTAAAAATGTTTACCTTTTGATCCTGTAATGTTCTGCCACTGTATTTATTATTCACAGTGTAATTTTCTTTGTCAATTGTACCTTTTCGCAATAAGTAAGCGCACTAAGTTCCGTTTGAATACGATAAGTATATATATAGTTTTTGTTGGATCATCAAAGTTAAGCAGCATCGAACGAATTTTGATTTTGAGTATTAGATATTTAAGTTTATTAGTTTTAAAATTTTGAATTTTTCATCGTACTAAATTTTTAATACAACAAGACTTTTATGTGTTTAAAATTATTAATACATCTAAAAGTAAAAGGACCATAAGTTAATATTAGTATTACTAATAAAATAAAACTGTTTTGTGGTTACTTTTCTTATGTTTTTCTATTGTTCAGGTTATTTGTGGTTAAAACCTTAAAAAGTGGATATTCCTTAATAACTATAATCCTGTAGGTTAGTACCTGCTTCGAGGTTTTTCTCAAAAAAACTGGAAGCAACTGTCGTGTAGACTAACCGTTAACGACATGTGCGGGCAATTAACAAGTTCCTTATTTTCAACTTAAAACTTATTTGTCTTGTAAAGTATGCTGCTTCGTAAGTTCAATTTATTTTATTTCCGTTGTAGTAAGTCATAAAGTGACACCTTTGGTGTTAAAGTACTTGTGAAAAATAGACTTGTCAAGTTAAGTATGAAAAAACCAATTGACTGTCAATTAATCGATAACACAAATTTTTTCAAGCTAATTATAATTAAAAATGTCAATAATCTATATCAAAAAATTGTCTTCGATCGATAAATAATTAGTATTAATAGCAGTAAAAGTAAGAAAGAATATGTAATCGTAGCTGAAGAGTGGGGAAGAAGGAGTATATAGTAGCAGTAGGAATAGGTAATTAGAAGTAGAAGCAGTGAGAGATGGAAAGAGTTAGCAGTAGTAGTAGGCAGATTGCGGAAAAATTAGTTGTAGGAGCAGTAAGAGAGGGTAAGAGTTAATAGGAGGAGCAGTAAGAGAGGGTAAGAGTTAATAGAGGAGCAGTAAAGGTTAATAGGAGGAGCAGCAAGAGAGGGTAAGAGTTAATAGGAAGAGCAGTAAGAGAGGGTAAGAGTTAATAGGAGGAGCAGCAAGAGAGGGTAAAAGTTAATAGGAGGAGCAGTAAGAGAGGGTAAGAGTTAATAGGAGGAGCAGTAAGAGAGGGTAGAGTTAATAGGAGGAGCAGCAAGAGAGGGTAAGAGTTAATAGGAAGAGCAGTAAGAGAGGGTAAGAGTTAATAGGAGGAGCAGCAAGAGAGGGTAAAAGTTAATAGGAGCAGTAAGAGAGGGTAAGAGTTAATAGGAGGAGCAGCAAGAGAGGGTAAGAGGTAAGAGAGGGTAAGAGTTAATAGGAGCAGCAGCAGCAGTAAGAGTAAGAAATAGGAGGAGCAGTAAGAGAGGGTAAGAATAGGAGGAAGCAGTAAGAGTTAATAGGAAGAGCAGTAAGAGAGGGTAAGAGCAAGAGAGGGTAAAAGTTAATAGGAGGAGCAGTCAAGAGAGGGTAAGAGTTAATAGGAGGAGCAGCAAGAGAGGGTAAGAGTTAATAGGAGCAGCAGCAAAAGAGGGTAAGAGTTAATAGGAGGAGCAGTAAGAGTTGAGAAGAATAAGTAGCAGTAGCAGTAAGAAAGGAGATCAATTAGTAGTAGTAGCAGTAAAAGTGGGGAAGAGTTAGTTGTAGTCATAAAGAGAGGGGAAGAGTAAGTAGTAGTAGCAGTATGAAAGGGAAAAATTTAGTAGTAGTAGTAGCAGTATAAAAGGGGAAAAGTTAGTAGTAGTAGTAGCAGTAAGAGTGAGGAAGAGTTAGTTGTAGTAATAGTAAAAATGGGGAAAAGTTAGTTGTAGTAATAGAAAGAATGGGGAAAAAATAGTATTATTAGCAGAAGATTGGTGAAGAATCAGTAGTAGTAGCAGTAGAAGTGAAAAAGAAAAAAACTTTAAAAAAGCATTAATAGTAATTTTAAAGATTTGTTTAATTTTATAATTTAATTTCTATATAACTTAAGACTAAATTTAAGATTTCGAGATGCCATGTTGACTTTTCTTAATGATATAATCAACTCTTCGTCTAATAGAAACACCGCTCTCAATGATTTTTAAGGAAAAAATTAGTAGCATCTTTTAAAGAGGCATTGGTTTTATAAAAAATGTTTCATTAAACCACTAACTTAATGAAAGAGAGAAAACCGGGGTAAAGAACGTGAAACGGCCTTTCAGTTACCCCTGAAACCTTCACTCCAACCTTATATTTTTAGTTTATTGATCTAAATTTTTCTTAAATCTTTTCTAGAAATGAATATCCACACTAGGTGGGTCGTATATTTTTTGCATCATATTTATTAATATCAAGATAAATTGACATAAAATTAGTATAAGAAATATAAAGGAAACTAGTGTTCATATACGGAAAATCCGAAAACAAAATTTACCGTTTCAGATACTTTTTGGAAATATTAGTTTTAATAAGTTAATAGCTACAAGAGATAAAACAAATGTAGCTAAAATCAGGATTTGGCTGTGGAAAAATACAGTAAAGTAATGAAACTTAAGTTATAATAAGTTGATAGCTACAAAAGCTAAAACAAATTTAACTCAAATCAGCCTTTGGCTGTGGAAAAATACAGTAAAGTAATGAAACTTAAGTTATAATAAGTTGATAGCTACAAGAGCTAAAACAAATTTAACTCAAATCAGCCTTTGGCTGTGGAAAAATACAGTAAAGTAATGAAACTTAAGTTATAATAAGTTAATATCTACAATAGATATTACAAATTCAACTCAAATCAGCCTGTGTGTTAACTCATCATTTGGCTGTGGATGAATAATAAAGTAATAAAGCTATAGTTATAATCAGTCAATTGCTACAACATATAGGCTATTGGTTTTTTAATCGTCTGACTTATTTATACTTTTAATTTTTCAAAAACGAATTGGCGCCCAAAAGGGGCGTAGTAGATATTAAAGAGAGTATTATATTTCTTTAACAGTAGTTAATATTTTATTAACTACAACACATACTACTTACATTAACTGACAATCTTAAGTCGCATTTAACAAGATCTAACTTAGACCTAGCTAACTTGCACGCATCGTTTGTTACTATCTATCTTTCTTAAAGAAGTAAGACGATCAAGATTTTCTGGTCGTCAAGAATACTACGAAAGCATCATATTATAGCAACTTGAAGTTTTAATGCTACTGAGCCTATAGAGTGTAGGGATAAATAATTAAATTATCTTTTAAAATAACTTTTAAGTAAATGATGTAAGTATGTTTTAGTCTTAAGAACCTAATAATGGATATAAAATTCAAGGTATTTATTAGCATAAAGCTAACTTACAAGATAAGATTAATAGCCATGGAATTAAAATGGAAATGTTTCGGCATTTAAAAAAAAGATTTTCTTATAACACGTATACAAATAGGGACAGTTTAAAGGTGGGCACATCTTATAGGTATGTCTGTTGCTATATTTTACAAGGCTGTGGTCTGTGTGGGGTCCGGCCAGCGTGTGTGGCCGGCACCCCCACCTAAACTTATCCCCTTCACTCTATATATATGCTCCCCACAAAACAAAATGGCGTCCCAGGGCAATTTATTCGGGTAGGGAGGGCAGCTGGACGTTCTAAAAGGCCCACACAACAAGGGCCCTGATACAGATTCCCCCTACCAAAAAAAACCCCTCTTTAATAAATCATACATTTTTATAACGAGCGTTAAAATACGATACATATAGGAATAGAAAGGAATAAATCTCAATTCTATAGGGTTTCTTAAGAATTTATTCTTGGAATATTTTACAGCAACAATGATAATACCTTGGTAACAGCCGCACATTCATCATTTCATCTACACAAGAAAAGTTTTGTCAATAAATCGATTCATCAATAAATCTTTTACATATAAATTGGTCATATTAAACCCTATAAATTATACTGTTAATAACTTCGACAATATTCAATCCATTATTGTGTTATTTTATCTATGTTCAACAGTAGAGTTAGGAGTGCGACCAGCAGCCGTAAAATAAGATTTTGAGCTAACCAAGTCACACAAATACTTGCAATGGAAAATTAAGATATATCATTTGAGAGTACCGAATTTCGCTAAACACGAATAATTGACACAAGATAAAATTGTGCGAGAGAAACCTAGGAAATGTAGCTGGGAAAGTATTCTGATACATTTGGAAACTGTACTATCATTCGTCATTATTTTCAAAATATGAATTCCACTAGTGCAATAAAATATAAAGCAGAGGAATTACTTCATTTGCCTTAGACTAATTTATAAATAAATACAGCACTAGATTATTATGACATTTCTGATGCAATCATCTATTGCTGTCATTATTTATAAAATATTAAACTGACTAAATAAGGGTAGAGGGATTATTTCATAGGCCTATGTCTACATAATATTTTATAAATAAATACAGCACTAGATTATATCGACATTTGAGACGCAATAATCGATTGCTTTCATTATTTATAAAATACGAAATTGACTAAATAGGGGTAGTGGGATCATTTTATAAGCCTATGTCTACATAATATTTTATAAATAAATACAGCACTAGATTATATCGACATTTGAGACTCAATAATCGATTACTGTCATTATTTATAAAATACGAAATTGGCTAAATAGAGGTAAAGGGATTACTTCATCAGTCTGAGTCTACATCATATTTTATAAATAAATACAGAACTAGATGCGACATTTGTGTAGCATTAATCTAGTGCGATAGAGGTAGTGAAATTTAGTCTAAATATAATTAGACATTACTATAAATGTGAACACCGAATTGACCCAGCCTATTTTAACACTTATTTCGATTGAGATCAAAATGCCTAATACGTCATGGACTAAGCTAGTTGGAGATAAAGTGAGTTAATCAATTTAATTATTGTTATACCGGCATGGGGGAGGGGGTAAGGTAGAGTGTTAGCATAAAAGATAGCATGTCAATATTTTTTTAAAATAAATGCGTTTTTCGGATGCAGTTAAAATTTTAATTATGGGTCTACTTTTCTTAATTTATTCGATTTAGAGCAAAAATGTCGTAAAAGCTAACCAAAAAAAAGTGAATTTGGGATTTTTTAAAATATATTTATAAGAGGGAGATTGGCACTTAACCTCTCTTATTCGTCAGCTGATAGATTTCATTATTTATAAAGCAAGGGATGGAACTGTAGTGAATAGTCGAAGCTACAACAAAGACCTTTATGGTCGCAGGCAACGAAATAATTAAATACATGTAAATGTTACTGTATTGCAGTGAACGTTAAAGCATGATCCCAACCTCATTACGTAATATTCCTTAGGAAATTCGCTAAAATGAATAAATATATAATATTCCTGTAATTGATTAGCTATAGGCACCATAAAATTATATCTTGATATATGGGTAAAGAGTTTACAAATCTAGATAGCACATAGTTTATATTATATACCATAACTATAAAAGGGTACCTATAAATTACATACTATAACCTAAGCCATCGTGTAACCTTATGCCATGTTAAATAATTCAAAAGCCAAGAGTATTCATTCGAAATAAAAGTGCTTATTATAGATCACTGAGCTATCTATAAAATATAAACTATAATAATTGCTTAATTAAAAGAAAAAGCAAATTTGAAAAACATTATATTGAAAGGTTTTTTCTATATACATTAAAGCTCCCTTAATGGCAGATGGCTCTAAACGTAGCCAGATCTTGTAACATCAAGACATTAAAAATGCCTAGATATGATAGTCGGAATGAAACTTGAATAATGATTTGGCAACATTGAGTCATCAAAAATACCTAGATAAGATAGTCGGATGAAACTTGAATAATGATTTGGCAACATTGAGTCATCAAAAATACCTAGATAAGATAGTCGGAATGAAACTTGAATAATGATTTGGCAACATTGAGTCATCAAAAATACCTAGATAAGATAGTCGGAATGAAACTTGAATAATGATTTGGCAACATTGAGTTATCAAAAATGCCTAGATAAGATAGTCAGAATAAAATTTAAATAATTATTTAGTAACATCGAGTCAACGAAATAGGTATTACACCCAAAAAACCAATCCCTGCTGCATGCATGCTTGTTGCATTTCTACATTTCAAGAATCCGTAAGCTTTATTTTTTTTACAATGATAATATTTCACGCTTATTTTTCTTAACAAAATTAGGGTATTATGATGTTACATTATTTAAAAAAATTATCAAATTTTCACTTTTAGCAATATTGAATAAATAAAATGTTTTTTTTAATCAAGACAAATACAACAATAAAATACGTTTTCTGTTTAAAGGGACAAAAATGTAATCAATACTTTGGAAAAAAATACAGACCTATAATAGAACAATTTCAATAAAATCTTTATTTCTATTGATGGAGTTCGAATCTATAGTTCAAATAACAGGACATTAAGGGCAAGAGAAACATCTGCCACTTCTCTAATACATCTGCCAAGAAAATGTTTTAGAACAAATCTGAATAAGTTCTTTTATTTATAATTGTAGATATTTGAAATAAAAATAATTTAAAAAAAAATCAAATCAATAGTAAAACAAATTTACAAATCAAATAATTAAAAAAATATTTTAAAAATACAATATAACATAAAAGTGTCTAAAATATTATGATATTGTATAGGCATAGATATTGTAAGCTCATTTTGTTTTTACTTTTCTAGGGCTTAGCAACCATAGAGATATTATTACTAGAGGGGCCCTATAGGTTAAATTGTGAAACATTGAAAAAGTAACCTGACCACCTTCGCTTATAAATACAATCAAATAATCATTACAATAACTTATATAGTAAAACGTTCAAAATACAAATCAAAACACCAACAATGTGCGGGAAACCGAAATAAATTTATTAATTATAACCTAAACATTCTTGAAAGAGGTTTCAATGAGGTACACAGAGCCCCTGAGAGCCCCAAAGAGATGTTTCAGGCTTCTCAATGTATTTAGATAGGCTATGCCCCCTCTAGTATATATCTCTATGTTAACAACACTTTTCTAAGGGGTACAGCAAATATAGGTTAAAAGCAAAATTGATTAAATGCAAAAAGAAATATTTTCCGCTTTTACATTGAATTGTAATTGAAAACTTAAATTGTAAACTATGCATATAAACAATACTGAATTGTGTGATAAATATTATTATTTACACTTAATGCATAATAATATAATACTTATTCGTCTCAAATACAATTAATTGTCAGTAATGCTAATAGGTACTCTTTATTTAAAAAATTAGTAGCAATACGTATAAATACTTAATTTTTTTAATGAATATAAATAATTGTCAGCGATAATATTTAATAATACTGATTCGTCTAATATCTAAATAATTATGAACAACTCACAAAAATAAACAAATAAATAATATGATACATTTTAATGCGTATTAAATATTTATCCATCAGAGAAATGTTGACAGTTGTTAATTAGAAAAATATATAGTTGTCAATTATGCATATAATTATAATACTTGTTCGTCGGATAAAATATAAACAATTTTCAGCAATACATATATTATAACACCAATAAAAATTAACATTTTCAAAAACTATAAAAGAAATTGATAGGTTAAAAAATTAATCTCAATTTAAAATAAATTAATGGATTTTTAAATTTAATTCTCTTTTAATTAAATTTATATTAATTAACAATATCTACATGTAAATTATATTGTTTATTAACATAGTTGGCAATATTGTATTTAAAGCCAAATTAAGGAGTTAAACACCTGTTTTTCGTTTGCATTTCTTTCTTTGTTTATAATTAGTGTTTTCCTCAACACTAAGTTAGTTCTAACTTTACTCTGTAATTAACCGTGTCCTTAATATAACGTGTTATTACAAGCATCTTTTACTTTTATTTACTTAAGCAAAACAATCATTAATTGTTGACAATTATTTAGTAATTAGACGAAATAAGAGACTAATATTTAATTAATTTGTGATGCTTTAAAAAAAACATGAGAAAATAAGTTAACAACTAAGCAAACAAACTAAGCAACAGCTTATATGAAAATAAATAAGATGGAAAAACAATTAAGTAACCCGATTTACAAAAAAATATAGATACATTAAAAATAAATAAATAAAATTGATTTGACCTATATAACGATTATATAAGGGAGAACCGCATTATACACAAAATTTTTAAATTATCATAACTAGCGCAATCGAACTCCCTCCTTCACTTCCAAACCCCGCCACCCAAACAAATTCATAAGCGATATTTTCTCATGAAAATTCGTTTAAATTATCACTTAGTTGCAATCCGCTTAAACGACGTTGCGTAAATTGACGCAACACTCAAAAAATAAAAGGGAAATAATTAAGAACACTTCTAATCGATTTAGAACAATAAATTGATATTCTTAAATATAGGTTCGCTCTTATAGTTATAAGACGATTTAGATCCTAGTTATAATGTGCATCTAATTTTGGTCTTAATGGTCAGAATTTCTTGGGTAATATCTTATCCTGATTTCATGTTTATCTAACTAAAAAATCGGTTAGCAATTTATTGCTATCGAAATTTATTAATTAAAGCTTGATAGAAATAAAAATACACGCACACACACCTATATATTATATATATATATATATATATATATATATATATATATATAAATATATATATATATATATATATATATATAAATATATATGTAATATTATATATATATATATAATAATATATATATAATACATACAATTAAATTGTTGCATATGAAGAGTTTTTAAAGCAATTTTCCTTCGTCATGTTGTATTTTAAATTGATATGTAGATACCAACTTTCCTGCACTGGCAGATTATATGTTTGATACTTTACTGCTGATTTCAAAAATAATTTAGATTTGTCTAGAATGAAAAATGGAGCTTTCGCTAAAGCTTAGGAAAGATAGAATTAGACATGCAGGTAAAAAGAATCAATAGGCACAACCCTTCATCTTTAACCACAAACTTCCAGTAGCATCTTCCAGCAGGACATTTTACTTTTATTTTACTAATAATATCACCACAATGTTAATATGTCGAACTAATAAAACAAATTTAATTTTTTAAGACAAAAATTACCATTAAGCTCTAAATTATAAAATTAATTAATTATTTTTTTAAAATTAAAATTTAAATTAATTTTATAAAGTTATTTAAAAAAATGGTTTTTCTTGCCTGAATCAAAGTTTTTATATAATTTTTGCAAAAACCTGGTCGGCTAGGGGGGGCCCCCTTTTCCTTGGCTACGCCCATGTATTATGGACATTTTTTTATCCAACATTATAAGGAATACATACTGAAGAGGATGTTGGGGGCTGTAAGGTCTCTGCGATTAAACACTCCAAATGTTTTAATCATACCAAAATTTTCATCAAGTATACCTACCAAATTCTGTCTTAATAAAGAGTTTTTGCTAATTTGTGCGAGAGCAATTTTCTGAAATAAATGCTTACTCGTGCTTTTTTTAACTTCTGGGATTTATGAGAGGCCAGTAGAAGTTTGGGGATAAGTTGGGGTTTGATCAACAAGCCAAATGCAACTTGTATTCGAAGTGTCAGAGAAATTAGCCAGTTCTTTTGAAAAATTATTTAAAACAATGTTTTGTCCTCTTATATCTAAATATATACTTGTAACTTAATATATAATACTTTGATCTAAAATCAAGTATGATTAGTTATGGTCATCCAAAAAGAAATGGTAATCTATTAATTTTGGATCAGTAAAGATAAGAGATAAGATTTGAATAGATAGTCAGGGGTATTTCTCCACCAACTACAGGAGGATTCAGGATCGAATCCTGGACTTATAAACATAAGCAATGTTTCCTTGGAGTATAAACATAAGCAATTTACGCTTTGAAAATGAATTAAAAACCCCTTCAAGCAACATGAACAACTTGACGGCTTAGATATCAAAAAAAGACTACAATTATTTCTCTAAATAGCTTTCAAAATTTTGAAGTGATATTAGTAAAAATTCGCTAGGAAATACCGATAAAGAACGCTTAATCAACATAACATGGACATAGAAAAATTAGTTACTTTTCCAGATAAACAGAAGAATTATTCTGTTGTAAATGGAATCAGGTACTTTTCAAACAAAAAAGAGAGCATTTGTGCATGAACGAATTTTTTTACACTAACACTTAGACCAAAAACAGTTTTGTTGAAACAAAATTGGTCATATACCAGGCAAAACAAGATCTTTTCGAACGAAATAATACATTTTCCAGGGAAAAAAGAATAAGTTTATAAATAAAATGAAATTTTGAAATGTTCCAATAAAAAAAAAATACTTTTAAACGCAGTCACTGTTTCAAGCAAAAAAGAGAACTGTTAATTTTAAACGTAGTCACTGTTCAAGCAAAAAGTGTTAATTTTAAACGTAGTCACTGCTCCTAGCAAAAAGAGAACTGTTAATTTTAAACGTAGTCACTGCTCCTAGCAAAAAAGAGAACTGTTAATTTTAAACGTAGTCACTGCTCCTAGCAAAAAAGAGAACTGTTAATTTTAAACGTAGTCACTGCTCCTAGCAAAAAAGAGAACTGTTAATTTTAAACGTAGTCACTGTTCCAAGCAAAAAAGAGAACTGTTATTTTTAAACATAGTTACTGTTCCATGCAAAAATGAGAGCTGTTATTTTAAACGTAGTCATTGTTTCAAGCGAAAAAAATATACTTTTTAAAAACTGAAACCAGACATTTTCTTGGGAAAAAGATCAACTTTTTAACCAAACAAAAAGTCTTTAAGCATAAAACAGAAAAACAATTTTATTCTTAACAAATTAAACAAAATAAAGATAGTGAAACATAATTTGAAAATAAATATAAAAATAGTTAAATAAAAAGAAAAAAAAAAACAGAAAAATGTTAAAATTTTTAGCCCCAGTGTACCAGATGACGGGAGCCGACGGCAACTCAACCCTGGTTAGTCTCTTCATTCTAATAAGTCAAAGTATTAACTTATGTACTTTAAGTATAGTGTATTAAAAAGACGTAAATCTTTTATATTTAATTAATTTTTTTAGTTACTTTGCTTATATCATTACCTCTTAGTAACCATATTATAAGTAAAAAATTTATTTATGTTGTTTATTTATGTAATAAAACCATTAATTATGTTTTACAAGATGTTAATTTTTAATAACGATTTTGGTTGAATTTACATGATTTTTAACAAACACGAGTTTAATTTAATAAAAATAGCTTATTTAAATCAAATTTAAACAGTGTGATGATAAGATATTAATATGAGAAAGGAATAAAATAAAAGAGTAAATGTAAGTAAATTTGTAAAAATTGTAAAAAAATATAAGAAATTAGTTTATAACGTAAAAACAAAACACTAAACACGTTTTTTTTATTAATTCATATTCTTTACATGTCATTGCTTAACATCATATAAAATATACATCAATGAGAGCAGTGTAAACAATTTACAAACTGTAAGAATCTAAAATTAACAGGTCATTAGATAAGTATAAATAAAAATAGTGTAAGTAAATGAATGTGCAAACAAATTATCAATACATAAGCGAGGTCATATAAGCGTTTTCCCTGTCATATAAATATAGTTTAAGCAAATGAATGTGTAAAAAATATATTATTTTTAACGCTTAAACCCGAAGGGGTCATATAAGCGTTTTCCCTATGTCATATAAATATAGTTTGAGTAAATGAATGTGTAAAAAAATATATGTTATTTTTAACGCTTAAACCCGAAGGGTCATATAAGCGTTTTTCTTATGTCATATAAATATAGTTTAAGTAAATGAAAGTGTAAAAGAAATTATATTATTTTGAACGCTTAAACCTGAATGGTCATATTAGCGTTTTTGCTAGGTCATATAAAAATAGTGTAAGTAAATGAATGAGCAATTAATATATATTTAAAAAAGTGTGAACTAAGTTACAAAAATCGAGGGCAAATGTCAAAATAAATATGTTTTAACTTATGCAAGATCATAAAAGTATATAATTAAAAAAAGTAAAAATTTCGGAAATAATAATAAATTAGGTTTACATCAGCGATGAAAATAAGCGAAAGAATTACTGATACTAATAAGTAAGAGTATAAGAATGTAATGGAAGGGAAATTTTAATTTCAAGAGCAAAAAACATTTGATAAGCAAAAACTGAAAGTATATGAGTATGTAATAATAAATAATAATGAAGTATATAAGTTAAGAAAGTACACAGATAAAGTATAATACTTAGTATGTGTTACATACAAATGAAGCAATAAAACAAAAACATAATAATAAATTGCGTTTGACACAAGTGACAAGCCTAAATAATTCACAAGAAGATAAGATAAACAAGTATTAAGTTCAGCAATAAAACAAATTAATTGTATGTTACAAATAACTACTGATAACGTCAAACATATTTTTTTACGACAAAAATAATTAAAAAGTATTAATTTGTCAATTTAATTTCAAGAGGATAATCAATTTAAACAAATTAATATTAATTTGACACGATAAAAAAACAGCGTCAAAAATTAAACATTAAAAACATTATTTAAGTTAAATATAATAAATTGCAGATAAATTTTGAAGAGGGAAACCACTTTTCTCAACACAGAATGTATTTGTACACAGAATGTATCTGTAAATATTTTTTTTTAAGTTTTACTTTATTTATATTTATATGTAATTATATACTTGAGTGTGTTTTTAATACATTTATACAAGATTTGATCGCTATTATCAGTTTAAATGGAGTTTACCATGATGACTAGCAGTATGTGTGAGTGTGACCTCTGAGCTCATAAGTGGGTTTACCATGGAGACTATTAGTATGTGTAAGTGTTACCATCATAGGTCATAACTGAGATTACCATGATGACATTCAGTATGTGTGAGTGTTGTCATAGTAACTCATAAATGGGTTTACCATGGAGACTATCATTAAGTGTAAGTGTTACAATCATAGGTCATAACTGAGATTACCATGATGACTATCGGTATGTGTGAGTGTGTTACCATCGTAGCTCATAATTGGCTATACCATGATGACTATCGGTATGTGAGTTAAAATCCCAGATCAATACTATTCGAAAAAATATTAGAATAAAAATAATAAGTATAAAACAATCAGTATACAAATATTGATAACTGTTTTGATAATAGGTTTAAAAAAAATATTAAAAAATTCGCATAACGAATTAAAATAATGAAAATATAACATTATAAAGTTAACTTTTTTATACGTTTATATAAAAAAATTATAAAAACATATTTTCTGAAAAAGATGAGTCGTTAAAGGAGATGGTAATAGTTATAAAGTATTAGAATGCCCAGGCGCCGGGCGCCAGGATCCCCACTAACTCCAATAGCCAGAAGCCTCAGTCCGACTGGTCTTAACAGCCAAACCTATTGCTTTAATACTTGATTCCTACCTTACTTAAAACCGTTACCTGCTTCTGCGCCGATATTCATTAGTTACAATTAATGACATTTTAACTATTCAAATAAAATATGATACAAGTTATAAATTATTGCGTAATAAAACTCCATTACATTGTATATAATCGTGATTTAAATATGCAAAGGCTCCTGTAGTCATTCATTGAGTAAGTACATCAAACCACAAACCAGATTTCAGGTACGAGTTAGAATGTTTGACATACATTCATTAGACTACCTGTCTGTCAGTCTTGACTTAGTCATAATAATATAATTTATATAAAGAATAAACATTCTCAATAGATATTAATAAAATTCTCATTAGTTTTGTTTTATTGTAAAAATAATTTTAAATTAAAAAATCGGGTACTGGGTACCTCAAATCTAAAAAAATACTACATCAATGAAATACTACATGCAAACTAATTTTTAAATGCATTCATTATTACGAGTTTCAAGACTCTTTAAATTGGCTAAAACAGTAAAAAAGGCTAATAAACAGTAAAAAAAGGCTAATAAACAGTAAAAAAAGAAATATACTCTTCAATAGTAAACCTACTGTCATTTTTTTAAATGAAAAATGATTTAGATTATTCATTAAAAAAAATAACTAAATCAGTACACTAACTAAAAGTAATAATAATTTGTTAAATCAGAAAGATTGTAGGAAAAATATTTAAAAAATTCTGTCATTAAAAAAAACTATAGAAACAATTGTTGCATAAAACATAACAAGTATAATTACACTTATAATTGTTAATAATTATTATAAATAAACATTAATAATAATAGTTTGTGCTTATAACATTAAAACATCCTATTAGCGTTACTTTTTAAATTATATCCCCCAAAAATTGTGTGTTGGTAAGTAAAAAAATAATTTACTATTAACTATATTCCATTAAAAATATGTATATTTTATTTAAGTTTCAAATTTTACTTTTTTGTCACAATTTATTTTTATTACTTATCGTATCACAGGAGACAAAGTACTTGAACTCAATATTTACTTGTACATACCATCTTTATGCATTGATCATAATGTTAAATTAAATTAGAGTTATACTTTTTTAAATCAAGAAATTATTTTGTCATAATAAGTTTTAGTACTAAGCTCATGTTTTAACAGCTATAATATATATATATATATAATATATATATATATATAATATATATATTATATATATATATATATATATATATATATATATAATATATTAATATATATATATATATATATATATAATATATATATATATATATATATATTTGTGTGTGTGTGTGTGTATGTATGTATATAAATTTAAATGAATTTTTTGTTATTGTATATGAACATTCAAAAATTTTGCATTTCCTTAAGATACAACTACATTAACCCTGGACTATAAAATTAACTATAAAGAATTGCAATTTGAAATAAGTAGAGTTCCTCATGTCTTCAATTAACTATAATACATCTTATTTTATATCCTACCTAAAAAATATAATTTAACGGATTAATTAATATCATTAAATCATTTTTTTATAAATAAATAATTCTATTTTATATATTTAATCCACAAAATTATAGTTTAACTTCAGTAAAACAATATCCTTCAATGTTTTGTTATTGAAATAAGTACTTTTTTTATAACTTTATCCTATCTAAAAATTATAACTGATATTTAATCTTTGGTAGACCTAAACTCTTTAAATCTTATAGAAAATAAATACTTCTATTTTACTATTTTATATCCTATCCAGAAAATTATTGTTTAACTTAAGTGAAACTTAATCCTCAATGATATTATAATAACATACTTATATTTTATGTCTTTATCCTACCTAAAAATTATAACTGATATTTAACCTTTAACATATTTCTATAAAATCTATACTTCAAATGTATTTTACTTGAAAAAGTATGATTTTATTTCGGTTATTATTAATTGTCAACTTGGGTATCTTTTATAAAATCTTAAATAAATCCCTTATATCCTACGTAAAAATTTATAATTTCAAATTTGTTGTATTATGTCCTTAACATGTTATTTAACTTAACTAGAGGAAAAACTTAGGGGGAAAAAGTATATATTTAACAATGTATTTAAAATACAAAATAGTATAGTTATTAATAATTGTGTGTGTCTCCATAATAGTATAGTTCATCTGTGTCTTTAAACTGATTCTCATATAGTATAGTATTAATAATGTGTGTGTCTCCAAAATAGTATAGTGCTTCTGTGTCCTTAAACTGATTCTCATAATAGTATAGTTAATAATAATTGTGAGTGTCTCCATAATAGTATAGTACATCTGTGTCCTTAAACTAATTCTTAATAGTATAGTTATTAATAATTGTGTGTGTCTCCAAAATAGTATAGTGCTTCTGTGTCCTTTAACTGATTCTCATAATAGTATATTAATAATTGTGAGTGTCTCCATATAAGTATCATCTGTGTCTTAAACTAATTCTATAATAGTATAGTTATTAATAATTGTATGTGTGTCTTCAATAGTCTCCATAATAGTATAGTACATCTATGTCCTTAAACTAATTCTTATAATAGTATAGTTATTAGTAATTGTGTGTGTCTCCAAAGTAGTATAGTGCTTCTGTGTCCTTTAACAGATTCTCATAATAGTATAGTTGTTAATAATTGTGAGTGTCTCCATAATAGTATAGTACATCTGTGTCCTTAAACTAATTCTTATATAGTATAGTTATTAATATTGTATGTGTGTCTTCAATAGTCTCCATAATAGTATAGCTCTTCTATGTCCTTAAACTGATTCTCATAATAGTATAGATAGAATTAGATTCTCTAATTCTTTGCGTGGAACTTACACGATGAAAACTTTAAAATATTAACTTAAGTTTCACAAATATTTTAAAAACTTCTGTCAACATCCTTAATGTGTTCTCTAAGTCACCACTCTAGGGCTTTTTTTTTTTATTCTTGGACTTTTAAATGAAATATTTACTCATACTAAATAGTATGTAGTTTTTCTTTGTTGGAAGATGGCGTAAAAACTGAAATATATTACAAACTCGAAATATCGAAATAAAGTCTATATTTGAACCTTTTCAACATAATGGTGTATATATATATATATATATATATATATATATATATATATATATATATATATATATATATATATATATATATATATATATATATATACATATATAATGTGTAAACACACGTTATATTCATTGCAATATATTATGTTAACCCCATAAAGCATAAAATAAGTGTATATGTATAATTGTTTAAATAAATAATTTTGTATAGATGATACATAAAAAATGCAAACATAGCTACGCCCAGTTTGTAATCATAAATATAAAAAATGTTGAACTAACTATGAATTAAGGCAGCTTTATGAAATTATTCTGTAGCGATTGTAAAATTTTTCAAAATTTATTTTTATACTTAAAATCGTCAAACATTACATGAAATTTATAATTCAACTTTATCTTGTCTATTAATAAATGTATTGATAAACTCACTGTATATTTTGCAAGCTGTAATATTTTATTAATGTGGCATACATGTATGTATAGCATTTTACAGAATAAATGTGACATCAAAATGTTGATATCACTGTGATCAACTCTGATTATTTCTATCCACTAAAGAATCAATAACCAATACTAAATCTACTAAAAATCTATTATCAATACTGAATTTATTTTTAAATGTATATAACCAAAACTGGATCTACTAAGGAATCTATAACCAATACTAAACCTACTAAAAATCTATAATCAATGCTGAATATATTTTTAAATGTATATAACCAATACTGGATCTACTATAAGGAATCCATAACCAATGCTAAATCTACTAAAAAATCCATAATCAATACTGAATTTAAAATGAAATCCATAATCAATACTGAATAACCTGATATCTACTGAAGAACCTGACCTCAATACTGAATTTATATTCATATCTATAAACAATACTAAATCTATTAATGAATCTACAACCAATAACGAATCTACAACAGAATCTGTACTCAATATAGAATTTATATTTAAATTATAACCAATACCGAATCTATTGAAGAATCTATCACCAATAATAAACGTAATAAATAATCTGTAATCAATACTGAAATTATAATGAAATCTATAATTAATACTGAACCAACTAAATCATCAATTCTGAATTTATGTTCAAATTTACAACTAATACTATTGAATCTACTAAAGAAACTATGACCAACTTAATGTTCTAAAATCTGTAATGAATACTGGATTCATAATCAAATCTATAAATTGATTCTGAATCTACTATAGAATGTACAAGCAGTATACTAAAATTTCATAAAGTTTATAAACTATAACAGCACTAATGCATTAAATGATTCTGCAATAGAATATATAGCCGTATCCTATAATTTGTTTGCCATATTCTGTAATAATCAAAACCAAAATAATTAGAAATGATCTTTTGCTGTAATCAAAACACAAATTATTGGTTTTGTTTTATTGAATTTTTAAATAACTGACGAACAAAAAACAACGTATACAGATCGTTTAAGCAAAATCGGTTCTCCATTTTAGCGGGTTCTAAAGGAAAAACAGGCTAACAAGACTTGTTTGATATGATGACTGTCAAAAATGAATTAACATAGCCACTAATAGAACTGATCATAAATATCATAAACATACAATAAATAGCACAGCAATAATTGGTAAGCTATTGAATGAATATATACAAGCAGACTATCAAAACTGATATAACCTTAAGTAATTTTTTTTATATTTAGTAATTCAAATTTTTATTTTGCGACACAAATATTTTAATTTTTATAAGCAACCAACAAAAAAGTTTATAGATAAAAAGTCACTGTATACTCATAATTATAAGAAATTTAGCTGTATTATTTCATTATTTAATACAAGGTTGACTTTAGTTCTACAATTATTTAGAAAGAAAGCTATATATTGCAACCCCTCTGGGTCATCTTTAGGCTATATCCTCTTAAGATTATTAAACAACTACATTTAGTGAAAAATGTTAAATAAACTAAACAAACAATTAACAAATAACAGAAACAGTTCATATGAGAAAGCATTTTTTTCTCATATGTAACTGTTTGTGTTATTTGTTAATTGTTTGTTTAGTTTATTTTACATTTTCACTAAATGTAGTTGTTTAATAATCTCAAGAGGATATAGCCTAAAGATGACCCAAAGGGGTTGAAATATATAGTTTTCTTTCTAAATAATTGTAGAATTAAAGTCACCCTTGTTTTAAATAATTATGGAGTTCTTCAAAAAAGATGTTTCACTAATTAACTGTTTTATTTCAATATTATAACCCTCAAAAATGTAGTTACACTATATTTACTATTGAATTATAATATATAAACGAAATAAATATTATGCCAACAAAATTGAAATGATGAAATACGTTTAATATATGAAGTGGTAATTAAATAATTTTAAATAAAACATGTTTAAAGAGCTTAAATTCACTTCCAGGAAACCTTTGGAATAAGTTAACAATTCTAGGAAGTTCTTATATATAATAAATCCTTAAATTTGATATCAAAATAAATCATTAAATATAGCAGAGATCCGTTCATATTGAATGTATAAATTAGTAAATAACTTTTCCAAACAAAACTAAATTAATTGGATAAATAAATTTAAGATTTATTAAACGTACAAATGAAATGAGTAGGGAAATTTGGAAGTTATCTTCTATTTTTCGATTCTCAACAGTGCTTTTAGTCCTTTATACCTTCGGAATAAATGAGGAAAAGTAACAATTAATAAAAATAATGTTGGCCGCTCTGCAGCCTGCGTTTTGAAGGTCTGATCTCGGCGTCTGATGAGCTCAGATGTGGTTCAGATCTTGCGTTGAACTCAAAACACTTATTTAAAAAATTTAACTGATTATATTTTGTAGGAAAATATATTTTTTTTTAAAAAAAGAAAACCATGTATACATTGTTTCTTTCTTTGGTTGAAAATAAAAAATATCTGCCATGATGAATTTTGCCCAAAAGGATAAATAGTTTCCTTCGTACATATAGAATTAGATATTTGTACCACTTAATTTCATTTAAATCTGTTTCGTATGAAGTGCAAATACAACCATACATATATATTTTATTTTTAGGATCAGGGGGTGCTGAAACATGAATATTTGAAGTTAATAGATGTCACATTTTTGCATTCACAATACTTACTAACCGTTGAATTTATTCATTTATAATAATATAAGTAGGATTAAAACTGTTTTGCGATTAAATACAGGTTTTCCTCGGAGAAAATATTATTTTCTTCATGATTCTACAGTTAGTCGAATTAAGACTGGATTCGAACCATTTATGGACTGATTGTATGATTATTAATTCTATATTAATAACATACAAACACAGCCTCGATCCAGACTCAAGCATAATAATTACCTAGACATTTACCTATTCTCATTTACACCGTAAGCACACAGACATTACTCTTTCTTTAGACTAAAAAATTTCAAATGATTTCTTTTAGCTTTAATTAAAAAAAATGTTGAGCTTAATTATTGTAAAATCGAATCAATTTTTAAATATGAACTGTAAAACAAATGGCCTTTTTATATCTTCAGCTTATGCTAATAAAAAGCTTGAGTTTGGATTTAACAAACATTTAAATAAAACTAAATATTAGATTATATTAGCGGATTATACATCCTATTAGCGGCACATTAAGATATGTTCCGCTTGATCGTGGCACCGACATAAAGTTTTGAATTGTTTGTGATTTTAATAAAGGTTCGGAAACATAGTTATTTAATATTTCTAGTCCTGAAAAACCGGATTAATTAATATTTGTTCTGAACTGTCCTGAAAATGCCCAAATTAATTTAGTCCTGGAGAAGCTAGAATACATTTATATTAATTCTACACGCAACAGAATAGGTTTGAATGTGTTAATATTTGTTATGCGCGGCCCTGAAGCAGCTAAAATAAATTTATATTTCTCTAACCAGTCCTGAAAGAACCCGAAAGAATATTTTTTATATCCGTGTGGTCCTGAAAGAACCTAAAATAGTATATATTTACTATAAGTAGTTCTGTAAAATTCCAAATTAATTTGTGTATTATATCCTATGTGGTTATGTGGTCTTGAAAAATCTGGAATTAATTTATAATTATTCTGTGTTCCCAAAAGTCCCGCATTCATTTTTTTTCAAGAAGTTTTGAAAGTTCCGAATAAATTCATTTGGTTTAGACCAAATGAACAACAAAACATTGTTATAAAAATACCCTTTAAAAAATAATTCAGTACTAGGACAAGTCATTATAATATCATTATAAATTGATTTATGATGATTTAGTAAGTATTTATTAATAATTTAATTACTAAATTTCTTAATAAAATATATTTTTAATCCTATCTATATAGTAGTTATATATCTTAGCATAAATAGTTCTTATTTTTTTAAATCACTTATATTTTAAATTATTTTACATACTTAAAATTATACTTTCATTTTCATGCTTTTGTTTTTACTTTCTTAAAAACCCGACAAACTAAACTATTTTATTAAACTATTTTAAGGTATCAATTACTTTTTATTTAATTTTAAGGTATCAATTATTTTTCCATCTGAATAATTTGTCTTTAATTATTTTATATTATCAGTAAATCTCCAGGATCAACCTTTGTTTTATGTATTATCAATTATCAAAAATGATAAGGTTATAAAAGATAATAAGGTTATAACAATCAGCTGAGCCTTATCAATTAACAAATTTCTAATTACCTGTCTTATTTTCACTTTTACAAGATACTTTATTTATTTTATAATTTTATTTTTTTCAATAATTAATACAATTTTAACTCTTCGATCTCTTACAACTGATAAATTTCAACACAGCTCTTAGTTTTAAATAAATTAATTCAAAGTTAATAAGAAGTTATAAAATATAAATAAAAAAGTGAATTAAATAAGAAATAAAATAATTTTGACAATATTATTATAGAATCAACATAAGAATATTTGATGAAATATGAAGATATTACTGTCAAATAAAAATATTTATATATTATTTTATTAGTCTGATGATTTTATTAAAAAGATTCTTATCTGAACATGTATTAATATTTTGCTCTAGTAGACTAATAAATTTCTTTAGATTTGAAGTGCAAGGTAAAGAGTATAAGACAATAAATTATTCTCTGGTTTATTTATTGCCCATGCAAGCTATCAGAGAAATTTAACATGATAAATATGCATTTATTACTACAAAAGAAGACAAAATTGATTGAAGTTATATTATATCTATATGGCTACACCTAACTAATGCATAACTAATGATTCAGCAGCTATTTGTGCCTAAATTAATAAAATATTTCTATATATAGTAATCAAAAGAGTGTTAAATGAGTATAAGTAATTAGATTTACTATGAGTTTATTTTAAGTTTAAGTACCTACAATTATTATATATAAAACATATTTAAATTGTGTTATAGATAATTACGTACCTGGTGGTATTGCCGTTAAGGCATGGAATCAAGAGATAAAACGCGACATTATACAATTAGACATATAGATTATAAATGATTCACACGGTGACACAGTAAACACAACACTTTCTTACCGTCCTGATTTAGTGATGACCATCTCTGTACCGAGATTGTGAAATTTTTCCCACAAATCCTTGGCTTCCAACGTGACTTTAGGGTCGTCTTGAACTCCGTCGTCTTCAGGTTGGATAGGTCTTAACGGCCGTATCATGGCCGGGTGATGAAGCACTTCCTCAGCGTAAGGGTGCTTTAGAGGTGGCGGATAGCAAGGTAACAGGGGGTAGCCCTGAGGCGGCACGGCACCGGCCGTCTGGCCCAGCAGCGAAGAGACGCTGAAGTCCGTCTGCCGGTGCTGGACCAAGAACCCCGGCTGGTAAGAGGACGACATTTCCGCGTCGAACCGCATCCGAAACGCCGCGCCCCGGAGGCTGTCTCCCGGCAGACTGGGCGCGCCGGCGAGGCCCGCCCCCTCTCCCCCGCTCTAAGGCCGACTCCTATTGGTCCACCGACAAGACCAATGAGAAGGCCTCCCCCCCAGTCTCGTTAAACGCCTGTCCCATGGCGGTCGTACGACTCCTGGCACTCACACCGCTAGTAATTGATTTTATCACCTGACTCTCATAGCCCAACTATTTATCTACCGTTTAGTTCGACACAAATCTCTGGGTATTATAATGCACTCGCCTATTTCCTCTACCCCCAACCTCTACTCACCTGAACCTAAACCTTTCACCCTCTCTCTTTTCTTGTTTCATATCGTTACTCTATTTTCAAATTCCTAATTACTTTTCTAAAGTAGATATTTTCAAACAAAAACACAAGGTCTTATTCGTAAACAGATATAGAGTGACTGGGTATCTATAATAGCGGCGGTTCAATCAACGACAAACAAAGTATTTTCATGCCTATCCTGTAAAACACTGCTTAGTGACCCTTAGCTTCATTGATAGTAGTGTATATCCAACATTGCATTTAAACAAATATGACGATAGATGAAACGCTTTAAACTCTATAAAATAACCAATCATTTGATACTCCTATTTAATTATTTTATATTCTATTTTTATATTGTGGGTTAGATAGTGAGTAAGCTAATACACATTATCTAACGCACTTGACAAATATTTATTTAAAATAAAATCTATGTTAAATACTATGAGGGAAACAATTGTACCCTGAGTTACGCCTAACTAATGTCAATATAAACCGAATCACACCAATTACTCTATAAGTAGACTCTGCGAATTTATTTTGAGGAGGACTGTAATTTATCTGTAACGTCATGACTCTGTAAGTACTATAAATTAGTGATTATAAGTAATGATCACTTTTTGAGTAGCAGCAACTTAAACGCTTTTCCTAATGATTTCAAAAAAATATCCAAATGCAAAATTAATTGAATTACATCTATAAAGACCTATCTTTTGGCAACTCGTTCTTATATTTGTCATAAACAATAAGGTCATATTGGCTGTATTGCTGTATATAAACCATGAAATTATACGGCTAAGGTTTGAGCACGATGCTGATTTGAAAACACATCAGTTGGAAAGCATGTCATGGATAGTATGGACAACTACCATTTAAAATTGGGTGATTAAATAAAAGAATCAATATCCGCTGATTTATTTTAACTGAACCATTGCATAAAATTAACTTGTCGCTAAATATAGAACAAAGTTTCATTATCTTACTAATTAAAGATTATGACACACATATCGCTAAATGGCCCGGTTTTTTAACTCATATCTAAATAAAATATCTGAAGAACTGTGCTAGTAGTAACAGATGTATTGTAAGTCTTGATTGCCTTTTTAATCCATCAACTAGACAAATTAGACCATCAACTACACAAACGAGTCCATCAACCTATCAACTACACATTCCATCAATACACAAACCAGTCCATCAACTACACATCCATTCCATCAATTACACAAACCATCAATTACACAGTCCATCAATTACACAAACCAGTCCATCAATTACACATCCATTCCATCAATTACACAAACCAGTCAGCAACTAGTCCATCAACTACACAAAAAGCCATCACTACACCAAACCAGTCATCACTACACAAAGTCCATCACTACACATCCATCAACTACACATCCAAATTACACAAACCAGTCCATCAACTACACAAACCAGTCCATCAACTACACAAACTAGTCCATCAACTACACAACCAGTCCATCAACTACAAACGTCCATCAACTCAAAACCAGTCCATCAACTACACAAACCAGTCAACACACAAACTAGTCAACTACACAAATAGTCCATCACACACAAACCCATCTACCCAAACAGTCCATCAACAAC
Source organism: Microvelia longipes (assembly GCA_018340805.1). Classification (NCBI taxonomy): domain Eukaryota; kingdom Metazoa; phylum Arthropoda; class Insecta; order Hemiptera; family Veliidae; genus Microvelia; species Microvelia longipes. The sequence goes on from JACMZG010001893.1 coordinate 14,493,779, forward strand.
AAACTAGTCCATCACTACTACCGTCCATCAACTACAAAACTAGTCCTCAACTACAAAAACCAGTCCATCAACTACAACCAGTCCATAAAGTACACAAAGCAGTCTTTTAACACAAAAATCATTCTATTAACTCAGAAACCTGCCCATTAACACACCAAAAACCTACTCAAAATAATACAAACCACTCCATTAACATAAAAACCAGTCTATGAACATACACACCATCAGTTTATCAACCCACAAACCAGCAATGGAAATATTATTTTAATTAATTTAAAATGGCTACTATTTTAGGAAGCCTGTTATCCAAAACGTAATCAGTCTGTCTTTTTTAGACTTGATTTCCGTACTTTGTCAAATTTGTTTGAGCCATTTTTTGTACTGTATTTACAAAAACACTACACAGCATTCATCCATAAGCAGGCACCAACTTTTGTGTCTTTTCTCCCCTCGTCTCTACTTCAAATTTTTAGTTCTAAGGTTTGTTTCTTTTTGCCAAAAGTATACAATATTTATTTTGTGTAACCCGCAGCCATTTTTTATTTATTAATATGGGGTGATTTGTGCTTTTTTATTATTTTATGTATTTATTTTTATGGTATAAATTTTAGTTATTTTTTTGGGGGTGTGGTAGGGTTTGTTTGGGTGTTTAATTTTTTTTATTATTTTTTTTGCAGGATAGTTATGAGATGATATTTTTGACGGTGTTTAAAATAGGTTTATATTTTAAAGGGAGTTCACAGGAGTGTCAAAGAGGGTTCCCTATGTAATCTGAGTATTGACTTTTGATGAATCAACCTGGCATTTGCCGGTATGATTGAGGGACCTGTATAGTAGGTATGTTTAAACTTTGAATGTCTAAGCAACCATCACCAATCTATTGGTAACCTAACCAATACTCATCTTTACCACATTAAAATGTTTTCCTCTTTTAAAATGTATATAAGCCCGCCTTAGGGCCTTTTCAGCCCCTCAGTAGATTTACCCAGCAATAAATATATTTTCAGATGGTGTTTCGCTATCTACTGTGCTCAGAGTGCAAATATATCCACTGTGCAGAGAGATTAAATCAGGCGTTATATTTTTATTAGAACCTATTTCCTATATTGATAAGAAAAGCTGAGAACACAACTTGAATAGTCATCCCAGGTAGAGGATTTTAGGCTAAGCAGTGAAATGTTTAAATGTGTAAATTAAAGCAGTCAATACAAAGCCGAGTAGTTATAATATTTATTAAATCTATTACACCCTCTAATCTTGCACCCTACTTCTTATACACTCACATAATAGGACACATACACACGCAATTCCTTGTATCACGCAACTCGTTCAAATAGACATACTGACTTGAATATCACATGGATCAGTAGCAGTCACACTATCTTAACATCAACAATAGACAGATTCACCCTAGCGAAGATATTCGTTTCGTCAGCCCACTTGCTCAGCCACTGTTTATCTTCAACCGACTTGACCATCTGATTAATAACCATTTATTGACTATCAATATCTGAAGAGGTTCTTCTTATCAAAGAAAGAAGAGTAAAAGAAATAATCTTTAAATGATTTTCAAATTAATAGACGATAAAGTTCTTCTTGCCAAAGAAAGAAGAGTAAAAAAATTAATCGCAACATGAATTCAAAATTTGTAGGCGAAAAAAGTTCTTCTTGCCATAGAAAGAAGAGTAAAAGAAATAAATCACACTATGAATTCAAAATTAATAGGTGCTTAAGTTCTTCTTGCCAAAGAAAGAAGAGTAAAAGAAATCAATCATACTATGTATTCAAAATTAATAGGTGCAAAAGTTCTTCTTACCAAAGAAAGTCTTCTTTCTTTGGTAAGAAGAACTGTTGCACCTATTAATTTTGAATACATAGTATGATTGATTTCTTTTACTCTTCTTTCTTTGGCAAGAAGAACTTAAGCACCTATTAATTTTGAATTCATAGTGTGATTTATTTCTTTTAAAAAAGAAATAAATAATGTAATGTTTTTTTTTTTTTTTTCTCTTGTAAAAGAATTAAATCTTACTATGGATTCAAAATTAATAGGTGCAAAAGTTCTTCTTGTCAAAAAAAGAAGAGTAAAAGAAATAAATCATACTAGGAATTATAAATTATTGGCGAAAAAGTTTTTCTTGCCAAAGAAAGAAGAGTTAAAGAAATAAATCATACTATGAATTATAAATTATTGGCGAAAAAGTTTTTCTTGCAAAAGAAAGAAGAGTTAAAGAAATAAATCATACTATGAATTCAAAATCATATAATTTTGACATACATTATTTTTCGTCAGACTATAATTTTTAAATGCTTTATGACTATAATAAAGTTAGTTACAACCTTCCTATAAGAATGCATACGCTCAGTCCCCTAACATATTTTGGTCCTTCGAGTCGGCTTAATTTCTAACCGAATTACTACCTTTACGATTGCAATTGTGCAACTTAATCTGAAGTTTTTATTTTCATGAATAAACATGAAATCAGTTATCTGTAATATACTTTATATTTAAGTTGTTAAATTTTTTAACTTTCAATACAAATTTCTAACCTATCAATGCTCTAAATTTAAATTATACTTGATTTTATCCTCCCACGTATCATAATAGGCTTCTTTTACAATAGCTCATAATTATTCATATACGGTAACCTAAGACGTAAAAATCACCTTATCCAAGCATCTAGCTCTTAAAAGTCAACTCCAATTTACATATTGTTAAAAAGCATCGATTATATTCAAATTACGGTGTAATTGCAACCTTTTTATATACAATCTTATCATCAAATAAAGACATTTTGGTTTGGAAAATTTAAATAAAATAATAACTCTATTATGTAGCATTATTGATTCACATGATGCTTTGAGGTGAAATTTATCATAAATGTCAATCCATTCAAGTCAAATTTTGATATCTTAATTTCGGTATGATGAAATACCACACCTGTTTTTGTAAAAGTTTTGAAATAATACCTATAATGTCAATTTTTATTTTGTCCAAATTCACTTAAATATTATTTTATATTTTTTTCCTCTTTGTGAAAATGGGAAAATATAAAAAAACAAATTGAACAAGGCAAGCTTAAACTGGCATATTTTGATCTCTGTCCCAGTTGTTTTGGAGTAGAGTTGTTATCAGCTTCACCACTACATTGTCAAAAATTTTATTTGAAGTCTGTGAACATAGACATTCAAAGTGTTCACGGGGGGACCATTTTAATGAAGAGAGGAAGTCCCTGAAGTCTTTTGTCCACACTCAGGAACATTAAGTGAAGCGTAATGCATATAATGATGTTCAAAACTGTTAGTTCAATACTACGATGTATTAGGCCTCTGAAGATGTTTCCTACTGTGGAAACAAGACTAAGGAACTTTAACTCCCAGTATTACGTGGACAAAAGAATCTTTGTTGATGTTCTTGAAATTTGAAATTACTGTCTGTTCGAGAATTGACGGTTTCAGACAACGTTCCACTAAAAATGAATGAACAGATAGTTTTATTTGTTTATTCATTGAAATTCCACTTTCATCGATAAAAAAAACTTGTTTATAGAGGATTGTACTTCAACAATTTTTCGAAACCTCGGATAAAATGAATGCATGCTGCACATCTTCAACATAAGCAAATATGCAGATTTAGATATCAAGTCAAGTATGTAGTTTTCACAAAAGTATTAATTATGCGAGGGGTTAAGCAGGGATAAGGCTGTGGGCCAAGTATTTTAAGCCTGGTAACCCTCAGATTCGCTTCGGGGAGTTTCAAATCCTCCCCTTCAGTTTAACAAATTGTTTAGGGATAGAAATTAGAAAGACTGAAGGGAACAAGGTATTGTAGCTTGTTTCTCCCTTTTAGAGGGTTATATTGAAAGATAGGAAAAAGTACCACTGTATCATCAGCAAATACTCTACACCCTTACGAGTGACAAACTGGGTGTGTTTGTCACTATATGTTACTACTTGAACCCCTCTCTTCTCACTTAATTTGATTTCACTAAGCAACCTATCAAAAACATGTTTTCATCCCGTATTAATTTATTCGCAATCCTATTATACAAGCTAGAAAGTAATTAATACAGGATATTTTATGGATTTAAAATTTTGGTCTTAAAATTACATAGTGGAACCATTATGAGATGATAATTTGCTCGAAATTATTTATTTGTTACAACACCTATCGTATGTGTTGATAATACTTTTTGGATTATTTTTGAAATGATAAAGATAAATAAAATTAAAGAATAAATCAGACTAGATTTATCATTTAACTAAAATCCCCTAATCCAATCTACCATAATTTCAACCCTAAAATGAAGATGAAATTAGCTAACAGGAGTTAGTAATATTAGGGTTTCTTTTAAAGGGTAATCCGGAGGGGGTAAATGTCTAATCTAATAGTTATTGGTAATTTAGAGGATTACTAATAAGTAATTTTCTAATTAGTTATTGGTAACTAGTAACTATTACCCAAATATCTCTATTTTTGATTATTTCAAAAAGTTAAGTTATGGGATACCGTAATATTAAATTCTCAGGTAACCGCATTAAATTCTACAAAATATATTATAGTTTTTGTTAAAAATATTCCTTTCTTGTATTTACGAGAAATAAATCTATACTATATGTCAAACAAAAAACTTAATAAAAAATTACCGGATTATAATGATAGTATTTTTTTAAAATATATGTGGTTTCAAATATTGGCCATATTACGGTATCCTATAACTTAACTTTTATAACTCTATTTTATTATTTGAAATTATTATTGTATTACTTATTGAAAACTATTATTGTGTTACTTATTGTAAACTATTATTGTGTTACTTATTGAAAACTATTATTGTGTTACTTATTGAAAAATATTATTGTGTTACTTATTGTAAACTATTATTGTGTTACTTATTGAAAAATTATTGTGTTACTTATTGTAAACTATTATTGTGTTACTTTTGAAAATTATTGTGTTACTTATTGTAAACTATTATTGTGTTACTTATTGAAAACTATTATTGTGTTACTTATTGTAAATTGTTATTGAGTTTCTTTTTTGCAAATTTAAATATTTTTAAAAATACCCTGTATTAGGTTAATTTTAATAATTTTATTAAATAATTTTATAAATAAAATAATAAATCCTTGGATAAGTTTTACTTGATTTGATATGTGTAGGGAGAAAATGTTAACCTCTTTTTGTCACAGGGCTGTAACACAATAAAAGTTGTTGCTTATTCACCCCCCCCCCCCCCTAGCGTTATTCCCCCTATAATTGTCAGCCCCCCCCCCCAATGAAGGACCCTTAAAGAAACCCTGAGTGATATGTCTAATAATGAATAATACATTTTTAGAACTTAATAATTTAAGTCTAGATATAATTTAACTAGATATAATTTATAAATTATAATTTAATAGAATAATTTAATTTATGTCTTCTAATCTTATCTATTAAATTAAATGGTTATGCAATTAAGATTATGTATAGTTGGCAAGAATTCTTATTGTCTATAATTCTAAATATGCTCAGTCATTCATAACCAAACCTTTCTAACATGGAGGTATAGGGTTCGCAGACTGGGCTATGCTCTAAGTTCACTTAAAATTATTTAAGTGAAAATGTATTTTTAAATACCATTACAGTATGACAGCTATTTTTAAAAAAGTTTTTACTCGAATTTTTAACCCTATTTTGTTATTAAAATTATCTATCCGCACATTGGAAACGCGCCTTTTGTTAAGGTTCCATCGCAGAGTTAGTTTTGAAGTATAAAAGATCGTTATAAATATCAAGCATAACGGTTAACTAACACCTCAGGTTGTTCCCGTGGACCTGCTACAATCTAAAAGAGCATTTTATTTTTATACGTAACCAATTAATACATGTCATCTAAACCCATTTTCTGTTTTAATTTTTAACCCTAAGCAATAAAATTAAACACGGGTCTTCGGACCCTCACCCTGTGGCTGAGGCGAGACAGCTTGTGAGAGTTATTGTAGGCCATAAACTTTGACATAGATAGATAAATAAATATATATATATATATATATCATTTTTATTGGAATTAGTAGACCTATTGAAATCGATCCACCTCATTCGACCGAACCACCTTATAAAGCTTAATTTCCTGATGATAATTCGCTAAAAGTGATAAGCTCTTGGAAATTCATATTTCCAAGAGCTTCATTATACTTAATAATTAAATCTATGGACCTAAACCCAATCAATTAAATGTATAAATCAAAATAAAAAAATATACAACCGAAATTATAAAAAATAAAGGTTACATCAAATGAAAACATCCAACTCTCGAAGCCAAAACATGACATATATTTAACATATATTCGTAATAATCATTCATAGATGTTTTCTAATAATGAACATAAATTTTACTATATGGTATGGAAATAAATAATAACAGTGGTTGATTTTATTATTAATGCTTCTAAACAAGGCACGGTGGGTGGTGGTAAGATCGTGAAGCCACCCAAAGTGGATTTAATATAGAAAAGAAACACGTATATATAGTTATCATGTTTTTCAAACGGAAAGCTAATAAATATCTTTAGGAACAGAGTTGATGATCGAGTAATCGACTAGCCTCTATCACATGGTTTATATTACATAAAATATTACACCCCTCGCAATCAGTTCGATATTAATTTATTTCATTATTTATCTTTTATAATTTTTTTTCAATTTTAATTCTATTCTTTTATTTTTATTATTGTTTGTGAGATTGGCTTTTGACTTTTTCAATATGTATAATGAATTAATTTAGTTGTGATATTATTTTTACCTTTCCTCATTTATAACGTAGGTATAAATGAGGTATTATTCGTATTATATACGAATAATATTATATTATATTATACGAATAATATTATATCGTATTAATAACAAATATATTATATTCGTATTAATACGAATAATATTATATTCGTATTATATACGAATAATATTTATCGTATTATATACAAATAATATTATATCGTTATATACGAATAATATATATTCGTATTATATACAAATAATATTATATTCGTATATAATACGAATGATATTATATTCGAATTATATAGGAATGATATTATATTCGTATTTATATACGAATAATATTATATTCGTATTATATACGAATAATATTATATTCGTATTATATACGAATAGTATTATATCGGTTCAAACCTTTGTGAAATATAAGGTATTGTAGGCTATTGTCGAGTACAGCATTAAAATCTAGTTTCCACTACCTTTTACTTTAGTTATTTAGGTACGCAAAAGGTATATAGGAAAAGTATTGTGTTTGCGAAAAAATCCAAAACCGGGATAAAACCGGAATCCGTTTCGGGTGATTTGAGGCCTCCTGAGTGGTTTTCTCAAAGTCGGTTGTCTGTATGTGTGCGCGTGTGTGTGTATGTGTGTGTCTGTTATCATTGTACCTCCTAGAGTAACACGGAAATATTAGGCAGTCATATTGAGATTGAGCACGCATGTAGTAATGTATAAGACTAACATGTGTGCCAAGTTGCATCACATTATCAGCAATAGTTCAATGTTTATCTAATGACATTTCAATGACATGTTCAAGGTGTACATTGAAAAAATTGGTAAATAATCAAATTAAGTTGAAAATCGGTACAAGTGTATTATACTTGTATTATACTATTATACGTAATAAATAAGTACACCATGTTTCGTTTCAATGTAACAAGTATATCTATGATTTTTGTTGGATCATAAAAGTTAAGCAGCGTTGAGCATGGTCACAGATGTATTCGTTTCATCCTCTGAGGATGAATCGAATGTATCATATATCTGAGGACGAGCGAAGCGAGTCCGAAGTATGAGCATAGCGAATCCGATGTGATGAGGAAAAGTTCCGAGGTGCCCCGTACCTGATTTTTTAAACTACTTGGGAGGTATTAAAAACGCCTGAAACAGATATTTCAGGGGACTCCCGATTTCGGATTGTTAGTGCAAACGCAATACTTTTCCTACATAGCTACGGTATAGATGAGGAGAAGTAAAATTAAAAATATATCTTGCGTATACAAGGAACTAAACACGAAACCAGAATTTTACCAGAATTCCAGTTTTAGTGGTCTGTACCACCAAAACGGGACCCCCCGGGGGTCTTAACTTGAGAAATCCGGAAAATATTTTTTAATCACGTCATAATTTAACCGGGAATAATGACTCAGCAAATATTTCAAAAAATTACAAAACGCGAAATAATGTTTCGATCAATTTGAAATTTGGCTAGCAAGTAGTCTTATATAAGACCAGCAAATCTGCAGTGTTTTATATTATTTCCAGCATTAGTTTAATTTTTTTAAAATAATTAACTCGATTAGTCTCAATTTGTCGAAATTTGGCATGCGTGTACGTTAAAAAATTTAATTAAAAAATTCTGGTGCGAAGATCCGCAAGCCAAGCGATTTATTATAAATGCGTACTTTCTTGTTTATTAATCCATTTTCTGCTTAAGTTTCCGATACATGTTTTATAACCTAAGGAGTAGCGTCACAACTTGCAACTTAATTTTTTTCGAATTATTCAAAGAAAATGTGCATACAAAATTTGAAAACATTAAGTAGGTACCAAGTTTGAAAGCTACTGGTCAGGTTATACAGAATATACATCAGATAAATAAGCTACAAAGCACGCATTTAAAAAAAACTCCCCTACTTTTTGGATCTCCAAGCCAGAATTATTTTAAAGTGGAATTTATATCCTGGAAATATGACGATAAAAAATCATCGCCGGTACCACTCCGGACCCACTTTATTCGATTAAGTGCCCCAAAAACGATACCCTACTTAAAATTAATTGTTTACTGACCTTATTTTTGATTCAGGGTTGTTTTTTCAACTTTTTGGTCACTTATGGTAGTCCATATCAATGTCGGACTGGTTTTGTTCGTTTCATCGCCTCAAAAAACTTTTGAAATTGAAAATGACACCAAACTAGAAATTAGTGTGTGCTTACAAAGATAGTGTGTATCTATATACATATATATATATATATATATATATATATATATATATATATAAATATATATATATAACTTAACTTTACTTTGTTTTTTAATTCATTTTTGACAAATTATTTTAAATCAATGAACTTCGTTTTTATATTTTTAAAACTTTTTATTTAAATTTTGCATGGTCTCCTGGCCCAAAGTAGATCAAGACTGTGATTATTTCGGCCCTGATGAAGAATTTGTAGTAAAATTCGAAAAGTTGGCTGGAAATAAATATATAGTTTTCATGTAAAGCTGTGTTTTTATTCATAACCTTATCCCCGAGACTGGTGGAGACGCGTAGTATATATATATATATATATATATATATTATATATATATATATATATATATATATATATATATATATATATATATATATATGTACATATACGTTGTATGAGGTGCAATGAAGACGGGAAATTTTTAATTGTTAATTTATTTCTTGGTCTTGTTATATATTGTTTAATTTTTTTATATTTTAATAAAGATATTAAAAATTAAATCTCTTGGTGTATAAATAAATCAAACATCTGTTGTCTTGGCTCTTTGGAGACAAATCTAGCGCGTCAAACAACAAATCTTATCGCAAGTCAAATTTAGAAAACAGAAAATTAATTTTATCTGTCATCTCTATGATTTTAATAAAAACAACAGTTGTCAGATGTGATAGTTTCGAGCCAAGAGATACATATTGTAAGAGAGATTAAAAATAACAAAACAAGTAAGTTACAAAGATTGTAGAAACAATGATTTCGCAGCAGCTTTAAATATTGATCATTACTGTTTTCTGGATGCAGTAAAGAAGATTGTTGTAGTTAAAAAGATTATTGCAGTAAAAGAGATTGTTGCAGTAAAAGAGATTATTGCAGTAAAGGACATTGTTGCAGTAAATGATTGTTGCATTAAAAGAGATTATTGCAGTAAAGGTGATTGTCGCAGTAAAATGGAATGTTGCAGTAAAGGAGATTGTTGCAGTAAAATGGAATGTTGCAGTAAAGGAGATTGTTGCAGTAAAATGATTGTTGAAGTAAAAGAGATTTGCAGTAAAGAGATTGAGTAAAATGGATGTGCAGTAAAGGAGAATGTTGCAGTAAAATGATTATTGAAGTAAAAGAGATTAATGCAGTAAATGAGATTGTCGCAGTAAAATGGAATGTTGCAGTAAAGGAGAATGTTGCAGTAAAATGATTATTGGAGTAAAAGAGATTATTGCAGTAAAGGAATTTGTTGCAGTAAAGGAGATTGTCGCAGTAAAATGGAATGTTGCAGTAAAATGATTTGCAGTAAAAGAGATTATTGCAGTTGAAGTAAAAGTCGCAGTAAAATAGAATGTTGCAGTAAAGGAGATTGTTGTAGTAAAATGATTGTTGCAGTAAAAGAGATAATTGCAGTAAAGGAGATTGTCGCAGTAAAATGGAATGTTGCAGTAAAAGAATATATTGCAGTAAAGGAGATTGTCACAGTAAATGTTTAGCAAAAAGATTGTTGAAGCTGACATTGCACAATAATCTGATTTCACAGCTAATGCTTTTAAGTAACTGTTTGTTCATAATGTAAAAGCTGTGAACTTAAATAGAAAAATAAAACACAACTGTTACTTATGGTTGTTCTGAGTAAATTTAAGTTCAGTATGACTGCCAACAACATAATTTCATGTGCAACTTTTCTGTGAATTAAGTTTTTTCCGCAGACAATTGATTAATAACAAGTAAAGCTTGAATTGTTTTTGGAGGTCGACTACTTGAATATTTTTAAATTGAAAACTCACTGAATAGAATAAATTTTCTGACATATGACATGAAACTTTACGAAAATCCTTACCAATGAAAATAATTAAATAGATTAAGAGTGAAATTAAATATAGCTTCTCAGACGGTCAGGTATTATAATATCCCATTAGGGAATTTTTTTCCAAAGGAAATTCGCTAAAAGAAGATTGTAACAAGGCAGTAGAGTGGCATTTTGTAGCTATGAAATTAACTTTATTGAAGAGTAAAAACATAGACTTGTTTATGGCTTTTAGAAACTGATTGTACTATTTTATCATTATTAGTAATTGATACGACATTTATGAATGTCAATGTTTCATGAATCATGATGTCATCTTGAATCTTGTTATTTTTACTGAGTTATGAATGTCGATTAATGAAGTTATAGAAATATTTTTCGCAAAGAACAACTAGATAAATAGCACTAAGTTTCAACCATATAGCATTAACATAGTAGGAACTACGATAATAACAGACATACATAGAGATAGACAACTTTGTAAATGGCACTCCGGAGGCCTTAAAACACCTAAAACGGATAATTCGGGTGAAATCTCGAACTCTATGAAGAAGGAAGCAAGCATAAAGAGGGGAAATTCGCCCAGATTGCAGACCTCCGTGTCAGACTTTTTTTTTCAAATGATCGCGTTGCACCCCATGTAAATACCAAATAAGGGCCTTCGAACTCCTGCCCAACGTCCTTAAAAAGTGGACGCAGTAATACACCTTTCTTAAAAAAAAGTTCTAGGATATTCATGAGCTTCTGTCCCGAATTTCGTCTCGATCTATGAAGCATTTTTAAAGTTATTCGGACAGGGGCCAAAGACCACTGTTTATTTATAAAATGAAAGTCAGAGGTTAGAACCTATCACCTACAGTTACACCACTTTTTGGAAAAATTAAATTAAAATAAATAAATAATAATGTGTAAAATCAATATTTAATACAAGGTCTATGGTATAATATATCAGTTGCAGCATTCTATAACTCTTCATAATCTTATGGAGGTATTTCAAATTTATTATTACGTGAACTTGTAGACTAAGAATTTCATAAAAGATTTTTATCTGTCTGGGATAACTTGTTATTTATTTTTATATTTATTATGTTTTAAACTTATTTGAGTTAAGAGAAGTGGTCGGGAACAAGTCTAGGTGTTAAAGGGATGAAAACTGTAAGGTGGTCATTATAAGACAAAAGAAAAACATGTAGAGGTTGCCGAGTGGCGCTCCGAGTCCCATCTTTGGCGCCACTATCTAGTTGTTCGGTCAAGTCCCCGGGACTTTACAAGACTTAGAATGTAAAATATCTTACAGTCTCCCCGGGGTTGAATCAAGTTGAATCCCGCTGCCAACAATATTACAACGTCCGGTCTCAGACAGAGACTTTGAAGACCCCACGGTTTCTTCGGACTCTAAATTTTTTTTTAAAAGAAAAGAATTTTTAAGTTCTTACAATTTCACATAGTATTTCTCTTTGCATAAAAAGAATAATTCTCTGTTCAATTGTTAGTGCTTGACTAATAAAACATAGGTATTTAGTATTAGTGTTAGTTTAAGATTATTTTTAAAAAGTCATACCGATGCCTAAATAATCTATTAAAATAGATTATTATTTGTAGTTTGTAAATAATTGACAGATAACAAATAAATCGTGTGCTCATTGGTCTGAGATAGTCTTTCCTAACCTTTGGGATCTTACGGACCATAAAAACTGCTAGGATAACGCCAGGGCCCAAATGGATGTTAATGAATAATATAACTCTAAAAATATTGACCCAGAAATAAATTTTCACCCCTCAATTTTAGGTTCTACCTTAACAGCAAATGTCCCTGTCATTATTTTATTTAAATGTTTATATCCTTAACATTATTTCATTTATATGATTATATCCTTAGCATTAGTTTATTTATATTATATCCTTAGCATGATTTTTTTATTATTATAATTAGCATTTTTTATTTATATGATTATATCTTTAGCATTGTTTTATTTATATGATTATATCCTCAGCATTATTTCATTTATATGATTATATCCTTAGCATTATTTTATTTATTTGATTATATCCTTAGCATTGTTTTATTTATATATTATATCTTTAGCATTGTTTTATTTTATGATTATATCCTCAGCATTATTTCATTTATATGATTAGATCCTTAGCATTATTTCATTTATATGATTATATCCTTAATATTATTTCATTTATATGATTATATACTTAACATAATTTCATTTAAATTATTATATCCTTAGCATAATTTTGTTTTTATCTTTATATCCTTAGCATTATTTTATTTCTATATTTTTAGAAATAATGAATAAGAAGATAATTCTAACCCGATGGTAAGCCGTGCGAATTCCTTTTAGAATTCTTGCTTTCTTGCGCATCAATCCAGTTTTTGCAAAGGTTTTCGGTTAAGGCTTTATAGTTGGAAAATGGAATTTCAAAAGAAAATGAGCATTTTTATTCCTTAGGTAGGCTCCGCCTTGTATGATCAATACTGCAGTCCATTTTAGACAGTCATACAAAGCACAGTTTATGCTAATCTATAAATTGTTTGAGCGCCATATCTTTGAAAATCTATGCTAATTGATAGACAAGACAAAGTGCTAAAAAGAATAAACCGAAAACCTGAGAAAAAACTGAATGGGTGCGCAAGAAAACAATAATTCCAATTCGTCATTCAAAACGATTTATCATATTCCTTCTTCAAGCGAGCAAAGCAACTTTATGTTTGTCAAATGTTAACATGGATTTGATCTCAACCTTCTAGATTTAATTTAATACAGGGTCGAAATCGATTTAGGTCGAATTAATATTTGTTTTTAACTCCTCGTGTTCACGTAGTATGTAAATAAAACAATTATCGCCTTAGCGTTACGCCATTATATATTTTTTTATCAATTAACTTACGAAAAAGGATAATACTTAATCTATTTGGTTAGCTATCGTAACAAGTTGAAATTTTCGAGTAGTTAGTTACTTGGGAGGTCTTAATCATTAAAGTAATCTAGTAATCATTAAATTAAGCCTTTCGAAAAACATGCACTCGTGTTTAATAGGTTAATTGCGGTTCCTGAGTTATTAGGTTGTTTTCCATCTGTCTGACGTTTCGGGCCCTCATGACTAAGTATATTAACCTTGTTAGTAAACTTTAGATCTTAAACTAATGTATACAGGGTGTCTAAATTATTTACTATACTAGATGAAGAATAAAATTCACATATAAACTTAAAGAAGTATAAAAAGTGGTGAAACAAATTTTAAATAGCTGACGAGCGTAATTTTTTGTTGAAAATTCGTACTTCGTTCACACGCGGGGTATAACCCCCCGTTCGGTTAGCAGGGTAGAGTCTAAACTATAGGTTAAAAATACCGTGTAAACAGTTAGTGTTGAACACGGGGTTGAACCCTCTGCCAAACCCCGCATGTTAACGACGTATTAGGTGCCAAAAATGAAACTAAACTTACCTGAATAAAAATTGCCTTCCCCACAGATGTAGTTGAGGATTTTCTCACTTACGATCAGCAAACTTATTTTTTAATGCGGCATAGAGTATTTACGATTCTGCCTAAACATAAGAAAAACGCGATATTATTGCCTTATCAGTTAATAGTGTATTATGCTACTAGGCTGTGTAATGAATATTTTTTAGTAATTTCTCTTTCGTAGCACTATTTATTTTATAGAACTCCCACATCTTGATAGGAAATTTAAACACACCAGCTTAAAGTTCTATAATAACAACAAAAACTAATTATTTAGCTATATATGTTAGTTGAAATATATATAGCTAAATAATTAGTTTTTGTTGTTATTATAGAACTTTAAGCTGGCGTGTTTAAATTTCCTATCAAAATATTTACTAGCGAGCAAAGCGAGTCAGTAAAAGGAGCCAAGGAAAAAAAGGCATTCACAGTCATGTAGTGTGAGCTATTATATAATAATGAAAGAAATAACATTTACAGAATTTTTAAGGGTAGGTATAAACCTCATACACTGCTACCTCTGTACAAATACCCTTGTGTTAACTATTCACAGGAGATCTTTTCCTTTGATTAGTTCTAAAATAAAATGTAATTATGATACCTACTGTTTAAAGTATCATAACTCCAACATAAATCTCTTCTGTGCAAAGGCTTCAAATTCAAATATGATGTGTGTTGCTGATTCAGAGAATAGTCCACAAAATCTGCAGACAGGCTCTTCTAAGTTTCCTATGTTGTTTATATGTTTGCGTAGGTGACAGTGACCAGTTATAAAGCCAGCCACTACACTTAGGTTCATCTTGTTTTATTTAAAAAAAAAACTTTCTGTCAGCTTGGCTTGTGGACCTCTCATCATGAGTTTACTGTGCCTTAAACCAGGAGCAGTTTACTGTGCTCTTGGCTTGAGTTTTTGAAATTCCAATGACTGGTTCTGGACCTGTTAGGGTTAGTTCTGAACAAACCCTAACAGAAGGGCAAATTCCTGTATGGCCAGGAACCTATCTAACTAATATAATGTAGAAGATTTAGGTCTTCCGGTGGCGACCGCGTCAATGTAGAGAAAGAATCCGACGTTTCGTTTTCACTGTGAGAGGCATCTTTAGGAGTGTAGGGCATCATGGATGAAAACACAATGCTCTACAGAACTGGACTAAGGTAACAGAAAGAAAGATATACTGATAAAACAGTGTTGCCATCTAGCGCAACTATAGCATAGCTGAACTACAACAAGAATGCGGTCTTCAGCGCTCTTCGCGGCAAATAGATGAGCACCCAGCTGTACAAAAAAGTTTTTTGCACGCCTTACAAAAAACTTCTTTTAATAGTGAATACAAATTTGTGGTGCTTGTTAAGTCATTTGTGCTTATTTAATTTTCAATTTTGGACTATATTTAGCCACTACAGTAAGCGATAATTTAAGCGTGTTTATAACCTTCTCAAGCAATAAACAATGAGAAACCATTGAGAGGTTAGTTCGCCTCTAAAATTTAAGACCTGCGCTGTTATAAGAATTATAAGAATGCACAGTTTGTACCAAGCATGTGCAGTTGGTTTTTGACGTATTTCTTGATGAAATTATATCTATTTTTCGGTCTTCGATGGGGTCACCTTTTTTTTGGCAAATCGACTTAGTGCGTCATCCCCTCTATTCAAGATCCGTGAGTAAAAGTGACCCAAAATGAAACGGGTGATCCAAACTTTAAGTCGGCATACAACTTATTGATATAAATATTAGGTACCTCGGAACTTTTCCTCAACACACCGGATTCGCTACGCTCATCCTCCCTACTAGGGACGGTGTCCCCAAAAGACACAAATTACTAAAGGTGTTGCAGCACGTATTTGAACTCGCTCTTTCTTAGATAGTAATTACATGTTTCTTATTCCCAGCAGAATAAAGGCTCTGTCTTCGCTCGATGCTGCTTAACTTTTATCTAGGTATGATGACAGACACATTATCACATACAGACAGACAACTTTGTAAAACCACTCAAGAGATCTTAAAAACACCTGATAATTCCATTGACATCCCAGATTCGGATTTTATCGCAAACACAATACTATTCCTATATACTAACTACATTATTATTGAGGAAAAGTAAAAAAGTAATTACCTACAGAGATAAAATGAGACCAAATAAATTTAATTTTAAGTTAAATTTTTATAATAAATCTAATTTAAAAGAAATATTGAAATTAGTGGTGTTTATATTTAACCTCTCCCCTTGTTAACAAAGCCAATTGATATAGCAAACCTCCCACTCTATCCCATGCAGTGAATTCTGCTGTAAAAAGAAGCTGAGCTAAGAAAAAAATACAACCACAACAGTTTGCACATCGGACGAATTTCAGAGGGTGTTCTACTGTCCTTCTTATTTGGAGTTTAAGTTTTAGCTTGTCACTTATAGTTATTTAACCTTTAACAGCTTTATTGGTTACAGCTCAGTTTTATTAAGTTGCTTAAAATCTCATTGCTTGGAACCGGTTTTATTTGAATTAACGCCTCAAAAAGCATTTTGGGTACCTCGGATCTTTTTCTCATCCCATCGGAATCGCTACGTTCATCCCCCCTCTTAAAGGGATTGTTTGCAGGAAGATGAAATAGAAAGGTGTAATAGTGTCCTTCAATTTAAAATTAAAAATATATCTTAATTTTATTTTAAGGTAAGATCGCAAACACCAAATTATACCTCAACACATTTTCGGACTCACTTCGCTCGTCCTCAGATAGTAAATTCATTTCATTCCAGGCATTTATCACGCTGGATGCTGCTTATTCTTTATGATTCAACTTAAACCATAGATATGCTTGTCGTATTGAAACAAAACTTAGTGTACATATTTATTTCGTAAAGGTATATACTCGCACCAAATTTCAAATTAATTGGATTATTTCCGATTTTATAAAATGTTTTAAAAACGTGCTCAAGTCATCTGATAAAAATGAAACTAATGCTGATGGAATGAATGATACTTGGCACATATGTTAATCGTATACGTAGCGACATGGGTGCCAAATCTAAATCCAAGAGTCTTTATTGCAGTTTAACGCAATAAAGACACAACTACACCTTTAGACTGGTTTTTGTACAAAATTTCAAATCTCTAGCACAAATAAACTGGGAGCTACGATGATAACAGACTCACACACATACAGACAACTATGTGAAAACCTCTTAGCAGGCCTTAATATCACCTGAAACAGACAATACTGGTTTCGGATTTTTTGCAAACACAATATTTTTCCTATATACCTACGGTATAAATGAGGAAAAGTAAAAAGTTAATGGAACAGCAAACTTGACTTAAGTAGCAAGATATTAATAGGTTTATTCCTCCTGAAAAGCCTTTTTAAAAATATTAAAATGTTAACGAGATCATGTTAAATTGGGACATTAAAAATAACAAATATTTAATTTTTCCAGTTGCCAAAGACAGTTACCTCCAGCTGTCCGGATTTAAATTTGCAGGTATCACAGCGAAGCGTATGCAACCACAAGCCTGGCTTCTGCCCTCTTTTGGAAAATTGGAACAACCAAGAACTTTGTGGTAATTGAAGGAAGAATCAGCTACCTTCGATACTTTCTGTTGGATTATGAATATCCTTTCTTCATATGCAACAGCAAGTATCGACGGCTGATTCATCAATTGCTTCTTCAACTTGCTGTAAATAAAACCTCCAAAATTTTAATTTGAGGTTGTGTTTGAATCGTATTTAGTCTAGCAGTTATCGTGGTAGTAGCTGCCTAATCTATTTAGTACTGTAAAATCTAATCTTTTACTCTTTGTCTAGATGGCTTTTTCTCGAAACTGCCGGCATTTCATTAATGTGTGAACTTGGAATGCAATAATATATGAAGGAATGCTAATCTCACTATATATAAAATCTCAGTAAAATTTCCAATCGTTATGATATTCTAACACATTTGGAAAACAATGTATAATGATCACACACTCGACTCCAACCACTCTATCACCCCATTAGCGAATTATTACCAAATGAAATTCGCTAAAAAGAAAAGGGAAGAAAAGATATCCCTGCAGGATTCCCTAGGTTTTCTACTTAAGATGATAGCAACGGACTTTATGTTTGCCAAAAAGAGTAAAGCTACATAAGGAGTCTAAAAGAGAGTGAGAAAGATATATGTTGTGTATGTATATGTGTGGTATCTACGTGCCTGTGACAGTAGGCTTTACTTCGGATCAATATTAAGTCTCCCTTATTTCCAACTACAACTTTTGCCTTTTTTAACCTCAGTACTAGAAATAGAACTTCTATTTCACTATTTAAAATAAAAACAGAAATTGTATTTACTTAGTCTACCCATTAATTTGCCATCTATAATTACTAAATTTATATTTATAAGTAGCAGACTAAATAATAATTTTCCAACATTTATTTTTTCATCAAAAGAATTAATGTTTCTAATGAAACTTGGTGTAAAATCAACCTTCTTCAGAACAGAAGAGAAAGTTATTACGTAGTAATAAACCTAGTTTGCTGAGTAAATATTTTGTTCATAATTTAAGGCGCCTAAATATTATTTACCAATAATGAACTTTCCTACTCATGAAACCACTAAGTAGAAACATATATTTTATATTTACATACATAAGCTAAATTAAGTGTCATAAATGTTTCTAAACTCAGGTTAATTTAGGATTAGAGATCTTTTACAAGTGCCTGACACAGCACAGGCTCGGGTCTATAAGCTTAAGGTCCATTCGAAGAACGAATGGGAAGATTTCCATCCCTCGTATAACATCTTAGAGAACCCGACCGGGATCGAATCAGGACTGTCTGGGGGGCCACCGCGATCCCCATAATCAGACCATAAAGCATAAACAGAAAACTCACGCTATGAATTGATACTTAAGAAAGAATCAAGCATTTTAAAATTCGTATTGCTTACGGATTAACATACCAAACATTTATGTAAGAGCTGTTAACACTGATCGAGTTTTGAACCTTAACATAGTATTGTCATGTCATGTATAGAGTAGTCAGGAAGCTTAGAAGTATTGAGGATGTTTTATTAAGTAAATAATAATAAGAATGTTACAGAGTTTTTTAAGCAAGCTCGATTATGTTGAGAATCAGGCAAGTTTTTATGTGTCATTCTAGAGAAGTCTTATAGAAGTTCGGTTGCATGTGCGTGTGGGGTTTTGGCAAAATTGATAGTGTTTGGAGTCATTAGCAATTTGATTGCGTGTTAGTGGAGGAGAGCTTTGATAAGATTGGTTGTGTGTGTATGGGATTTTGGTAAGTTTGATATTTTGTGGAGTCATTGGCAATTGATTGTGTGTTAGTGGAGGAGAGCTTTGATAAGATTGGTTGTGTGTGTATGGGGTTTTGGTAAGTTCGATATATATGATATTTTGTGGAGTCATTGGCAATTTGATTGTGTGTTAGTGGAGGAGAGCTTTGATAAGATTGGTTGTGTGTGTATGGGGTTTTGGTAAGTTTGATATTTTGTGGAGTCATTGGCAATTGATAGTGTGTTAGTGGAGGAGAGCATTGATAAGATTGGTTGTGTGTGTATGGGGTTTTGGTAAGTTTGATATTTTGTGGAGTCATTGGCAATTGATTGTGTGTAGATCCTAAATCTGCGCTACCGGCCTCTTTTTTAGTTTACAATGATTGAACTAATGCTGATAATGAGATGAAACTTGGAACATCATACATGTAGTTAAACAACATATATTTCATATTTATATAAGTATTATATAACAACATATGTGTTAGTGTTATATAATACATGCGTGCTAAATCTCAAACAGTACAACAAATGTTTCCGCGTTTTATGAATTTCCAAAATCACATCTGTCATTATTTTTGGTTAACGACGTCATCTAAAAAATATTTTTCGGACAGCACACCTAAACCTAAAGATTGATTTTTTCACCAAGTTTCTACTCTCTACTATGCTACTATACTACTAATGCGCTAGAGCTAAAATAATAACACGCACTCATACTGACAAATAACTTTTTATAAAAACCACTCAGGTTTAAAAAACTTATAACATTGAGATTTATACTAGAGGCCCCCTCTAGTATAAATCTTACACAGAGCCCCTGAGAGCCCCAAAGAGATGTTTCAGGGGTCTCAATGTGTGTAGATAGCGTATGCCCCATACGCTATCTAAACACATTGAGACCCCTGAAACATCTCTTTGGGGCTCTCAGGGGCTCTGTGTAACCTCATTGAAACCTCCTTCAAGAGTAAATTAAGGTTATAATAAATAAATTCATTTCGGTTTTCTGCTCATGGTTTGTGTTTTTATTTATATTTTCAGCATTCTACTATATAAGTCGCTGTAATTTTGTTCTGTTTATTTGATTATATTGATAGTTAAATGTGGTCAGGTTATTGTTTCATTGTTTCAATAGGGCCCCTCTAGTAATATTTCTCTATGTAAAACGGATAATTTATATGAAATTTCGGTTTTGGATTGTTTTGCCAACACAATACTTTTCCTAAATACCTACGGTGTTAATAAGAAAAAAAATAAAATTTATACACCATTAATCGCGTAGAGTATACTAGAGGGGGCATAGCCTATCTTAAAACATTGAGAGTGCTGAAACATCTTTTGTGGCTCTAAGGGTTCTGTGTAACCTCATTCAAACCTCCTTCAAGTGTGAGAAGGTCATAATAAATCATTTGTTTTGGATACCCGTACATTTTTTTGAGTTTTGATTAGTATTTTAAACGTTCTAGTACACAAGTTACTGTATTTTTCTTCTGACTATTTGATATTTAAAAGCCAAGATGGTCTGGTCAGGTTACTTTTTCGATGTTTCAAAATTTAACATATAGGGCCCCTCTAGTAATTATACTTCTATTATTTATCGTATTTAATGGAAGCAATTTATAAACACTTAAAAAAAAGCTAAAAACATATTTAAAAAAATTCGATATACGTGGGACAATAAAAAGTGAAATAAAGTTTGTTATAATAAATATATTAGTACGACAAACACGACAAATAATACAGGAAAAATACACGCTATAATTAGACCCACTGACAAGACTTATCAACATAAATAATTGTTTAAACTTTGTTATTTGTTGTTATCGCGACAAATATGACTTGAACGTCAATATATTAGTGACAGTAACAATGACAGCTGTTGTGACAGTCGATTTATTTTTCTGTTTTTTACCAACTGATATAAATGATGTTTTCTTATTTTTTTCGTCATAACTTATTACATGTACATTTTAGAGTTGTCAATCATTCACGGCAACTCAGTTAGGTGGTAGCGAGAAAGAAGCATGTAATAATAAAAAAGTCACTTCCGGTCATGGGCGTTCAGAAGGGGTTACACAAAAATCAGGAATATGTTGTTAGACTAACCCGCACAGCAATTAAAACATGTTTTTTTACTTTTCCTTATTTACCGTAGGTATATAGGAAAAGTATTGTGTTTGCGAAAAAATCGGAAACCGGGATGTAACCGGAATTATCAGTTTCAGGTGTTTTTAAGGCCTCCTGAGTGGTTTTCTCGAATATGTCTGTCTGTATTGTATGTATGTGTTTGTGTGTATGTATGTGTGTCTGTTATCGTCGTTGCTTCTAGTGCATTTATGCTAGAGAGTTGAAAGATTGTACAAACATCAGTATACCGCTGTACTTGAGCTATTCGGAAAATATTTTTTTATGACGTCATTAATCCGCAATAATGACTCAGAGAAAATTTTGAAAAATCATAAAACGCGGAACAATTATGTGATCTGATTGATTGATTGATATTTGGCACGGATGTAGCCGTGTATAAGACTAACATATGTGCTAAGTTTAATCTCATTATCAGCATTAGTTCAATTTTTATTAAATGTTTTAAATCATTTATCACGGTTTTTAAAAAAATGTAAAATATCAGGTAATGATTTAATTAAGTTGAAATGTAGTACAAATGTATACCTTTAACTAATAAATAAGTACACAAAATTTCGTTTCAACACCACAAGTATAACCATAATTTTTCTTGTCAATGCTACTTAAGTAGCTTTGAGCGTGGTTAGTGCTGAATGTGACAGCTGAGAATGAAACGGATGCATTTACTATCTGAGGACGAGCGAAGCGAGTCCGATGTGATGAGGAATAGTTCCGAGATACCCCATACCCGATTTTATGCATAAGAATGATAACTTTAAAATACTTTTGAAGGGATTGTTTGCAGAAAAAATGAAATAGAAAGATATAATAGTGACCCTAAATTTGAAATTAAAATATATCTTAATTTTATTTTGAGTTATCTCATAATACACAGTTACATGAGTTAATACAGAGTTATCTCATTGCGATCTTATGATCGCAATCGCCAAATTATACCACGACGCATCTTCGGACTTGCTTCGCTCGTCCTCAGATTGTAAATAAATATTTTTTTTGTTCTCAACGGCCACCTAACCAGGTATGGGTCATGGCCGCTGGATTCAGGTAAAAACCCGGTTTCAGATATTTTTGCAAAAACAATACTTATCATATACACCTATATACCCTATATACCTACGTAGGGTAAGTAGCAATTTAAAAGAGTTACACCTCGCGCGATTATATGAAGGATTTTAAAATATATATATATATACAAATATTTTTTTTTCTTAAATATGCCCAAACACATCTAATAAAGTTTAGCTTTCAGATATTTCTCAAGTCTTATCTGAGATATAACACACAAATATTAATAAGTTAATAAAACAGCAAGGAACAGAAAAAAGGTTTAACTCAAGTTTAAAAGTTTCCTCAGGCAAAGCCGAAGGAGAAAATTTCATTATCATTCAGCTCCCTAGGCTGAAAAGCCGAGGAAGTTAGCTCCCAAGTCTTGCCATAAGAGATCTAACATTTTAGCTCCCGTAATTCTGCCACGGTAGAGAATACAGGGGTTAAAATCTTCCATCCTTGTTGCATTTTAAATTTTATCTACGAATAATCAACGAATAAAACCATATACTCCAAAAAAATAATTTATATTAATATTTAAAATCCAATCCCTCCAATCCATTATCCTACGTAAAATAGCCGATGCTCCATTTTATGTCTCCAATAATACCCTACATCATGACTTTAACATACCTTTTGTCCGTGACCTTGCAATATCTCGTTATAAATCCTTTCATGCCTCCTTTGCCAACCATCCAAATCCTCTCGTACGTACTCTATCCTCTGATGAAAACCCTAACAACCCTCTCCGTGGACTCAAGCGGCGGTGGCCGCGAGACCTACTTAGAGACCAAACTTAAAACTAACTTTTTTTAAAAAAAAAAACTATCCTTCGTCCGCCTAGCTCTAAGCGGCTTGTCACTGATGCGAGGACATAGAGTCCACACTTGTGTATTTTAGTAATCGAAATACACAAGTATGGATCAAGACTGGTGCTCGTACGGAGGCAGGCTGCTCGGCTATGCGGATAGAATAAAAAGATTTTGATCTAAAATTAATAATTTAATCATGCTCTGTATAGTTCATGTCAGCAAGATCTGCCACTGGGCAGACACCTTGTTTCATGTCAAGTTTCAAGTCAAAATTATATCCCATTATCTTAATTACTTATAACAATGTAAATGTAGTTGTAATTACCAATAAAAAAAAAAAAAATAAAAAAAAAAAAAATATTAATATTTACTCAAAGCTGCTATTTACATTTTTAAGGATATTTACTTTTTAAGGATAAAAGTTTCGACATATTCAATGTTAATAGTATTTGGTACGAATTGGTAAAATAATAATTACACATATAGGAGGTTTTATCCTCATATAGGAAACTTGGCATAAAGCAAAATGTTAGGCACGTTATTAATGTTTGAGGCATATCTTTTTTTTTAATAATTATTGGCATTGACCTGATAGATCATACATATCATAGATATGTATACATATGATAGATCATAACATTTATGACTTAGTATATTTACAAGTAAGAAAAATAAATGTTTAATTAAATGATTTTCCCTTTTAAATGTTTATTAGCATTAAAATCTGAATGCAAAAATTAAGATTTTATTTTTCATAAATAAAAAAAAATCTTTATAATTTTTATATTTAAAATGAATTGAGGCATATCATTAGAAGACAATTTATTACGTCATCAAACCAAGTTATGATGTCATTAAAAGTTTTTTTTTACTTGAAATGTTGTCATATGACGACACGCTGATTCAGGTAAAAACGGTTTCAGCACAATCGACCATTCAAGATGGCGCAAATGACTTACAGATATATATATATATATATATATATATATATATATATATATATATATATATATATATATATATATATATATATATATATATATATATATATATGTTTAACGAAAATATTACAAATACGACTCGCTAACCCAAAATACTGTACCATAAATTTCAACAGAAAGTATTATTTGTTTAATAAAGAGGAGACATGTCCACTATGCTTAGGAAGTCCAGATTCTTTACAACATTTTATTTTTGAGTGTAAAGTAATTGAGAAAAAGGAATCAATTTTTATTTTACTCCCAACTACACTCATTTCGGAATGGAATTTTTATTTTCTAACATTAATAACCATAAACAAGTAGATTTTCTTTTTAATCTGGTCAGCACAATGCTTTTAGAAAGAGACAAATTTTTAATTTAAGTTCATTATTACCTTATTTTGCACAGCTTATTATAATTATTTTACTTTCCACAAGTTCCTTTTCTTTTTCCTTCTTTTCACTTTTTCCAACTCCAAAAATATTAATTTTTAATTTTATCATTTTCTTATTTGAATTTGTATTCGACGCCCCTTTGTAAAAAACATGTATGTGTTTTAAGACAAATAAATATATTATTATTATTATTATATGTTTAACGAAATGATAAATTTTATTGGTATCAGAAAACTAATTTGAATCGACCACCTCTCCACCCCCTTCCTCTCTCCACTTCCACCATCCTTTCCATACGTCTAATATTATTAAGAAATTCGCTAAAAACATAAAGGTTGTGAAAACTTAGTAAGAAAACTTGCCCATATGTAAAGTAAAAGAAATTGGTCGCGAGGTAGTCACCGCCAAATATGTTGGGTCGCTTATGAAAAAGGCTGAGAAACCATACCATCACATAATCACAGGGTGAGTTATGCATGCCACAGATACAAAACCTCATTCAGACAGATAGACATTATGATGTATTAATGAAAAGTATACTTAAATATATATTTAAATTACTTTAATTACTTAAATCACTGAATTAATAAATTATTATTATTACATTAAATTATTGTATTTACTATATTTTATTATTATTATTGTTTATTTATTTGATTTTTTAGCTTTTGCCAGTTATCGTTCGCATTAGTCGGGTAAAAAGTACCAAGACTAAGCCTAATTATTATTATTATTATTAAATTATAAATTATTATAATAACTAAATGACTTAAATTACAAATTATTATTATTACATTGTATTATTGTATATTACTATATTATATCATTATTATATTATTATTATTATTAAATTATAAAATATTATGATAATTAAATGACTTATAAGTTATAAGTTAAATATGGAGAACCTTTAAGAAATAATAATAATAGAATAAACAGCTTAAGGACAAAGCAAAAACGTACTGATAAACAATTAATAAATATAGGTAAAATTAAGAAATATTTTTATGTAAATAATTATAAACCTATTGATTCCTTTCCATATACTGAACAGTGTGTGTAGTGCCTATAAAAGCGGAAACGCGCAATAAAAAAAGACATAATAATAACAACGAATAACATCTTGAAATGCCTTAAAGGTTAGTGATAGTGGTAGTGATAGTAATTAGGGAGAGATGATGAATCACCTAGCAAGTAGTCCGTGTTGTTGAGCCCTTTTTGCATACTCCCTTAGATAGAAGATACATAGTGTTTATGGGTCCTTATGGGTCCTAGTGCAGGCATTTTACGTCCAATTCACAGAAGAGCCGTGAATTTTTACTCTCTACCTTCAACTAGAATCAACACGTGCCCCACTGCCAGGCCAGGCTCTCCTGCTTTCAAACCCATAAGGCAGAAACATATATATTTAATATAAACTACTATTGAGGGCTCTAAATTTTGCCTCAACCCAGGTTCATTAAGGGTTATGAATCTTTTACGAGTAACTGACATCGTACAGGCTCGGATCCTCCGGCTTAACGTCCTTTTCGAAGGACGGCACGTGATAGGATTTCCATCCCTTGGATAAAAATCCTAGGGGCCCGGACTGTTTGGGTGGCAGGCACACATGCTAATCATTACATTAACGGGACCCCGCCTTAATGGTTAATTCTATTTAAATCTCGATTTCGCAGATTAAGCTGAACTTCTTCGTAAATTCGAAAAAAGAATATTTTTCGTTAGGATTCGATGTACAATTAAAAACCCAAAAAATAAGTTAATATGTTCAACAACAAAAATTAAAAATTAAATTAAAAAAATCAAATAAATTACAAACAAAAAAAACTTGGTAACCAAACATTTATAGAACTCTTTCAAATGTAGTTAATTATTGCAAAATAAATATTACTTAAGACTGAAAGAGTTTCCGATGATACGTATTACTAAACTTTAAAAGCCATAAACAATGTTTAAAATGATTTTGAAGACTGTTTAACGTAAGAAGAAATATATTATGTAATATTACTAATGGATTTGGTGATTTTACGGCCCTATTAACTTTAAGCACAATGGTCAATATAATTAACCACCTCTTATTCTTATATTTTTATGTTTTACAAGTCACTCAAATAAAATAATTGAAAAATATTAGGTTTTTCAAGTATAGAAAGTTGGTTTTTATTAGTTTAGAAAGGTACAGAATGGAATAAAGACATGAAAGGTTAAAAATAATTTAGTTAAACCCATAATATCGAAATAGTTCCCTATTACGAATTGATTTAAGAAGGTTTTGCTTAGTGTCACAAGAGCCAAATGTGTCGCTATTAAAATGCAGTGCCCTATTATAATTTTGAATAAAGGGGATGACGCAATAAGTCGATTTGTCATACAAAAAAGTGACCCCATCGTAAACCAAAAAGTAGAGAGAATTCAACACGAAACACGTCAAAAATCAAATGCACATGCTTGGTACAAACTGCGCATGCTTACAATTTATAACAAGGCAGGTCTTAAATTTTAGAGGCGAACTTACCCCTCAATGGTTTCTCATTGCTTATTGCTTGAGAAGGTTATAAACACGCTTAAAGTATCACTCACTGTAGTGGCTACATATAGTCCAAAATTTAAAATTAAATAAGCACAAATGACTTAACAAGCACCACAAATGTAACAACCACTATAAGCACAGAAGAAAGTTGAGAAGCAAACTTGACAACCTTGCTACATAACCTGCGTTTGGCGCCTCTTTTTTATTATAACCATGGGGAAGGTAAGTTTGCTTCTATTTCTCTATATTTTTGCTTCTATTTCTCTATAACTTTCATGGGGTCAGAAAAGTTCCTTAATTCTTCATCCCTTTTATTTAAGATTCTTGCCTATTATGAATTGATGTGAAACCAGATATCATAATATCATTAGAGCAAAATGTTTCGATGTTGAAATGTAATTCGCTGTTACGATTTGATGACGGTATGACCGGTCTAATTACACCTGTTTATACAAGGATATTGAATAAAGGGGATGATGCATTCAGGAAATTTTTGTCCCCATGGAAGTTGTATGAGATAGAGAAATAGGAGCAAACTTACCATCCCATCGTTATAATTAACAAAGGCGCCATACACAGGTTATGTAGCAAGGTTGGCGAGTTTGCTTCACAACTTTCTTGTGTGCTTCTCGTGATTTGGAGCTTGTTAAGCCAGTTGTGCTTATTTAATTTTAAATTATGGACTATACTTAATCACTTTAGTGAGTGATAACTAAAGCTTGTTTATAACCTTCTCAAGGAATAAACAATGGGAAACCATTGAGAGGTAAATTTCCCTCTAAAATTTAAGACCTGCGCTGTTATAAGGATTGTAAGCATGCCCAGGTTGTACCAAGCATGTGCATTTGGTTTTTGACGTGTTTTGTGTTGAATTTTTTCAATTTTTTGGTCTTCGATAGGCTTACTTTGTTGTATGACAAATCGACTTATTGCGACATCCCCTTTATTTAAGATCCTTGTGTTTATAAGACGTTGATTCTGGTTAAAAACATTTCAAGCTAACGTCAACCCTAAAGTGCAGTTTTAGAAAAATCAGTTCTATATAAGGAGTTGATAAAGCGACCCTTTAAAAATGTTCAAGATGTTTTAATATCAAATTTGCTACAACATATAGATATGACACGTCCCGTGTAATATTACAAGAGTGTATTGTTTTTATTCATTACGCTGTTATGAAATCAACAAGTTAAAAAATAGCGAATTCTTTCAATGTTCTAAGATTTCAATTCAAAACGGAGGGAGGCAATGAAATGGAAGGAGTTACATAGATTAAAGTAGAAAATTAGAAATCTTGATAGCTAATTATTTTGATACTATAATGGCATAGAATGAGAAATATTAATATATAAGATTTCAGGCATTATATTCTTCTTATTTCAGAATAAGTGTATTCTTAACGTTTCTGTCTGGGGAACCTTATATCCTGATTGGAAATACGTTAAAACTAAAATGATTCTAATTTAGGTTGGACCTATGTTCAACTCAAGTAACTATCACTTTAGAATAGAACTCAAGTCCAACCAGGGTACAACCTAGGTTCAAAATACACCCTTGTTCTTAAGCATAAACGCGTAGTACTTGCACTTTCAACAGAAACATTGAATTGGCTTCTAAACATGTTTAAAGAATGAAATGGAAAACCTTATACAAACTTAAGAATCCTTTTATTAATAAAATTATTATTTTTTATAAAAAAATATCTATTATAATATCGGTTATAAAACTAACATAGTTACAAGATAATATTATAACTTATATCTTGTTAAAGTCAACGTTAAATCTATAATTATATACTATATAAAAGATAACTGCTAAGTTAAGAAGTTATAAATATAAGCCTTAGGCAGGCAAGATGTGGTCACCCTTTCTGTGAACCACCCATACAGGCTTTACCTCTTCCTTATAAATAAAAACTTGTTCCATAAATTTTCAGGACTCTGACTTGAAACAAGTTTTTCACTTGAACAAGCTTGGAAATTGCCCGCAAGATTGATGAATTTGGTGTAAATTACCGCTCCTTAAATTTTGAATTATGTGGGAGCGGGAGAAAGAAGCATTGAGTGTGCAACTCATTTTTTAGCATTATAGATTCCAAAAATTGAATCAAGTTGATGTCTGTACTGTACGTATCTAGATAGAATGCAACAGGTGCAATTCAACTAAGTATTGTTTTTTCAAGATCAAAACTGATTTTGAAGAAAATCTAGAGAAAATAGAGTCTCAAAAAAGCAATTAAAAACAACTTGAAAGAGTGACACACAGCTGTATAAAATTTCTGAACTTGGAAGCCCTTAACACACATCGTTGTCATTCTCTTTTATTGCCACATAATAATACACAATAATAATAATAATACTTATCATGAGAAAAAGTCATAACTTAGGATTAGACGCAAGAACCGATTTATGCAACAATCTAAATACATAGGATTCAATCAGAGGCATCTAGATAGATTTCGAGGTTTTCCTATTAAAAATATAAGAATAACCACTATTTAATGACAAAACCACGAATCGAAATAAATAAATTTGTTCCCCTACGAATTCATTAAATCATATCATTAAATAGTGAGTGACCCTAGTTTGACTGTAAACGAAGAAATTTATAAATCAAATTCTGGCGCAGTGGTCCGCATATCGGGCGAATTTCCTTTGGATGCGTGTTTCCGCGTGCTGAACAACAATCCTGGTAGGGACGATAATTTTTTATCGTTTTTTACATTATATAAGTTTATAACTACTAAATAATTCTGGCGTGGTGGTCCGCATGTCAGGGGAATCTCATTTGGAATGCGTGTTTTCGTGCTTAACAACCCATTTATTGCTTAAGGTTCCGGTTTATGCTTTAGAACCTAAGTAGTTACTCAATTGTCAAGCACAGCTCGCAACTCATTTTGTCTGTATTTTTCAAAGGAAATGCGCTTAATTATCCAATTGGTTATACAAAACTCTAACTCGGATATTATATATATATATATATATATATATATATATATATATATATATATATATATATATATATATATATAATCTGCGAAACGTATGTTTTTGTCATTAGGGACCTCTGAAACGGATTTGTTTCGTGGTCCGAGGTTCGACTTCCGCCATGACGCCTATCCCATTTGCGAATTTATTCCCGAAGGAAATTCGCTAAAAACGAGTTGAGAGGATGATGGTTGAAAACTAAGGATTAATTAAATACTATCTGAGTAAGTAGATATTGTTGTAGTAGCTGTTCTTTGAATCAATACGTTCGCTTTTAGTCCAATAAATTCGTTCCCTTGAGACTTTCTAGCGAATAATATACTGACGGCAGTGGCGAAAGAAACGACTTTTCGGGGCGGCATGCTTTTAGTCGTAGCGCCACGAGTGAGGTCTTCACGGCAAGAGAATCGTTTAAGGAAGAGTTAATTAATTAATTGTAAAAATGTTGTCCAAGATGAAATGGGTACTAGGGATGTAGAGGGAATGTGGCTGCGAAGCGGAGGAGAAGAAGAAGAAGGTATATCCTCGTCTTGAGCGCCGTCAGACTGGCGCCCACCTCCCCCACCGCGGCCAGCTCCCCGACTTCTTCATATAATATATAATTCTATTGTTTCTTTTCGTCGAGATAGGGAAGCACTCCCGTACCTCCCGCATCGCGTCTCGATTCACAACTCCCCTCTGCGAATCGACCACGGACTCGCAGCAAAAATCAGGGTCACGCAGACGTGCCGCAAACGCCTCGCAAAGGTATCCAATTAAATTTTCTGAAGCGACTGCTCCATACGAATTACAAGTGCTACAAGGACATATTCAGTCAGCATGTCACTGAAACACCGTTTCCTACAAAGTTGTGCTGAATGAATGAATGAATCAAAGAAGTATTAACCTTTGCGTGCACCTTCAAAACTCGACTTTTTAACTTTAAATAATTTAGTTTTATAATACTACTACATATTCAGTTAGTTATTATGACTGTAAAACTTTTCTCGACCGGTTCTTTCATTGTCTGACCTCGCCAATACCTCTCATAATGCTATAGGGGAAATTCTTTACTTAGTCTATGCTACTGCCAAAAGGTACTCTATGTATGGCTTGCATTATCAAATCTACCTATAGCGGATCTAACGTCGAATCTACGACCTAAGGATATAGGGAAAAATATAGACAGTATTTTAGCGTTCAAAGATAGTGGTTATAAGGTTTTTTGAATGCTGAATTGTATAAGACCGGTTTAAGCGCAAGCATGAAATTTTAAATTATCAAAAATGACAAATATATTTCTCGTTTGTCAACGTAGATGACCTCATACTAGGTAATGAATCTCGAGAGTTCTTCAAGTGGCTCCAAAACAGGATAAGGTGGTCGACAAATAATGCGTACACAAGTCATTTAATAAAAATTGAACTAATGCTGATAATGAAATGAAACTTGGCACATATGTTAGTCTCATACATAATAACACGTGTGTCAAATCTCAATCCGATCGCATCATTTTTTTCCGTTTTATGATTTTTCGAAATTTATGCTGAGTCATCATTGTGGGTTAATGACGTCGTAAAAAATATTTTCGGAATAGCCAAAACTACAGCGGTAGACTGATTTTTGTACAAAATTGCAACTCTCTAGCATAAATTCACTGGGCGCTACGATGATATCTGACACACACACTCACACAGACACACACACACACACATAACAGTTTGCTATCTTTAAAGCTGTCGAATGGCTAGTTGAAAGAAACAATAAAAATAAAAGATACATTATTAAAACAGACAACAAATCTACATTAGATTGTCTTAACAGTATTTGGAACCATAATCCTTTACTAATCAAAATTCGAAATTTAAATAACTTTTTACTTTTCGGCCAAGTCTCTTATAGTTGGGTTAGAGCACATGCAGGAGTAGAAGGAAATGGAAATGCAGACAAATTAGTCAAAAAAGCAGTAAAATTGTAAGTTACCAATTTTATCCTAAATCTTATGCAATTAAGAAGTCAAGAGAAGGGAATATCAAGAATTGGAATCTTACTTGGAACAAGTCATCCAATGGAGCTAAAACTAAATTATTTTTTCCAACTATTAGCCATCGTTTGAAGTTTGGACCATGGGACCATATAAATTTACCATGCTTACAACAGGACATGGAAAATTTAACGAGTATCTGAAAAGATTCAACTTAAATGATTCTAGCTGTTGTAAGTGTTCTGGCAGTGTTCTCCCTTGCATTTAATATATGACTGTAACATATTATATAGAGAAAGACTTCCTTTAATACAATATATAATGTCAACAGGAAACAACTGGCCAGTACTTACAACTCAACTTGTACAAAAAGAATTTAAACAACACTTTATTAATTTTATTAACGCAATTAATTTTGAAAATGTATAAATATTTCGGAAAAAATACCTCAGAAATAATAACCATAAATATGATCTAATTTTCAACAACACTTATCTTAGAGAAGATAAAGCCTAAATTACAAACAAGAAAAGAAAACACCTTTAAGAACAAATCAAATATTTTATTTATGTTTATATTTTGATAAGCGTGAAATATAATTGTGGAACATGCTGCAAATAAACGGCCTCTAGAAGGATAACTACCAGATGAAAAAAAACACATACAGACTGTTAACTTCGCGAAAACCTCTCTGGAGCCCTTAAAAACGCCTAAAACGAAAATCCGTTTCCATCCCGGTTTCCAAACACAATACTTTTTCTATATACCTACGGTATAAATGAGGAAAAGTAATATATTATAAAATAATAAAGGATATTAAATAACAGCAATGTAACTGCGAAGCAGTCCTAGGAACTGATGTCTTATAGCGGCTATGAAACGAAAGCCTATATTTTACGCTAACAGCAAAAGGGGATACGATAGACCCCCTCTTGATTATTTTTATCTTCACGTATGTTTTTATTTACATTTGATAATACATAAGAATTATTTATAACCACCACTGTCTAAAACTAACTACTGTCAATTACTAATAACCTAACCAAAATATTTTCTAAAACATAAAAATTAAGGCTACTAAGGTACTAAGTAGGTAATCAATGGAACTTGGCGGTCTTAGCCAAGTATTGGTTAGTATTGGTTGTTAATGAATAGTATTATATGGACACACACAAATAAACATACAGACAGAAAACCTTGTGACAACTACTCAGGAGGTCTTAAAATTACCAGAAACGGATAATTCCGAAGACACCCTGATTTCTGAATTTTTTTGCAAACACGATACTTTTTTATATACCTTCGGTATAAATGAGGAAAAATAAAAACGATTAACCGAAATGGAATGGGGAAATCAAAAGCCATCTGTCCTCTTTCGCTGGCTAAAAAATAAGCTTAGCTAATAGCAAAATAGCTAACAGCGTCCTTATCCTTATAGCTTTAACGATTACCTAATAACTTTCAAGCCATTATCACTGTAGCTGATGGTAATTTGGATAAATTAGCAAATTAGCAGACAAGCTTGTAAATACCGCTCTAATTACGATGCAGTCGTAATAGAGTTGGACGATAACACAAATAAAAGAGCTCTCTGGTGTTGTGGCACCATGAGAAGCATGAAGATTTAGGTCTTCCGGTGGTGACTCAATGTAGCGCGTCAATGTAGATGAAGAATCCGACGTTTCACTTCCACTGTGGGAGGCATCTTCAGGGGTGTAGGACATCATGGAATGCTCTACAAAACTGAACTAGTACAGTAATCAGTTCAGTTTTGTAGAGCATTCCACGATGTCCTACATCCCTGAAGATGCCTCCCACAGTGGAAGCGAAACGTTGGATTCTTCATCTACATTGACGCGGTCACCACCGGAAGACCTAAATCTTCATGACAATAACCACGGAAGCCTACGCAGTTTATCATGAGAAGCATGTATATAGATACATATGCCATGTATACATACTGAACGGAAAATCTTGTAACCCTCAAGTTTCAAGATTTTTCGTCATCATTGATCAATATTATATTTATAGCCATAACCTTATACCTTATGATTTTCATAGTACTTATTGGTAGCTGATGATCGCATTTTGTCCAATTCTTTAATTTCTGAGTGTTTATGTATATTTTCTGCATCTTTATGTATAAAGTATATGATCGCTTTGCGTCTTCAGTTTTCTTATTTATAGTGTGACCTGACTCTGTGAGTCCATCTGTTTTTCCTCATGTATACATTTATGTGTTTGTTTTTTTTTTTCACCATCTGTTATTGCCTCTTCACCCTCCATATTTATTTTATCTTTTCTCTTTTATATGTGTTATCGTCCAACTATTACGACTGCATCCGATAAATTATACTTCTATCATATGTTTTCATATGATATCCAGTTCTGTCTATTTCTAAATGGCAGTATCATGTCTTCTATGATCTTGAAGAGTTGGTCAACTCAGATCATCAACTCATCAACTCTCATCATTCTTCGTAGCTATAGCTCTCTGGTGAGGTGAGTGTTGGGGCGCCACGAAAAGTATGTTTATAGATATACATGTCATATATATGTACATATATATATATATATATATATATATATATATATTATATATATATATATATAATATATATATATATATATATATACATAAAGATACAAAAGTATACATAAACAGACAGAGATCGAAGAATAAACACAAAAACAGTGTATTCTGGTGATTATTGGTTAGTAATTATTAATAGTGGTTACCAGCCAAAGTTAGCAAGTAGTAAGACATCTTAAGTTATAAAGTTTGAAAAACAAAATGGGGAAAATGAAACAAGAAATGACTGCGAGATGCTAAAGCTAGATAGTAGCTCTACTCATAACTGTCTAGCATATATCGAGTGAATCTCTAATAACATAAAAATGTTTCAAAGTCATGAGTAAGGTATAATTAGGGCATCTGTTTACGTTTCATACCCTCATCAGTTAGACCTGTCGACACATGAAACGAGTATCTAACCTAGACACCTTGCTAACGCCACCTGAAGACCTTCACGCTACGTTATGTTTGTTTTACAAACTATAGACGAAAACTATTATTTAATAAAATTATTCTTGTTCTTGAAATACACATCAGTCCCAGTACTACTTAAGTACAGAGGGGTTGAACAAAATCTTTAGAACAAACATAGAATCTAATAGGCATAATTATTTTACTATTAATAATTAAAGCTGTTATTTTATATCCAAAAACGCATGTAGTCATGCTATTCATGTACTATTTTCGGTAGTAGAGTACATCGAGTAGGAGATTAGTCCATCTTTAGAAGAGATTCTTTAAAGAATTCACTAATGAGATAAAAGACTTCTTATATAATCAGCAGGTGACAACAGGTGAGTGTTTTATTTAATTGATATTTAACTGTAATAGTTCGCTACTTTATACCAGTGATAACTTTGTGAATACCACTCAAGAGGTAACGGATGATTCAGGACAAATCTCGATTTCAGATTTTTTGTGAAAACTCAATACTTTTCCTACATAACTACGATATAAAAGAGGAAAAGTGAAAATGTTTGTCTCAAAATAATTTCAATATAAAACAGTTTAATATAAAATTAAACTGTCGTTTAGAGTCTAGAGTCTCCCCACGGATACGCTGATGATTCAAGATAATACGGGATACGAGATAATTTCAAGTGGGATATTCGCGGCGGTAACTAACCCAGGCTGCTATTTTTTAAGAGACTATTTAAAAAATAATAAAGCAATTTAGGAACAAGAAGAAAATTTAAAATACCCAGCTTAATCAGTAATAAAATAAGTCAAAATCCTATTAAAGCTGCCAGTGTATTAGGGTTTTTAGTAACGCAACAAATTAGGGTTATTAAGGGTCTGTAGCGTCAAAACGGCTATACGTACATATATAATATTATACTATCATTAAAGAGCGTGCCTTGTAGATCATAAATAAATTTTTAATAAATCATTCAAATCGGCCGAGTAGAAGTGGAGAAAAAGAAGTTTGAAAATGACATTTTTGACTTCTTATTCTTTCTGCACTTTTTGTTGACGCACCTACAGACTTTTTGGATTCGTCTTATGCTTGTGCATTTTTCTAATTTTGCTACCTAATAAAATCTCAAATTCAACATTCCTACGCTGAATGCGGAGCGAAAAACTAAGCTAGCGAACGATAGTTTTATATTGTTGACGCACTTACAGCTTTATCTACTGAACAGATTTAGATGTGTGGGGACTTTTTGGACTTGCCTTATGCCCGCGGGTAATCCTACCTGATAAAATGTCAAATTCGTCATTCCTATGCTGAACACGGAGCTAGAAACTAAGCTTGCGAACGCTACTTTTATATACATTGACCCACTTACACTCTATACTACTGACAGGTGTTTGAGGACTATTTGATTTGTCTATATCAGTAAATTCCAAATTTATAATTCCTATGTTGAACGCGCCGCAGAAAACAAAGCTTGAAAGTGGTATATAAATTACCCTGACACCTTTTACAGCATTATCTACAACAAGTATCTTGTTTACTTCTGTTTTTACATCTAACAGGAGCCGTAAAAGAAGTCATTAAATCTTACCAAAAACCTCTTGCGTGGCAAAAAAACTCTCCGCCAAGTCTTTGGTCCAAGGAAGTAAGGAAATCAACTGTTCTGTTCCGCCAAGTCATGTACGTTTTGGTAGATGGTCAATGGTGTTTCAAAGTGAAGTTGCTAGGTTGACAATACTAAAGGGCCTATTTAAATTAAGATGCAATCATCAGCTTTTTCTCCTTGGCGGCGTGCCAGAAAAGTAAATCAACTTTAGAGGTAGTGTTGGCAAGGGTATGTATAAGGGTGTAGTTCCTGACTATATCGTAAGTGAAACTGCTGCAATTATGACAACTGCAAAATCTGTTTTGATTAATCTCCACGAACACCTGAATTGTATGATATCTCAAAGTACAACAAAAGAAGATATACAACTTGTTCACGCTGTTGGCACGCCGCCTATGAGAAGAAGCTCAGGATTGTCTCTCAATTTAAGTAAGACCGTTTAGTATTACCGACCTAGCAACTTCACTTTGAAAAGCCAATGACCGTCTCCAACCAAAACAAACATGACTTGGCAGGATAGAAAATTCGATTTCCTTTTCTTGTACCAAAGACCTATACTTGGACTGCGTGGTGAAAAACAGGGAGTTTTTTACGCAAGTGGTTGTGGGTAAAATTAATATAAAACGCTGTAATAACAAGATAGAACGATATGACCAACCTTATAAACTAAATTATTTAATGAAAATTAGCTATAAATAAAGAGATACAAAATTTAGGTAATAATGGTATTAAAGTTAAATGAGTAAAAAAATATGAAAAAAAAATTAAAAGCTCATATGAGCCTCGTACATAAAGCGGTATTTCAAAAAGGTGACAACAGAAAAGGAGACGTAGGGTTCCTTGATTCCTAACCGCTTTATAGACAATAGTTTTCCTTTAGCACAAAAACTTTTAAGAAATGTTCCGCCCTTATTCAGTCTGTAATCGGCTTGTTATCAACATTTCTTATACTTCTTACGTTACCGACAAAACCCCTTTGATTAATCAATTCGTCAAGTGATTTGAAACCTTTCAACTTAAAAAAAGGGCTAATAATAATGAGAACAGAAGAACTTAATTTGTTAATAAGAAAAACAAAACATTAGATGGAGAAATATCATTATGAAATGAGCATCATAAAGAATACGATTAACAGAGTCTTGAAAAAATTAAAGATATAGTATTGTGGCAATGGTACAAAATCCACAGCCTTCGTGATATAATAAGACATGAAGTCAACATTAAGTAGTAATTATACATTAAAATCATCACTTGCGGAACATAAGAAATCATCAACAACAGGTTATGATATCATATCCTGCAACGTAAAAACTAAACCTGTGTCATTAACATAAGGTGATGAAATGATCATATTATACGGAAATGATCATCAAGAAATGATGATTTCATACATAAAATCTTAGTAGTATGAAAGTAACACCAATCCTAATTGATCCGCCCTCACTAGCCAATTGTCCCAGACGGATTATAGAACTTATAGAACTCTCAGTTTTTTATGAATAAAATTGGTTGTAAAAAGATTTCACCAACTTTAGCTTTACTTTAAGCATAGTAGATGTGACCCACCCGAGATGGTAACCGCAGTGCGAATACCCTAAAGGGCCGAAAGGCCCGAAAACAGTCTGTATTTTCCAAAGGAAATGCGCATAATTATCCAGTTGGTTGTACAAAACTATGCCTCTAAAATTAGAAGTACGCACTATTCTTTGCACTAGTTTAAAGCTTAGTTACTTATCTTAAAGCTTAGTCAGTTATCTTTAAAGGTTTTAGCGCATTTCCTTTAACCCTGAATTTTGCCGGTTTTTTTTCAAAATTTTGCTGACTCAGCAAACCGGGTTAATGACGTCACAAAAACCTGGTTTTCTATAGGTTTTGTGTCCTCCCAAAGGTTGATTTTTGTACTAAGTTTGATTAAAAAATATTAATTCGTTCGAAAGATAGAGTGTTTGCAAGAAAGTGTCTAGAATTATAAAATAAAATAAAATAAATAATTTATTTCTCACTAATTTACAGTTATAGAATAAAGTTGTATCTTTTGACAATATTATATAATAAATAATTATTTGAGTAAAATTAACATTCATAATAATATAATTTTGATATAATTAAATATACAATTTTTGACAGAGGTGAGCGCCCCAAAAAGCATAAGGCTTGAACTAGAGGGCGGCCGCTATGTATGACATTGTTATATATATATAGTTTCAGTACCATGCATTTTTTAATAGAGGTTAAATATATATATATATATATATATATATATATATATATATATATATATATATATATATATATATATATATAATTATATTATATTTATAATTATATAATATATAATATATATTATATATATAATTAATATATATATATATATATATATATATATATATATATATATATATATTATAATATATATATATACATTATGGCGCAAAACGTATGTTTTCGTCATTAGAGACCTCTGAAACGGATTTGTGTCGTGGTCCAAGGTTCGAATTCCGCCATGACGCCTATCCCATTAGCTTAAGGAAATTCGCTAAAACAAGCTAATTAAGGGCAACATTATGGCCACCAAGTGGCTCTCAGACGCCGGGTAGCGGCTAAGAGACCTCTGAACAGGCATACAAAGAGGCCGATGGTCCCCTGTAATGATATCTTATTACTTTTACAATATATCAATGGTATAGAAGTAAAAATATAATATAGAGAAGTACAAATAAATATGAATAAAGTAAATGTGAAAAAAAAATGTGAGAAACACCGAGTAAAGTGACTTATAAAATCTGTTACTTTTAAACAAAAGACAATAATTTTGTCATTGTTTTGTTGACATCATTTC
Source organism: Microvelia longipes (assembly GCA_018340805.1). NCBI lineage: Eukaryota > Metazoa > Arthropoda > Insecta > Hemiptera > Veliidae > Microvelia > Microvelia longipes. The sequence goes on from JACMZG010001893.1 coordinate 14,533,614, forward strand.
TGCGATTAAATGACAAGCAAAACTTATAATTTGAGCAACCAAAATAAAAATTAATGTTTTTATGACTTCTTCTAATTTACTTCCTGGAGCAATGTTATATGTCAAAAAATAAATATTTACATAATAAATCTATATAATAAATATTACATTAATTATCTATTTTTTTAAATTTGAATTAATAATCTTTCACTTGGGTCTTTAACAATGTCACTGATATTTGTATTTTAGGTATATTTATTTATTTTATATTTTATTAAATCGTTAATGTTTAGTAAGCGTTGCAGGTAAAACTCTTCAGCACTTTCCCATGGAACACTTTTCCCTTCATGGGAACATACTATTGTGTTGAGATTTTAACGTATATTTTAACATACTATTTGTGCAAATAACTAGAATTTGTGAATTTTTGTACCAAATTTCAACTCTTTAACAAAAATATCCTAAAAGCTACAGTGATAACACACACACACACACACCACACACACACACATATATATATATATATATATATATATATATATATATATATATATATATATATATATATATATATAATATATATATATATATATATATATATATATATATATATATATATATATATATAATATATATAATATATATATATATATATATATATATATATATATCTTGATAAATGCTTCTGCATGTTTTTCAACAATGATTTTTCATATTTTTATTTATAACGGTATACTCAAAAACTGCAATTTTTGAAAAATGGACAAAGAGTAAAGTAGAGTAAAATAGTAAAGTAGTTAATTTTGACTTTTCGAAAAAAATTATTCCTCATAAAATTGTTTTATTGTCCCCCTGAGAAAATTTTACCATATTTTCTTTTTTCAAAATCCACCCATTTACCCCATCACCAAAATTTTAGTGTTATTATTTTTAGTGTAGTGGTATTATAGTTTTTATTAAATACCTATGATATAAATAAAGAAATGTAAAAATAGACAAATAAAAGAGTGTTAATTTCTAATCCCTTTATTATAATAATTTTAATTCTTCCACTAAAAATTTAATTAATTAATTATCAGTTTAATTCGTCCATTATAATTTAATTATTACATAATAATTTTATGTCTTTCATTTTAATTTTGATTATTCTACTATAATTTTAATTCTTCCACTTTTTATTTCTTTCACAAAAAATTTTAATTAATCTATTATATTAATTAATGTATCTATATACATTTCTCTATATACTCATCTATATACATGTATGCATTTCTATATACATGTATTCTATATACTCATCTATTAAAATTACATTTTTTTATAAAATTTAAATTCTTCCATAAAAATTTATATTTGTCTAATATAATATTAATTCTTTAATTAAAATTAAAAAATTTCTATTATAATTTCAAAATTTCATTATAATTTTAATACTTCCATTATAATTATATTCTTTCACTTTATTAATTCTTTCGCTAAAATTTTAATTTATCTTCATGAAATTTTAATTCTTTCATGAAAATTTAAAGTTTTCTATATAATTTAAACTTTTTTGCTATAATTTTAATTTTTACATTATTAATGTAATTCTTCCATTGTAATTATAATTTTAAATCTTACACGATAATTGTAATTCTTCCACTGCAATTTTAATTCTGTACGTTTTACGCCCCATATCAACGTTCTGCAATGTAAGAAAGCCCAACTCGAAAAGCATCTAATAGTTCCCATTCATTTCTCGTAAATTAAGCCCTTTTCATTAAAACGGTCAGCTTCATTATAATAACAAAAGCGATAAAATGAAAACAATTCTAAAGATGCTTGAGTAGAAGTTTTAACAGATTAAAAGTTACAAACAAAAACATATGGTGAAGTTATTGTCTTGTGTTTTCATTTGTACTATTCAGATACGACCCGAAGAGATATTTCACTTATTAAAGTATATGTTAAATCCATTAACAACATATTTAGTGATTTTTGACAGCAAAAAGATAACAGAATAAGTCATTCTCATTTATTGGTTGTTCTGTAATTTTTTTACTTTTCCTCATTTATACCGTAGGTATATAGGAAAAGTATTGAGATTGAAAAAAAATCCGAAACCAGGATGTCACGGGGATTATGCGTTTCTGGTGTTTTTGAGTCCTTCTAAGTGGTTTTTACAAATTTGTTTGTATGAGTGTGTTTGTGTATGTGTATGTTATCATAGTATCTCCCAAATTATTTATGGTAGAAAGTAGATTTTTTTTTTCAAAATTCAATCTATAGGTGTAGCTGTACTATGCGGAAAATAATTTTTATGTGGCGTCATCAACCCGGAAAAATAAGTCAGTAAAATTATCGAAAAATCATAAAACGCGGAAAAAAGTTGCGATCATTTTGAAATTTAGCTCGTATGTAGCCATATATAAGACGAATATATGTGCTAAGTTTCATTTCATTTTCAGCATTAGTTCAATTTTTATCAAATGACTTGTGTACAAGTATCCAATACAAATGATTTTTATTGGGTCTAAAATGTTAAGCAGCATCGAGCGTGATCAGTGCCTGGATAGGTAACCTCTGAAAATGAAACGGATGTACACCTAACTGAAGACGAAAAAAACTAATCCAAAAACGTATTGCGGTATAAATTTAATGACTTCTATATTCTGAGGACGAGGGAGGAACCAGAAAGGATAAGCGTATCGATTCGATTCGAAGTTTGGAGGTATCCCGTACCCGATTTTCAGGATATATTTGTTAGAATCTAGATGTTTTTGAACCCCTTCCCCCTTCCCACTCCGCCTTTTTACACCGTTATCCAAACCAATTCATAAGCGCCTATCCGATAAAAGTTCGCTAATAACCGCGTAAGCCATCGCATACATACGAGATGTTGATAATATGATATATTCAGCCAGGCGCGGATCCAGCCCAAATTCATAGGAGGGGCGATTATTGAGGGCTTAGTATAACTCAATTAATTTCGCATGAGGGTGCAGGTGCTTTAATGAGGGCTTAGTATAACTTGAGATTATACTTTATACTTATACTTAAATAGCAGCATTCAAAAAAGTATCAAATATGCAAGCGAAGCCAGCTAAAAAAGAGTTTTAGCGAATTAATGGAATAATGGAAATGACGTTTATGAGGTTAATTGGATAATAGAAGTTAAGGGGGTAATTATGTCCAAAAAAATATGCGTGTATATATATATTATAATATATATATATATATATATATATATATAATATATATATATATATATATATTATATATATATATATGTGTGTGTGTGTGTGTGTGTGTGTGTGTAAAAGATCTACCTGAGTAGAAACGAAACTTGGCATATGGCGAGATGTTAAAAAGTTTACGAGGTCTATTGTTTGGAAAAAAACGATGACGTCATCAACCCTAGATATGACGTCATTAAAAAAAATATTAGCTTTGAAACAAGGGATTACAAATTCAAGTTGACGGCAAGCCAAATAGATTGAGACCAGTTTCAGCTGAATTAGACCATCCCTTGTGGCACAAACGTTGGATAATATATATTATATAATGTTGTATGTATATGTATACGTCTAGGTCAATGACTTCTGAGATATCTGTAAGGTTTAGTACAGCTAGATAGTGAGAAGGTAGTATGAAAGAACCCCTTATCTCTTGTTCTGCCCTTAGGACAAAAATGGCTCCCAAGGAACAACGGAGAGCTAAGCATGTTCACAAAGCGCCTGGAAAGTCTTCTTATAGTTGTAGGCATTCTAAAACGATTATAGAACCGGTTTCTGATGCTCAATCGGACCATTCTAAGTAGCGTTATTGGCAAATAACTTAATTATGACGTCATTAGCTTTTAAAAATTAATGTTTTCCTTTTGTATAATGTGGGTGAAAGATAATTGTTCAACGCCACATATATTTCATTGTATGTATATATAAACATCTATGTTGTTCGTCTATATGGCTCCAAAGGGGCCATATCGAGCTATGGAAATTCGCTAGATACATGACAAAATGCCATGTAAAATGCTAAAACGATTGTGTGGACTTAAAAAGGCCATAGCAATGTGGCGATAATTCGCTAAATACATGGCAAAAAACCATTAACAAATAATAATAATAAAACAACAAATAATACAAAACAACGTGGCCATTAGGAAGCCCTCGGCCTGAAGCATCCATAAGGGGGGGAGGCCGCGTAGGAGCAAATTCATTAAATATTTTCAGTCCTAATTATACAAAATATCAGATTTTTTGTTTAATTGTTGAATAAGAAATTATGCGACCAAAGCGAGCTTAAGAAAATTTTGCTCTTTTTAATTGGTTTTTTCTAAATTAAAAAAAATTAAACAGTGCCGCATAAGCTACTTTCATTTTCCTTAATTTTTCTTCCATTTTTTGGATCTAGGGAGGGGGGGCGATCCCCCCCTTGTATCCGCGCCTGCTGAATACAGGCGCTCCTTCTCTTTTCGAATTGCGCCATTTATGGACAACACTGCCCAACCTGATATAACCTAAAGCAATATCCTAAAAAAATTATAAATAATACACAAACTGTTATTGTTTCTGCCCAACTGTTTTAACATTTTGGTAGTAGGGACAATGCGTGTTTCAAGAACCCCGGGATACCTCGTTTTTTGACTTTAAATGAGCAAGTTCATTTTTTATGAGGGTAACTCGTAACTTTTAATGACTTAGGCTAGGTTGTATTCACGTGAAAAGATAGGGTTGAAGAAAAGTTGCAACAATAACAAGGGGCAAAGAGAACATTGCCTCTTCTGCAGTGGCCCTCATTATACTAACCGATTAAAAAGAAATCTTTTTAGGGCAACAGTACGGTATAAGAACACTGCCTCAAGAAATAATACTTTTATTGCAAAGAATATATGTAATATTCTCTTTAAAACTGACCATAAAACATTCAGCTTTTTATTAATGTTTCCTATTTATGCCGGGGCTATATAAGAATCCAAAACGGGATGTCACCGGAATTATCCGTTTCAGGTGTTTTTAATACCTCCTGATTGGTTTTCATAAAGTTGTCTGTCTGTACAAGCGTTTGTCAGTTATCATCGTAGCTCCTAGTGTATTTATGCTAGAGAGTTGAAACTTTAAACAAAAATCAGTTCATAGGTGTAGTTGTGCTATTCAGAAAATAATTTTTTAAGACGTAATTAACCCGCAATAATGACTCATCAAAAATTTCGGAAAATCATAAAACGCGGAGACATGTTAAGATCAATTTGAGATGTAGCTTTTTATGATCCATCCTCGTAAACTTATTTTTCCTTTGGGAATTTGCTAACAAACTAACATTTGACCCTTTGAATTAAAGTTAGATGCAAATGTGCCTCTTTAAATGTGACACTATTGCGACATTAAGTAAATTATGGGCCTGATTTTACATCAACATAATTATTAATTTACTTAATGTGGCGCCAAATTATTTATGAATTCTCCAGATACGGAGTTAAATAAAATTTTATCAGTATTAGTAGCATTAATTAACTTAATAAAGTCGATAACTGTCCGAAGTTTAATGTGGCGCCAAACTATTTATAAATTCGCCAGATACGACGTTAAACTAAATTTCATCAGTATTATTAGTTTTAATTTATTCAATAACGTCGATAACTGTCAGTATTATTAGCATAAATTCTGCATTATTAACGTCGATAACTATCCGAAGTTTAATGTAGCGCCTATTTAACGCTAGATACGGCGTTAAACTGAATTTCATCAGTATTATTAGTTTTAATTTACTCAATAACGTCGATAACTGTTCGAAGTTTAATGTGGCGCCAAATTATTTATTAATTCGCCAGATACGGCGTTAAACTGAATTTCATCAGTATTATTAGTTTTAATTTACTCAATAACGTCGATAACTGTTCGAAGTTTAATGTGACGCCAAATTATTTATTAATTCGCCAGATACGGCGTAAAATAAAATTTTATCAGTATTATTAGTTTTAATTTACTCAATAACGTCGATAACTGTCCGAAGTTTAATGTGGCACCAAATTATTTATTAATTCGCCAGATACGGCGTTAAATAAAATTTCATTAGTAATAGTAGCATTAATTTACTTAATAACGTCGATAACTGTTCGAAGTTTAATGTGGCGCCAAACTATTTATAAATTCGCCAGATACGGCGTTAAATAAAATTTCATTAGTAATAGTAGCATTAATTTACTTAAACGTCGATAACTGTCCGAAGTTTAATATGGCGCCAAACTATTTATAAATTCGCAGATACGGCGTTAAATAAATTCATTAGTATAGTAGCAATTAATTTACTTAATAACGTCGATAACTGTCCGAAGTTTAATGTGGCGCAAACTATTTATAAATTCGCAGATACGGCGTTAAATAAAATTTCATTAGTATAGTAGCATTAAATTTACTTAATAACGTCGATAACTGTCCGAAGTTTAATGTGGCGCCAAACTATTTATAAATTCGCCAGATACGGCGTTAAATAAAATTTCATTAGTATTAGTAGCATTAATTTACTTAATAACGTCGATAACTGTCCGAAGTTTAATGTGGCGCCAAATTATTTATTAATTCGTCAGATACGGCGTTAAATAAAATTTCATTAGTATTAGTAGCATTAATTTACTTAATAACGTCGATAACTGTCCGAAGTTTAATGTGGCGCCTAATTATTTATGAATTCGCCAGATACGGCGTTAAGCAAATTTCATCAGCATTTAATTTACTCAATAACGTCGATAACTGTCGAAGTTAATGTGGCCAAAGAATTCGTCAGATACGGCGTTAAACCAAATTTCATCAGTATTTTAATTTACTCAATAACGTCGATAATTGTCCAAAGATTAATGTGGCGCCAAATTATTTATGAATTCGTCAGATACGGCGTTAAACCAAATTTTATCAGTATTTTAATTTACTCAATAACGTCGATAACTGTTCGAAGTTTAATGTGGCGCCAAATTATTTATGAATTCGCCAGATACGGCGTTAAACCAAATTTCATCAGCATTTTAATTTACTTAATAACGTCGATAACTGTCCGAAGTTAACGATGAATGCTGTAAAATATTAAAAAAAACTTTCTAACCTTTACTACGCAATGGAATTAGGGGCAAGACTTAAAAAAATAATATATAAAAAATCCGTACTATATTGGTACTGTAAAAACAATGTAAACTAATTGATTCTAGGGGGGTCTAAAACGTGTGATTAAGGCGAAGGAGAGAGGGCGTTCACTTCGTCCGACTGACGCCACACAGTTCTGCTATGAATATCTTGACCAGGTGATATTATCTACCCGAAATACCTGTAATTTGGTTGAAATATTTTTCAATTATTATTTTACTGTGATAGTCTAGAATTGGGTAACTTGCTGATCGATTATTATTTTGAATTTTATGGTTTTGTGAATATGAAATCTGTAAAAAGGTTTTGAATTCCACTAGGTGGTTTGAAAGAGTTTCAAAACAAAAAAGAGAACTGAGAAGTTCAGACTATATTCCTATTGACCACAATGATCTGGAGGAAAAAAGTGCTTACTTTTTAAAGTCATTAAAGAAGTACGAAACAAAATTTTTTTGCACAGTCATTTATAATGTATGAAGTACCGTAATTTGAGAGTTTTTTGTAGTCAACCCGAAGAAACAGCCCCAGAAACTAGATTAAGGTTTCAATATTAATTTAAAATGTCGTAGAAGTCTCGATTTCGCATAGATACACATATCCCGTAAGGACACACACACACACACAGATATATATATATAATATATATATATATATATATATATATATATATATATTATATATATATATACACATAAGAATAATAACGAATATGGAATATAAATCAAGACGAAACTTCAGACTGCTTGGGACTTGCGACAGATCTAAGGAGGGTTAAATGATTTCCCTTTGAGTATGTATACATGACATGTATATCTATAAACATACTTTTCGTGGACAAAGAGTAAAGTAGAGTAAAATAGTAAAGTAGTTAATTTTGACTTTTCGAAAAAAATTATTCCTCATAAAATTGTTTTATTGTCACCCTGAGAAACTTTTACCATATTTTTTTTTCAAAATCCACCCATTGACCCCATCACCAAAATTTTAGTGTTATTATTTTTAGTGTAGGTATTATAGTTTTTATTAAATACCTATGATATAAATAAAGAAATGTAAAAATAGACAAATAAAGTTGCGAAAATTTTGTTTTTTTGGTTATTAATCTGACATTCAAAATGTTTTAGTAAATCCTAAAATCCAATAATTAATTTAAGGAAAAAATTGGAATATTACAAATAAGAATAGTTAAAATTAAAATAGAATCCCTAAGCACCATTGCAGACATATTTTACTTGATCAGATATGATGTTTTTTTTTTTTTTTTTTTTTTTGATGATGTTACAAAATTTAAAATTACGAGTACGATGTCTTAAAACTTTGGTTTTGAAACAACCATAATGCTGCTTATACCATACCCTAAGGGCACAGATATAATCTTTGCCATGCAGATAAGATATGTTTTTTTGTAAAGGAATAGTATACATATATATATATATATATATATATATATATATATATATATATATATATATATATATATATATATATATATACACACGCGCCGCGCATGTATGTATATACAAGTATATAATTCAACAATTGTATTCTAGGAGGCCATGTGAAACAACCCCTCCCCCCTCTATTTCTTCCGGCTTCCATGAGCCCTCAAAAGGGATAAAAGTCGCTAAAAGCAATTCTAGTAGGAGACCGGGTATTGTTAGGATGTCAGAAAGGGAAGCTTAGCTTAGTTCAATATTTAGTAGATCGCTTTGGTTTCGTCCCATTTGGTAAATATTTTAAAGTACACATAAGGTACTACAAGGCAGGAAGTCTGCTTAGATTAGAGGTACTACTAATTAGTTACCATTTCGTACCAAAAAAAATGTTTGGTCACGGCTCATCAATCCAATCTCAATCCTAGGCGCCACTTTAATAAACACTTATATAAGAAACCCTTTCAACGTATTATACCGGTGGGTTTAAGACCTCATAATTATCTAGTACTTCCCACAATAAACATGTTTTAACATCGTTTTTATTTAAATCTTAAGATCGTATCGAGACAGGGCATGATCAAAGATATGTCTTATACTTCCCAGCATTCGAGTTAAAAAATAAACATGTTTACACAGCTTCATATAAGTAATGAATTAACTAAATTATGTATTAGTTTTTAGCGGATATCTTTTGGAAAAAAATCGCTAGTGGGATATTTTAATACATAAAAAATAAAATCGTTTTATTAAGCATCATTGTTCCACTATATTTTATTATTGTTTTTTTACGATGGATGACTGTAAAAAATGATTTTGTAAAAACAGTTTAATATAATTATTACTAAGTATTTTTAGAGAAGTACCAAGTACAAATTTTTACTTCTTAAACATAACAAGATATCTTTAGTCTATTGGGACCCTCGCGGCCCCTTGCCATCTTGAAGCCGCTCCGCGGCCAAATTGTGTTTGCCCGATATCAGTCCGTCTTATAAATAGTTTTGTGAGTATCTTAGTAGAAATCGTTTCTTTTGAAACGTCTATTAGCAGATCTTTCCCATCCATTCAAGTTGCCAGGGTGATATGGGTCTCTGTCCTCTGCAAGGATCTTGAATAAAGGAGATGACGCATTAAGGAAAATTTCTGACCCCATGGAAGTTGTATGAGATAGAGGAATAGAAGCAAACTTACCTTCCCCATGGTTATAATAAAAAAGGCACCAAACGCAGGTTATGTAGCAAGGTTGTCGAGTTTGCTTCACAACTTTCTTATGCGCTTCTCGTGATTGTTACATTTGTGGTGCTTGTTAACTTATTTGTGCTTATTTAATTTTAAATTTTGGACTTTTATTTTGATCATTTAAGCGTGTTTATAACCTTCTCAAGCAATAAACAATGGGAAACCATTGAGAGGTAAAGTTCCCTCTAAAATTTAAGACCTGCGCTGTTATAAGAATTGTAAGCATGCGCAGTTTGTACCAAGCATGTGCGGTTGGTTTTTGACGTGTGTTTCGTGTTAAATTCTCTCTATTTATTTGTTTTCGATGGGGTCACTTTTTTGTACGGCAAATCGACTTAGTGCGTCATCCCCTTTATTCAAGATCCATGATCTACTGATCCACTCGACTCTACTAAGTGGGATCTTGTTGTATGATATGGTATGGATTTATCCTGAGCTGCTAATTTGGCAAGTTTATCTGCCTCTTATTATCTACAATAGCTATGTGGCTTTTGACCCAAGAAAAGTCAACTTCAATCTCACACAGTTTGATCTTACAGATATTTCTTGTTTCAACTATATACTGTCTGGTACATTTCAAATACATCAACCTGATTAACTCAGCTTCGTGTAGAGCTATCGCAATAATATTGGTACCTACCCCCACTAAGCTGACCTCTGTAAGTTCAAATACCCAATTGTTTGGTAATCTTCTGGCATGTAGGGAAATCTTATTACCAAAATGTGTTTTTATAAAGTAACTTTAAAAAGCTAATTTAGAGCATACCTTTATATTAATTTTTTTCGGGTACTGTGACATAACTCGAACAGTTTTATACAAATATAATGCAATTACAGTAATTTTCATTAATACATTACAACGGTAAAAACGTTTGGCATACCTAAGGACTATTACCCATTTATAATTAAAAATAAGCTTACTCATACAGCAGAATTCTTCACTTCTAATAAAGGTCCTATAAGAAAAATAAAAGTCTAGAAAAAATTACCATCTGAATTAAAAAAAAATACCATCAGAATTCAGCGATATTGTTATCGAATTGTCTAGGACAGTGGTTCCCAACCAAGGGTCCCAAATGAGTTTTTAGAGGGTCCCGGGAGCAATTTTACAAACTATATTGTAAAAGTAAAAAAAATAGTACTTCAACAAATTTTAATATATATACTATATATATATATATATATATATATATATATATATATATATATATATATATATATATATATATATATATTATATATATATTATATATATATATATATAGCAAGGGGTCCGGGAAGTATTTCAAAATATTTAGGGGTCCCAAGTATAAAAAAGGTTGGGAACCACTGGTCTAGGATATTACACTCTTTCAGAAATTATCCATGCTCAATAGTGTATGCTCAAATTTTACTTCTTAAAGTTACCATAGAAAAACTCATTTTTGGTAATCGGCTTAGTGGGGGGAGAAACAAATTTTATCGCTATAGCTTAGTACAGAACTGAGTAATCATATATAAAATGCACTTTATTAACAAATAGTTTTAAGAAAATTCCGAATGAAAATTACTGGACAATCCTATTAGTCCAAGAGCCGGACCTAAAAAATGTGACTCATTTGTACTACTTCAAACCAAATTTTCCTGAAAATATACCTTATTATGAAGAAAAAGCATAGTCTGCGTATCCGAGTGAAGCCCTTAAATAAGTAAGCGCTCGCTCAAAATATTAGAAAATCGCAAAAAATTCAGTTTTATTGGAATAAGTGGTTCCCTGTAGGCCGTGTGCAAGACATAAAGAGAACATTTTTTAAAGCTGATAAAATGTCCTATAAAATGAGTTTTTTCGTCAAAACCGGATAAATACCACTAAAGTTATGACATTTGATTAATGGCCGACAAAATGCACACAAAGCCAATATTTTTCTAAAGAAATTCCCTGACTTAACCATAAATTAACCATTTTTTGGTGTTTTCGAAAGAGCCATAAATTTAGTTGCAGTCATCCAATTTCGATAAATAAACACTCGTTTTAAAGAACATTTTATCACTTTTAAAAAATGTTCTTTTCATGTTTTAGACACGACCCACAGGAAACCACTTATTTCAAGAAAACGGAAATTTGTGCGATTTTCTAAAATTTTGAGTATGCGCAATCATATGAAGGGCTTCACTCTGGATAGGCAGATTATGTTTTTTCTTCATAATTTAAGGTATATTTTCAGAAATATTTGGTTTGAAGTTGTACAAAATGAGTCATATTTCAGGTCCGACTCTTTGACTATATGTAAAAACTGGCATAGATGGGTAGAGATTGTCTTTAAAATTCTATAATTCCATTCTAAAAGCGCTATTGAGTTTACAAAAAAATATCACTTATCACTATTTATTATTATTTGATATTACCGAGTTTAGCAAAAAATTAATAGTTTACACAATGTAATTGTGCGAGGGATACCTAGGAAATTTTACAACCAATGCTCACATCTATGAAATTAAAGAATGCTATGCTACATCTGGGAACTATTTAATCATTCGACATTCGTTATCATTGATAACTCAACATAATGTCATGTCCCACTCTGCTTCGTCTTCAAGATCAATAAGGACGAATGTTGAATGATGGAACAGTTCCCAGGTGTAATATTGCATTTTGCTTGTTACGTTACCTAGGTGTCTCTTGCCTAATTATATTTTGTCAGCATTTACTTAGTCTGTTCTTATTTATCATCTGTCAAGTAGGAGAGTAAAGTATTGTCTCAATCTTAGATTAGTTGATAATAAGATTATATTAGATATGAAATTATGCTGAGTCATCAATAATGACGAATGTTGAATGATGGAACAGTTTCTAGGTGTAATATTGCATTTTGCTTGTTACGATACCTAGGTGTCTCTTGCCTAATTATATTTTGTCAGCATTTACTTAGTCTGTTCTTATTTATCATCTGTCAAGTAGGAGAGTAAAGTATTGTCTCGATCTTAGATTAGTTGATAATAAGATTATATTAGATATGAAATTATGCTGAGTCATCAACAATGACGAATAACCAATTAATTTTGCTTGTTGCATTTCGTAGGTGTCTCTCGCACAATTATAATGTGTCATCTAAGAAATAACACAATCAACCACTTCACTCTACTGAACATTATTTATTAAAAATAAGTTGAAATAGACGGCTTTCGCCAAATAGTCATTAAAAGCGCCGATGAGATGAACTAGAAGGATCGCGTGCTGGCATCAGTCACTGGACGAGATCTTTCCGTCAACGTCATACTGTTAATATTTACAAAAGCTGCCTAAGTCAATTTGTTTGAAATAAATAGTGTTTAGTGGACATAATGGTTGGTTGTCTAATTTATTTAATATTATCCTTAATACGTTAGCTTACTCTTAAATTTTCTATACTTTTAAGAATAATAAATTAAACTTGAAAAATCTTTAATTCAAATTTTATTTATAAAAACAACTTAATCTTGTTTGAAGTTCATCGAGATTTCCGAACGGAGATTCGTGTATCTAACTAAAATAAAAAGCATTTAATTGCAAGTCATAAATGAATAAAATCAACACACCGTTAGTATTCTTGAAAGGCAGTAGGAGGTCTTGAGGCAAGCCCTAGCTAGCGAAGGTAATGATTTTAAAGCCCTTTATACTTACTCCCTACCTTGGGTAGAACACTAATCCAGCCATACCGCCATGTATTGCGGAACCGGATATGTAGTATAACAACACTGCACCTATACCAATTTGTATGCTACACCCTACCTGATTAATACCTAGGAAACTTTGAAAATATTATAACCTGTCAAATTTTGTTTAGTTTCTTCTGTAAATTATGGACTAATTTGAAGAAATGTCATATAAATTAAACATCATACGTGGTATTAGCATTCCTATGATGACTTATTAACTAATACCTTCCAAGCTCATACTATTATGAAGCCTGCCAAATTTTGTATATCTTCTTAAGTAACACTAATAATAAACTAATTTCTTAGAATGTTTTAAGTTTAATCCTAAGAACTAATGTTCTTTGAAGGTACGAAAATCATTCTTAATGCCTAGTTGTGCTATCCGGAATTTTTATATGACGTCATTAATCTACAATGATGAAAATTTCTTAAATTCATAAAACGCGGAAACATGTTTCAATCAATTTGATATTTGACACGGATGTAGTCATAAATTAGACCAATATATGTGTTAAGTTTCGTCTTATTATCAGGATTAGTTCAATTTTTATCGAATGATTTGGAAAAAACAAACAATCCGATTGAGTTGAAATTTATTACAAGTGAAACCCTTTACGTAATTATAAGTATACGAAGTTTCGTTTCGTATACGACAAAAATATCTATGAATTTTGTTCTATTATAAAACTAAAGCACAACGAGCGAGGTCAATACCTGGATGGTTGACCACTAGGAATAAATCCAACTCATTTAATGAGTGAGGACGAGCAAAGCGAGTCCGAAGACGTGTTTCAGAACAAATTTGGCGTTTTTTTTTAATTTGAAGACGATTAAAGCGATTCCGAAGTAGAAGGTATGAGTGAAACAAATTCGATGTGGTGAGGAAAAGTTTCGAGGTACCCGAATTTTTAAGTTTTTATAAGTGGGTACGATGACTGGACCCTCTCAAAAGTCTCTCAAACTTCTCTCAAAACAATTTATATTGTCGTACAATTGCAACAAACATTTAATATTTTAATATAATGTAACTCTTGTAACAATTAATATTGCTGTCCTATAATAGTACAAAAAATGTTTTAAAATCATCACGAGGATAACACTCTAAAATAGTCTTCTAGAAGAAGCACCTTACTTTAATCTCAGATTTATATAGTAAGGAGTTGGGGTTAGATAGCATTACTAGTAAAAGCATCAACGTGACGTAGTTAGCGTTATTTTTAGTCGTCAATATACGATGTTGTACAATATTTTCTAGTATTTTACTTAAGATATTAGACAAGAAATAAAAAGGGGAAGCCATCAGTGTCAACGTTCACCGCATAGTGTCGTGTCATCAGCGAACAAACTTTTCTATTATGACTTCATTTCGTTTCTATGTTTTCTCATTTCCTTACCCTAAGGATTTAAAATCTTTAACACAAGTTAAAAGTTTACATAAGAATTTTTTAAATAGACATAACTATTCGTGTCTCGTTGTGTCGCGGACAGGTCTAAGTAATGGAGTCTTCAGGGAATATTGCTGCTTTAACAATACCTTATGCATACCGCTAATTCCCTCCTTTTAAGCACGATATCTCGCATGCGATGCTTCAATGAAAACCCGCCTACGAGACTTCTTAAAGAAGCATTAATTTAATCCCTATCGAGTCTTATTAAATTGCCCGTGCAAGTTTCCTACCCTCATTCCCTTTATACTTAGTAACATAAGTTTTCCTCTAACTTTTTATTTCAACTAATTCCAAAGATCCTCTGGTATAATAATTCAAAACCTTTTTTAGCAAGTTTAGAAAGATAAAATTCAGTAAAGAGGTTACAACTAGAATTATTATAAAGTTTACATGTTTACATTCTAAGTATTCTGCATAAGTCATAAATGATACAACCGTGAAATTCTTAAAAAAAATCAGCACAACAAACACTACGAAAGAGGAGGTTCTCGTGGTATAATAGTCAGCAAGAGTGCTTGGCACCCAAACAGTCCTTGTTCGATCCCGGTCAGGCTTATAGAATTAAAATGCAAAGAATAGAAATCCTTAAAGACGTGCAGTTCTTTGAAAACGACTATAAGCCGTTGTTCCCCAGCCTGTGATGTATATAAGTTACTTATAAAAGATACTTAAAAGTGTTTGTTAAACAAATAGTGTAAAAAAGTAAAAAAAAAATGTTTTCACATTAATGATTATATTAACCTTATATCTAATATTATATAGAGAACATTATTACAAACATCCAAAAAAATTGAAATTCATTATTACCAAAGTTATTCTGTATTTTTAGTTTTTAAGACCTCCTGAGGTGGTTTTCACAGTTTTTTGTCTTTATGTGAGGGTGTGTCTCTGATCACCGTAGCTTCCTGTGTATTAACGCTTGAGAGTTGAAACATAAAACGAAAATTAATCTTAAGGTCTGATACACTATCCAAAAAAAATGTGTATGGCGTCATTAACCGGTAATAAAGACTCGGCAAATATTTCGAAAATTTATAAAACGCGAAAAATGATTAGAAAGATTTCAAATATATACATACAGACACAAATATATGTATATATTATATATATATATATATATATATATATATATATATATATAATATATATATATATATATATATATATATATACCAATTACACACACACCACACACACACACACACACCACACATATATATATATATATATATATTAATATATATATATATATAATATATATATTATATATATATATATATATATATAATATATATATATTGTATGTATGTATGTGTGTGTGGTGTGTATGTATGTATAAGACCGCATATATAAGTATAGCAAGTTTCGTCTAATACGGCACGTACATCTACAATTTTCGTTCGATCATAAAAGTTAAGTAGCATAGACCAAAGACAGTGCCTAATTAAGTGACCGCTTGAATATAATTAATGTATTTACTCTCTGAGGACGAGTAAAGCGAGTCCAAACAAGTAAGGATAAGCGTAGAAGATTTGGTGAGGAAAAGTTCCGTGGAACCCCGTACCTGAATTTTGTATTCTAATACCAAATAAACATGGGGATTTTTATGGGAAACAGGATAACTGAGAACGAAGTATAAAACATTAACCGAAGACATGAGCCACAAATGAATTAGCAAGCATTCCAATGGAAATTCGCCTGGTTTAATCAGTCCAATAGTCCAAGAGCCGGACCTGAAAAAATGTGACTCATTTTGTACTACTTCAAACCAAATTTTCCGAAAATATACCTTATATTATGAAGAAAAAACATAGTCTGTCTATCCAGAGTGTAGCTATTCATATGATTGCGTATGCTCAAAAGTTTATTAAATCGTACAAATTTCAGTTTTCTTTAAATGACTCGTTTCCTGTTGGTCATCTTGTTCAAAACACTTGTTTTGACATCTTGTTAAAGGTAATAAAATGTTTTATAAATCGTCAAAATAATAAATGAGGGTTTAATCGTCAAAATCTGATTACTACAACCAAAGTTAAGGCTCTTTCCAAAACAACAAAAAAAATGTTAATTTATGCAAATTCAACGAATTTCTTTGGAGAAATATTGGCTAATTGTGAATTTTTTTAACAAGTGTCATAACTTTAGTTGTGGTTATCCGATTTTGACGAATAAACACTCGTTTTATAGGAAATTTTATCAGCTTCAAAAATGTTCTTTTCATGTTTTGCACATGACCCACAGGGAACCACTTATTGCAAGAAAACAGGAATTTATACGATTTTCTAATATTTTGAGCATGCTCAATCATATGAATGGCTCCACTCTGGATAGGCAGACTATAATTTTCCTTCATATTTCAAGGTATATTTTCAGGAAAATTTGGTTGGAAGTAGTACAAATAAGTCACATTTTTTTAGGCCTGGCTCTTGGGCTATAAGATATTAGTTTATTATTAGACAGTTAATTACCAGCATAGAGCGAGGGCAGTGCCTGGGGAGTGACCGCTAGGAATAAAATGAATTTATTTACTATCTGAGAACGAGCGAGTATAAATTAGTATGTTTGCAAAGTAAGACTCTAGGTGTGAAGAACTTTAAGATAATCATCAACATAATGAATCTGTCAAAAATATTTAACTTCATTACGCCTCTTTCCATTCTACTTATTACGTTACAATATCCTGTCAACGCATCACCTCTTGTCCGCACGCAATAAACCACCTGACTCGCAAAATTGCTAAAATATCATAATACGTACACTTAAAAGCGCTTTTTCGCTCACTAGATTGCTAAAATATAAAATTAGATGCATAAAAGAGGGCTCGCTATAGATTGGTATAATAATATATGGTTCTAAAGTAATAAAGGTTCAAAGCTCGCTATAAGATTACGTATATATATGCAAATAGGGCCCGCTTTGCACGCAATATTGCTAAAATATACACTTAGAATCATTAAATAGGGCTCACTTCATTTGCTAAATTGCTATAAATATATACGTGGATATTATAATAAAAGACTCGTTTTTCTTGCAAGCTAAGTATACATGTTAATATATACAAAACGCTCGCTTCGCTAGCCAAATTGCAAAAATATACAATTAGGTACTTCAATGCAATACAATCGGCTCGCTATATTGCTATAAATATATAC
The DNA here is from genome assembly GCA_018340805.1 of Microvelia longipes. Lineage (NCBI taxonomy): Eukaryota > Metazoa > Arthropoda > Insecta > Hemiptera > Veliidae > Microvelia > Microvelia longipes. The sequence goes on from JACMZG010001893.1 coordinate 14,551,652, forward strand.
GTGAAAGTATGAACAAAGGCTATGCAAATATATGGTTCTGAAGAAATGAAGGTACCAATAACGCCACTATATTTGTAAAAGCTTGTTTTACTTGCTAGATTGAATTTATATTCAAACAAATGGAATTAGGCTAGGTTTACTTGCGAAAATTGCTAAAATATAATTTTAGGTTCTTCAAAAAGAGCTCACTAGATTGCTCTAAATATGCGTAAATGTCGAAAAAGAGGCTCACAAGATTACTGAAGTATATTATAAGACACGTAAAGTATATTAAATTTAATTATATTAAAATTAAATATACAGTCCAGGGGCTGGACCAGAAAAATGTGACTCATTTTGAACAATTTCAAACCGAATTTTCTGAAAATATACCTTATATTATGAAGAAAAACATAGTCTGCCTATCCAGAGTGTAGCCCTTCATATGATTGCGCATGCTCAAAATATTATAACATCGCAATAATTTAATTTTTCTTGAAATAAGTGGTTCCCTGTGGGTCGTGTGCAAAATATGAAGAGAACATTTTTTAAAGCTGATGCAATTTTCAATAAATCGAGTGTTTAATCATTAAAATCGGATCACTACAACCAATGTTATAACTCTTTCAAAAGCACCAAAAAAAAAATGTTATATATGCACAGTCAGCGAATATCGTTAAAAAAATATTGGCTTTTTGTGATTTGTTTTGCCATTTAAGAAATGTTATAACTTTATCGTCCGATTTTGATGATTAAGCACTCCTTTTATAGAAAATTTTGACAGCTTTAAAAAATTTTCTCTTCATGTTTTGCACTCGACCCACAGGGAATCATTTGCAAGAAAACTGGAATTTGTGCCTTTTTCTAATATTTTGAGCGAGCACATTCATCTGAAGGGCTCCACTCCGGATGGGCAGACAATGATTTTCTTTCACAATTTAAGGTATACTTTAAAAAAAAACTTGCTTTGAAGTTGTACAGAATGAGTCACATTTTTTTAGGCTGGCTCTTGGACTTTTATGGATATAGTAACAGAGGCTTGCTGCACTCGCTAGGATGATAAAACCCTTATTTAATAAATTAGAAGGAACACAACCTTTAGTGCATTTAGAATTAAAGGTCTAAATTAATTAAATATTTATTTAAGCAAAATAAATAAAGTATATAACATAATATTTGTCAATACATGAACATTTAGTTTAGCAAATCCCTACCCCTGTGGTTTCTTAGACTCCTATCTCTGAATTTTGTCAAAGGGCGCTGAAAGCTAACTTGAACTTGGCAGCTTTGACCCCCCCCCCCCCCACCGAAAAAAATCCATGCTACATACCTAGAGTAATATAAGTGAAGGAATGTAAAAGGTAAGTAAAGGTATAATTTCCAAAATATATTTTTTAACTACTGCAAAAGGCTCAAATCACATTACTAATCAAACAGATTTCAATTAGATTTTAAACTGAACCTTGAGGTGTGTGGTGCCCGAGGCCAAAGAGTAACTAACTCACTAACAGGGGAATTATATTGTCCCTGAGTGGACTACAGACAAAGCTAAAATCTTAATGTTTTAGTCATAAAAGTTTTTAGTACACCACAGATTAAACTAAAATCTTAATGTTTTAGTCATAATTAGCTCTCTAATCTATTGTTCTTAGTGGACCACAGATTAAACTAAAATTTAATGTTTAGTCATAAATTTTTAGTACACCACAGAGTTTTAGTCATACGTTCTTAGTGTCTAAATCTTATGTTTTATGTTCTAAAATAATGTTTGTCATAATTAGCTCTTAATCTATGTTCTTAGTGGACACAGATTAAACTAAAAATCTTAATGTTTTAGTCATAAAAGTTTTAGTACACCACAGATTAAACTAAAATTTTAATGTTTTAGGTCATAATTAGCTCTCTAATCTACTGTTCTTAGTGGGACCACAGATTAAACTAAATCTTAATTTTAGTCATAAAAGTTTTTAGTACACCACAGATTAAACTAAAATTTAATGTTTTAGTCATAATTAGCTCTCTATCTACTGTTTTAGTGGACCACAGATTAAACTAAAATCTTAATGTTTTAGTCATAAAAGTTTTTAGTACACCACAGATTAAACTAAAATTTTAATGTTTTAGTCATAATTAGCTCTCTAATCTACTGTTCTTAGTGGACCACAGATTAAACTCTAAAAATCTTAATGTTTTAGTCATAAAAGTTTTTAGTACACCACAGATTAAACTAAAATCTTAATGTTTTAGTCATAATTAGCTCTCTAATCTATTGTTCTTAGTGGACCACAGATTAAACTAAAATCTTAATGTTTTAGTCATAAAAGTTTTTAGTACACCACAGATTAAACTAAAATTTTAATGTTTTAGTCATAATTAGCTCTCTAATCTACTGTTCTTAGTGGACCACAGATTAAACTAAAATCTTAATGTTTTAGTCATAAAAGTTTTTAGTACACCACAGATTAAACTAAAATTTAATGTTTAGTCATAATTAGTCTCTCTAATCTACTGTTCTTATGGGACCAGAGTTAAACTAAAATCTTAATGTTTTAGTCTATAAATTTTTAGTACACCACAGATTAAACTAAAATTTAATGTTTTAGTCATAATTAGCTCTCTAATCTATTGTTCTTAGTGGACCACAGATTAAACTAAAAATCTTAATGTTTAGTCATATAAGTTTTTAGTACACACCACAGATTAAACTAAATCTTAATGTTTTAGTCATAATTAGCTCTCTAATCTATTGTTTTAGTGGACCACAGATTAAACTAAAATCTTAATGTTTTAGTCATAAAAGTTTTTAGTACACCACAGATTAAACTAAAATTTTAATGTTTTAGTCATAATTAGCTCTCTAATCTACTGTTCTTAGTGGACCACAGATTAAACTAAAAATCTTAATGTTTTAGTCATATAAGTTTTTAGTACACCACAGATTAAACTAAAATTTTAATGTTTAGTCATAATTAGTCTTTAATCTACTGTTCTTAGTGGACCACAGATTTAAACTAAATCTTAATGTTTTAGTCATATAAGGTTTTTAGTACACCACAGATTAAACTAAAATCTTAATGTTTTAGTCATAATTAGCTCTCTAATCTATTGTTCTTAGTGGACCACAGATTAAACTAAAATCTTAATGTTTAGTCATAAAGTTTTTAGTACACCACAGATTAAACTAAAATTTTAATGTTTTAGTCATAATTAGCTCTCTAATCTACTGTTCTTAGTGGACCACAGATTAAACTAAAAATCTTAATGTTTTAGTCATATAAGTTTTGTACACCATAGATTAACTAAAATCTTAATGTTTTAGTCATAATAGCTCTCAATCTATTTTCTTAGTGGACCACAGATTAAACTAAAATCTTAATGTTTTAGTATATAAGTTTTAGTACACCATAATTAAACCTAAAATCTTAATGTTTTAGTCATAATTAGCTCTCTAATCTATTGTTCTTAGGTGGACCACAGATTAAACTAAAATCTTAATGTTTTATTCATAAAGAGCTAACCTAGTCGTCTTGTTCAGTAAAGATGTTGGAAACGTAATAAGTATGATGGCAAAAGGTGATGCGTCATCAGGATGTTGGCAACGTAATAAGTAGGATAGCAAGAGATGATGCGTTGTCAGGATATTGTAACGTAATAAGTAGGATAGCAAGAGGTGATACGTTGTCAGGATATTGTAACGTAATAAGTAGGATAGCAAGAGGTGATGCGTGTCAGGATTTGTAACGTATAAGGGATGGCAAAGGTGATGCGTCATCAGGATGTTGGTAATAAGTAGGATAGCATGATGCGTTGTCAGGATATTGTAACGTAATAAGTAGATAGCAAGGATACGTTGGCAACGTAATAAGTAGGATAGCAAGAGGTGATGCGTTGTCAGGATATTGTAACGTAATAAGTAGGATGGCAAAAGGTGATGCGTCATCAGGATGTTGGCAATGTAATAAGTAGGATAGCAAGAGGTGATGCGTTGACAGGATATTGTAACGTAATAAGTAGAATGGAAAGAGGCGTCATAAAAATAAATATTTATGACAGATTCATTATATGTTGATGATTATCTTAAAGTTTTTTACTCCTTGAGTCTTAATTTGCAAACATACTAATTTATACATGTTATTTAAAAGCATGATGTGCAGTTAGGTATAAGCTAACTAACTTATCATGTCAGCATGAGCTTATTAAAATAGAGTATTATTTTAGGAAAGTTTACAGCAGAGTAAATATGACTTACTCTCAGGTTTTTCGAAATGCTAATATTTTGTAAACACTTGCAATTTGTATTTTTTTAATTAATTCAACGAGCGTAATATTTATATAAAATCGTATGTTATACGATTTAAGATAATGAAAAGGAGATAGAAAGAGAGAGAACGTCTGAAGAAAACGCTTTCAATGTCCTTTTTAACATTTTTATACTTGATGCCATTTTTTATCAAAGTTGCGAAAAAAAAGTGGCGTTATCCTGAGAATTGACAGAGGAAAACAAAAAGGAGTCCCTAAAGTTCAGAATCATACGAAAGTCGTTTCGGGGTGGTAGCTTTAGATTTGCACACATAAACAAAGATTAAAAAAACCGTGCGGGGGTTGAAAAAAAGCGCGTCGGTGAGAGTGGTTTGAGGACGTTCTCATGCATTGTGTGTGGGCTTGTGGTAGGTAGGGAGAGAAAACATGTAAACGACTTATTCCCATTGGTTCTTTAATATGATATCTCGTCCAATCCCTCGTCAGGGTCCCCACTTCATTCTTAAGTGCCGTCGCATACAACAGAACTTTTTTTTCACTTCTTTTATCAGCTCATTTCTCAACTGCTGATATATAAGGAAACTGATTCATTAAAATTTTAACGCGATATATCATCCCCCATGATGCTTACACACCCCTCTTGGAGGGTCGTTAAGAACCAAGGTGCTATGTAACTCCATAACGATATAACTGACAAGTAAAGCCACGAATAAGTTGCAAACTATATTCTCTCGCGCTATTACAACAAGAAAACAAAAGAAAATTAATTCTAAAAGCGAGTTTTAAATATACAGCATTTCAACTCCCCTCGAGACAAAGAAATAAAAGAGTAACCTTAAGTAAGTTTATAACAGGTATGGGAAAGTAGTCGTCGAAGAGAGCACATAGAGCAAAATCGACACTAAAACTGCTGATATTTATTTCAAGAGAAATATAATTAGAAGAAATGGAAATCTTCATGACTTAAGAAACTAAGAAACGCCGTAAAGCCATATATAATAAATATGCCATAAAGAATAGAGTCTATAAGAATCTATAAATAGAATCTATAAGAATCTATTTTTACATTTTCTCATTTATACCGTAGATATACAGAAAAAGTATTGTGATTGCAAAAAAATCCTAAACCAGGATATCTCGGGAATCATCCATTTCATGTTTTTTAAAGCCTCGTAAGTGGTTTTCACAAATTTGTCCCTCTGTATATATGTGTGTGTGTCTGTTATGATCGTATTTCCCAGTGTATTTATGCTAGAGAGTTGTTTTCAAAAGTTAATCTCTAGGCCTAGTTGTGCTAAAACTATGACGTCATTATCACACAATAATGACTCAGCAAATATTTAGAAAATTCATAAAACGAGGAAAAATTTGTTGATCAATCGGAGATTTAGCACGCATGTAGTCATATATAAGACCAAAGTTCGTGCTAAGTTTCATCACATTACCAGCATTACTTTAATTTTTATAGAATAACTTGTGTAGTAAACTGCGTATATAGGCTTCCGCGGTTATTGTCATGAAGATTTAGGTCTTCCGGTGGTGACCGCGTCAATGTAGATGAAGAATCCAATCCAATCTGGATTCTTCATCTACATTGACGCGGTCACCACCGGAAGACCTAAATCTTCATAACTTGTGTAGGTTTTTTTTAAGAAATGAAAAAAATAAGAAAAAAATCGAATTGAACTAAAATTTAATACAAGTGCATACCATTACGTAATAAATAAGTATACTAAGTTTCGTTTCAATATGACAATTATTTCTATAGCTTTTGTTAGATCAATAAAGTTAAGCAGTTCCGAGCGAGGTCAATACCTGGATGGGTGTACCGCTGGGAATAACGAGCGAAACGAGTCTGATGTATGGAGGATGAGCGTAGCAAATTTGATGTAGTGAGAAAACTTCCAGAGGTACCCCATACCCATTTTTTTACTTTTCCACGTTTATACCGTTGGTATATAGAAAAATTATTGTGTTTGCAAATGAGCGAAACCGGAACGTCACCGGAATTATCCGTTTCGTGTGTTTTTAAGGCCTCCTAAGTAGTTTTCACAAAGTTGTCTGTCTGTGTGTGTGTATGTCTGTTATCATCATAGCTCCTAGTGTATTTATGCTAGAGAGTTGGAACTTTGTAGAAAAATCAGTCTATAGGCGTAGTTGTGCTATTCGGAAAATATATCTTTTATGAGGTTATTAACCCGCAATAATGACTCAGTAAACATTTCGAAAAATCATAAAACGTTGCAATCAATTTGAGATTTAGCACATATGCGCCAATTCGCATCTCATCATCAGCATTAGTTCAATTATTATAAAATAACGTGTGTACGTTTTCTGTAAAAATACAGAAAATAATCCTATTAAGTTGAAATTTGGTACACTGATAACCCTTTGCATAATATATAAGTACACTTAGTTTCGTATCAATACGACAAGGATATATATAATTAAAGTTAAGCAGCATTGAGTGTGTCAGTGCTGTATAGGTGATCGCTGAGAATGAAACGGATGTATTTACAATCTAAGCAAAGCAAATCAGAAGACGCATTGTAGTATAAATTTGGCGAATTGTATATTTTGAGGACGAGCGAAGCGACTTCGAAGTAGAGGGGATGAGCGTAGTGAATCTGATGTGATGAGGAAAAGTTCCTACCCCGCATCTGATTTTTTTGTTTCATTAATATTCACTCCACTGCTTAAACATTTGTTAAGTTTTCAGTAAGCTGTCTACGATAAAGATAAATAAAAATCCTGTTTCTCTAAATCATCATTTTCAGAGTAGTAGCACTCGCTATTAAACCAGGGTGGATTTAAAATTGACACAATATAATTGTGCAAGGGACACCTAGGAAATGTAACAAGCAAAATGCAATGTTACATCTGGGAACTGTTCCATCATTCGACATTCGTCATCATTGATGGCTCGACATAATGTCATGTCCCACTCTGTTTTGTAGCGTCTAACTCATCAGGGCGCCGACAGAGCCATCAATGATGACGAATGTCGAATGATGGAACCGTTCCCAGATGTACCATTGCATTTTGCATGTTACACTTCCAAGGTGTCTCTCGCACAATTATATTGTGTCAACTATTCATGTTTTGCAAAACTAGGTATAGTATCAAATGATATAGATTTTATAATATTGCTACTAAACGAAGAAAAGAATAGGTACCCTACCTAAGGCCACGAGCCCACAAGAAATATAGCTCTTGACCGAAGAAATTAAGCCATCCAACACCTTTTAAATTCTATCGAGTTATGACACATTTCACTTGTAGTGGCTAAAATACTTAAATTTAGAGTAACGTTGATTTTTGATACTTATAAAATTTAAAATCGAAGATGAAGGAAAAACTATAGTAACATGTTTATAAGAGGCAACATAGCATTCATACCATGGTCTTATCTAGGCTGCCCACCGTAACATTTTGACTTGTTATGAAAGTAAAAATTGAAGACAGAAATTGCTTTTCTGCATAAAAAGCATTTCAGATATAGTGTCATGACAGTTTTAAACCTTCAAATCAACACCTTTAGTGGCCAGACTTGAAGATTAACGCATTAAATTTCTTATTCTAACTAATTTACCGACCTTTCAGCGAGTTTCCGAAGAAAAAAATGGGTACGGAGTGCATCGGAACTTTTCCTTATCACGTCGGATTTTCGTTTGTCCTCAGAATATACAAATCGTTAAATTTATACTGGCAACACGTCTTCGGACTCGCATCGCTCGTCCTCGTATATAGTAAATACATTAGTTTCATTCCTAGCCGTCACCCATCCACCTCTTATCACGCTCGATGCAACTTAACTTTTATGATCAAACAAACATCATAGATATACCTGCTGTATTGAATCGAAACTCAGGCCCGTATTCAAAGACATTTTCCTGACATTTTCCTAACATTCTCCTTAAGGGTTCCTTAAGGAGATTGTTAGGAAAATGTTAGGTCTCCTTAAGGAGAATGTTAGGTTTAGGTAAGGAAAATGTTTTAAGCCACGAAATTTAAATGATCGTTCCCGTGTTTAAAAGTGGGAAAAAACATAGTTTTTGTGGCTTAAAAACATCTTCCTAACATTTTCCAAACATTCTCCTTAAGGATTCCGTAAAGAAAATGTTAGGAAAATGTCTTTGAATACGGGTGTCAGTGTACTTAATTATAATATAATGGTATACACTTGTATCGAATTTCAACTTAATTGGATTTTTTAATTTTTTTTTACAACGTACACAAGTCATTAATTAAATATTGAACTAATGCTGATAATGAGATGAAACTTAGCCCATATGTTAGTTATTACACATGGCTACATGCGTGCCAAATCTCAAAACGATCGCAAAGTTTTTCCGCGTTTCATGATTTTTCAACATTTTTGCTGAGTCATTATAGTGAATTAATGACATTATAAAAAATTCTGGATAGCACAACTGCACTTATTATAGACTAATATTTGTACAAAGTTTCAACTGTCTAGCATAACTACACTGAAAGCTACGATGATAACAGACACACACACACATACAGACAGACAACTTTGTAAAAACTATTTAGTTTTTATCCCGGTTTCGGATTTTTTTCCAAACACAATACTTTTCCAATATACCTTCGGTGTAAATGAGGAAAATAAAAAATTGGCTATATATATATATATATATATATATATATATATATATCGCCGATACGTGATTGCATATGCTTTGATTATGGATATCTAATAGTAACAATTCATGTTGGCTGATTCTTTAAAATGTAAGATCCTTTTCACAAGTATTAATAAAATTGTTAAGACAAAAGCTAGAAATGAAAAGAGAACGATTAAGGTGCAAGTTTGATACACCGTATTAAGTTGCATAGAAGCTAAAGGACTAACAGGTAGAAAGAGTTGTAATTTTGATACCCTTTAACACAGGTTATGTCAAATATTAGCTATAACGTAAGATAATAAGAGTATAGTGGTCATCTTTAAGGTCACTTCAGTCAGAGACTGCAAGAAGTAAGACTATCGCAAAAGATAATGTTGCGGCCATGATGCTAAGCGATCTCAACAAGGTTGCGGTCTATGTGGTCACTGATACTTTACCGTATCAAATGACCGAAATTGTTTTTAAACATGGAAGATGCTTAAAGAACCTGTTTGCTATATTATTTCATTTGATGTTGCGGATTATAAACACATGATACTAAATGTGTAAGCATATATTTTAATATAAACAACAGCCGTCAATAATAATTTGTATTAAAACATGTTAAGAAGTATTAAACTATGTTTAAACTTTGATGACGATCTTACTCACACAGAGCGAGTTCAATAATATACGTTTATCTCCAGACGGTGTATAATGTGAAGTTTATTGACTAGTTTTTAGGGAGTAAAGAAGTACTTTTCACTCCCAAGGGAGAAAAAGTTACTTTTTTTCCTTGGAAATAAAAAGTGTTTCCTATTATTGGGGTTAGAGCCAATTATGTATTTTTTTAGGGGAGTGGCATCCTCTAAATTTATACAGGGGACTGATCAATTTTTATAAAACTTTCCCGGGGGCAGCATCCCCAAAATTTATGAGGGGGTTTTAATTATTTAATTAAAAAAATAGCGTACAAAACGTACAAAAGCGTTTTATTTTCACACAAAACGTATGAAAATAAAATAATAATATAACAATAATTAAATGACGTCAACGTCTAGAGATAAAATCATGTTTGTACCTTGGGAGTAAAATGCTATTTTTTCTCTCGCAATTACCTCCCTCGGCTTCACCTCGGGAGTAAATGATCATAACGGCCTCGGATTTGCATCGGGAGTGAAACACTTAAAAACCTCGGCTTCAACTTGGGAGTTAAATACTTTGGTTCCCTCGGCTTACGTCTTGGGAACCAACTAACTGCTCGGGGAAATAATAGCATTCTTTATTCCCTTGGTGCATAAATAACTATTATAATTATTAATTTTATGATATGATTTGAATAATGTCAAATTTAACTTACTATTTGAGCAGAAGGTTCTTCAAAGTTTGGTTAAAAAGCTTCGATGTTATTGGCTGGCTCAAATTTACTGGCGGTCATCGGAAAATATATCAAAGTATGTATACACCTCTTGCAGAATTATATTGCATCAATTGAAATATTATTTGAGTTTTATTTTATAACCTAAAACAATCCAAAGCTTTAAAATTGGAATAATTGACATGATTTAAATAATAAAATCGTAACTTTACGAATAGACAACTGTAGGAAGTCATAATTTGGGAGCACTGATGGATAAGGCTCTGATAAGGCCTTCATTTTCAAACCAATGGTGTAACTATAAGGGGGATTGACAAAAAGTTGATTCATTTAAATTTGTTCAATATTTGTTCAAAATTTGTCAATAGTTGATTCATTCAAATTTGCATTTTTGTTAAACTGTAAGTTTAAAGATTGGTAAAGTTTAAAAATTGGGTAAGGGGGACCTCGGAACATTTCCTCAGCACACCAAGGAGCAGCTTCTGCCCTTCAAGAATATCTATTTGTCCACAAATGTGAGTGGGTAAATAATACACTTTGATCGGTGGATAAGGCCCTACAAGATTAAGGTATACTTTAATGTCAAAGTAAAGAGAAACACTTGTGATTGAGACGTTGTGTGGGTATTTACATTCCTACTGCTCTGACATTCTGAGCATTGTTTATGGGCTAATTTGAATGAGTGAGTTGTAAAAAAGGCTAAGCTTTTCTTTTAAAACTCAAAAGCAGTATTAATGTCTTCTGATTTTAATTCCTTGTATCGTTTTTATGAATCTTAACCACAGATTTAAATTGAATTGAACACAGCGATGAAACTGCGGTGTTCTTTGATTGTAGAAGGACTAGGGAATGACATAAATGTGTTCATACCTTGAATGGAATTGGTACATAATTCTTCGTATTATTGTTTTAATTTTGTGGCCAAGAGAAACTGCTTCAGCTTTACAGAATATACATTCATTAGGATTCCTAGTGAGGCTATGTTACATCAGGCGATCGTCATAACGTATTTCTCGGTGCTCTATGCACTCTGCTTCGTCTTTGGAGTAAACTAAAACATCATCCATATAGGGAAATGTAAAATCAGAATCCTTTAGAATAACATTAATTAATCTTTGGAAAGTGCAGCCAGCGATTGTGAGACCAAGAGGCATTCTAACAAACTCACAAAATATTTTACTATTTTAAAGCTTGTGATTTATACTCCGAATGTGTGAAAGAGGATGTCAAACGAGCTCCGTCATAGCGTTGACTCAATAGTAGTCTCCCTACAGACTCCAATTAATTCCACTATGAGGATATTCTGTTCATTCTGATACACAGGATAGTCTGCACATTCCTTGTTCTACAATTGATTGATTGGAATGCCTATTGGCAGTTTTTGGACGTTCTTCGCATAGCCTACGAGTGCGTTCATATACAGAACAGTTCCCAAGCATGTGGTTTTTCGTTGTATTCTTTACTGTTTTTGGAAAACGTTTAGCTACCATCGGAGATGGTAGATCTTTTTGTTAAAGTTAAGATCATGTCCTGCTCGGGTGGTTACATCTAGGCTCTTCCTGTTTTGAGGAGTAGACAATAGTAAGGGAGCTATCAGTCATGAGGTCATAATGAGTTATTGAATCCTCACCAATCATTTAATTCTATATGATATTTCTGCATCGTATCGCTAGTTTTACATCAATCAATTGACAAGCACAAGATGCATTTTCTGCAAGCGGCAAGATTGCCTTTTCGTTGTATCGGTTAATACTACCAGTGGTTTGTGTTTTCCTGCCGAGTCTTAAATTAACGTGGTTCTTCGTGTTATTAGCTTTGATATTTTCCTAAATTGAACGTTCCCTATATGACTAACTTGACGAGCGCGACTTATAACTTAAATGAGGTAGTATATGAACGCTATTTTAAAAACCATGCGATGGTCCTGCTGCGTATATTCAATTGGTCTTCAATTGCTCTATCAAAGACTCTCTCTGCTCTATTAAGACTGCGATATTTTATTATGAACGAAGTCAATCAATTGATACCATTTGTTTAGAATCAGAAGAGCTTAGTTAGGAAAAAATTGAGTGTATTAACGTGTCGGACAACTTTGTCTGAAGTTGTCCGGAAGCTCCTTTAGTAAAGGTGGAACCTCCTTTACCGAGTAGTAGAATACGTAGAATAAAGGCTTTTCAGATAGTAGGCATAGATCCAGATGGGCCTTTAATTTTAAGTGCAGGAGTTAAGGTAAGGTTTGTAATATTAAATTATTGCGTACACCGGACTATTCATGTAAAAGTTGCTGAAGCATTGCTAACCAAAGCTTTTTTAATGGCGCCCAGAAGGTTTATAGGAAGAAGAGGCAGAGTATTAGAGATGTATTGTGGCAATACAAAAAATTATAAAGAGCCACAAAATTTATTAGAATGTATCAATCGGGAGCATTTAAGCGATTCAATTCAAGTTTATATAGGGTACAATTAAATATTAAATCCAGTGGCAGCTCCTTGGTAGGAAGGATTTTATGAAATATTGGTAAAATTATAGATTTGTTGAAAAAGGTGCTGAGATCATTTGTCCAGAGAAAATTTAACTATTGAATAACTAAAATGCAAAACCTTTAATTTTCACTTCTACAAAACTCTAAATTATTTCTAAATTAAAATTTATAATCCTAACATTATCTTGTCATTACTATATCAAGTTAGTAAACTAACAAAACCTATATATATTTCGATATATTTTGACTTTTCCTCATTTGTACCACAGGTAAATAGAAGAAGTATTGTGTTTGCGAAAAACCCGAAACCGGGATTTCACCTGAATATTCCGTTTCAGGTGTTTTTAAGACCTCCTGAGTGGTTTTCACATAATTGTCTGTCTGTGTGTGTGTATGTACGCGTGTCTGTTATCATCGTATCTCCCAGTGTATTTATGATAGATATTCGGAACTTTTCATCAATACATATGATTCGCTGCGCTCATCATCCATATTTCGGACTCGCTTTGCTTGTCCTTAGAAAATACAATTCGCTAAATTGATATTGCAGCACGTCCTCATATTGTAATTACAATAGTTTTATTCCTAGCGGTCACCCATCCAGGCACTGACCTCACTCGATGTTCCTTACCATTTATGATCCAACAAATCCCGTAGATACTTAAAATACTGTAGATACGTTTTGAACTGAAACGTATGAAACTGAGTATACTTAGGGCTTTGGATTTTTTTTTGCAAACGGTATATAATTGAGTAAGAGAAAAAATCAACCTTTAGGTCTAGTTGTGCTATCCGGAAAATATTCTTTATGAAGTCCTTCACCCGAAATAATGACTCAGCAAAAATGTCAAAAATTCGTAAAACGAGAAAAACAAATTTCGATCGATTTGAGATTCAGCACGCATGTAGTCATATATTAACCAACACATGTGCCAGTTTAATTTCATTATCAGCATTAGTTCAAATTTTATCGAATGACTTGTATATATATTTTATTTATAATATCTACAACTTTTATAGTATAAAAGTTGTAAAAAATCGGAGAATAATCTATTAAGTTGACATTTAGATAAAGTATATACTTACGTAATAAATAAGTACATAGAGTTTCATTTTAATACAACAAGTATATCCATGATTTTTGTTGGATCATTTTCTTAACGTCATAAATGAAACTACTAAGTTTCGTTCGAATACTGAAAGCGTATTTAAGGTTTTTGTTGGATAATAAAAGATCAGCATTATCGGGTGACCGCTGGGAATTAAACGAAGGAATTTAACGTCTGAGGATAAGTGTAGCGATCCGTAGTATGAGGATGAGCGTAGCGAATCAATATGGTGAGGAAAATCGTAGCGAATCCGTAGTAGTGAGGATGAGTAGCGAATCCATATGGTGAGGAAATCGTAGCGATCCGTAGTAGTGAGGATGAGTGTAGCGAATCCAATATGGTGAGGAAAAGTAGTACACACGTACCACCGTTGTACTCTGCTCCCTATACTATTTAATTTGCTTATTTTTTTTTTAAAGAACCTTTATTTTTACAAATATACAACTATTCATCTGCATATATGTTATATTAATCAGGTGTATCCCTCCACAAAAGATAAAAAGGTATCTTGTGCCGTGGAGGGAGATTTTTACTTAATTAAACTTAAATTAACTTAAACTTAGTTAAGCTTGTTAATTAAGTTTTGGTTAGTTTATGTTTAGATGCATTATAGTTTATATTGCATGTAATTAGGTATTGCATTATAGTAATTAGGTTATTGCATTAATAGTATTTTTAGGTATTGCAATTATAGTAATTAGGTATTGCATTATAGTAATTAGGTATTCATTATAGTAGTAATTATAGTATTAATTAAGTATTTAAGTTTGATATAATTTTAAAATTACTAGTACTATCGGTTATGATAAAAAAAAATAAATTGTTGTCCATTTTATCTGTTTAAAGCTTGGAAAACCTCTATGTTTGGCCATTCATAGTTTGCTCCCTAACAAGATATATATTAGTTAATTTTATTTTTATTTTTTCCTTAAAAAGAAAATTTCAGAAGTTTAATTTTTATTTTCATTTTAATTGCTTTGCCCAAAGTATGGCTAATAACCATGGCATCTCTTATAACCACCATTTTTACATGTAATAAATTTGTAGAAACTTAAATGTTATAACAAATAAAGATTATATATAAAAAAAATATATTTTTCATTTTTAATTAAAAAACCTCGTAAGTCATCCACCAGACTCTTTAGTTACTGACTAGTATTTCTGTCTTTGCTTATATAGACTAATAATTCAATATAGAGTTCCGACTGATTGACTCAATTAAAAATAGAAAACATTATCTCTTTGTTCTCATGTCAATCTAAAAAGATAATTTTAACTGACAGTTTTGAATGATAGTTACAAACTTGCGTTCACATTAGAGCAAATCGAAATGAGATACAGAATAAAAATGTTTACAACTAAGCCTTTTAAAGAAATTGTTAAGGAGCGTCTTAGTTTTAATAAATATAAATATAAATAAATATTTTTACTTGGATTCCAAACTTGGCACATATGTTGGTCTTATATAACTACCTGCGTGGCTAAGTTCAAAACGGTCCTATCAATTTTTCTTGTTACATCAATTTTCAAACTAGACCTTAAAATAATTTTTTACACAAGTTTCAAGCCTTTAGCATAAATACATAGGGAGCTACGATGATAATGACACACAAACACAGAGTCACCTTTGTGAAAAACACAAAGGAGATCTTAAAAACGCCTGAGAAGTTATTCAGGTGACATCCCGGTTTTGGATTTTCTGCAAACACAATACTTTTCCTATATACCTACGGTATAAATGAGGAGAAGTAAAAAAAATAGTATACGGTACCTGAAAACGTTTCCTCGTCAGATTCTATAATTTAGGGCTGCAATGTAACCATGTAACATTGGATTACCGCAAAATCAACAATTAGGCACTGAATTATCATTTAATAAGAATTAAAGGGGTGACTGGTGCTAATTGTTGAGACTAAAGTAACATATAAACCAAGTAGGGAAACAAACGCGATTTCTGTCAGACCTGGCATGTAGTTCTCATTTTGTCCACCAGGGAGTTGGCTCAAATTTTCCTATGGCCGGTGCCATTTTGTTTTACCCTAGTGAATGTAAAACTATTTACGGTACTCAAAATTTTTGTTTTTATTGCGTTTATTTGAACAGTTTAGTTTAAAATGTTAATAATTTGTGTTAGAAATACATTTTGCCACATCCAATAGTGATTTAAGTCCGAGTCATTAAATACTAGGTTTGTTTAAATTACTTAAAACGAGCGGCTAATTAAACTTTTTTTTCGTGTGCACTACTTAACTTAGTACATTTTTGCAAATGATATTTGTTTTTTCCCCTTAAAATATTAATTGTAATAAGTAATTTAACCTAATTTTTTTGAATGTAATAAAAGCAATCGTAATTTAAGGCAACACACTGTCGTCTGCATTTTCTTCAAAATCTTAATAAAAACATGTGGTTTACATTTACTACAGTTTCTCTTTTTCTTTAACTAATTTATTATAACAATTATTTAACCGAATTTAATACAAAATCATTAAATTATCACGTACATATTAAAGTACGAAAACACGATAAAATTTAAAACTCACCTAATGTTATCAGGATTGCCAATAAAATTAAATAAAAAACCTAAATCCGAAAAGGCGCATGCACAGTTATTCTAATTTTAGCTATTTTTTAATTTTGAGCCAACTATCAGCTGATCGGGCAGGTCTGAATTTTTTTACATGTGTCAGTATGGGAGTTTCCCTACTTGGTTTATATATTACTTTAGTTGAGACATTTAAGGTAGTGAGTGATAAGTCCAGTTTACCTTCAGGTTCGAACCTACACCACACGACCAGTATTGTAATAGGCGGTTACCTAACCAAATACTGACCACGTCTGATGCTGCTTAATTTCCGTGATAATAAGTTTCAGCGCGGCCAAGATAGTTTATACTCCCCCTCCTTCTCCCAGTGAAATAGTACTTAACAGGTGACGTAAGACTTTTCAATTGCTCGCACTGACAAAGTCTAACAAGCATGTCTGTAAAAAACCGATAATACCAAGTTTTAATAATATTACTAGCAAAAATATGGTATTAAAATATAACGAGTACTAAATAACTTATGTTTAATTGTGCATAGCTTCTAAAAAGTAAGATATTTGTTAGTTAAAATTATTTTGTCAAATAATTTTACGAAAAATACTAATTCTATATGGTGGCTATGTTATTGCTTATCATGTAACATGACCACAAACCGCACTAATCCACTTATATATCATTTCCCTCCAAAAAACCTACTCGTGGTGCTCCTTAACTCTCCGAATTATTATTGGTTAATCAGAGATATTAGGCAAACATTTGATTGGCTTCTTTCCCTAGAACCCGAAAACAGAAGCCTTAATAATGCCCAAGCTTTCGACTAGCCCGTGTCACCGCTTTTCTATTATAATAGTTAGCTACCTAAATCGCTAAGAAATCTACTTAAAAAATTATTCGAGCAAAGAATCGCTTTTTTGTGTAACGATAAATTTTTGATCCGATTAAGCAGAAACATATTAGGGTTTAGTAAACTAGAATTATCATGCCAACTGTAAAATACTATTACTTCATTGTATCAATAAATGATGTAATAAACGTTAATAAAAACTAAGGGTAAATCTGATTTACAGAAAAAATCGGGGGTTCAAATCCCTTAGACTGTGCTGAACGCAGCTTTATAATATTTTAGTCTGTACAAAACACATCTTCATAATAATTAAGTCTGTATTAAAACAGCTTTATAATATTTTTATTCTGTGTTAAACACAGCTTTATAATATTTTAATCTGTGTTAAACACAGCTTTATAATATTTTATTCTGTGTTTAACACAGCTTTATTTAAGAGTGCCCTACCCCCTAGCCAGGCAGGGTTGTTGAAAAAATTATATTAAAACTATGGTTCAGGCAAGGAAAATAATTTTTCTTAAATAACTATTTAAAATTAATTTAAATTTTAATTGAATAAAAATAAATAATTAATTATAATTTAACCCTGGCTACGCCCATGATAGGACTGCAGTCTTCATTAACAGTAATTATATACAAAAATTAACATTTTATTGTTGACGCATCTGAAATGTACCACCCGGTTAAACTGGTACAAAACTACCTAGGAAAAAGGTGCACACATGGAATATTAGTTGTAGTTGTATATAGTAGAATATTAGTAGAATATTAGTTGTAAACGCTGTGGGCTGTTTCTTCTTACAGTTTTCTTAGGTATATAGTACGGCAATTTAACACTACTTATTACTTTTCCTCATTTATACCGTAGGTATATACGGAAAGTTTTGCGTTTGCGAAAAAATCCGAAACCGGGATGTCACTGGCATTATCCGTTTCAGGCGTTTCTATGGCCTCGTGAGTAGTTATCGCTAAGTTGTCTGTGTGTGTGTCTGTTATCATCGTAGCTCCCAGTGTACTTATGCTAGAGAGTTGAAACGTGGTACCAAAATCAGTCTACTGCTGTAGTTGTGCTATTCGGAAAAGTAATTTGTTTATAACGTCATAAACTCCCAATAATGACACAGCGAAAATTTCGAAAATTTTCGATTTCAATTGAAATTTGGCACCCAAATAGGCATGTATAAGACTAACATAATTGCTAAGTTACGTCACATTATTAGCATTAGTTTAATAACTTGTATAAGTTTTTTAAAAAATTGTAAAAAATCGGAAAATAATCCAATTTACTTGAAATTTAGTTTAAGTATGGTATATAATAAAACTAAATTGCAAGTCATTTCTGTAACAAATAAGTACACCAAGTTTGGTTTTACTATGACAAGTATATCGTAGACAAGTAAGCGTGGTCAGTGCCTAGGTGGGTGACCACTGGGAATAAAACAAACTTATCTAATGTCTGAAGACAAGCGAAGCGATTTCGAAACGTGTTGCTATATAAATTTAAGGAATTGTATATTCTGAGGACGAGCGAAGCGAGTCCGAAGCTGAGCGTAGCTGATGGAGTCTGAAGATGGGAGGATAAGCGTAGCGAGTCCAATGTAATGAGGAAAAGTTCCAAGGTACCCCGTACCCGTTTTTTTTATTTTATTTTTTATATTTTTAAGGGAACGCCTTGTTCATTGTCTTATTAACTACTGGTGAGGTGGTAACGTGTAGGTGTAGAAGTACACTT
Organism: Microvelia longipes; assembly: GCA_018340805.1. Classification (NCBI taxonomy): domain Eukaryota; kingdom Metazoa; phylum Arthropoda; class Insecta; order Hemiptera; family Veliidae; genus Microvelia; species Microvelia longipes. The sequence goes on from JACMZG010001893.1 coordinate 14,570,609, forward strand.
CATTTTTTAATAAAAGTTAAGAATTCGATTTGAAGGCTTCATTGGTAACTAAGAGGAGTAGTCCTAGTTCTATGATGAATTTCCTCGATGAACGTTCCATCGTGGACCGGTCTTAAAAACGGATCTTTTCAGACCCAGGTCTGTCGAGAGGAAGATTTACTGGTCTCCTCGTCTACGGGGTTGAAGGCAAGGGGGTAAAGAGAATGTAATCGTTAGTAAGAAAGAGATAATAAAAGCCACGACCCGGTTAAAGAAACTTCTCATCGGACTTTCATATCAGGGAAGACCACCCGCTGTGGACTCCCGTACTCTCAATTACACCGTATCCCTCGTTATACAACGAAAATTGTTTCCGTCCTACACTCACCAATATCTTTGACAAACAATACAGTTATCAGAAAAACCGTAAATATCTCCGCTCCGATTGTGCGGTGAAATTATCGTTAAACGACCCACGTCCTCCATCAGATTATATGGGTAAATTAAAGAAAAATGAAACAATAATAACGACTGGAACATTACGAGATTTGGACACCCACGAAACCACGATTCCATTGCAAAATCACAGTCATGTAGAACACGAATTAATGTAATACATATTCATAATTCTACCTCCAACAGAACAATGACGAAACAATCGATGATCACTGTTAATCATTAAGACGGTAATAGATTTATACGATTTATAGAAAGAGAAAAAACGAAAGCAACCCTCATCTTGGAGTAACGATTTAACCAAAGAAAAAATAGCAATGAAATTGCTACTTACCCTCTCGATTCTACTTTCTAATCAAAATGGATTTTATAATTATTTTCTTATTGACGCTTAATTTATTTATTTAAGGTAAGATTTTGAAAATCACAACAAAAATAAACAAAATTAAAGATGAATATACTAGACTACTAAGTTATGATCAAGCACGATAGTCTAAATAGGAATGAACCAACCATGTATTTAAACCATAATATTCATGCAAACGTTACTTAATCATATCTAGAAGTCTTTTATTTATTTATTTGTACATATACGGACCTAAAACTGTCTTCTCCTAAACCTATAATTCCGTCATCCGAACAACCTCAAATGCGTCATATTCATAATGAAAAATCGCTAAAAGGGGATAAATCCACCTAAATTAAAATATCTATTATTCTTTGCCAAATTAAAAAAAAAAACATAAAACTCTATTAAGAAGGCTTTCAGTTCTATAGGAAACTCTAAGAAAGCTTCCATTAAAACTCGTAATAAGTGGTGAAATAATTACTAGTAACATAATATGTAAACCAAGTAAGGAAACAAATGCGATTTCAGTCACACATGATATTATTATGTTAGGATAATATTACACATTTGAATATTTTTATCAAAAAATAAAAGACAAAGTTTCAACTCTTTAGCATAAATACACGAAGCTAAGATGATAACAGACGAACACACACACACATACAGACAGACAACTTTGTGAAAACCAATCAGAAGGCCCTAAAGACGCCTGAAACGGATCCGGTGACATCCCGGTTTCGGATTATTTTGCAAACACAATACTTTTCCTGTATACCATATACATCAGTATCAGTTGCTTTAAGAACAACCTTACCTGGCATCAAACGCCTAAGTGATAGTGATTAGAGAGAGGCAATGATTCAGCAAGCAAGTTGGCAACGCCGTTAGGCCCTTTTGCCAACTTCCTTGGAAAGAAGATAATGTTCAACCCAAGGATCCTAGTGCAAGCATTTTCTATCTAATGCCCAGACCTGTGCATTCTGCCCAATGTCTTCTAGAGCTGTGATATTACAATAAGTTTCTATAGCTCATATTTGTAAGCTATAATTCTATATTTTAAAAATAAAGGTTTAAAAGAAAACAAAACAAAAATATGTGCCCCACTGCCAGACTAAGCATGCCCGCTTCTGAAACCCCAAGATAGAAACTTATACTTATTATAACACACACACACACACATATATATATATATAATATATATATATATATATAATATATATATAGTATATATATATATATATATATATATATATAATAAGCGCTGGACTATCACTGCCGGCTTAACGTCCCTATTGAAAGACACATATCAGGATTTCTATCCCTCGCATTAAAATCCCAGAGGCCCCGATCGAGATCGAACCCGAATTGTCTGGATGGCAGCTGCACGAGTTAACTTTTTTACCACAGGCACACCTAACGCATTACCTTAAAAATATGGTTAAAGAAATTTACTTCTGTTAAAGTCATACAACTTTATTAAAATCAATACCGCCATAGAAAGAAATGTCAAATAAAATTATCATAATAATTTCCATTACCTGATCAAGTATAAAGAACTATTCTCAGTTAATATTTTGTAATCAGCCTAATAAGAGGTTATTTAAATCAATAGTTTAATGTAATTATTTACCTTTCTAAAGCTTATAATCGTTTAGTTATAAGTTTAATAGGCGCATTTAGAAACCAACATAATAAGAGGATGCTGACTCATCATAATTATATTTATAAGGTTATGATCTTTTACTATTTCGGTGAAAAAGGCGTAATGTTAAATCTAACATTGTCAAATCAGTTTTCATGCAATTTATAATATTATCAAAACAAAGAATTTTGGGTTATGTATATATATGTATACCATATATGTATATGTTAATGTATGTATACCAGGTGAAAAAATTTCATATCTCAAAAACATTAAATTCTTAAAAATATGCAATAAACATGATCCTAGATTTTTGGAAATGCTCTATACCCCTAGTAACATTTTTGTGCAAGTTCAAGTTTACCATCATTGTTATGGTAATTATAACCCGAAATCTAAATATGGTAATTTTGTTATCAATTTCGGTAACTTAAATTAGAGTATACCATAATATTGATTGTTTTGGAATAAACCGGTAATTTTCTACCGGTTGTTTAAGATAAACCGGTTCTACTAAGTTTCAACAAATCTATTGGACTATATGATATACATCATATAGTCCAAGAGCCAAGCCTATAAAATTTGACTCTTAATGTACTACCTCAAACCAAATGTTTCTAAAGTATTACTTTAAATTATGAAGGAAAAACATAGTCTGCTATCTAGAATGGAGCACTTCATATGAATGCGCTCGCTCGAAATATTAGAAAATAGCAAAAAATCCCTGTAGGTTGTGTGCAAAACACGAAGACATCATTTTTTAAACCTGATAAAAGTTCCAAAAAACTACTGCTGTTTCATCATAATCTGATAACTACAACTAAAGTCATAACATTTGTTAAATGGCCAAAAAAATGCAAAAAGCCATTTTTTCAAAGCCATTTTTTTAGCTGATCTTGCATAAATTAATCATTTTTTTGGTGTTTTTGAAAGAGCCATAACATTGGTTGTAAATATCCGATTTTCACGATAAAACACTCGGACATTTTATCAACTGTAAAAATGTTTTATTCATGTTATGAACACGACCCACAGGGAACCTTATTTTAGAAAACTGAACTTTGTGTGTTTTTATTATGTTTCGAGCATGTGCAATCATATGAAGGGATCCACTCTGGATAGGTAGACTATGCTTTTCCTTCATAATTAAAGGTATATGTCCAGTAAAATTTGGTTTCAAGTTAATTAGTTAAATTAGTCATATTCTTTAGGTCCAGCTCTTGGATTAATAGATTTTGTTAAAAATACTGGTATTTTGCGGATTTGAACGAAAATATATTATATATGTCAATCAATAGCTTGGTGAAAAATAATCGGAATAAAGTTAATATCTTATATCTTAGAAATTAATGCAGTCCTAAAACCAGTTAATATTATAGTATGCTCTAATTAAACTTTAAAAGTTACCAAAAAGTGAAGCAATATTACCATACCTATGTAATAAGTACTAAAACAATAATGCTAAATTTGCACTCGTACCATTCATCTTTTTATTTATTGTTAAGGATTTTATGCCGTTCCGCCCGGTATAGACTTGAACTCTCACAAAACTTTTAATAGATACGTTGTACATCCTTTAAGAGAAATTCCGAAAGAAAAATTCACTGATGATCTATAAAAATAGCAGTACAACTTGTCAATCATTTTTTCCGGATTTAAAAAATATGTAACATATAGAACATTTCAAAAATTAGTATAAACTAAGCTTAGTACAATGGATATACTTGGTGTATTGAAACCAAACTTAGAGTACTTATTTATGACGTATAGGAATACACTTGTACCAAATTTCAACTCGATTGGATTTTTTTACGTTTTTAATTTTTTTTTTAAAATACGAAAACAAGTAATTTGATAAAAATTTATTTAGTACTTATGATGGTCTTATATATGATAAGACCATATTCGTGCCTTCATGATATACTTCATGCGTGCTAAATTTCAAATTGATGGCAACATTTATCCGTGTTTTATGACTTTTCGAATTTTTCTAGAGTCATTATTGTGGGTTAAGGACGTCATAAAAAAATGTTTTCCGGGTACATAAAACTAAACCTATAGACTGTCTGCCTCCGTGGCCGTGATCGTAAAGGCGTACGATTTCGGCACCGGAGGTCCGGGGTTTGCAGCCCGGGCTATGCTCTAAGATTTTATGAATAGTATTTGTATTAAAATGATTTCGCCAACTTTAATTAATTCTTAGAGTGTAGTAGTAGATGCAACCCACCTGAGGTGGTTCCCGCAGGGTTAATACCTGATGGTCCGAAAGGCCCTAAAACGAACATTTCATTTTTTTTTAAACCTATAGACTGTTTTTTGTACAAAGTTTCAACTCTCTAGTATAAATACAGTGGGAGCTACGAGGACAACAGAAACACACAGACACAAACACACACATATACAGGCAGAGAACTTTGTGAAAACCACTAATGAGTTAATAAAAACACCTGAAACGGATAATTTAGGTGACATCCCGGTTTCGGATCTTTTCGGATATTTTTCCAATACACCTACGGTATAAATGAGGAAATGTAACAATGAGTGACAAATTGTTATGCTACTGCTTTAGTCATAAAGCATAAACCGAAAAATGAAACAAGAAGTCGACTGTACAAGAAAACGAAAATTCGCCCGGTTTGCGATGCGAACCTTCATGGCAGAATTATTTTTCACCTCCACCGTTGACTTGACTAACACTTAACGGCTCCATATCGTTCCGTCGACAAATCATTGCGTCGACAAATCGTTCCATAATTTGAGTTTCCAAAATCGTCGACAAATAATTTGAGTTTGTCGACGGAACGAAATCACCCACTTAACGTATACCTTACTCCCGTATGCATAGAGTAGAGATATTATTACTAGAGAGGTCCAATAGGTTAAATTTTGGAACATCGAAAAAGTAACCGACCACCTTTGCTTATAAATATAATGAAATAATCAGTACAAAATTACTATAACTTATACAGTAAAAGGTAAAAAATACAAATGAAAACATAAGCAATGTGCAAGAAACCGAGATAAATTTATAATTATAGCCTTAACTCACTCTTCAGGAGGTTTCAATGAGGTTACACAGAGCTCCTGAGAGCCCCAAAAAGATGTTTCAGGGCTCTCAATGTAATTAGATAGGCTATGTCCCCTCTGGTATATATCTCTATGCCCGTATATATACTTAGCTGTGGCGTAATAATAATAGTCGAAGCGTGTTGTTAAGTGTCCGACTTGCGGTTCATATGATCAAAACAATCACATATGGCAAATTAAACTTTTTTTGATGTATCGTAAGGATGTTTCCAAAATTACACTTATTTTGAACCTGCGGTTTCCAGTTGTGAGAATTAGAGTAAATTAAGTGCTGTAAGTCAAAAACCAACTTCCTATAGGTTTTGTACAATTGTTTTAGTAATTATAGGTCGAGTTGAACTTTTTCGTGTCCGTACACCAGTTATTTCCCACCTTTATGGGACACGTTGTTTCAAGACAATTTGTCCACTGTAATATGAACTGATTAATAGTTCTGGGAACCTAGGTTTGAAACTCTAACCTGTATTCTTTATTCAATTGAATGACAATTTCACGACTGTAATAGTTTTAACTGTCATTAATATATCCTGTTTTAAGCTAAAAACTACAGAAAGCATGTTTTTAATTTTTCACTGTCCTAGATTTCGACGCTATGAGGTATAAATTGAAATAAATTTTGTATTAGTTTTACTTTTCCTCATTGGTTTATAGGAAAAGTTTTGTGTTTGCAAAAAAATCCGAAACCGGGATATCACCGAAAGTATCTCTTTCAGGTGTTTTAAAGACCTCCTGAGTGGTTTTCACAAAGTTGTCTGTTATCATGTGTATGCGTGTTTGTTAACATCGAAACGCCTAGTGTATTTATGTTACAGAGTTAAAATTTTGTACAAAAATCAGTCTACCGCTGTAGTTGTGCTTTTCGGAAAATAATTTGTTTTTGACGTCATTAACCTACAATAATGACTCGCTAAAAATTTCGAAAAATCATAAAACGCAAAAAAATGATTTGATCAGACTGAGATTTGGCACGCATGTAGCCATGTATAAGACCAACATATGTGATAAGCTTTTCTCATTATCAGAATTAATTCCATTTTTGTTGCATGACTTTTTTTTAAAAAATGTGAAAAATCGGAAAATAATCTAATTGAGTTGACATTTGGTACAAGTGTATACCTTTACGTAATAAATAAGTACATCAAGTTTCATTTTAATACAATAAGAATATCCATTATTTTTCTTGGATCATAAAATTTAATCAGCATTGAGCGTGGTCAGTGCTGTATTGGTGACCGCTAAGAATGAAACGGATGCATTTATTATCTGAAGACGAGCGAAGCAAGTCCGAAGTAGGGAGACGAGTATAGCGAATCCGATGTCATGAAGAAATATGAGATACTCCGTACCCGATTTTTTTATATGATCTTGGATTATCAAGACCATTATCTTAAAATGATTTTACCTATGGCTATTAAACAGCCTTATCACCCTAAAATTCAATTTTATTTCCCAGACTACAGCCATAATACCTAGCATAACTATAGCATAGTTACCCCCACAGCAAGATATCGAAAATGTAAAAAAGATTGATTCAAAGAACAAGTTTCAAGTCAAATAGAGACGGAGCAATATGGGAATACGAAAAACATAACGTCAGTACACCCTTTAGGTCTAGTACTGAAAAAGTGTTGAATTCAACCTTTTATGGTTTAAACTAAGTTGAGCTATAGTTTTCAAATTCTTAATAACTGACTAATCACAAAAACTTAAAATGTTCGATTAATTCCTTTCTTTTTATCAGTGGTCATCACTGATATCCCTCATCCTCATAAATCAAATCTGACTATACATAACTAAACTATGACCAACTTATGAAATGAATATAACCAAGCTGAGAAAAAAATATAAATAAAATAACCTGCTATTATTTATAAACCACAGCAAGAGCTGTATCTTATTTCCATAACCACAGCAAAAACAATTATTATTTAAAATCATATTATAATAACAAGTACTAATAATATTTTTACGAGGGATTCCACAGAATTAAGAGGGGATGATGATATATAGCGGACATCTTACAACCACACTGGAAACTGTGATTCATTTAAGGATGTGCACATCATATTTCAGAGCCGACGAAAATCGACAAACGATGTTTTAATGCGAATTTATAGAAGAACTGTTAGCCGAACGGATACGACGATACGAATCCGCAACGGTCTAAATAGAAAAACTACCGGCTTTTATTGTGTAAACCCGGTGTCATTTACATAAAGACACGCGTAAGTTTTTATTAGCGGCGTACGTCTCTGAGACCGGATTCGAGTCCGGATAGCGGGTTTCACTTTGTCGTACGAGCCGCGTGTGTTGCTATTGATGTCTTTTAGTAAAGCATTCTATGAAGGGGAGAGTAATGCTCCTCCTTTTGGTCCATTAGAGGATCCCCTCGCTAAATGGCTTAGAATCTTACTATAGGGATAGCCACTCTCTGATTGAGATATTGTTATTTTCCGAACGATAGACCACAACGCAGTCCTCTTGTCTCCCTACGGATCTTGCAAAAAAACTTTCACCTCTTTCGTTTCGTTTCATTACTTTATAATTTAAAATAACTTCGAACACGAATTATAATATGACACACGCTCTTAAACTAATAACTAAGTTAATATTACTAGTTCATAAATTTTAGTTTAAAATCTAGTTTAAATGATTTATCATTGAGACCCTCTATATCTATATTAAAACAAATAGCATAATTGAAATGAACTGTTTTATTGGTTCGATGGATACTAAAGAGTAGCCTGAATTCCAATCGAGCTTCTTGAGTATGTACCATACTTCAAGGAGGCACGAAGAAACAAATCCACTCATTGGACTACTGGCTAACTGAACTAATTCTCTGTTAAGGAATATCGCTGTTCTGTTAACCAGTAGTTGTTTAGCACAAAAAATACATAAACTCATTTATGACTATTTAAATAATAACACGTTTTTTAAAGTTTGACAATCCGGGTTGAACTCAGAGCTTATCCAACCGCCGCGAGGTAAAACTCGATCTACTGTCTATAAAAAAGTATATAGCCCTAAGTTTAAACTTGTTGTAACTTTTAACTTGTAAATGGCAAGTCCGATTTTAATTAAATAAGTTCACATCTTAGAAAATGTAATAAAATTTTATATCACCTATTTTTTTATTAATTATTTTATTAGATAGATATACAGGGTGTTTCATATAAAGTGTCCACCAAAGAAGGAAGTAATGGTGCTCCCCAAGGGAAACAGAAAATGTACTATAATATAAAACCCCGATCTCCAACCGTTTTTCCACGAAGTTAAATTTAATATTTTTAAAAATTAGTTGACCTATATTCGCATCATATTATCGTTAATAGCTCTTAAACCATTCAAGCTAGAAAGACGAAATTGGTCACGTTGGAAATCTGAGTAAATTTTCTAAAAAACGAACTATTAACATAATATTTGAATTATGTCAAATATTTTGAAACTACTACCCGAAAATTTGCATGAAAAATGATATTTTTTTGCAAAAATTGAACTTTTGGAATTTTTATCGCAGGGAATTAGAAGAAGTAAGAGATGAGAAAAAGTTAAGCCAAGAACGAAAAAAAAACTTCTCTTATCATTGCTCTTTAAGAATTCCTAAGTATTTTCATTCGTTCGACAGTCAAAATTATGCTATTGTTGCTAGAACTTGGAAAAACTGTTAATTAAAAGTGAAACAACCCGGAGTTAACCACCTGACGCACGACCCGATGTGGTAACAATCATATAAGTTCATATAAGTCATCATCATATAAGTATGGACGAATGCGAATTAAAACCCTCAAATATAATAAATTCAAAATACTAAAGATGCGAAAATCAATATAATTGCATATTCTTAATAACATTTAACTTATACATTTAATTAGATATTTTAAAGAAAATAAATGCTTTATTAAAAACATGAATGCATTGAAAACATAAAAAATAAAAAAAAATAACTAATGTTCTATGTCAGTAGTTGCAGATCATTGCTCTTTGTCTATTTTGTACTTATTTTTACCGTGATTCTGGGGTATTTATAATTCTGATTTTTTTAAAAAGAGTACTTTTTGAAATTTTTACAAGTATTTCTGTAATTTTGTTTATTTAGTTATGTCTGAAGATGATCCTTATAGACTGAAATGTATAGTACCTTTAAAAACATTGTAATTGAAGTCTTTCTAAGTTCCTAATCGCCACGGAATTCTATAAAGAGACGTTTCTCTCTTAAAAAATTTTAGTTATGAAAGATTTTTACTCCATAGTGAAAACAAATTTCAAAGTACGGACTTCATCTCATTTTTGAAGTTCCTTATTGTTAACTTTTGCAATCAATCTAAAAGATTTTACTCCAGGATAGATGATGTTTTCAGTATAAAATATATGTTGTACAACACAGTGTGTGAGGGAGAGGCTATTGTCATCAATGTTAGTGTCCCCCGTTTCTCCAGATATAGAGGATTCTCGAAAGTCAATCACAATTTACAACATCCATTAATCAATTGTCTACCCTATCATGTATAGTATACGCTACAAGTGCATCCCTTGCCGAAACCCCTCACATATTCAGCATTAAAATTAATATCCCTACATAGCCATAGCTATAAAAATGTACAGAACATAATTTAATGCATTGCCTCAGTTGCTTTTAAAATCCCTGCCTTATAATTTTTATTTTTGTCCAACTATTTATTTATTAATAAAAAATAAACTCCTAAAAACGTTTATCCGTTTTAAAAAAAAAATGGTTTTTCAGCACTACGGCCAAATTACGTCATAATAACAGGTCTGCTTCAGCAAAATATTTTGATTCGATTTTATGGGCTCTGTTATAACAATTCAAAACAGCATTTCGATCTAAAACGATTTTATATGGACAGAATCGAGTTTTTAAGCATGTAACAAAATATTACTAAGAACTACAAGAGCTCCCGTAAAATAAAGACATCAAAAAGAAGATAACTTTTTGCGAGTAGCACGAATGAAAATATGATAGGTTTGTGTTTAATACCTTGATAGTATAATGATTCTGGATCTCCGAGCCAGAATCATTTTACTCTTAAGTGAGCCTTTATTATTATTTTTTTATTTTATATTATAATCTTAAAATAAGTGTTAATTTTTTAATAAAAGTATATATTTTAAGTATGTATATTTATATTATTTCCTTTGTAACATTTTATGCATTCTTTTCTAGAATAAATTGATTTAAATATTTATTGCAACGAAGTTTGCGGTTGATATTCTTCCCTAACAACACTGGGTTTTCTAAATTCATAATTCAAGTTAGTGAATTCAAGTGATATTTTTATCTAAATTATAACACAAACATTGAAAATATCACCTTTTTTAAAATAATATCTGTCATTACAAAAAAAAAACAAATAATTCAAAACAGATCCTGATAAAAGGGATATAATAATCCTATTTCCATATAAATTGCTCAGAAAATATTACCATAAATGCAATGCCCGAGGCATGCAGCCCTTGAAATTATAAAAGGAATCCTAAAATATTGGAAGATGAATATTAAAATGGGTCGAATTTACCACGATTTCTAAAACAAAGATAGTGTTCTAGAACCCCAAGGTTTCAGAACTTTTAATCTTTAGAAGGGATAGTTTTTCGGTAAGTTTTGGGCGAGGAATTAGGAAACATCACGTCAACTTGCTTAGCCGCATTTAGATTTAATGTCGGGATCGCGTGATGATGGGAAGCCCTTTTAGAACGTTGCCAGTTGCTACTGCTCCCCTGTGCTCGTAACTCTTTGTCCGTCCATATAACGCCTCGAGCTTTATCGACTCCCATCCTACTTCGCTAATCAAGTTAAACTTTTCTACACAAGTGCTTATTTCGACAACTTTAGTATAAAACGAGTCATTATCAATACCTTAAAAAACAGTTTTATAACAAAACTTCTCATTAGGAAAATATGGCAACTCATTATGCCTGTAATACATCAGACCCCACACCATTATTTTATCCCAATAAAGCCATTTGCCTACCTTAATGTACAGACATATAATATAATAATAATATTGCCCGTTTAAAGCCTTGCGGCTCATCTGGGATAAACCCTGCGGGAACCACCTCGGGTGGTAGTAGCAACCGTTACGCTCAAAGTGTATTCTAAAGTTACAATAATTTTGTATAAACTGAGAGCGTAACCTGGGATGCGAACCCCAGACCTCCGTGGTATCAAAGGTCAGTGTAAAGACTAACGCTCTAACGACCTCGGCCACGGAGGCGGTCATACAGACATATAAGAAACTATATATTTATAAATGATAAACAGCTCTATTTTTAAAAATTTCAAGGTATTAAAAGCAATTGAAATCAAATTCACAACGCTCATCCTCACCACTTTGGACTCGCTTCGCTTGTCCTCAAATAGTAAAAATATCTAATTTATTTCTAAAGGCCACCATCTAGGTACTGACCATGTTGCTTATCATTAGAGATCCAACAAAAAGAGTAAATGTACAAGGCAAGCCTGTAGCCAGCAATTTCCCGTGATGGACTACTAAAAGATTGATTTTTATACTGAGTTACAACTCTTTAGCATAAAGATACTAAGAGCTACAATGATAACAAACTCACGATACAACTTTGTAAAAACAACTCAGGAGGTCTAAAAAACATTTGAAAAGGATAAATCCCGGATTTCAGATTTTTATTACAAACACAATACTTTGCCTATATACCTACGATAATGACATACTGTCAGGCAACGACAGTATGTTTATTGTTTTTCTTAAGTTGACACACGTATTTCAATATATTCTACAATGTCTCAAAAAATTTGAGAAAAATATAGGTTGGTTAAGGTGTCTAAGGTCCATATTAAAAGTAGAATTTAGGTACGTTCGTCCGTCATGCTCTTTTCCTAGGTTTAGCTTCTCTGTATCTCTACCCCCTAAAATAAAATTAAAAGGAAAGAGAAATGTGCAAACTAACAATACGTAAGAAGTAAAACAGTCAGAGGAACAAAGAAAATCTATTTCCATTATCAAACTACATTTTAGAGTTTTTAACGTTGAAAATTCCCTTTTTAGCGCCAGATGTACAAAAACTAGACTCACCGATTTCGTATATAAAACCGGAAAACAATCCCGGTTTATTTCACTACGGCAGTCGTCAAAAGGGAAGATTTTTTTTTATTAGGGAAGATTTAACAACTATTTCTACAAGATGGTTCTTTCTTGACTAAATCCGGGTTAAAAGGTAATGGGTAAACCAATCAAGATCTTAGTAGCTAAGAACACTCTGATTAAAGCGGTATTTTCATCAACGACTTGCATTTTTCCTAAAAAAGCGGAAGACGTCCTTAAGAGAATCAAGAGTAAAAAATACACAATATATTCAGGTACAAAAAGAACTCCATTAACTATATTCCGCCTTCCTAATACACCCAAGAGAATATCCGCTAATTTATATAGATATCCGTATCTTAATTGGGACACTCGAAAACTTTTTAATTCCGGTGTTTTCATAAGCGGCATCTACCACTTGAAGCGGCATATTTTAATCTGAAAATGGGATTCTCCTCCTTGAGAACCGACAAAGGTATTAAGTACCATGAATGATTAAACAGACCGGTCGGGTTCTTGTCCTATTCAATTCAAGCAGTGGACAGGGCTATTCATTAATGCTTCCTATTATTATTTTAATGTTTGATAACTGGACACAGGATATTGCTCAGTTGGATTTGGAGTATGGTAAGCTATTGTGATTCAAATTTAAAAAATAAGGAGGTTGTATGGATCTTGAAATTCTGAATAGATTATATAAATATAATTGACAAAAAAGACCAAAGTAATCAACGTCATGAAGGAGGTATCTACTAAACAAGGTATTACATTAAGTTACCTAACTCGGAGAAATCCACTTTTCATGGTAATAAAAACTAAACCTAAAACTTATGATTTGATCTTGGGACCAGATGCCGTCGACTAGAGCAATAACGTTTACAACCAAAGATGGGAGTCGTACACAAATACATGAGAAAGTTGGGGATCATACATTATGAAAAAGGTGACGGTCATATACGAATTGGTGCAAAAATGTGGGGTCGTACACGAAAACGTATAAAAAGTGCGGTCAAACACGAATACGTGAAAAAGGTAGGGTCAAACACGAATTCGTAAAAAAGTGGGGGTTAAACACGAATTCGTGAAAAAGGTGGGGGTCATACACGTAAACGTAAAAAAGATAAGGGTCAACGCCGAATACGTGAAAAAGGTGGGGTCAAACACGAATACGTGAAAAAGGAGGGGGCCATACACGAAAACATGAAGTTATTTTCGGTGCTGTACAAAATCAAAAGCCTGGCGAATAGGAAAACACTTGCTACGTGCATAACGAAATTCCGAGTATGACCGAAGACTAGTACGTTATCAAGACCTTTATCTGGTAGTTAAAGATGTAATCAAAAGAAAAAAAATTATTTAACTAACTTCACAAACCGGTATGTCACCCTTATTAATATTTTTCAGTCCAAAGTTGACCTGTAACAATATGTCTGCATGCTAAGTAAAAATTCACTTTCGAGATCTAAAAGTTATTGAATGCTGAAAAGGAATAAAAAAAGACCAAAAAGTCTTAGCATTCCAACAAACCCTGAGCACTTTAAAAAACAGACGAGGCAATAACTCAAAAACTCATCCTTTCTAATAATTAAAAGTTTAGAAACAAAAAAATGGATGAATGCTGGTGGGCTACAAGATCCGTGGAAGAACATGGTAAGTGGCGCTTAGTCAGGACCCCCATGGTCCGACCTCCTGTCAAGTACATCTCGTACCTAACTCGCTTACCACATCATTATACCTTGACTTTTTAAAGGTATTTTTTGTGCCTAGCTTTAATATGATGTAAAGAATGTTAAAATGTTAATAGGCTATTTTTTATGGGTCAAAGGATACTGTAATTTTTAGGCTTCGATGATTCACTTAAATTTAAAAGTGTCAGTGAAAATAAGATATCCTTTAATGAGATGTAATCAAATCATCTATAGTATAAGATGTCTACTTCGGTGGCTTAAAAGAGATTCTAGTAACTACGACAAAATCAAAATATTTAGGAAAATGTCTAAAACATAAAAAAAGTATTGGCAAATTACCTTTGAATTGCTTCTTGCTTGGTAAACAGTTAATATTTTCTAAGGTAGGGAGTTTAGGTTCATTTTATTTTCTGTTGCACAGAACGTGAAGTGCAATAATTTTTATCCACTATAAGAAGGAAAAGTTTTTGTACAGCTGGGACTTCATCTACTTGCCGCTAGAAGCGCTGAAGATAGCAATCTTGTTGTAGTTCAGCTACAGCTTCGCTAGATGGCAACACTGTTTTATCAGTACATCTTGTTTCTATACAATCAAAATTAAATTTATATTAATGACATATTTGTATTTATTTTGTAGAAAATATTATTTACAATGTCTGAAAGTGATTTAAGTGGCACGGTATTGAGTTCCCACCAAAATTAAATTAAAACTGAGTTGGTATCACTTCACCAAATTAAAAATTAAAACTGAGTTGGTATCACTTCACCAAATCAATTCACAAAATTAAATTAACTGAGTTGGTATCAACTTCACCAAAATTAAAAATTAAAACTGAGTTGGTATCAACTTCACCAAAATTAAAATTAAAACTGAGTTGGTATCAACTTCACCAAATTAAAATTAAAGTGCTTAAAGTGGTAAATAAAATTGCGTTTTAAATGTTTTACCTCAGCTCTTTTTACCGACTTGCTTCGTTTGCCAGTAAAAATAATCTCTTCGAGACATAAAAGTTCATTTCACAGCCTAGTAGTGTAATATGCTATTTTACTATGTACTAATTTTCCGGATGTCCAAAAGAAATGCTCTGCTCATAGGTACTAGTTTGTCTCTAAGGTATTACAAAACTAGGCTTATCTCTCATCCATCCATAATCAGCTCTGCCAAAACATTTTGCGCACACTTAAAAAACACAGTGTATGCGCTTTCTTGCTCATTAATCCTACTTTTTAACTTGATTTTTATTGCGGCAAATTTTTAATTTTTACTTAGATAACGACACCCCATTCGAGAATAATTTTTTACTGACCATTATTTTGGTTTTATGTTATTTTCCGCTGTTTTTTCAACTTTTTGGTCACTTAAAGTGGTCGTATCGACTTTAGACCGGGTTCATTTAATTCGGTGCCCAAAAAAACATGAATAAAGACCTTTTGAATGTGAACGAGTTAAGCAAACATCATATACATAAATATATATATATTATATATATATATATATATATATATATATATATATATATATATTATATATATATATATATATATATATATATATTAATTACCATTAAAAATTACCATATACCATACTGAAATGGGCAGAGTTTGTCCTATAAAATGTATTTTGTTTTGTTGGCTAGCTGCGCCTCGAAACTATTGAGGCTTATTTTGTACCTTCAGAACTACAATACGAGGTTCTCTATAGACAGCTGAACAATGATAACCTGTATGGTACCTCATAGAGGGGTTTTCGATTTTCCGCCACAAAACAATTTATAAACTTCTTATCCTTTTCTATGGGGATTTTATATAAACGGAAATGATATTTAAATTTATTTCTTTTGAAATTAATCTAAGAACATACAAGTTATTTAAAACGCATGAAAGTTTGACTTAAATGTTGAACAAATATAAATTAATTAAATTTTTGTCAAATCCCCCTTATAGTGACAGCATTGTATGGAAAATGAAAGCCAACAAATCAGTCAGTTTATCTTCAGCAGTGCTCCCAAATTCAAGAGTTTACTACAGCTGTCTATTCACGATTCAAAGAGATAGTTGTAAGGTTGACAATACCAATGGCGGGAAAACGAAAGGGTGATCAACATTTTGATTATGGGAGCCGACAAAAATTCTCCTTTTACTCCTTCATTGTTCGTTAATTGTGATAAATGAGTTAAAAATTAATAGAACGACCATCGGTCCTAAAATAATTGCCAATATGTCATAGGTAAATACTTCGATTATTCCAGGATTTAAATATAGAATCAGGCTCTTATCTCTACAGACTAGAATTTGTCTGATTTATGCCAGAAATAATAAAACCTAAACGGATAATTTAAACAAACATTTTACAAGTGAATTTATTGAGTTATTAATTATTTTAGTGTGTAAATAAAATTAGTTAATGTATTAAAACACCATTACGGTAAAAATCAGCTTGTTATCAGTTAATTTAAATACCTGTGACAACTAATTTAAACAATTTAATGCAATAAAAAGGTAATTTTGTGTGTTTGAGCAGACTAAATTTATTCAAAAGTAAAACACTATATTGTGATTTTCACCTCCTTATCACTCAATTCAAATATTCGTGACAACCCATTAAAACCATATTTTTCAATGAAATAGTGATTCTACTGAGTTCATTAAAGTCAATTAAAGTAAAGCTCTTTGAGAAAAAATTTAAAGAAATAATCGTCATAAATAAGAAAAACAAAAAAAAAACCCATAAGGACTTTAACACCCTTTCGTGATCAATTTCATATCAGCGACGGTGGCGTTACTACGGACTTTGAATCGCAAATCAGTTCATTAAATTAGTTTTATAGGACATTACAATCTGTAAGTTCTGTCTTAAAGGATATCTTAAATAATGTCTTGCTTGTTTATCTGAACTAAATGCCTACAATAGTTATGAGTGCCTTTCCTCCGATGTAATTTTTTTAAAACTATTGTTGATAATAACTGCTCATGATTTAGCTCCATTTATTCCAAAAACGAATTTACAAGCGATTAAAATTAGAGGTATAAATTGCGATTTAAGCCCTAAGGTGTTTAAAAGAAAGCGATGAATTTATCTTTAAGGTAATTAATTTAGACAACTTTTAACATGTCTTAAACCATAACAGTCATTTGGGAGAGACATTTTTAAATCTTGTAGTGTCAACTAAAGAGTTTAAAGACCCATTTAGAATTGAAGTTAAATTGAGAAAATTTATAGTTCATTTCAAGTTAAAAGAATCGGAATGTGAGTTGAAAAAAAGTTAAAAAGAATTTAAGATATAAGATCGTTCAGCAAAATAAAAAAAATTGATTCAAGTAACAAATCGGATCATAGGTCCTAAAATGAAGATCGATGATCTAATGTTGGGATGTTGGTGTTTTTTTTTAAATCGTCCCACCAGTTAATCAATTAGCAATGGGCAGGTAGTCGTGGCGCCGGTCGGTAGCTCGGCCTGACACGGACCATATAAAAAAAACTTGTTAACTCCTCGAAACATAGCCGTCTCTACGTCGTCGGGTATCTCGTATCAGAGTTCTTCCAACCTTTGTTTTCTACTCAACAAGATCTTTATCTAAGACCTTTCCTTTTAAAACGATCCGTTTAAAAATCTTGACAATTATCTATTGTCATTTTTTAAATGATTTAGGCGATCTTAACATCGGCATAAGATCAAATAAAGTTTATTTGTTTACATCTTTTTTCTGTGTAATGAAAAATAACTTTATTTTGGTTCCAATATTTAACCTATTTGCTTCATACTAAGGTTAGCAAATCTCAATAAAAATGTTTATCTTTCGTAAAATTTGTCACCAATTAACAGTTTACCAATGATTTTATTTACTTCTTACATCAGGTGTTTATGTAAAACACTTTTCTTACTCTTACGTGCTATTTTTCAAGATAGCTAACGATCGTAACTCGTCTTAAATATCATTTCTCGTGAAAGCTAAGAATCGTTACATGTCTTAAATATCATTTTTCGTGAAAGCTAAAGGATCTTAACACGTCTTAAATATAATTTCTCGTAAAAGCTAAGGATCTTAACTCGTCTTAAATATAATTTCTCGTAAAAGCTAAGGATCTTAACTCGTCTTAAATATAATTTCTCGTAAAAGCTAAGGATCTTAACTCGTCTTAAATATAATTTTTCGTGAAACCTAAAGTTAGTAACACACGTCTTAAATGTAATTTCTCGAGAAAGCTCAGGACCGTAACACGTCTTACATGTTATTGCTTATGAAAGGTAAGAATCGTAATAAGTCTTAAATGATATTTCTTATAAAAGCCATTGATCCTTAACATGTCTTACATTTGATTTCTTATATAAGATAAGAATCGTAACTCTTCTGAAAGAAGAACCGTAACTGTCGCAGACGGTAAAAAGCATTTCACCAACTTTTTTGAGGATGTAAAGTGCCTATTTTACAGCCGCCGATATTATTCGTCCAATAGTTTATGGCTTCTTGTAAGTGTTTAAATAGACATTTGCATAGCGACTTATAATGCAAAATGTCATATTTGTGCATAAGTGCTACAAAATCTTAATCTCACCAGCCCCATCGATGCCTATTGCCCAAAAAGCCGAAGGTCTCTTTTACTCTTTACATATTACGATTCCAATTATGCTGAAACGCGAGTAAAAGATAAAAATAGTGGGTGTCACATTTATTGCCATTACAATGCATCCGTCCTGTCAGAGGAGAAAGTAAAGCAGAGAGTAAATGTAGCGACAAATCTGTCAGTAATATCTTGAATAGTTTATAAAAGTAAAATATATTGAACACATATCATTCGTAAAGAAAATAAATGAGCCGCGCGATCAGACAGAATCTGTATCCTATGACAGTATTTTAGTGTATGCCTTGTCTGTAACAAAGTTGATAAATATCAATATAATATTTTCAGGTACAAATCCAATAAAAATAAATACATAAAATAGGGTGAATAAGTAACAATAGACTGTGCGTAGTATAATTAATATTTTAAGTAACGAGTAATTATTTACATACATAGATACACAAAATAGGTTTAGAAATTTAAAAAAAAAAAACAGTAATTCGAGCCAAATTTTCAATAAACAGTCAACCGGCATTTACAAGAAGAAAGATAAAAAAGAAATATTAAAAATAGGGGTGTAATATTTGACGGAGCGGCCGCGATGATACGGTGCCTTAAAGCGGATTATCACCACCCGTGTGGGGTCTCACCTTATATTTGGATTTACCGTAACCGAACTACACCGTTTATTTTCCGGTCGTAGTATCGTCACAAAAATATTAAATTGTATTCGAGGGAGAGAGAGCAAGTGAAGCGTTTTACGTACTGAGGTGACTCCTATAACATCTAAACCTCCTAAATTCTTGGATTTGACTTACACCTCTCCAATAGACCAATCCGTTCCGCATATATAGTTCTGAGATCATTTTACCACACTCGCTGTATCATAAAATATGTTTTATCTTTGAAAAAATAAATTAAAGCGGCGTGACACGATTAAACGCTTTAAGCTTGGTGCGACGACACGACGTGCTTTGGCATCGAGTCAACTTTTTAATCTTTTTATTGAATTATACGACATACAACAATTACAATTGTTACAAGTAAGGTTAGCGTGGCCAACAAAATTTATTAGTTTGATGAAACATTCTTTGTAGAAGAAACATAATGAAAGTGACTGTAATCCTCGGAAAGAGGAAAAAGTAAAGCATTTTTTATTATTAATGGTAAATAATGAATAAATAGATTAAATAAGTAAATTACATAGAAAGTGTTATGATCCGGACACTTGTCCGCCATATTTAGTTTTAGGGTTAAGAGGAGAGTGGGAATTACAAGATATTTTGTTACGTTAATTTTCAAGATTAATAAATGTGTTCTGTTTCTTTAATAAATGTGTGTTTTGTTTTATTTAGTTAGTTTGTGAAGACATAACAATTGGCGTAGTCGGTAAAACATAACGGAATCTATGGCAATATGTTAGCCGAAAGAGCTAATGCAAGAGAAAGCATATGTGTGCTTTTATGAAAGCATCTTTGTGATGGTTTTTTTCTTTAGAAAAAAATCGCTACTAGGATAGGTGTCATGGTGGGAGTCGAACCTCGGACCATGACACAAATCCGTTATACACACACACAACACACTATATATATATATATATATATTATGTATTTCTTCTTCACGAACTCTATTAAAAACCAGGTTGTTTTGTCATTAACCCGTTAATCAACAGGATAATTATTCTTTTAAAAAATAAAGAAAAAAATGAGTTACGAGTAGTGTTAATAATTATTGATTAACTGCATAAGTTATAAAGCGTAAACTGGAACCTTAAGGTTCCAGTTTCCATTTCTTGCTTAAGCAAGAAATGGATTGTCAAGCACGGAAACACGCATTCCAAAGGAAATTCGCCTGACATGCGGATCACCACCCAGAATTATATATTTTTATGTCTGAAACAAGCTTTTGTTTTAAGCTTTGTTTTAAATTTTTTGCACAATTATGGTCTAACTTAAACTAAGCCTAAATAAAAAAGATTTAAAGAAGCTTATTTCTCCGCTTATCCGCTTCACGAAGAAAGTTAAATTGCTAAATTACAACTATAAATAAACTATAAATATCAAGATACTAACTAACAAGAGAACACAAAGAAAACTTGAAATGAAACATATAAAGAAAAAGCATAAGCCAACATTGAATTCAATACCAATAATTTGCTCTTGTAACTAAAATCCAAGTTATTTTTATTAAAACACAAAAAAGAAGGTGAAATTATTCATGGCGAGGGAAATAAAAAGCCGAAATAATACCCCAGATAAAGGAAAATAGATAAGGAGTTATACAAAAGAAAACTAGTGTCAAGTTTTGCCTTCGAATCCCCGAGAGGGGAAACTCCGGAATTTATAGTAACGATTTTCTTTGGACTATATAAATATGGTTTGAATCAGGGTGATTTAATGGGGGCTAATAGATACAGTCCTGCGTTTTAGTTCCGGTGGCCTTTTTTTCATTTTAAGTCGACCAAATATCAAGTAAAAACATAAATCAGAAACCACAATAAGACCCCGAGTCGATTTGCCACACTACTTTGTGGTATTGACCTTCTACGTCCATTCAGATAAAAACTTATACATTTGTCAATTTACTGATTAGTTTTCAAACTACGGTCGTTTTTATTGTAAAATCCACCCTTTTGTGATATTTTATGGGTTTTTGAGCTGAATATTGGACACGGTTTATTTTCCGGTTTAAGCAGGTTGTTATCCTTTTTCTAAAACGCTTAACATTATTTGTTTTTATCTTTTAAAAATGACATAAAAGTACGACTGCTTTCATATCTGCAATTATGGAAAACTTTGTATTGGTTCGCTCTATTATAATTATAATACCAGTTCAAAGCCTTGCGCTAATCAGGGATAATTTTTGCGGGAACTGACTCAGGTGGCACTGAACTGTGGCGAGAATAGACAGCTGAAGTACATTCTTTAAAATGGGCAGCACTGACAGGTGATTCATTTTCCTTCATTTTCCAAACAATGCCGTAATACGGGGATTTGAAAAAAAATAATTCATCTAAATTTGTTTAATATTTAAGGCAAATTTTACGCGTTTAAGTTAAATTAATTATATTATTAAACCTTAATAATATAATATAAGGCAAACCTTATATTAATTTCAAAAGGAATAAACTCTGTAATATCATTTTTCATTTATAAAAGTTAGCTTTTATCAATGAAAAATGTAAAAAATAGGATTAGTTAAAAATTAATAGTAGCGGGAACTCGAAAACCTTCTCATTAGATAGGCAATAGGTTACCTTCGTTGAGCTGTCTATTGATTTGAACAATCATGTGCCCGTAGCCAGCCAAAACTTGTAGGGGGGGGGGGCGAAACCAATCTTAGAGGGGGGCGATATTCACACTATTAGGGACTAAAAACTACTTCGTCAGAGGGGATAAAACTTTTTTCAGGGGGCTATGCCCCGTCTGCCCCTACCTGACTACGGGTCTGGTATAACCTGAGGTTCGACCCTCCACATTGACCGCGCCAGAATTTTTTTTTAGAAATAAGCAAATTATAACTATAACTTTTAGTAAAAGACCAGCTACAAATGAATAACTTTAGACATTGTGCAATTAAAATCAATCAAGTAAACTAATCGGCTAACAAAAAACAAACCATTATAGAAATAGACTTTGTGTCGAATTTCTATGTCTTTAGAGCCTCAAAGTGTCATTATAAAAGAAAAACCAAAAATGTGTGTTGAAAATTTAAACCAGGATTAAACCCGGATTATCCGTTTCAGGTATTTTTAAGACCTCCCAAGTGGTTTTTACAAAGTTGTTTGTCTGTGTGTGTGCGTCTCGACGTTTGTATGTGTGTTCGTGCCGATTATAATCGTAGCTTACAAAGTATTTAGGCTACCCGATTTCGTTTTAGAATAATAACTCGACTTTATTATGAATAAATAATTAGGCATACAATAATTATATTAAACTTCTATTTACACTTTTACGGTACATTAAAATGTAGTAAAAATAGTAAAAGCGATCGGCTTTCATGAGACTAGTTTAATAAAAAAAAAATTAAATTTAAAAATGCCATCTGTGCTAAAATATGAGGATTGAGCGGTAACTCCAGTTATTAATATAAATCTAAGCAACGAGACAATGCGAATTTTAATTTTCGTTCTAATACAAAAATGATGTTGAATGTTTTGAGATTTGAAGCTATAACAAATCTTTCTTCGCTTAAAAGACTAGAAAATAAAAACCTATAATTAGAACAGACTTTGTTTGCCTTTTTTTATTTATTTTTAATTTATTTCTTTTATTTTATACAAATGGTATGGTTGGCGTTAGGTTCGGCGCCGGGTGGGCAAAGAATAGACAGTAGACTCGTGGTTCGTGATCAGAGTTTCCGATACCGGAGAGGGATAAGAGAAAGAGATTTTGTGTAGGTTTATCCTTCGGTGTCCTGGGGGTCCTAATGAGTTTAGCGGTAACGTGATCTCCTTCGTTAGGGGAACAATTCAATAAGGCAGAGCAAGCGGGGGCACCCTCATTGAATTTGGCAAACCTTAAAACTTCATTTGAATGTGTTGCCGGCATTACCTTAATCAGCGTCTTTTTAATCAGACCCGCTCCTGTTAGGACCGGTTAAGAATTCTCTTAAAAACTCCCGACATCTGTGGGCAAGGACCTAAACAACCAAAGAATTATCCAGTTCATCTAGAATTAAACCTATCTGATTTAACAGTTTAAATTCTACCGAGCTTTTTCATTGGGGTTTTGAATTAACTTTTAAACAAAACCTTCACAATTTCTAAAAGTTAAATTCTAAAATTCTATTCATGTTTCTAATTTGTAACTATTGGGCAAGTAAGGTAGCTTTTAACTTCTGTACCTACTTGATTTAAAGGACTGGTTGTCTGATTCCTGACGATAAAATCAATATAAAGGAACAAGCAAAGTCTTGTTTTGGTGTTTATAATTTTATAACACTACTTGATTATATTATACCAATTATGATTTTTTTTTAATTTCCTCATTTATACCCTAGGTATATAGGAAAAGTATTGTGTTTGCAAAAAAATTCCGGGATGTCACCGGAATTATCCGTTTCAGGTTCAGGTGTTTTTAAGGCCTCCTGAGTGGTTTTCAACAATTTGTCTGTCTGATTGTGTGCCTGTGTCTGTTATCATCGTAGCTCCTAGTGTATTTATGCAAGAGAGTTGAAACTTTGTACAAAAATTAGTCTATACGTGTAGTTCTGATATGTGTGTGAAAATCATAAAACGCGGAAAAATTATACGATCGGATTAAGATTTGGCACGCATGCCATGAAAAAGACTATGTGTGCCACAATACTTTTCCTATATACTTACAGTATAAATAAGAAAATTGGTCGCTTTTTTGATTTTTTTAAATAGCAAGGTCAAATTTGGGCTAACTTTTAGCGAATTTTCATAACAAAATTTAGTTTTCAAAAGTACCTGGTTTGATAATATTAAAATTCTTCATACTAAGTTCATCAAAACATTTATGTGAAGTAGGTTTAATCTACATAATCGTATTAAGGCGCCATTGCTTTTAACACAAATAACATAAAATCAATACAATTGGCTGTTTCTAACTCATATGATACTATCTGATAGGTTTATTTTTTTTTATTAAGAGCCAATATTAATTTTATTATGAACTTCTCTAGTGCAAAGCCATTTAGTTATAATGTTACTAAATAGCTCAGTCACGTTACCTTAACTAAAATCATTCTTCGCATACCAAGAACTCTTCTTAATTAAAGCTCTAAAAATCATTCTCTAATAAACGAAATTTGTTGTTAGAAACTAATAAACCCATAAAGAAACCTCTAGATCTACCATTCCTGCCATTTTCCCTAATGGTATGTAGGAAACATTGGCAGGAATGGTAGATTTAGCGGAAACTTATGTTGACATTAAGTTTCAAATCCAACGTCCAATCATATAACTCGTGCCAAGTTTTCCGGCCGTTATATAGGAAACATTGGCAGGAAATGTATATCTAGTAGAAGTGGAAACTTATATTTGCATTGATTTTCTAATTGAACTTCTTATCATATAACTCCAACCAAGTATTCTTGCCATTATACAAGGAATATTGGCAGGAATGGTAGATCTAATGGAAACTTATATTGACATTGAGTTTCAAATAGACCTTCCTATCATATAACATCTAGACAAGTTTTCAACTGTTATAAGAGATTCTACCAATTTGCGTTAGGACACTAGGAGAATAAAGAATCTAATTTATCATTGACCGCGCTCAATGCTGCCTTAACTTTTATGATCCAGAAAACCCATAGATATACTTGTCGTATTAAACAGTGGCGTATCTAATGGCCCACAATGTGGGGTGACCCCAGCGGTTAGGGACCCCAAAAAGATATAGTAAAAAAGTAAACCTACTAATAAAATAGGTTTATGCCCCAGCAGAGTTTAGCATAGTCTGTCCTGACAGCATTAAGTCGTGGGCTCCTTATAAGAGTTGTATACAATCTCTTCACCTAAAAATGGGGCTCTGCATTTTAACATAGTATAGTCTTTCTTAAGATTATCAAGTCGCAGGGCCCCTTAATTGAATTTTTTTATCATTTACCAAAAAATAGGGCTCCGTTTAATATTAATATAGTCTTTCTTAAGATCGTCATGTTACGGAGCCTCTTGTTTAGGTTTTATACCATCTCTTTACCTAGAAATAGGGCCCTATTCAATCTTAGTATAGTCTTTTTTAAGGTCATCAAGTCACGGGCCTCCTTGGTAAAGTTTTATAGAATATATATTCCTAAAAATGGGGCCCCGTTTAATCTTAGTATAGTCTTTCTTAAGATCATCAAATTACGGGCCCCCTTGGTGGAGTTTTATATCATATCTTTACCTAAAAATAGGGCCCCGTTTAATCTTAGTATATTCTTTCTTAAGATTATCAAATTACGGGCCCCCTTGGTGGAGTTTTATATCATATCTTTACCTAAAAATAGGGCCCCGTTTAATCTTAGTATATTCTTTCTTAAGATTATCAATTACGGGCCCCCTTGGTGGAGTTTTATATCATATCTTTACCTAAAAATAGGGCCCCGTTTAATCTTAGTATATTCTTTCTTAAGATTATCAAATTACGGGCCCCTTGGTGGAGTTTATATCATATCTTTACCTAAAAATAGGGCCCCGTTTAATCTTAGTATTCTTTCTTAAGATTATCAAATTACGGCCCCCTGGTGGAGTCGGGCCCTTTAATCTTAGTAGATGGAGTTTCATAGAATATATTTAAATAAAGCCCCACGGAATTTTAGTATAGCCTACCTTAACATCATCAAGTCACGGGGCCCCGCAAGGTGTTGCAGGAATAAAATTAATCACTTATAACTTCTGAGGACGAACGAAGCGAATCTGAAGTAGGAAGGATGATTATATAAATTATATATAACCTATATATAAGATTATACTGGTAGACTGAGTTTTGTACAAAGTTTCAACTCTCTAGCATAAGTTCACTGGGAGCTACGATGATAACAGACGCACACACACATACAGACAGACAAATTAGCGATAACCACTCAGAAGGTCTTAAAAATGCCTGAAACGGATAATTCCAGTGACACCCCGGTTTCGGATTTTTCGCAAACACAATACTTTTCCTATATACCAACGGTACTAATAAGGAAACGTAAAAATTAGAGAAAAACTATCGTGATTTGTCAGTCAATATGTCTTTCACCCAAAATACGAGAAATGACATTTTACTTTTGTTGTGAGTACATGATTTTACCTTGAGAACGAAGAAAACAAACCCAAATGTATTATTATAAACAAACACTTACCTATTTATCTTAAATTATATAATTTAAAACTAAATTAACAACCTAATTCACATTTTTAAAAAGAAACTCGAAGTTTTAAACAAGAAATGTGCAAGAATATCTAATACTGGAGTGATCTTAGAAATTATCAGCGCTACCAACTTAAATCTTCGTAAAAATCTGACTAAATAGAGATTTTCCTTTAAAATAACCTTGACCAGAATGTAACAACACTTTATCATGAAGAGATATTTTTACTAGATAGGTCCATCCGGTTAAATGATCAAACATCGAAAAAGTCATAGAGATATCATTACTAGAGGGGCCCTATAGGTTAAATTGTGAAATATCGAAAAATTAACATGACCACCTTCGATTATAAATACAATCAAATAATCAGTACAAAATTACAATAAATTATATAGGATAATGTTAAAAATACAAATCAAAACACAAACAATGTGCGGTTATTTATTTTAACCTTAAATCATTCTTGAAGGAGGTCTCAATGAGGTTACACAGAGCCCCTGAGAGCCCCAAAAATATGTTTCAGGCCTCTCAATGTATTGAGATAGGTTACGCGCCCTCTAGTATATATTATCCTATGATATATATATCTCTATGGAAAAAGTAGCCTAAACACATTAGATTATTATTATAATTAAATAAACAGTAAAAATTACCGTAATTTATACAATAGAACGTTTGTAATACAAAACACAAAAAGTGAACGAAACCCCGACAATTGATTTATTATGACCGTAACCAACTTACCCATTGTAGTAAGTTACAATGGGGCTACACAAAGCTCCTGAGAGTCCAATAAAGATGATTCAAGCCTATTTATGGATCATAGGGTATGATCCCTTTAGTAATACATCTCTAAGTGACCAGGTTTTTAAAACAGCGGTATTATAACTAGAAAGGCCCTATTGGTTGAATTTTGTTTTGAATTTTGGATCAGAATGAAATAGTTTAAAAAAAATCAATATAAAAGTACAGCATCCTATAGCTTATGAAATATTTATCACGTCATTAACTGCAATAATTACCCCGCAATACTTTCATGCATTTATTAAACGTCGAACACTAATTGGATCGAGTTGAAACATATTATAATAAAATAACGTTCAACATTTTTTTTATCACCATTAGTGTTTATTTTCACGTTTTATATAAATTTATGTAAACAAATCACAGTTTTTGGCTAATACATCTGGAAAGCCGTTTAAATTGTAGTAGTCGGTATGCCACTTACAAAGATTAGTAATGCGACAATCTACAGGACAACAACAATGAGGCAACAAAGCGGCCACAGGGAGACGGGAGTCGCGATTCGACTCCTAGCGCCAACGCTGCGTACCTGCCGAATTTAGAATGTACCCACAAGTTCAAGTTATCCGACATCAAACTAGTGCGTTTAATTAATAGAATGTCAAATTGTTTTTCTCGTAGTCACGCAATTAGTAACGATTCTTTAAAATAAAAATTAACAAGGGTGTAGAAAAGGGAGAGGGCTCCCCCTCCCTCTATAACTACATCCATGACTATAAACATTGCTTAATTGATAGACGTGCCAAAATAATTAATTGTTTACCCAATTTATGTAAAACCCCACATTTACATTACATTTTACTAGTCTAGCAAGTAAAAATAAATGTTAGAATCATAACGACATGTTATGAACCAATAACATATTTTAAGGTACAATCCTTACTTTTGCCAATAAAGAACTTGTTTAAAAAAAAGGTACAATCCAAGGCCTTAAAAAAGTATAGAAGTAAAAAGCAAGAGAAGAGCTAGGAATATGAAGGGTCCAAGTGATGGACAACTAATGAATTCTAACGGATTTCTTATGAACTAACAAATGTAATCGCTTTAGCTTACAAAAAATTCCGCTAGAATTCTCTCAAAGCTACCTCGTCAAGAATACAATTCAAAAGCCTACTTCAAAGTCTTGTGATTTCACTTGATTTATTAAATACTTTCCTTACTTAAAATAATTCGTTTGTTTAAAAATTATATTCATTTTTCATTAAATCATAATTAAGATTTAGTTTCAAATTAGGATTGTGATTTTCCATTATTTCAGTCAGATTCCTTTGAGTTTTAAAATAAGTTTAAGTCAAATGTTCTGCCAAACTAATTGGCCGTGAATGCTGACAAAGTAAACCGTGGACAAGTAATTAAAAAAACGGGTATGGGGTACCTCAGAACTTTTCCTCGGCACATGGGGTTCCCTACGCTCATCCTCACAATACTTAGAACTTGCTTCGCTCGTCCCAGAATATAAAGTCACCAAATTTACCCTGCAACACCTCTTTGGACTCGCCTGGCTCATCCTTGGAATGTTAATACTTTCTTTTTATTCTCTCAGCTGTCACACCCATCCAGGCACTGTCTTCTCTCAATACTGCTTAACTTCTGTTATCGAACAAAAACCGTAAATATACAGTTTTTACGGCGTTTAAAACGAAACTTAGTGAATTTGGAATTCATATCAACAAATCAGAGTTAGCACTAAGTATTGATATAAATGTACAGATGATTATTTTTTGTAATTTAACAGTCATATTCTTTATTTTATGCCTAAATATTCATAATAAACCAAAAAAAAAAACGGGTACGGGGTACCTCGGAAGTTTCCCTTACCATATCGAATTATTAGTCTTTTTTGGGATGATGTTAAAAATACAATTCAAAACACAATCTATGAGTTGGAAGCCGAAATCAACTGATTTATTATAACCTTAACTCACTCTTGAAGGATGTTCCACAGAGCCCCTGAGATCCCCAAAATCATAGAGATACTATTACTAGAGGCCCTATAGGGTCCATTTTAAAACATCGAAAAAGTAACCTGACAAATGCAGTTTCTTTTTGACTGGTATTTTGTGACAGGATCTTCTCTATTGTTTGTTATTGATTAAATGGCAAATCAATTTAATCCCCTAATCAATATTCTTAGAAGTGGTTATTTGGACATGTTTAATGTTATTCTTACCTTGTATGAGGGTATTAGGGTATTAAGTTATAACTCCTAAGAAGTAAAAAATTTATAACTTTAAAATAGGCTGGCACTAAGGGAGTTAGAAATAAAGAGTGAAAAACACAAACTTGATAGGCTTCTCCAATTCGTAAACGTGTCGAACAACGTAATCTAATAGTAACAGTGGGCATACGATTTTGACTTTATGTTCAAGTTCTTTTATGCCTCAGTGACCAAACCTTGTCGCTACTGTTTTTCAAAAAAATAGTGGCTTAAAGAATAATGGAGTTAAAAAGTATTGGAGACCCACATAATGTCTAAAGCGCTTAATGCCAACATATTTTAAATCTAAGTCCTTTTTTATGATTTATTACGTAAAACTTCCAAGGAAGGTAAGACAACATTAAACACGTACAATTAATCATTACTTAATGATAAAGAACTGAAATCATGTGTTTTGAATAAGTGGACGATAAAACAGATGCTGTAGTGTTACGACTGTCCGTGTTAGTAAAGTGGGGGTTGGCGAAAGTTTTTTTACATGAGGAAGGTACGATAGACTTTTTCCCAATAATGTAAGTTCCTTGGCCTTTTGCGGCAAAACTAAGAACCAATCCGTGACATCATGTTGTTATTTATTTTTCATGTTTTTTTTTTTAAGATCTTTATTAATATTTAGTTTTACTCATTAATTGTCTAGATCGTATTTTTCTGACAAAAACTGCATAAAATATGCAGTAAGATACGTTAAAAATAAACTGGCATTACATAAAAAAACCATATCAGTATTTTTTTAAATATATGCTCTCTTTTACTAAAACGGGTATTGTAGGTCCTACCCGTGATGTCATTTTGGCATCACGGTCATTCTAGAACTCTTAAAGATTAACTCACTATAATAATTGATTTACTCATTAAGGCATAATGAAGTGCCAAAATGGAAATTTTAATGGCCTTATTAGGCCACTAGGTTTTACTATTAGGGCATCGATGTATTTAACTCAGGTTTTACCAAACCATGATGTTTCTGCTATCATCAATGCAAAAAAGTAACGATACTTACTTATACTTTAACTTATTAGGTATACAATACTACTATATTACTTACTTATACAATTAATGTCATGAATGTGACCTTTAATACATCAAAACGTGGTTACATTAATCACCACCATCTTACTTTTAAACAGGGTTTCTTTCAAGGGAGTATTACTCCCACCCCCGGAGCAGTGAAAAATAAAGCAGCCTCCTAATAGTAAAAATGTGTCTACCATTATTATTTGGTAACTATTAAAAATATTTACAATAACCATAAAATATTTGGGTTAAAATTTAAAAATATTTCTTTCTTGTAGTTTTAAACAAAAATGTATGATATACGTCAAACAATAACTAAATAAAAAATTACCGGAATATATAGATATTAGTATCAAATTTAATGCAGAATGCAGTTTCCAAAATTGGCCATATTACAGTGTCCCATAACTTAACTTTTCAATATTACTAAACGTAGTCAACAAATTTATTGGTGGTTATTGCTAATAGTTACGAAAATATTAATGGTAAATTTGAACTCGCAAGAGACAATGTACTGGAGGTGGTCTCTACCTCCAGTAAATTGACTCTTTAGCTTGAGAGGCTATTTTCATAAGTATAAGACCATGTTTTAGCCTTATTTTTAAAGGATTTATTGTTGCTGCGTCTAAAATGTTTCACCCTGTATATACCCATGAATGGTACCTCGATTTTAATATGTTATTTATTTAAAATTATTATAATGTTACTTATTGTAAATTATTGTGTCCAATTTTAAATATTTTTAAAGAATGCTAAGTATTTTATTAATATTTCTTTTATTTAAATAATTTTATAAATAATAATACATAATATCTTTGATAAAGTTATATTTGATTTGATCTACGTAGGGAGGAATTTAAACCTCTCTTATTATCACTGGGCTTTAACATTACTGCTGCACTCCCCCCCCCCTCGGTCAACACTTTTTACAATAGTGTACTTTTTACAATTTTAAATTCATGAAAAAGGGTTAAATAAACGTAACAGTTTAGTTGGTTATTAAAAATTTATTTAAAATGTTTAAAACACTCATATTTACTTTTTTTAAAAAATATAATAATAATATTACAAATAAATAAAGAGAAATAAATAAATGTAAAGAGGATAATTAAGTAGTTTATACAAAATATAAAACAAACAATGTTATTACAAATAAAATTCTGCCAATATTGGTCTGTCTGACCTTCTCAAGGTAAATTTTTACATCAAACTGTGACAATTTATTAATCCTACTATATTAGGTCATGAACAAATTGCAATTAATGACATGCAATACATAACTTTCTGAGATCAATGATGATAATGACAGCAATTGTGCCTCATGGCATATTACTTTGTTAGAATACATATATTAGAATTGAATTCAGGAATCCCTCAAAAGTTCATGGAGTCAAGCAGAGTAAAATGTCCTTCTAGGTTTTCAGGTAATTTTTGTTTAAGTTCGGTTATATTGTGTTCTATATAACCACATGTAATCTCTTTCTAGCGCAGAAAGAACATTGAAGATATATTCCAACTACAGTCAGGTCCTTCTTAGTTCTTAACAGGCTACTAAAGGGAATAGCGATGTTTTCATACTTTCTTATCGCATATATTGTAGCATAGGATTTTGTAATCTTTTAAATAGAGTTACATGGTTTAAGCAAATCTGTCTTCATAATTATTAGAATGAGCGCTTTTTCTAAATATTCAGAAAAAGGTGCCCGAAACCTAAATACAGTAAGATTGGCATAAATATTTGCATAATTAAGTTTAACTATTAGAAAAGAACTGAAAATAATTCAAAGAAGAAAAGAAAAAATTGAAGACTAAATTAAAGAAAGATAAACACTTTATGTTTTTGAAATTGATATGATTAAAACCCAATGCTCAATTTTTTCAACAATAAAAAGTAATCAGTAAAAACAACTAACTGAAAACGAAAACGATTAACTTATATAGATGACACTAGTATTTATTTTTTCTAGCATTAGAGTGCTCATGCCTTTACTATAATAATTAATCACTTATACATGAAAAACATCTCATCAATAAAATATTTATTGTTCATTTATATTATAAAAACCAGCGGAATGCAAAAATTATTGGTAGATTTTTTAATGGAGTACAGACATGATTAAAGACAGTTTTGGTCATTTAAGCACCCACCATACAATTTTCAGGATCAAAACCTAAACATTAGGTAACTAAGACCTAACCTAGATGCGTTTACAATACGTAAATATTAATATCAGATTTACTCTACAAGAGGCAGAACAGTTTAATATCCCAAACAGACCTGAATCATACAAAATTTACATAGACAAAAACAAACTCATTAAAATGCATGTCCATTTCATTTGTCTGACTATTAATAAGCATTTTTTTAATTTTCATAAAATATTTGATTTACCTATTATAAAAGCAAAATACCTAAATATAATAAATAACAAAAGTATAAAAAGCACTTAGAGAAATAAAATAGTTTGTTAATTTATCTTATTTACAAAACACATTAATATCTCCATATATTCCACATACACAGCCAAGGCAGAAAATAATATTATAATTTTTAATGGTTTTCAACAACAAGCAAGTGGCAGAAACAAATGAATATTTTTATCTTTTCAGTAAAGAATGAGTACTCATAGAACAAAACTATTAGTACAATAAGAATAGACACAAAAATATTTCTTATACAACCTTAACAAAGATTTCGGCATATTTGTTTAAAAGGGTAAACCCCGATTTAGTAATGAACATTGATTGAAAAAGCAAATGTTCATTATTAGCAAAAAAGAAAATGTTTGGAATTTTCCCTTCCATTATTGTCAGTTCACAATGGACTTCCGATTTTAACCTTCCACAAAAGTTATAAAAATATTTCACAGAAGCATGCACTAAATTATTGTTCACATAAAAAACATATATTCCACATACACATTTTTGTTACTGTAATGTTAATATTTTTGAGCATATAGCTTTTTTGAGGACATAATATAATATTAAGTATATATATATATATATAATATATATATATATATATATAATATATATATATATATATATATATATATATATATATATATGCTCAGTTAGTCCTCCCTTTCAATAAACCACCTTCCTCAGCATGACCCCAACCTCATAAGCAGTTAATTTTTCAGTACAGAAAGGAAAATACTAAAATATGTTTTAGTCTTGGATATGTAATATGTAATCAGAAGTTGGAATAGTTAGCCACTGTGGACCAGCCCTTATTAATAACACCATTATAGAATAAAAAAGTAATCTCCTAATAGTTTATTTGAACCTCCACCATATACTTGTTGAGAAAACTACATTCAGTATATCAGAGATATAATTTATAATGGTAATAAGTTAATTGTAACAAAAAAGCAAGTATAATTTACGATTAATGAAATAAATACCTAAAAAGTGTGATTTTAAAATTCACTGTATAGAATAAGACCATAAAAGCTTCATTCTTTTGTTAAATCTTTAAAAAAATGACTGACTTAATCTTATTACTGATCAAATTTTATATTTCTTGTTATTACAAAAAAAAAATGCAAGCGACTTCCTAATATATAAAGTATAACAAATAAAAAAAACCAAAAAGTTTGCACAGTAAGCAAAAGTTTTGAATACAGTATATTTGATGAGTTCTATGAGAAATCCTCTTCTTATCTGATTTTTGGTTAATTTGAATAACATGGCTGTTTTTTAACAGCCAATAAGAGCCTTTCATTCTGGAGATGTAACTATTGGCATATTAAACTTTTAAGGCAATAATCTAAAGCACTATTTGAGTTGACTTATACATTTTAAAATAGATATACGTAATCTTGTAGCTCGTCCTCCAAGGGCCATGCAACTAATTTCACATTTCCCTCACCAAATTTTGAAGTGATGACACTCAACAACTCCCTACCTTTCCTCCCTCTGGACACCTATCTAAAATACTGCATTTAGAACACTAAATTTATTACCTATTGAAATACATAACAGGAGGAATGTTTCAGGAGTACCAACAAGACTCCTAGGAAGTAAACTCATGTACGTTCAAATTAACATTTTTTTTCTTTTGGAAAATATCACATAATTAAGGTAATTTTGGAACAACTCTTGGTAACTTTAAATATATATCATTTTGATACTACCGAATTTTGCAAAACATGAATAGTTGACACATATGTGTCAACTTCAAAAATGCTTACTTAAAAAAATAACTGTTAGGGAAATCGCAATTAATTCTAAAAATGTTGATACCAATATTGTCATATTCTGATGATTTTAATAAAAAACTTAAGATGTATGTTTAGCAACAGCTAGTTGAAAAAGTACCGGAGTATGTTGATATTGGTATCAAAACTCTTAGGATTCAATGCAGTTTTTAATATAGTA
Organism: Microvelia longipes; assembly: GCA_018340805.1. Lineage (NCBI taxonomy): Eukaryota > Metazoa > Arthropoda > Insecta > Hemiptera > Veliidae > Microvelia > Microvelia longipes. The sequence continues at coordinate 14,605,678 of JACMZG010001893.1, forward strand.
TGTTTCAAATAAACTTTTAAAAGTTATCAATCGTGTAGACAAAATTGCCATATTTGGGTGATAGTTACCAAAAAATAAGTTGCCTATGTTTTGAACTCACATAAGATGAATTAAAGGGAGTATTGAAAGTCTAGGAGCATGTGAAATTTTCTACCCAATATATTTTAATATATCTGCTATTGGAAACTTTTTTAAACATTAAGGCAGTTTAGTATCAAATAATACTTTTCAATTTAAGAATAAAAAATAGAAAGAAAAAAGTGAAATTATTTACTGAAAAATTTCTTAAGACTATATAAAAAATCTCTAAACATACTTATTGTTTTACAGTCTATACAACATGAATAGTGTTACAAAAATATAAATATATGCTCTTATCTATATAGATCTATGTACAAAAAAGAACTTTACAAGGTTTAATCAAACCAACAAGTTTATAATAGTTTTCTACAAAGAAATAATTCAAGTCAAAGAAAATAAAACATCAAAACTATATGTTATCCCGTTTAAAGCAAGATTTAGGAATAAAAATAGTGTTTGAAATCACTATTACAACTCTATTAAAAAGAGAAATAGTTTAAACTATTTTGCAATTTAAACAGTTTTTGTCTATAGTCAGCTGTAATCTATTTTCTAGAGTAGTTGCAAGATTATAATCAGCTAAAAGGTTACAACTCATTGCACCTTACATTACTCTTCTTGATGTTTGTTATACCCGGAGGATAACAGTATTTTGTTTGTGAGTCTGGCTTTGCATCTAGGGTTTTCATTTTAACACTAAAGACAAAAATAATATTTTTGAGCAGTTATAAACAGTTATTCAGTAAAAGTATAAACAGTCCGGAGTTATTACCATTCCATAGTACAGAAATAGATATAAAATATCTTACAATATGATTCAGAAAAAAAGATCAATGAGATAGAAGTGGTTGTTTCCCAATATTATGTCCAAACAGTCAGATTACGATAAAACTTATAATCTTTTACGTACACTGCAACTTCTTTTTTTTGTGTGTTTAATCTAATCATGTCATAGACTTCCTAACATTAGAAAGTAGTTAACGACAAAAGAATATTACAATTGATAGTTTTCGTAATGTATATAACCCAGCAAGATAACGTTTCATAAAATGAATAACATCAATGTAGAAGTACATACTTCTACATTCTACTTAGTTGCTTACTTACTTGTTAGCTGGAGGCTAACAAAAAAAGAAACTCACAGTATCAAGTATAATTTTTGCAACCTACTTTATATCTTAGACATTGCAATTCATACCTCCCCAGATAACAACAATAGCATATTTTACAGAATTTTCGATCAAAAGAAAGTAACAAATGATATTTTTTTAGTATATGTATTAAAAATAATTTAAATATACATATAATCAATTAATGAGATTATAAAAGTATATACATAGCAATATATTATGAATACAACAGATATACAATTAAACCTTATTACAGACTAGGCATTTCATAAGAATTGAAATAAGCACATGACGATCTATAAATTATCCTGAATGTTTTGAAAGATTTAGTGGAGTGTCTGTAAAAATAAAAAGATAAATTAGTCATAAAAGAAAAAAAGCATAACTATTTAAAATAAAAAAATCGGGTAAGGGGCACCTCGGAAAGTTTCCTTATTACATCAGCGTCACTCCGCTCATCCTCCCTGCTTCGGACTCGCTTCCCTCGTCTTCAAATAGTAAATGCATCCATATCTTTCTCAGCAGTCACCTATACAGCACTGACTACGCTCAATGCTTCTTAATTTTTATGAACCAACAAAAATCATGGGTATACTTGTCGTATTAAAACAAAACTTAGTGTACTTATTTATTAGGTAATAATATACACCAATTTTCAACTCAATTGGACCATTTTCTAAATTTATAAAAAACACACAATACTTTTCCTATATACCTACGGTATAAATGAGGAAAAGTAAAAATTTAATAATAAGAAAAAAAAATTATCTAACTGTGATTATCGGTATGGAAAATTTAGAAGTGGTATGAGTGAGCATATACCAAACAGTCTGGGCTATATCTTTCCAAAAGCTAAGCTGTGTTTTAACCTTTTCAAAAATAAAGGGATGCAAGCAAAAATCCGTAACTATATAAAGGTTTTGACAAAAGTTAATTCATTCAAAGGTAAATCTTCGGTATATGGTGCACTTTGTTATCAATACTATATATCGATATATTTTTAGTTTAGAGATATGACGTAGGATTAATCGATATATGCCTTTTCTTTTGTTACGCGTATTTTGTGTTTGTTATTTTCAGGTTTTTTTACTATATTTTTGTTGTTAATGTTTTCATTTATTTGTTGTTTGGTTTTCTTTAATGTTTTAACTATAATTAATAAATTAACGACGCTGCTTACCTTTTAAGTGCTCAGTTCTCGTTTACGTGTTGCGTAACTAAATCCTTAGTTCGAGGGGGATAAACCATTGTTATCCCCCTCAGGAAGGGATAATTTAATATAAAATGTGATAAAAATATAAACAATCTTTAGTATTGGTTAAATAATCATTATTTCATTATTCTACTGCTAAGGTCGGGGATGGTAGAGATGGAGAAACATAAACATCTGAAGACGGGGGTGTAGTTTGGGGGGACACGGTATATATCGATACATGGTTACAAGGAGAGTTCGATATATATCGAAATAGGACGTTAATAAAAAGTGGCACCGTATACCGAAGTTCAGCCCATTCAAATTTATTTGCAATATTAAGCAAGAGTTTATTTATTTTAGTTCGATTGTATATTTTTACATTGTTTGCTAAGGATTAAACTCTTAAATATCATTCTCCATTTTTTTTGCCCAGATTAACCACGTCAACAACTTGGCCCTTAGCGGTAATCACTCCATCCACCCGCGGTTTTAATTCGGGTGTGCCTACCAACTAACCCTGATCATTCTCCATTGATAAATCAGTATGTAGGGAAATCCCTATAACAAAAATTATGGTGCTCAGAAAGTGTTAAAAAATCTTAATTAAATTGGCCTTATATCCACAAGGCTATACACAAATCCTGTTCTGGCCAGAGTTTGAATCCTGGTAAGAATGGTTTGTATTTTACTAGCTTCAGTGATGCAGGGATGGCAATAGGGTTTTATAACTGTAAGGGAGTTTAACTTAGGTCCTTCAAAACCTCATAGATGTGGGCAACATTCTAGGGTTTTAAAAAAATAGTTTTTATACCTAAGCACATTAAATGGCCACTCGAAAACTAATTGCTTTACAATAATATAACTCTGTAAATACAATATCTACTTATAATTACCTGAAAAAGGATCGTGATTAACAATGCGTTGAGGTTGCTGATGAGCATTACTAATATAATGAGGAACCGGGTAAACAGGAAGACTAACTAAGGAGTTGGATAAAGGATAATGGAGTGGCCAAAAACCATGATGAGGTACTCTATACGAAGGGAAGTTGATATTGCTATGAGGAAAGTGAACAGAAGAAGGTGTAATAATGTCTCTCGGATGATAGTTAGGAGCAATGCTTGATGAATGCGATATCACAGAATCAGGTGAAGTAGATGGTGATCTTAACAGAGTTCTTAATACAGAATCATCATTTTCTTCCAAGATAGTAGCAATTGAATATGTACTAATAACCCTCCCTGTAGAACCGCCTTTCTGTCGTTTTGAGGACTCTTCTAAGGAAACCTTTTCAAATTCTTTTAAAATCCTTTTTCTTGGAGAAACAATGTCAGGTTCAGATTTACTTGAAATAACTTTTTCCCATAGTAATTGGATGATTGACGATAGTTCCTCTTTACGGCGACAAGGTTTAGTTATTGTCTTCAATCCGTTTCTCTAAAAAAGATAAAAACAATATAAGCCAGTATGACTGTTACAGGCACTGGTTTAAAGCCTAATGCTTTTTAATCACCTATCAGGTTTAGCGGTACCAAAAGAAGAATACTTAGTTTCAAATTTTGTTGAATATTAACTTATATAAAAACTTTCAAGAAAATTCAATTCTTTTCTCCAGTTCCATTAAACCAATGAAAAGATTAAATCATAAAAATAAAAGAAACAAAAAATAAAAGGGCTTAACTAACAGAAAACAAGAGACATTATATTTTTTTTTAATTTAAATTATTAAAATAGTTTAAGTAAATTTAAATTAGCTTTATAAGCATCATCTTTAGCAATGGAGGTCTGGGGTTTGCATGGGTTATGCTTTAAGTTTATATTAATAGTATTTTAATTAAAACAATTTCGCCGTCAATTAATACTTAGAAGATAGAGGATGCGACGAAACTGAGGTTGTTCCCGCAGGGTGAATACCTTGATGGGCCAAAACACCCAAAAACAGGTTTTTTGTATAAATTATACAAACAACTTAGCTCAACAATAAATCTTAATATCATATAATCTTTCAAATTTTTATATAATCTTTTAAAATTCAGATCAACTTGAGGACAACAAGAGCACAAGAAAAATATTACTAAAGCTTAAATAAAATGCAACAGAATAAAACAAATTTTAAAAGTAGAACTCTGCACTAGATAACTTTAAGTCCAAAATTATGCTGATTACAAATTAAGCATTAACTTATGTCAAAAAAGGAATCTAATTAGAAATCCTTTAATGCTGTAAAAAGAGTCCTGCCCCTTTAAGATATTTTTGAGAGTATGTATGGAATTAATAATCATGTTCAGGTGGTTATAAAGCTTAATGCCAATAACTTCTGCTCCAAAGCTAGCTTTATAAAGAAAATGCTCTGTCAAGGCTAAGAAGTGTATGGTTTAAGATATTAGGCTTTCGTATTTGAGTTTATTTGGTTTGATATGCATAATATTATATTACAATCTAAAATTGATTTAATCAAGTAACTTACAACCGAATCGCGTAAGCAGACATCAAAAGGCCTTCTCCTTATAGAGTATGCACAATTATTTAATTTGTGTAAACTTATGTTGGAACTCTTGTAAAATTTAAACTCAAGATCTTTGTTAGCATTGTGTCTAGGCGTAGGTTGCTTCCATCTATGCTCCCTTTGCAATGGAAATGAATAGAGTGAGGAATTATCATCTGAGGCTGAAAAAGAGAAAAAGAAAGTTATCAGCAATACATACTGAAACACATAGTCTAAATGAGCATAATTGATGGCATCAGCTGTTTTGCTTCTTGACTAATTAGAGAGCTCGCTGCCTCTCATTTTAAAACAAAGATAAGCATAAGTCATAGACCCGTCGTATGACACTGACTTCCTTAAAAGAGATTAAAAATGAAAAACAAAATAATCCCTTTTCAAATAATTGGAGGGATATTATGTTTTGTACCTTTTGCTTTAGCAAACCTGAGCCGCCACTTAATAAATTAATTATGACTTCTTATGTCTATGCAAAACAATAAAACAATGTTATTTTTAAAAGTTATTTAAACATACTTGTAGAATATTTATAAATACGAATAGATCTTTTCTAATTATTGATACATGTTGGATTTCATTATTTTAACTGTGTAAGTATTGTATCTAAAGTTCGTTTTTTTAAATAAACACCTATGTAAGTCAATGATGATTAAGGTAATGCTAGACATATGCAGCTGCTACCATTTTCTAGTAATAAACAAACTATAAAGAAATAAAGTATAAAACAAAATTACAAGCACCACTAAGTGATGTGAGGCTGGCAGGTCTTGGTGTCGCTACAGGAGGCCAACAAGGTTTTTTAGTAACTGGTATCCAACAGGTTCGATCTCCTTCCTTTTTATGAGACAACTCAAGAATAAATTTTCCATCTAAAACAAAACAGACTTTTAAAGAATCAAAAATGAAAAAATCACTTCAGGGTAGAAACAAGCAGATGATTGTTTTTCAAATTTTGTATTTTATATCACCAATTCTTTACAATCGGCATCAACAAAAACTTTTTTTTACAAAGAAACATCATGAAACAGAAAAAAATAAAGACCATTTATGAGATGATAGAGTTCAAAAAATTAAAGGTCTAACAAAAAGATGAATAACCAATTTGACATAATAGATTAGTAATTTTGTAACTATATTAGAAACACTTTTTTGCTGCCCTAGAATTTTTAAAAAATCTAATATAGATCCACAGAAATCTCAAATGAGCATGCTAAGGTTTCTTAATTCTTTTTATATGCTATTCTTTCATTTTAATTATAAACCTAAACAATGCAAAAAGCTCATTAAGAAAATTTGCAATGTTCTAGGAACAAACCCTTCAAATTCACACTTTTTGCTATAATCTGCAAGAAAACACTTACTTTTCCTAGCAGATTACACACACACCACCACACACACAAATATAATATAATATATATATATATATATATATATATATATATATATATATATATATATATATAATCTGGTATATAGGTTAACTTCACCTTTATACTACCATCTCCTAAAACACTTGAGAGGGGGTCAATATATTTCCAACCATCTTCTCCTTTATTCTGACTCATTCCTCAAAAAGTAGATGAAATGCCTTTTTTACTGTCTGTGATATTTTCGTATTTTTTACTGTCACTGGTGTTGTTCCTCAAATGTCCACCAGGTGGGCGCTAGTAGTTTACTACAAGGTTATGATATTACCTTCCTTGTTCTTCTTACTTTTTTTTTATTTGTCAAATAAATAATTGAACCTTTTTGTTAACAATGTTTTGTTATTTTTGAAAAGTGAGTTATTAATTATATATTATCAAGTGTTAAATAATCATAGATAGTGATTCAGACATTGAAAATACGATGCCAGAATTGAAACTTCAAAAGATTAATTGAAAGATCAAAAGAAGTGTACTGGCAAATTTTTATACATAATACTGTTTTTCTTCTAAATAGCTGTTTACTATCACTACGCCAGAAAAAAAATAGCATGCTACACGACTGGAAATGGTTTTTCACCTCAGCTCCTTTTGCTGCAGACAGTAAACATAGTCGCCACATTAAAAAAAACCTTCTTCACAGTCTTATAACACAATATACTATTTACAAGTAACTTTTCATAAGTAAATTTCATTAATTTTACATATAATATTTAAATAAATAAGGACCTTTAAAGAATTTGAGACGACCACCAACTGATCCACCACATACAGAACTTGATTCAGCATGATTAGGAGATGAATTTCGAGATAATTTATTCTCCACACTATCTTTAAGTCTGTTTCCTAAAATAAAATAAAAACAATCCACTCAATATGAATGCAAAGAAATAACAACCTTTACAATACAAACTATTAATTTGTTTTGCAAACCATTGACAAGCATAATACCAAATGTGTAGAATACCATCCAAATAGTCAAGGTTCTTTGAAACGAACCTCAGTGGCTCTATGGCTGGACAATGTCAGGTATTCAGTAAATATCCTTAATATGGGCGTAGCCAGGGTTGCCTTTAGGGGGGCCCATCATATATTATATATATATAATATATATATTATATAATTATATATATATTATAATATATATATATATATATATATGTGTGTGTGTGTGTGTGTGTGTATAACAAACAATTAAAATAAGGTTTATGTTTTGTTTAAAAAATAAATACTTAAAGTAAAAATCAAAACTAATTTTATTCAAATAGACTTAATATATATATATATATATATATATATATATATATATATATATATATATATATATATTATATTATATATATATATATATATAATATATATATATATATATATATATATATATATATATATATATATATATATTATATATATTATATATATATATATATATATATATATATATATATATATATATATATATATATATATATATAACATATATATATATATATATATATATATATATATATATATATATATATATATATATATATTATATATATATATATATATATATATATATATATATATATATATATATATATATATATATATATATATATATATATATATATATATATATATATATATATATATATGATATATATATATAATGCCCGTTTTAGGGCCTTTCAGCCCTTCAGGGTATTCGCCCTGCGGGAACAACCTCGGGTGGGTCACATCTACTATGCTTAAATTCTATACATACAAACTGAGAGCATAGCCCAGGCTGTGAACCCCGGACCTCCAGTGCCGATGTCCAGTACTATTTGACCGCGATTATGGAGGCAGATGAATAGACTTAAAGAATAAACAAAATAAAAAAGACAATATGGTTAAGTATGGCTTTTCCTTGACTGAACCATAGTTTTTATATAATTTTTGCAACAACCCTGCTCAGCTAGGGGGAGGGGCAGGGGGTCCGAGCCTCCTGGCTACGCCTATGATATTAACATTTGTGTTAGAGTATAGAAAAATTAATTTATGGTCAGGTCATTTGAGAAATATAAATAATTACAATTTATTAATATGAAAATGTCAACGGTAATAAACAATTGGTCTTACATTGGTCTTATATATAACTACATGCGTGCCAAATCTCAAACAATCAAAACATTTTTCCGCGTTTTGTGCCTTTTCAAAATTTTTGCTGAGTAATTTTTGTGGATTTATGACGTCATAATAATTTTCTAGATAGTACAACTAAAACCAAAAGATTGATTTTTGTACCAAGTGTCAATTCTCTAGCATAAATACGCTGGAAGCTATGATGATAACAGACACACACATATAGACAGTCCACTTTGTAAAAACCATTCAGGAGGTATTAAAAAACATCTAAAAATTATTTTTGAGGTGAAATTCCAGTTTCTGTTCTTTCCACACACAATACTTTTCCTATATACCTACGATATAATTGAGAAAAAATAAAAATAATTTGATCAGGATCTTTAAATCCATAAGAGGACTGGCTATAAAACTTTTTTTTGTTTAAAGAAAAAGAAGAGGTAATACTAACAGAGCGCCCCTCTTCTTACTTAAGGATTCTTTTATAAAATACAGGTCCTCATACACTTTAAAGATCCAGATATATTAATCCTTATTTTACTATTTATATTGAAACAAATACTTTATAATTTTATAAAGCACTTCGTATATAAAATCAATTTAAAACTATAATTTTTGAAATTAACATCCTGTATACTTGACTACTTCATACTCAAAAAATCAAAATGATTGGCTAACTTGCTGCTAAGTTATTCCGTTACGAATACAGGATGAATCTGTTTATAAGAAATATGTTTGTTTTAAAAAGAGATTAAACCAAAAAGGATTTAATTTAAGACAATTTAAGGTGTATTAATAAGCAAGGTGATTTGTGCCAGCAGCTAGTAATAGATTAAATAAAAGTTTATCTGGGCTTTTTTAGGAGTTACTGCCAGAACGCTGGTAAAAACAATCAATCATAACCTAAATGTAACTCACCTTTTGTTTTTCTTTTAACCCTATTCAATTATTTTATTTAATTTGTGAATTGTTTTCATATCAATATAGATTTTTACTTTTCTTCATTCATACGAAAGGTATAAAGGGAAAGTATATATTGTGTTTGCAAAAATATCTAAAATCGGGATTTCACCTAAATCATCCGTTCCAGGTATTTTTTCAAGACATCCTGAGTGGTTTTTACAAAGTTGTCAGTCTGCATTGTAGCTTCCAGCATAATTATGCTAGAGAGTTGAAACTTAGTATTAAAATCAATGTTTAGCGCTAGTTGTGCTATCCAGAAAATTTTATAACGTCATTACTGACAATAATAAGTCATCTTTGCTTTTAGTTGGATCATAAAAGTTAGCAGCATAGAGCAAGGTCAGTGTTTGGATGGGTGACGGCTGGGAACAAAACTATGGTTGGGCAAAAAAAGTCTGAAGACATGTTGCAGTATAAATTTGGCAATTTTTATATTCTGAGGACAAGCGAAGAGAATACAATGTGATGAGGAAAAGTTCTGAGATACACAATTTTTATACCAGTAATTGACTTCTATGGTTTTTATTTTCAGAAGTAAATAGAAAAAATAAAGATTTTAGATGAACTTAGATATTTGAATTTTTTTGAGATTTTACCATTATTAGCCAATTTTAAATGTATAATACCATTTAATTATAGTTAAATAGTAACTATTTTTTACAGTAAATAATAAATTGTAAATAATAATAATTATTATTATTAATTAAATAATGGTGCCAACACTTAAAAAATGTAGAAACAGCAAGGTACTAATCACACATACAAGATTCAAGAACTCACGGTACCAAATTGTTCAATCATTTTTTGTAAAACAGCCTTTTTACAAACACACTTTTGGTTAGCTTTTAATTTTACCTAAAAGATTATTAAAAAACTATTTTTTCAAGATATTGGTAAGAACAGAATGATACAAGAATAAAAACTCAGCATATTCATCCCAGAGAAAGAAAATTGCATTGACTTCAGAATACTTTCTAGGTAAAACTACATGGCCCCTGGACTATAAACATTACTTCCTTGAAGGTTAAGCATCTTCAAAGAGTACCTGACATCAAATAGGCTAAAACTTTCTGGCTCTTCTAAAGAATGTGGTAAGAAGGAAACTTATCCTGCTCATAAATAATATTATTAAATATTGTATTTTTATATTAACTTGTAATAATTAATCAAATAAAAAAGTTAAAGTGCTTCCGTCTGAACTTTAAAACGTCTAATAGCTTTAATGTGAGATGTAATCCTCAATTGTAATATGTGTTTAAATACATATTACACAAAAATAATGGTAAACTGGCACATGAAGATTGAGTAAATTAGGGAATATTAGTAATAAAGGTTATTCAATTGAGGATTACATTTATTACCATCGTTCTCAATTTGTACCAGTACTTTGGGCCCCAAAATGTTAAGTCATATCTTTAATTTTACAGAATTGATAATGTATTCTAGAATATTTTAATGGACAAAAATCAATACATAACAGTCACTTTTATCACTCTTAGGCCAAAAATTTGGCCCGAATACGTAGACTTTCCCCTGTCAAAATCATTGTAGTTCATGCAGAGTTTTAAATCTGGTTTTCGCCAAAATACTTGTTCAAGGGGTGGACAAAACCCAACTGGAATTATATTTTCACGTATTTAATAATTTGAAGTCCTAAAAATAAAATTTGAAGACAGTTCAAAGCTAAAACCAGCGTTTAACACCACATATGAACGTGAAATTAAAAGGAATCAGAGCGAATCCAACTTACCATCTACTCCACTAGAAGACGAATTATCCTTAGATTTCAGCTCGTAACTTTTGGATTCCTTTCTGGAATTGTAAAAATTCGCAGAGGTATCCCCATTAATATTATCATTTGACATACTGGTCTTGGAACATAGTAATGTACGATGTTCTTTGAATTTCATACCTCAATTATCCTGTTATAATCCAAAATAAACTACCCATCATACTTTTAATCAAACAAGTAAAATAAAAAATAAATAAAAATAAATTATTTAAATCGACTTATCACATAACTTTTTAGTTAAAAATAAATAAAAAACAAATGAATTTCATCCAACTTTAATACAGATCAAATACGTAAACAAAACTGTTTTTATCATCTTGCCCATCCGATTTTTAACACTTTAATGCACTACAGTAACTAATGAATTATAAAATACGTACAATTTGAAAACTAATAAACACATTTGTGAATAAAAGTCTAATTAATTTACACCCATAGAGGAATTTTAAGAACCCGACATACTTTTGTAGTACAGAGATGTCACAATGGAGTGAAAATCAACAAAAAATATACACTGAAGAAGCGAGTTAATTCAGCTGATAAAGCGCCGAGTCCTAGCCGCTTGATATTCTCTCCGAGCTAATTTTTATTTAAAATGAATATGTCCGACACTTAACACCAAGGATCTTTATTAATGATCCTTGCCTAACACTAATTAGATTTTATAAATTTTCCTGTAATAATATAGTCCAAGAGTCAGGCCTAAAAAATGTGACTCAATTTGTACTACTCAAAACCAAATTTCCTGAAAATATACCTAAAATTATGAAGGAAAAGCATAGTCTGCCTATCTAGAGTCTCCACTCTAGATAGGCTTCATAAGAATGCGCTTACTCGAAATATTAGAAAATCGCACAAAGTCCAGTTTTCTTGCAATAAGTGGTTCCCCGTGGGTCGTGTGCAGAACACGAAGAAAACATTTGTAAAGCTATTATAATGTTTTATAAAACAAGTGATTTTTTGTCAAAATCGGATAACTACAACAAAGTCATCCAATTTTGATGGTTAAACTCGTTTTATTTTCTCTTCATGTTTTGCACACACGGAACAACTTATTTCAAGAAAATTGAAATTTATGCGATTTTATAAAATTTTGAGCATGCTGGATACATAGACTATATGTTGTATCTTTATAATTTATGGTATATTTTCAGAAAAATTTGGTTTGAAGTAGTAAAACTGTATTCGTATGTGACCGTAATCAGATGTGAGCTGTTATCAATAAGAAAGCAACAATAATTCTATCTCGAATGAATTCTCTTGTATAATAACATTATAGAATCAGGACAGGCCAGGCAGAATGGACGAAATCCAGACCGGGTTCCACCTGCCTTGTCCCTGCATGATCCCGTTGTGTAGAGTTGAGCTCTACGTTAGATGCTTTTACAAAGATGACCCAGGAGGAAAAGGAAAAGACTGGTGACCAGTGGCGTAGCAAAATCGTAAAATTTGGTACTGGTACAAAAATTAACTTTATAAATTTCCAAAACTCTATTTTTATTTTTTCAGCTAAATTGTCAAGAATTTATTGAACCTCGAAAAGTTATTCAATCATGCTGAAATATACTAATATGTATAATTAACACATATACATACTTAAATAATATCAGCATTAGTTCTGATTTTGTCGTTTGGCATATATAACTTAATGTAAACAAATCACTTTTATTTAGAAATTCGCTTATATCATAGTCCCTTAAAAAACTACAAACTGCTACTGGACAACAACAATCTTGGCTTGCTTTTTTGCGCCTATTCTTATTGACTATCAATAATTGAGTCACTATTTAAGGGATAATTAATCATACTTTATCTAGGTTTTTATCATGTCCTATAAATATTTATATGACTTAACATTTAATTTTTGATTTATTGGATTTAAGATCAGGTATAGTACACTGTTTCGATATCCATGAACAGAGTATCAAAACAGTTTATATAATGGTTTAAGGTGATTAAACCAAACAAATGATAAAATAGATGGAGGTAAGTTTGTTGAATATTGCAATAAGTCCTAAAATATCAGGGTAGCTTAGGAGGTCATACCCATACCATACAGGGGGTGCGGGGTAAGCATTTAAGATGGTTAATAATTTTTATTGTCTTTAGCACTATCAAGGAATATCAATAAACCTTATTTACCTTCAAATATATAGACTGGGCTACCTACTTTTTCAACATCAAAATTTTGATGAACTTAAAAACTTGAATGCCTTCTAAAATTTCGACACACCAGGCTACAGCATATATATGATAAATGGGCCTCTGTAACAGGAGCTGATTCTATAAATGCTTATATACATATTTCTTTTGTAAAATAAGAAGCTTAATTTTTACTAAAATAAAAGACAAGCCATACCTAACTGGCACAAGTTATACTTTTTGCCCAGGCCAACTTATAGAGAATAATATAACTTTTTACATTACATTACAAAACAAGCTACAGGAGTAAATAATATCACATACCTAACAAGTCATCACTCTGGCATTTCAAGACAGATCCTATTATTGTTTGTAATAAGCCAAAATGGACTAAAAGATTTCTTGTCATGCTGACAAAAAAAACCTTATAGGTCATTTTCTGTGATATATGTCGTGATTAAAATAATATGTAAGACAAGTAGGAAAACAGCCTATAATAGCATGTTAACACTAAACCTGCTTTCTTGGTTGAGGGCTAATAATTTGTAGATATTGAGCAAGCACAATCTAGACTTTGACTACAATGAACTTCAGTTTAATATTAAATTAATCAATATAAATTTTGACACATAGAAAATACGCCATAAAACTGAAATAATAAAATTAAATTACTATCACTTAAGACATAAATTAAGTTTCCATAAGTAGTGACCAGGATTCGTAAAGTGCATTTACGAGGCCAGATCGCTACTTATGAAACCTAATCTAAAACTAGGTATACATAAGTTAGATTGTTATGTGCTTTGGTTAAATAGAAAAACAAAGCGGGATGGTGTGATACTTTTATCTCTTTAACACCCTCTGTCATGCTTCGGGAACTAATAAAGATTTCTCTGGGAGAGAAGACTTTCTTTCCACCCTTGTATGTAAATAAGAATTACCGATGGAAAGTAAAAACAAGATGGCTACACCCATGCCAATGATGAACGTTATCTAACAGAAATTTCTTCCTTACATGTCCAATATATTGTTTTAGAGTTGACAATCCAACCTCACTTCACGTGACTTACATGAGATTGCCAATGATGTACAACCATCCAAGTTCTGTCCAAATTAAATAGTTTAACTCAAGTGATCAAACGAAAATAAGTTTCACAACAAAGTTTAAGCAATATTTGCGAACAGCAGTTTATAAGAAAATTTCTATTGCCATAACATAATGTAATATTTCTATAAAGGAATCAGACATGGTAAAAAATTAAAACAAAAAATAATTGAAAGCAATAAGAACTTTTAATCATGAAAAAATTTGAATCTTTGGCACAATTCAAACTATAACATTTGTATTTTTATTTGGAAGTTTTTAACAAAATATTGTTATTAATATTGAAAGAAATATCCAAATATTGATGAAGATTGTTAACACATATGTTATTTTTTATTTCTACATTTTTTTTTACGAATTTCCATTTAAAAAAGAAAATTTTTACACATTATTTACAAGTTCTAATATTTACTAAGATACAAAGAATTTTAGTTATTTTCCTTTATTTATTTATTAGCTTTATGTACATATAATAACTGACAATCAACACAATGTCATCACAAAAAAATAAAATATTTATTTAAAAAGAATAGATTTACATATAGAACAGAAAATAAAATTATTCAAAAAAATGATAAAAAAAACTTTTTAAGCTTGTTTAAAAAAATATGTAAGTAATAATAACTTATTTAAATGCAGGGTTAAAGTAAGTCAGAAAACATATTATAATGGAAGTTTTAATTTCAACGAAAAAAATAATGAGAGTAATTTATTATCTTCACTAAACATTTTATTTAAAAGAAATAAATAAGATAAATTAAATCCAACCAATTTTGTAAGTCAAAGGTTTAATAAGCTCTTAACAGATTCAGAAATTCTTTTCAAAATCAATCATTTTAGAAACAATCTAACTGCAATTTGTATTTGAGCTGATTTCAAAGGATGGTCTTTATAGTTTTAATATTTAAAAATTATTTCCAAATATTTTAAAACTGATTTTATAAGATATATTAAAGAACTTTCTGAGAGTGTGGAATACACACTTACTCAAAGAATGAAGTTCTGGCTATTTATTTCCAAAATTACACAGACTTAATTACACAATTTTAACTTTGGTAAAAGTTGTAAGATTCTAATTAATGTAATAAATGTATAAACCCAATACATTTTGTTGATTCAATAGGGCTAATTATTTTTAATAACAAAAGTGAAGAGAACCCTCTAAGCGAAACCATAGTAAATGAATAAACTTATGTTTTAAAACAAGACAAAGAATGAACAATTTTGTTATCCCTCCTTAAATTCATTCTTATTAGCTTCTATTAGAAAATAGTCAGGTCCAGCTTTTCTTAGTTTTCACTAAGAAATTTTTCACTTAAATACTTGCCATACTAAACTATATATCCAAGTGGATATTGGATAATAATCACTTATGAAATTGGATAGTGAGATACCAAATATTCACACCCAACAAAAACTTTTAACATAGTGAAAATTGAATTTAATGAAATAATACACACAATAAATTTAAAAGATTACTATTAAACATAATAATTTTTAAAAAAGTACAAGTTTAAAAAAACAATTAATACGTTTCCTGACTTTTATTGAATCCTGCAATTAGTATATTTACATATTAAAAAAATCCTAACGACTAGAATTATTTTCTTTATGAGATTTTAAGTACAGGACGAGTGGGAAAGGAATGAATTCTGCCTGCACTTACCAGTCTATGAAAATAATAATGAATGGTATACGTAATAATTTAGCGGATTTCCAGCAATTTTGCACTGATATGTTTCATTTTAAGTATACAAATAGCAATGGGAGTTTTATATAATACAAAGTATATATATATATATATATTTCACTAATTTTAATAACTTACAGAAAAATATGATTAGATATATTCCTTTTATGAAAAATTAAGTGGCTTTAAGATTTTTCTAAATTAATAATAACTGATAATTTTTGACTTTTTATAACTACAAGGTCATATAAGTACTTCCTTTTAACTTCAGAGAAGGGATACAACAAAAATTCCTACATGTAAGTAGTTTTAAATATACTAGTTATAAATTTTTGGAATCAATGATTTAAACCAACTTGAGATAATAATCATTAATGCAAGGTTAAAATCTAGATAATAATCATCACTGTAAGGTTTATATCCAGATAATAATCATCACTGTAAAGTTTAAATCCAAATAATAAGTTTGAAAAATCGACTTATGAATGTATTAGCCTATATTATTCATAGTAAATAAAACAAAACATCAGAAAAATAAATAAGAAAAATTATGAAGTTGCATAATAGGTGTTTTCTAAGATAAATTTTAATACAAAAAAAATGTTATTATAAAAAATCAATTTTATTAATTCAAATTAAGGTTTTCACTAATGAAAATGTTATAAAAAAGACTTTTATAAAAAAACAAGACTTAAGAGCTCCGTCATATGTGATTATCTTAATGACCATTAATTATCAAAATTAATAATTAAGATAAAAAATAGTCATTTATAGAGTTGTACATGTTAACACAAAAAATACAGCAAAATATATAAATAAAAACACAGATAATATTAAACAAAATATTTATATGAACAAAAAGTATTATAAAAAATAAATAAAAAAAAAGGAAATGGAACAAAAATACTGAACAAAACATTGAATTTCAACTAATGCAACTCTAATGTTACTAATGTAACTCTTAGCAATATAAACTTATAAATGAGTAAGTGAAAATTTAAAAAAAAGTATTATAAAAAATAAATGTAAAAAAAGAAAAATGAAACAAAATACTGAATAAACCAATGAATTTGAACTAATGCAATTCTTCGCAATATAAACTTATAAATGAGTAAGCAAAAATTTTATAACAAAAATATTGTAAAAAATAAATTTAAAAAAAAAATAAAAATGGAACAAAAATTCTGAATAAAACAATGAATTTGAACTAATGCAACTCTTAGCAATATAAACTTATAAATGGGAAAGTGAAAATTTAAAAAAAAGTATTATAAAAAATAAATTAAAAAAAAGAAAAATGGAACAAAAATACTGAATAAAAAAATGAATTTGAACTAATACAAATCTTAGCAATATAAACTTATAAATGAGTAAGTGAAACTTTTATAAAAAATAAATTAAAAAAAAGAAAAATGGAACAATACTGAATAAAAATATGAATTTGAACTAATGCAACTCTTAGCAATATAAACTTATAAATGAGTAAGTGAAACGTTTATAAAAAATAAATTAAAAAAAGAAAAATGGAACAAAAATACTGAATAAAACAATGAATTTGAACTAATGCAACTCTTAGCAATATAAACTTATAAATGAGTAAGTGAAAATTTTAAGTTTGTAACCTCACTCATATGATTTAAAAGAAATATTAAAAATCAGATCTTAATCATATAATAATCTTTTTGAAGTATTGAGTGAAGGGAGTGTAATAAATAATAGGTACTAATAAAAAATAAGTTTTTTCCCAAGGTGAGGACTAAATAATTTTTTTTATTTCTCGTTTAAATTATAAATGGAAAATATAAATGATAAAATATTTAAATGGTCAACAAATAAATGACTTAGATTAGTTTTGACATTAGCCAGTCTACTGGCTTAATTTATATACATTATATTTATCTAAATATATATATATTATATATATATATAATATATATATATATATATATATATATATATATATATGTATATATATATATATATATATATATATATATATAATATATATATATATATATATATATATATATATATATATATATATATATGTATATATATATATAATATATATATTATATATATATATATATATATATATATATATATATATATTATATATATATATATACATATACATATTATTATTACACTCACTTCATTTATCTACTAAGCAAATTTATTTTAAGCATTAATTTCAAAAAATGGAAGTTATTTTAGTCGTGACAAAACTTATACTACATTATTGACTTATTCCCATAAAAACTTGTGCACTTTTCTTAAGGAAATATAAATTATTGTCGAGCAAAAATTTATTGCAACGTTAGTAGGTAATAGAAATTTATAAAAAAAAATCATGGTAATACATAAAATAAAAAGAAACGAACAAATACAAAATATTTACGTACCAAGTGTAAAATACAGTACTTTGGCAAGGTATGAACAATATTAAATTAAAACATTTTGGAATAATAGATATTGTAAGAAATCGTTTGATTCATTCAGCAATTTTTTTATAATTTGGGCTGAAATTGCTAATAGAATATTTAATTTTATCTCATTTATTCTGTTTTAATTCTTTATTCTAGCTAGACCAAGCCTGAACACAATTTTTTCTTAAAAATAGAAAAAAATACAAAAAAGGAAATGAAAAAGAAATAAAGCAAAATATAAAAAAAAATATTAACTAAATTACACAGATATGGTCTATTTGTTTCTCAAACAAATAAATACTATAAATATCTTCTACTTAATAATACAATTTTACTATAAAATACAAATAATTTAAAATATCCATTCTGAGTACGACAAAGGATACTTTTCGGAAATAGTAACACTGTTTAATAAATAATAACCATGCACATGGTTCAGAACTCTCTTCATGAGAATATAGTGTTAATATTTGCTTCAAATACAAAATATAAACCTAACTCATCCTAAAAGGATCTAACAAAATGTAAATACAAAAAATATGGCAAATAAAAGGAAACTTGACAAAATACATAAATTACTTAGAAAAAAAACATAGTTCACAGTCTTAACTATTAAGAAATATAAAATAAATTAAAAAAAAGTCTTAAATATAAATAATAAAAAAATCCTCTTTGAACATAATAATTGCACATTATTTAAACTTAAACTTTTAATCAAAAAAATTAAATGTTAGTGCTAGCAAGCAAGCATTTAAATCTGAAAAAAATGAGTAGTTTTTTTAAAACTCGATGGGATTGAGTAAAAGGGCCTAATGAGGTGTTTAGGAATATGATTTCAATAACAAAAAATTGGTGAAATTACTAACAATGAAAAATTCATACAATATAAATTTACCTTAATGTCAAACACCTGAAGAAGTTTTATAAACTTGTATCAGGAATAAAAATGTTGACATTTTAAATTTCAGATTTCACAGCCATTGGTCAGAGCTCGCTTACAAACTAACTTACAAATGAAAAATAAATAAATATATTAATCAGAAATCATACCTAAACCAATATTAATTTCGTCGAGGAGAATATTTTAATTTAAAAATAAATAGTAAAATTTCTAAATAAATCATAACCTATATCATAAATAATATTTAATCACAATTTTGACTTAGATTGTTTTACTTTTATGATGTATTTTTAATTGCATTGTTTTTATGCTATAAGAGGCATATTTAATGATTTTTTTGAAGTAATTGTTTCATCCTTAAAACATAGTAAAGTGTTGCAACATGTATACATTTACGATAAGGAGTTCAAACAGTAGCCAAACTGTATTTGAAAAGACTGTAAAAAGAATTCCATAATCGGACTAGTATTATTAGTTTAGTTTAAGACAATATTTAACAGTGTTACTATAGCTCTTCTAAGCAATCCTATCCCATACACACACTATATAATATATATATATATATATATATATATATATATAATATATATATATATATATATATATATATATATTATAACTTGTTGACACTGCCTGGGATAGGACTGCTAAGAAGTCATAGTAACACACTATTACTTCCTCCAACCAAAACTTGATTTTCAGAAAGAAGTTGGGTGTGCACACTGGTCACTGAATATTGTCTTTAACTATTACTGTCCTACCTGAAGTACTAGGAGAAACATCAGTAATAACAATTTTGTGCTTAGGTGGTGCTTCTTTCTCAACAGACATTTTGGAAAATCACTTTTTTCTTAATATTTCAGAGGGAAAATTACTCATAGATGTTGCTGTAAGTTCATCAGTATTTAAGAAGAATTCAATGTTTGAAATAGTTAGCTTAATCCATTTCTATTACTGAGATTGATGCTGCATTTTAAGGGGAGTTCATCACATTGGTGAGAGAAGTTAGTAGTTTTATTGACAATTGTACAAGTTGATGTAGCAGCAGATGTTTTGACAACGGTTAAAGTATTAACAAAAAATAATAGGTTTAAAACCCTATTTAGAAATTATTTTTACTCATTGTCAGGATTTTTAGGACATAAGTTAAAAGTAGACCCAAAATTAACCTTTAAAGAATTTAGCAAATAAGCTTCTATTTCTGTAGTATTCATATGATCTAGGATCATCCAGACACAATGGCGGGAAAGTGTTTTTAGGACACAAGTTTGACCATGACTTTTAATAAAAAAAAAACACACTAGAATTAAAAACAATTAATATATTGTCAACCACAATAGTATAAAAAAAATATGCTTTTTATAAAGTTAAACTTTAACTGAAAACTTACTGGTTTCGACATTACGTTATTATCAGATCTGTTTACAGACTACAGCTGTTATCTGTATCATCAGACTGTTTACAGTCTATAAACAGCTATAATGATGAAGTAAAGTTGAAACCGGTCAGTTATACTTTTTTTTACTATTGTGGTTGACAATATATTAATTGTTTTTAATTCTTGTGTTTTTTTATTAAACATTATGGTGAGTCTATACCACAAAATCTCTGTTAAGACAACTAATGACATACGTTTGAAGTAGATGAATCAAAATTATTCTTATCGGGATTTTGAAATCAACTTCTTTCTCTGTGTGGTAACTATATAATCTAGGAATGAAGATCTTGATAATTGAGTGCTTGTCAAGGTTAGTGTTGGGAATAATTTTCATTTATTTTTATCACAATTCAAAAGGTCTTCAGATTCAGATTTCTTATCATCATAAGACTCGTCTTTCCTTCTTAGAAAAGGTAGACTAATTCCTTATATTGTTATGAAGTATTTTCAGCCCTATGGTAGGCATTAATTTGACTAGACTTTTCTCTAAATAATGTTTCCTATTTCTGCCACAGTTTTGGTAGAAATAGGAAACAAGTGCTGGTTGATTTTTATTGCTATACGGTATAACTTTGTTTACAACAGTCAGGCATTTCAGAGGAGAAAACACTCATCGATGTTGCTATAAGCTTTTGAAGTAGATTGAAGTATCATCAGTGATCTGAGGAGAATTCAATGATTGAGAGAGTTAGCTAACTCTATTTGAGCTATCACTGACATTGAAGCTACAATTTTAGGAGAGTTCAGCACAATGGGGGAAGTGTTTTTAGGACATAAGTTTAAAATAGATGACCCAAAATTATCCTTTTCAAAATTTTAAAATCAGTTTCTCTTTCTTTTTGGTAACTATATGATCCAGGGATGATGATCTTGAGATGTGTGTACTTGTCAAAGATGGTATTGGAAATAACTTACATTTATTTTTATCACAACCCAAAAGATCTCCAGATTCAAATTTCGTATCATCAAAAGAGTCGTCTTTGTAGTCAGTTTCCTTCTGAGAAGAGGTAGACTGATTCCATATTTTATGATTAAGTATTTTCAGTGCTTCTATGGTAGGTATTTTTTAACTAACTCTGTACATTTTTACGAAATTTAGTGCCAACAACAAGATGCCTACAGTCAGATGATACAGGAAATACAACTTGCTTGACGCTGCCTGAGGTGGGACTGCTTAGAAGAGCCAAAGAAACACTATTAGTCCCTGCAACAAAAACTTCTATTCCAGAAAGAAGTTTGGTGTTGTCCATATTGATTACCGATTGTTGAATATTGTTAAATTGACCCTTCACAGTTGTTAATATCACTAGATATTACTTGCAAAGAAATTAGAAGAGATAACTATTGTTCTTGATATATAAGACCAACACACGTTGAAGCTGTGATTTTAGGACACATTGGTGAGAGAAGTGTTGCTAGTTTTGTTGACAGAAGTAAACGTTGATGGAGTAGTAGACGTTTTGATTTCAGTTAAAGTATTAAAAAGAAGTAATAGATTTAAAACCCTATTTAGCAATTATTTCCAAAAATATGTCAACATAGGAGAGCTATGTTTGCAATAATAAATGCTGTGTAACTAATAAATCAAACAGGATTTTTAAGAATCATTGCAACCTCCTCTAAGACAGTGCTATTGACTAGACTTGTAAAACTGAATAAACTCTATACAGAAACATGAAATGTTTTTAAACAAATAAAATCATTCTTTAAGTGTAAGCATCAGAAGTAAATTAAGAATATGCAAACTAAATTTGGCTTAGAAATTAAAAACAGAAAATAATAACTTTAAAACATTTTACCTTTACTCATAAAAGAGCACCTTTAAATAATGTTATGTATTATAAATTATATTATGTATTATTTTCCATTTAAATAAACTAAGTAATTAAGGCTATTGCAGCAAATAGTGACAACAAAAATTACAAAGAAAAAATTAAACAATATTTGATATCAAGTATTGGAATCAACAAAAAATAATGAAGACATTTGGGCAGTTTAGTTGAATTAAGTCGCACACACTTTAAATCCTTTTAATTTAAGTCTAAATAATACCGGATATTTGACACTTCATAATGTTAAACAAAGAATACATTAAGGTATTAAGATACATTGTAAGGAGCAATTCGTAAGTGCCCTGGGATTTAGGATTTAATTCTAAGTATAAGTTTGAAACTAGTAAACAAAAACAAATATTGTGAAGTAATCTTTAGTTGTTTAAATGTTTTTCTAAAAATATAGATTTTAAGAGGTTAAATTTACCACAAGTTGAAAAAGCAA
Organism: Microvelia longipes; assembly: GCA_018340805.1. Lineage (NCBI taxonomy): Eukaryota > Metazoa > Arthropoda > Insecta > Hemiptera > Veliidae > Microvelia > Microvelia longipes. The sequence continues at coordinate 14,628,857 of JACMZG010001893.1, forward strand.
TAGAATAATTAGCTACTGTCGATATTTGCTTTTGGATATGAATACCCAACAGCAAGTATCAACAGTAGCTGATTCTTCAATTTAAAATATAGTTAACTAAGAATCTAAGTTTTTGGTTTTACAGATTTGAAAATGAATACAAATAATGACAGTTGTTGCTAAACTAATTCTACCTGCATGCAAAATCAAAAGATGTATTGGCACAACAGGTTCAGCAAGGAATAAACTTAAATAATTGATTAGATAATCATTAGTTAAAGATCTAGGTTTCATATAGGCCATATTTAACAAATTACAGGCTAAATATTATATAATACTAAATTACGATTGAAATATCCACAACCATCTGTGATTCTTAATAATTAGCCATGATCAAGATCTATTGAAGAACCAATAGATTTAATTTACTTAAACATGATTATTTTGATGGACGAACTGGTGTTGCTAATTTCAAAAGGGAGAATGGGCTAAAGAGATTGAGGTTATGGAAGAGAGGAGATGATTTTTTATTACATTAAAAATAAATTTACTATAAGTCAAACTATTAATAAGGTAATGCCAACCATTACAATTAGTACGTTCACACATATTCTAAAACCGCGGTTCGTATTAAGTACAATATCACAATACGTTGTTACATACACTGCAAGAACCATTCGGATGCGTTAAAACAAGGGCGATGGAATCTAGATCGATACACTGTATGTACCTTCAGAAGTGATCACATTTAACAGATAACCTTCTCGTCGATCTATTCTTTCACTTTAATTACAGTTTTTCATCAAAGAAGTTTTGAAATATTATTTTTTTAGAGTAACTTTATTATTATTATATTTTTTGTTTTTCCTAATAACCAAAAGTTAACTTTTAAAGTGGGAACCGTGTCGTAGTAAATGACCGCAAATACCTATCTTCCTTATTTTACCTGTTAAATATGCTGAGTGTATGTAGTAAATGTTACCTATTAAACATCAAAAATAGTACTGAAAAGTTTTAATTAAAAATCATTTATAAATTTTAATGATTTAAATACTACTTTTTGACTATAAAAATATTGCACAGTTAAATAAATTTTAAATAGTTTTTGTCAATTGATAACTTGTGAGAAATTAATTTTAATGAATATTTTATACTCATAATATTTTTGGTTTATTATATTAGCTAAATTTGGCTAAGGAAAGATTGAATAAGTTTTAAAGATTTAACATGACATAACAAGAAATAAGAACCTCTCATATTAAGAATCACTGATAAAACATCTGTATCAAATAATGATAAACCAGAGTTTATAGATGGAAGATTATTACATTTAGCCATACATCTTTGAACACAACTATAACCTATACAAATAAAGTGAAATCAGATTTTAGATTCAATCGATGTATGAATTATTAACAAATTGAAAGAACATAAAACAACTAATACATCAAATACACATTTGTTTGATTAAATAAAAAATGAAGGTTAAAACAAAAACATGTAGAAAATCTATGATGTAAAGTTAATAGTAATTACTTTACTTTACTTATATAGAATTCTCTATAAGATACAACCCATTTTAAGTGTTAAAGCGATGAAATATTAATAAATTTATTGGCTAAATAACCATCATATTTAGTTAAAGTAAAAAGATCAATAATTGAAGTTTTGACCTTCTGTATAGTGTTAAGTAGAAAGTTAATCAATGGAAGACTCTACAGAAAGGAAAAAAACACAAATGATAACCCATAAAATAAACTTCAGTTACAAACTTTGTTAATTTAAAGGATAGAAAAAACAAATTTTGCATAAATGGAGAAAATTAACATGAATATTTTCTTCAGTCGTTTGACTAATTTTAATGTACTATAGAATGAACAATTTGAATATAAAATGAAAAATTTTAAAATTGTCTAGTTAAACAACTTTTCCATTTTAAAAGCATAAATGGATTGGAATAATACAGAGGGAATTATAGTAGCAAGGTTCCGAATACCATAGATTAACACTGAGGAACAATTATACACCAGATTGCTAAGTCAACAATATGCAACCCTGTCCACTACATCTTACAGCACTCTTCATTTAAAGAATTTAACTTAACACAATAAAAAAAAATAATTTCAAAGATCAAGGGAACAGAAAAGGTAAAAATGAAAGGAAAATTAAATTATGAAATATATACAAAAAGTTAAATACACATATACATACAGATAGATTTGTGAATACGTATGTATACATATACCTGGAAGACAATATCAAGTATCAGGTACACAAGTCAATATTATAATACAAACTTATAATTTATTTCAGCAAATTTAATGCATGTAATTTAGACATATGATTCAATCATCAAGGGTTGCACAATGTAACACTTTAGCAATAAAGATGAGACCAAAAATAAACAAAATTATTACAACAGCTCACTACCGTTTCTTTGAACTTGCTTTGAGATGCTTAACCACTGTTATTTTTTTCCCACTAGATCCAAAAGGGTATTGCGAGTGGGTTTGGAATGAGATTTTTTCTGATTTGTTGGCTTCTTGGGTGTGTTTTCTCTTGGAAGTAGAGTGGGGAGTGACACAACAAGAACATCCTTTCTTAATCAAACTACGGGATGAGGATCTTCTTGCTGAACTGGAGTGAGAAGTGTCGCATAACCTACTGGCATCAGATGAATCCATGCTATCGTCTGATATAACTACAGTCTCTTTAACTTTTTGATTATCACAAAATTTATTTAACTTTCTCTTTCGAGAACAGGTCATACCTGAAGAACTAGTTTCTATATTTGCATCAGAGTCTGATTCACCAGCTTCTACACCATTCTTCTTACAGTCTGAAGAACATTTAGCTGTGTCCGTCATATTAAAACAATCTTGCAATGAAACTTCAGAAGAATCACTAGACATGGTGGAGTTAGGTATAGTTATGACATTAGGACCTATGTGTGGAAAAGATTTAATTTTTGAGGTTGCACTGTCAAAGTCATCTTCCGTAAAGGAGTCTAGAGATTCATCGAGCTCAGTAAAATTACAGAGATCTGGGTCATCACTCCAACTATCACTCTTAGAGTCTACAATATCACACATTTTACTAGATAAACTTGATGAGCTGGCTTCGAGATTGGGATTGAAAGATACATCACTGGACATGACATTGTTTCCTAAAACACTGCTAGAGCTTTGCGTGCAAGAGGGCCCATTATTCTTGGTCTTTGAAGGTAAATAATAGGGTAAATTAGTCTGGTTATTACAAGATCTATTATACCTCTTAGCCACAGAATTTTTTGAGTTTTGTTTATACCATGGACTGGAAACTGTTTTGCTGCTAAATATAGGACTCCTACTAGGGGAATCATGACTGCTAGAAGATGAGTCCAGACTCCGAGAGAAAGCTTCAATAGGCGTACTTTCACGACTAAGAGGATCAGGCTCTAATATTTCTGCTTCAGGAAAAAGATCACTTGTGCTGGGTTTGTCGACCCCTAAATCTTCACACTCCTCAGACAAACTTTTTTGAAGATTCAATTCTTTATCCGCAGCCAACCTCTGTAAGCTATCAGACAACTTGTAGGATGTCTTAAATTTGTCAGACTGCTTGAGATCTAAGTTGAATATAGGAGTCTGAAGTTGAATATCTGAAACAACGCATTTCTTCTTATCTTGAGCTTGTGAAAATATTGATGAATTGTCAGAATAGTCTTTCTGACATGAGTCTAAATGGACTGACTTGCCCAGGAAGTCAGTCTTCATTTTGGAGCACACACTTTCACTGTTGGTATCACTCATGGAAAGTCTAAGATTTGAAGATGACTGGTCACTATAAAATCCACTTTTGATAACACTTTCATTGGTGCAGATAACAGAAAATGTTTCTTTTCTAGGGCTCATACAATCATCGGAAAGTTTCTTCTCAGAAGCTGAAAAAAATTAAACATAAGAGGTAAACATTAAAAGGAAATTGCAAATTAAAAGCACATAATATGTTGGTTATCACAGTTCTATAATCAGTTATTTGTACCAAGTGTACAAAACTAAAATCAAATTTTAAAAAAGCTAATGGTTGTGCATAACTTCATGAGTTTTTATCAACTTTTTTTAAGGAAGGGACTTTTAGAGCTTGAATGAGAACAATAGATATCACAACAGGGTCAAACTTTCTCATCTTACTCTCTATAATAGAGATTTTCAAGTAAACTGATTTTTATCAAGGAAAGCAGTATATTTAATTTGAGAATTAAAAAATCAGAATATTCCATTCCAAAATAAATAACAAAGTACACACAAATAACACTGAAGATAAAAAATGCAATAAATAATTTTGATGAATTAAGTAAAAATGCCTATTTAAAATTGGACAAACATAAAGAGTTGTAACAGAGTTGAAACTTTATAACTCATAATTAATTAAGAGAGTAACTTACATTTATTTTTATCACAATCTAAAAGATCTCCAGATTCAGATTTCTTATCATCAAAAGAGTCGTCTTTGTACTCAGTTTCCTTCTGAGGAGAGGTAGATTGATTCCACATTTTATTATTAAGTCTCTTCGGTGCTTCTATGGTGGCCATTTTTTGACTAGTATTGTCTCTAAATAACACGGTTGTGGCAGAAATAGGAATCTTGGGCACTTCAACAGGTAATTTTCCAATAACAGGGTCATTACAAGAAACAATCACAGATTCAACTTTAGCTTCTGTAGCTGAAGATGGAGGATTGTCATTACAGGTGCTGGTTGATTTTATATTGCTATCAGGTATGACTTTATTTATTTTTTTGTTAGATATCAAACTCACAGAACCACCAGAATGGCTGTTAAACATAATAGTATTATCCAAAGAAACACCAAATGTTTCACTAAAATTTGCAGAGGTGAGAGGTATGGTCTGAGTTCCAGAAGGGAGGACGACTGTTTGAGGGGTGATACTACCGACATTTCCTGATGACATAACAGGAACTTTTAATGACTTGAGGTTTATACCTGGTGTTGCTTTATTGAGACACATTTGTCTCAACAACACAGTTCCTGTTGCGCCAGAAGTTAAAATGGGAGACCCAGTAGGGACACCACCAGTCGTGACAACTCTGTACATTTTAGGAACTTTAGTGGCAACAACAAGAGGCCTACAGTCAGATGATACAGGAAATATAACTTGCTTAACACTGCCTGGGGTGGGACTACTTAGAAGAGCCAAAGGAACACTATTAGTCCCTCCAACCAAAACTTGTTTTCCAGAAATAAGTTTGGTGTTGTCCATATTGATTACCGATTGTTGTATATTGTCTTGAACTATTACTGTCCTACCAGAAGTACTAGGAGAAGCATCAGTAATAACAATTTTGTGCTTAGGTGGCGCTTCTTTCTCAATAGAATCAGGCATTTCAGAGGGGAAATCACTCATAGATGTTGCTGTATGTTCATCAGTGTTCTGAGGAGAATTCAATGTTTGAGATAGTTGGCTAACTCCATTTGAGCTATCTTCACTGCCTAAAGTTTGAATATCTTCTGAAGCCGGACTGAGATCTAAACTAGATGAAGGCATATTTAAGCTAGATTTAGGTTTGCTGTGACTAGATTTCTTGCGCTTAGTAGAATGAGAAGGGTTTGAGGGTGGGTTAGATCGTCTCCTCGGAGCTGGTTTATTTTTCAGCTCAGGTGAATTCCTCAGCTGTTCAGCGTACCTGTCAAGGATGGCGTAAATGCGTTGAGTAGTCTGTTCGTCCTCTTGTGGCTTCTGTTGAGGCTTTGGCAGATTTGAAACCTTCAATGTGCTAGTAGGAGAAGTAGTTTTACTACTAACAGTTTTTGACTTAGATTTATTTATTTTTTGATTGAGTTTACATCCTCCACCGTTTCCATTAAGAGGGATCGGACTAACAGGGCTCTGTGAAGATAAACTTAAAGGAGGAGATACTACTGGACCTGAAACAAGAACGACCGACGTTGAAGCAGTGATTTTAGGAGAATTAAGCACATTGGTGGGAGAAGTGTTGCTTGTTTTGTTGACAGTGGTACATGTTGATGTAGCAGTAGATGTTTTGACAACAGTTAAGGTATTAACAAAATTAGATGGTTTGCTGTCCATAGTCAATTCTTCACTTGAGTCAATACTTGCATGGTCATCCAATCTGTCCTGAATAGTTTTTTCTTTCATTTGAGATGTATTGGTGACATGCTCCAAAACTGATTCAAATTCTCTCAACTGTTCAAGAGTTGTTGAACTGACTGCACTTGATTCTACTTGATTGTTAGAAATAGAATTACTGCCAGAACCATCATCAGATGATGTAGAAGCATTGACTTGTTTAATTGACCCCTCACAGTTGTTAATATCACTAGATATCACTTGCACCGATTTCAGAGGTACTTGAAATGAAACAACTGTCGGTTCAGTTTGACAAATATTATTAACAACATTTGATTGAGTAACAGGTTTAACAATTCTTTGAACAGTTCCAACCTTGTTCTTTTTAATTGTCTTTTTTACATTCATGGCTATTTTGGCCTTCTGTTGATTAGGGCAGTTATCACCAACTTTTTTATCAGCTACTTCTTTATTGTCAGTGGTGTTGATAAAAGTTTTCACAGGACTTTTTAAGGCAGCTGAAAGTAAGAAATTCATGCTGTTTCTAATAACTGATTCTTTGGTATTGACAGTCTGTGAACCATCACTCTTTAATGTTTTGGTACTCATCTCTTGCCCAGTTTTTTTCAAAACAGAAGCATTTTTTAACTGAACAACATTGTTATTAGTAACTGGGATTTTGTATGCAAGTATAAGACTAGACGATGAAGGCTGGGCATCTGTGCCAATAGTTTTTTGACTAGGTTCCGCTGAATTAATAACACTTGAAGGACTAGTGTTTGATATAGAGTAAACATTGCTGGAACTACAGTCATCTGACTCAACTTGATCTTTAGATACAGTTTGTATGCCTTTAGATATAGAAGCATTAGCAGGACGAGAATCCTTGTTAATTTCTTGAGCACTGGATATGTGGCAGTTAGTTAGAGAAACATTGGATTCATTAGTATCAGACTGATTTTGATAGCCTTGTCGTCCAAAAACATGCTGGAAATTGGGCAATGAAGCAGATGGAATAATTTCAGGCTTGTTATCTTTCTTCCGAATTAATTTGAAAATTTGTTCTGAAAACGAGTTATTAAAATCATTTATTAAACCTGAATTAGTTATTTTTAGTAATTCAGTTTTATTACCATCTCCAGTAATAAACTGTTCTGATCCTTTGTAATCTCTGACAATAACACGAAGTATTGACCCAGAGGGTGAACAGTTGTCTTGATCATCTTTAGACATACCAGTAGAGCTCATAGGTTTAACAATATATGAATGTCCTTTTTTAATATTTCCAATATTGACTTCTCTGGATTCAAATTCAAATTTGTTGTTTTTCTTTATCTTTTCACTTGTGTCCTCTCCACCTTCAGAATTGAGTTTGCTACTACTAGTAGAAGAGTTTTTACTACTGATATGAGTATTTACTACTACGCACGTTTCATTATTGCTCTCATTGTCAACATTTTTAGGACACGAGTTTGAAGTAGATGACCCAGAAGAGTACAAATTATTCTTTTCAGAAGTTTGATATTCAGGTTCTCTCTCTGTGCTTACTATATGATCTAGGGAAGATGATCTTGAGATTTGAGTCCAACCTGATATGTTAATTTTTTCTTTAGAGGCTGAAGGTGATGAATTAGAAACCGGTGCCACATAAACGTCAGAATGAGATTCTTCTAAAGTATCTGATGATAAGAAAGGAGTGTTACAGGGTTGAGAGTAAAGAGGAGTATTTTTAAAAGAATGTTCACTGGGCGTAGTCTGACATTCTGTAGTAACAGAGGACTGGCCCACAGATGAATTATTAGATACTTGTACCACTTGAATAGTAGGTTGTTGAGTTTCTGGTACTATCATGTCCAATGAGTTAAGACCAGGGACAGAATTTGACCAAAGTCGATCAGGGTCATTTGGTACATTTTTCTTGCCTGAAGTGTCTTTCAGATCTGAAGAATCTTTAACATTGCTTACAAGAGATTCAATTTCAGGAGTTCTAGTTAAAATAACTTTAGGGTTAAGATTCAAAGTAGAGAGGTATCTTTGTAAATGTTGCCCAGCTAGAGTTAAAGGATTAAAAGTTAATTTTTCTATTTTCTTTACTTCTACTGACTCCGTTGTAGCTTCACTAAGATGTAAAGTTTCTTCTAGATCATTATTATTATTATTTAAACTTTCAGTAACCAGGTCCTTTGAACAAGAGTTATTATTAGTTGCATCAGTATCATGTTCTATTTTGTGCCTTTGGTTATATTCATTTAGGTAGCTTATACATTTCGATTTCAAAGTTGACCATTCAGATTGCCACTTTAAAGTAAGATTTCTGGAGCTATGTATAAGTGTTGTTAAATCATCACACAGTTGAGGAGGTAATTCTAAAGAATCTGAGTCAAAAATATCTATAGGAGAAACATCCATAACATCTAATAATTTACCCTTAGAAGACTTGTTAAATAAAGGTTTCAAACTTAGGCATTCCCTACTCTTTACTTTTCCACTGTAAAGGTAACAACAATCAGAAACAATTTTACTCTTGGAAACACAATATTCAAATTTTTCTGGACTCTTTTTAGAAAGAAATGCCAGTTCAAAAACCAGATTAAGGGTGTATTCACTAGGATGCAGTGAGAACGCAGTCAAAACACACTCTCGACAAATCAATAATTTATCCTTTAGAAAATCTGCTAGCTGTAAGAATCCGTCTGACAATCTTGCTTCAGACTTGAGGACGTTCTCAGTGTCCGCATTTATTTTGTAAGATTCGACTTCATTGATGTTTGATGTTAATCCACGTATAAACATTTCAACACATAGTGACCGATACCTGTGATCAAACTGAAAAAGAAAAAAAAAATTAGACATATTAAATAATTGAAGTTACATGAAAAAACAGTGAGCTTTAAAAGTAGGAAAATGGAATTTCAATTATTATATCATTTGAAAAAAACATGAAAAGTAAACAAAATGTATTGTTCACAATATATCTAGTCAGTCACGGGTGCTTTTAAAAGTCATAGTCAGGTAAATACACAAAAAAACAAAAACTGTTTTTCATGTTTTATGGGCTGCTGAATAGAATAAAGCCTGAACAGAGTCGATACGATTACTCAAATCTAAGGTTCCCAGGTTTGAATCTTGGTACCGGCACTAATTTTTTATAGAAGACAAAACTAATTTTTTATGAGACGCATTTACAGTAAATAAGTTTATAACTTAAAAATAATTCTGCAGCAGAGAATAAATAACCATTTATTGAGCTTTTTAGATAAATAGTATATAGTTTCATATATTAATTTTATAATAGCAGTAGCATCTTAGTTTTTTTTTAAATTTCTTTGAATTTTTCAAAGAAAATGAACTAAATTTAGCATTAACTGCCTATAAGATAAAAGATTTAAGCTCCATAACAAAGAATCAAGACTTAAAATGTGCCAAATTGAAATTAGAGAAGACAGTCATCAATTTATATATTTTTCTCAGGAGAGTAGAGATTTAATTTAGTGCAGTTATTTTAGTATTTATTTTAGTGCAGGGCCCTCATGTTTCCACTCTGTTAACTAGGAACATACTTGGGATTGGCCCAACATTGCTCAGAATTAAAAAAAGCATAGAGCTGAATTTTCAAACTTTACACAGTGAGAAGAAAAACTGAGATAGTAAGTATGAATATATACATATATAGTTACCTCTTTAAGTACAAGACAAAACATGTAGATATGAATAGATGATTCTGCCGGATGTAACATCTTTCTAATGTTATCAGTGAGATCTGGTAAAGACGTTCCATTTTTAACCATCATTAAAACCCATTCCTTAATGAGATCATAGAGCAAATGTTGTTTGGATTCCTCTTCCACATTTAAAAGCATAGCAGAAGTTAAAATAGTGTGGGCAAGAATTTCACAAACTTCTTCACTTGGAACATAAGATTTAGACGGGCTCTGAGAACGGGATATTCTTGAATCATAAGAGTGTCTTTTCGAATGCCACCGCCTAAGCAATCCTAATCCCTCACTCAAATCGAGTTTTGAAACCTATAAACAAATATAATTTATAAGAAGAAATGGAAAAGTGGATTATTGTAGAGTGAAGTTAGATAAGATCGAGATAAATAAATATGCTAAAGAAAATATACAGTACATATATTTTTAAAATCAGGGGAAAATGGAGTCCATCCCCAAACTTCCTAGGGAGGTAGCCAAGCTACCTCCCTCATAGAGCCTTTGTCTATTAAAAATTGGCTAAAAATTAGCCCAACACCTAATTAAAAAAATGAGGTATGGGGGTACCAGGAAACATTTCATTACGAGAAGATCACTACGGAAGTTCTGAATCCTACGCTCATCTTTAGAACATCACATCATTCCTAAGGGTCACCCATCCAAACACAGATCAGATGAAAACCATTAGCACTTGCAGTAAAATATTGAAATTCACTAAAAAATATACTTTAGGACTTGGTTTGATTTAAGAACCAGATGGTAATACAAGTAATTGAATTCCTTATTATTGAAGATTTTAAAAAAATGTACATGACATCTCTCATGTGAGTCATTGTTCTCATATATAGTGAACAACAGCTAATGAACTGAACAGAATTAAAGCTCTGAAAAATATAAAATACAGCTAATAATGAGACAATACTTGACTTATACATTGGTCTTGAGGAAAGACCAATGTATAAGCGGCCCAACCCACCTTAATGTGGGTTGGGCCCACATTAAGTTTTATTTTGATCCAATAATTTTTCTTACATGAATTTTTGTAATCATTAATAGGGGTTAATGATATTATAATTTCAGATCTCACAACTCAAGTATGTTTGCAAAGTAGTCGAGGATCTTGAGCACATTATCATGCACTGTTCTCGCTATTCAGCGGCACGCACAACACTCTTCAATAAGTTGCATGCAACCAAATGTGTAGCTCAGCTGTTTAACTATATGTAATTAATAGCTACAAAATCTATAAATTTTTACAAAAACTATATTTTTTTGCTGTCAAGCAAAAAATAAAAAATTTAGCTAAATTAAAAAAAACAATAGAAATAAAACAAAAACAAAAAAATTAGCAATACTATAATTTAACTAATACAACTTATAACTAAATAATACATCAAATAAACCTAATAAAATAAAAAAAATAATAAAATACTTATCAAGTGTTCAAACTAAAGAAACAATTAATTTAACATAAGCAGCATACATTCTCTATCAAGTTACAAAATTAAGCAGTGTTAATATTGGTCCAAATAAAAATAATTAACTACAATAACATACTACAAGTTACCTTTACATAGGGAAAATGACAAATATAACATTCATAATAAACAGAAATAACCATAACAAAAATTTTAAATAAAGTATATGTTATATGGATGTATGGTCCAAGTAGACCAATGCCAAAAATCGGGTACGGGGTACCTCGGAACTTTTTCACATCACACCGGATTCGCTATGCTCATCCTCCCTGCTTCGTTTATCCTCGGAATATACAATTCGGCAAATGTATACTGCAACATGTCTTCAGACTCGCTGCGCTTGTCCTCTGTTAGTAAATACATCCATTTCATTCTCAGCATCCATTTCATTCATCCATACAGCATTGACCACGCTCAATGGTACTTAAGTTTTATGATCCAAAATAAATTATGGATATACTTGTCGTATTGAAACAAATCTTAGTGTACTTATTTATTTGTAAAGGTATATATTTGTACTAAATTTCAACTCAATTGAATTATTTTCTGATTTTTTACAATTTTTTTAAAACGTACACACACACATAAACAGACACACAACTTTGAGAAAACCACTCAGGAGGCCTTAAAAACACCTGAAACGGATAATTCCGGTTTTGGATTTTTTTTGCAAACACAATGCTTTTCCTATATACCTATGGTATAAATGAGGAAAAGTAAAAAGCTAATTCATATTCACTACTCACAGACCCTCCCCTAGATATTTTTTGGATATCTAGGCAAGATTGGGAGAAAGTAGTACGTTCCTGGAACAGGCTTGTTTCTGCTGAAGGCTGTAGAAACTTGGAATATGGACATATATATCGATTATATTTTACTTTGTTCTATATCTTATTAGCTGTTATACTTTATTATCTTTTTACTCAGCAATTATCTCTAATCATCTTATTATTAATGTTTTCTTCTTATCATAATCTTTACAATTATTTGATACATTACATTAACTCCCACAAGAGTGCAATCACTGGATTCATTCTTTAACAAGTTTTGCCAAGTCACTACAACTACATTAGCTCTAATAATTGAAACAATTATTTCTTGTTTATATTAAATCTTGCAAGAGTGCAATCACTGGATTTATTCTTTAACAAGTTTTGCAAAATCACTACAACTACATTAGCTTAAATACTTGAAACAATTATTTTTGTATTACTTCTTAAAAAAATGTCAAAAAAAGCGTAAGCACAAATGGGAGCTGTGAAGTCAACAGGCATACACAGGGTGGCAACAGGGCAAAAAACACATTCAGGAAGAAACTTTGTCTTGGAATTTTAAAGCCAACATAGGATTTTTCTTGAGTAAATTTAAAAAAAATCAAGATTAAAGAAATAAAATAAGACCAAAACAAAAATAGATAAATAAAAGAATATTGATAAAAATAATAATACAAATGTAAGAGTAACTACCTCATTAATTATATCGTGTCTTCTATTGTTTCGTACAAGTAATGAAAAATATAAATCTGTCAAGGTATTGACTTCATTTTTAGCCCTTGATCCAAATAAGTCTAAATTATTAAATGTTTGCTGGGCTAAACGTAATGCAAAGTCACCACAGTCTTCTTCTATAAGTACTTCTAATCTTATCACTAACAACTCATAACCTTCTTTAATGAGAAATTCTTTAACTGGAAATAAATACAATATTATAAATATATTGCTTTTAAATAAAATAACAAAAATTACAAGTATTTACAATATTGATAATAAGTTAAGGCTCCCAAATACAAGGTGAAACTTTGGTGGACTTTGGTCTCTCCTCTTAAATTATGAACAATTTGATAGAAATAGATTATTTGCATTTTGCGTTCTTTTTTTGTTAAAGTGATTTATCAAAAAAGTTTTTGCTAAGTCATTATTGCGGGGGAAATGAGGTTATAAAAAAACAATTTTCTGAACAGCACTAGACCTAAAATTGATTTTTTTAAGTTTCAGCTTTCTAGCATAAATACACTGGGAGCTAGGAAAGACACATACAACTTTGTGAACACCACCCAGGAGGTCTTTAAAATGCCTGAAACGGATAATTCGAGTGACATCCCAGATTCTGATGTTTTTGTGAACAACAAAAAACTTTTCCTATTGGAAATTCAATAATTTAAAAAATAATTCATAAAAATATAAAAAATCAAATCTGTAATGTCCTTGCTTTACAAGCAATTATAAGGGTTTCTCAGATAATGACAAAAATGTTTTTTATTTATACTCTTTATAAGATAAATCAAGCAAATAAAAGTTTATTACCTAACTTTAGAGCATAAATTAAAAATAACTACATAATATACTACAGCTCCCCCTTAAGTGTTTGTTTATCAGTGTCGAATTTTACAGCATAATTCAAAACAAAACATAATATTCTAATACTAGCTTTGCTCGCCCTTATATGTGTGTTTGTCAGGACCTAATTTAACAGTATTGATTTGAAAAGATTACAAAATTAAGGTTCTCCTTTATGTAAGTGTTTTTCAGTACCTCATTTTGGAGCCTAGATTTAAAGTATAACCTACAATTCTAGGGCTCGCTGCACTCGCCATTACTCATTACTCATTACCATTACCATTACTCATGCACGCGCAATATTCTTAGGCTCATTTTGCTTGCCATGTAAATGTTTGTTAGTACCTTATATAAGAACCTATATTTGTGGTGGTTAATGAGAGGTTGAGAGGTTAAGTGCCCACTACACCCTACCCCTTAAAATTATTATATATATTTGTGGTCTTCCTATTACTTGATACCCCACTTTGTTATGTCAAAAAAATTAGAATTTTAATAACCCATGATTGAGATTGTTTAAAATATTTTTAGGACTCTTCTTTATGGGTCAGTTAGGGGGGGGGGCATTTATGATATCTTAAAAAAGTAATGTTCATGATTACATTAAAAATTATGCATAATGTGGTCTACCCATCGATACCTACAATTCGATTGTTTTAAAAAATATTTATTTTCTGCAATTGTGCGCATTTGCTTAGTAATCGAAAAATGGGCATGCTAAATATGCTAAAGTAGGGTATATTTTTCCTTTTGTTGGATAAAATAATTATACATGTGTACCAAATTTTAACTGCCTAGCTACAGTAGTTCGAGAGATGTGAAATCGGACACACAGAGACAAGACAGTAAGTATAAGGGTTTCGAAAATTATCTTTGAAACACAAATAAATAAAAATAATAATTTAAACCTAAAACCAAAAAAAATCCTGAGACTTTTATCATTGATAATAAGCTGAGTTGGAAGTCATCTGGATTTGGAATGTAAAAAGTAGATTACATTATTGTATAGTAATGAGGAGGACATATCAAGTTAACTTAACTATTATTAGTCAAGTTAACTTCATCTCAATAACCAGTTCAAAATATTTTCCAATATATAAGGAAACTAAAAATTATGGCTATAGTTAATTTATTTATTTGTACATTACAGATGAGTAAAAATAGTTATTTATGCACCAAGGGAGTAAAGAATGCTATTATTTCCCTCAGCAGGTAGTTAGTTCCTAAAGCGTAAGCCGAGGGAACCAAAGTATTTAACTCCTGAGGCGAAGCCAAGGGAGGTAATTGCGAGGGGGGAAATAGAATTTTACTCCCAAGGTGCATACAAGATTTTATTTCCAGACGTTGATTTTATTTTAATACGTTTGGTTGTATTTTATTATTTTTTTGGGTCGGACCCTCTTATAAATTTATGAGGGCTGCCACCAAATTGTTTTGCTCCAAACAACATCTATTGACCTGAAACGGATATTGAGCCAGTAAAAAAAATTTGTTTTGTCGGCTCCCCCTTATAAATTTTGGGGGTGCCACCCCTGGGAAAATTACAAAAAATTGATTGGTCACATATATAAAATTGGCTCTAATAATCCAATAATAATGGGAAAAACTTTTTTCTCCCTTTGGAGTGAAAAGTGTTTCTTTACTCCCTAAAAACTAGTTAATAAACTTTACATTATACACCATCTGGAGAAAAAAAGTATTTTTCACCTGGTACAAAAAAAACATACAAATACAATACAAAGAAGAAACTGACTTCCCACCTCATATAGATAAAAAAAAATGAGGTCTGTAATAGTGTGCTGGGTATAAAATTATTTAATTCTTTAGTAAAAAGAATGCAAGAAGTTTCTGCTCAGCAATACAAGAAGCATATTAAATATTAATTATCAGAGAATTTTTATTTATCTTACAATGATAATTGTTTTAATAGAAAATAGTTTTTTACCAAAAATATATGGTTGTTAGGGTTCCGAAGATAATCTTTGAACCCATATACTTTCTATCAAGCGTCTGTCAGTCCGATTTCACCATTCCAAAACTACGTTAGCAAGACAGTTAACATTCGGTACACATGTGTAACTATTTTATCCAACAATAGGAAAAATATAGCCAACTATTTCCCTGATATATGCATTTTTCAATTTATGAGTGAATGCGCACATTTGCAAATAATATTTTTTTTATTGTTTTATGTTATGTCAATTTCTGTATAAAGTTTACTTGACTATTTTTCAATAATTTTAATTAATAATGAATATATATTTACTATTATCAATATAAATACCTAAAGATTCGGAAAGCCTGATTCCCCTTAGAATGGCCTGAAGAACTGGTTGCATCCATGGATTAGTTAACTCTACAATTAGGCTTTCATACTTTTCAACAATACCAGAATTTAATTTATCAGCAAGAGGCATACATTTTTTAATAGCTGGTGCCAGCTTTGATTGCACGTTATTGGGTAAATTATACCAATCTCCAACAAGTATAAAACGGAAAGTAAATCTGAAACAAAATAAAATATTTTGAATAATAAAATACAAGTAAATCTACCAATAGATGTATTTGTGTAACTATTCTTCTTTAGCCAGACCAATGTCTCTTTCAAAATGGTCATAGAGTAATAATGGGCTTTGAGCACTGAATATGAATATTTTATTCATTGCGTTAGTATGAAAAATTAAATGATCATTACACAAATGAAATCAGAACAACAACCTAAATGAGAATAAACGTGCAATCACAATACTCCACTAGGGATTACAATGCGTGCAGTGGTAGCGCGAATTTCAACCTGGTAATCTAACAGTTTAATTAATGAAAATTTTTACAACCCTTACAAATGGATCAGTAATTAGCATTTGATTGATTCAAGAAAACTTTAGATATAATGGGAAAGAAACCTTATTTTTTATTACTTCAAAGTCGTTTTCTTACACAGGATTTACTTCATAACCCTGATCTGAATGGTGCGGCATTATCTTGATTTTTAGGTATTTCTTAAATAAAGAAATACTAAATAAAATACATCAATCACATCACATGTATTTATAACAAAAATCAAAAGTATAAACTACACAGAGGTTATCCAGGACAGTGTTGCCCTGACAAAACATTTATCCATTTATTTTATCTTAATGTATTGAAATTTATTATATATTTATTAATTATTATGTAATTTTAATACATTAATTCTGTTTTCTTGGTTTTACTTCTTAAGTAATATTTAACAAATTAGATCTTGGTGTTAAAATGTTTTTAAAAACTAAGACTATTAATTAAATTTCATAACAAGAACATTACAGTATAATAATAAAATAAACAAGATAATTCTTTACCATTCTGATTGGGGTAGGTCAATAATGTATAGAAAATACTTAAACTATGACTATAAGAAATAATTCTTATATAAGAAAAAATAATTAGAACAAAAAGAATAACTATAATTAGGATGGAAATTCCCATAGTCATCAGGTATATTAAAACAGTTTAAAAATTTGAAAAAATTAAGAAATTTAAATAAAATCAGATTTTATTTAAAGATTTTATTCTTTCTGAATAAAAATTCAGAAAGAATTTTTTTTCTTTGCCATTTTTTAACTTGGGTTAAACTTCTGTTTATAAAATTTGTGACAGGAGTGTGCTGATGTCTTGGTGTTAGCGGTGCTTGGGTTTGTAGTGTTGGCTATTGTATAACCACCATATGCTACATCGCAATCACCACCACTCATGCATCGCTATCAGACTATTGAGAATGCACCTTAAAAAAACATGATTACTTTCTTCTTCTTTTTCATTATTTAGAAAACATTTTGTACCAACATTAATATTGCAGACAAAACTTGAAATTAATATTGAACTCAATCAGTGTATCAATTTCAATTAATCTATAAATTTCAATATTGTACAGCAAATGATTTTTTAACAAAGAGTAGAGTTATTATTTAATACTAATTTGGAACTCCCGATTACAGCACATGCTATACCTCTAGCGAGAGAAATAAAGCCCCCCCCCCCCTCTTAAATTTTGAACTATTAAACATAAATTAATGAAACTTGGGGTACTTCTTTTTGGGGTGTAGTTAACTTCGGTGTTGCAAAAATGCCTTATTTTTGACATAAAAACACAAATGATTTATGATACTTAATTGTCAATACTTAAGCTCCAATGTCGAATTAAAATTTTTGATTATTACACTTTGGGCACTTATTACTGCAAAAAGAGCGGTCTTAGACAAAAATGTGCTAAGGGAAAAATGTCTTTTATTTATTTCTAGAACACAAAAAGCCCAATAAAAGTAAACCTACCTTTAATTTTCTTTATTTTTCACCAAATTCAGTGTTGCATGTGACATCCAAAGTTAACTACGCCACCAAAAAAAAGTTCCCATAACACAAAAAAATACCCTGTTTCATTAATTTATGTTAATGGTTCAACATTTAAGAGGAGGGGGGACTTTCGGTCCACCCTTTATAACATCTGGTAACTTCAGACATTTGAAGAATTAGAAAGATTACCTGAAGGCATAATCCATTAGTTGTACACCATCTTCGACATTAATTGTTTTTAAATATTTATACAGTTGATCCCACGCTGAAAGCAGGGTGACAGCTCGACTTTCATAACTTTTATCTTTATCACATAAGGATGACTCTATGCTCTGAAAATAATAAACCAAGATCAAATTAGGAAGAAAAAATAAATAACAGAACGGATCAAATAATCTGTATGTACAAAAATAATAAGAATACAAGTTAAGACCCTTGAGTCTACTAAAAAAGTAATGGCTACCAAAACAGATGACCTATGCCGGACCCACCTTAGGGGGAACTTATTGAAATTATTTAATTTATAAATTATTTTGCATAATATAAATACTTGGCACAGAAAGTATGGAAAATTTCATAAAGTATTCTTTACAGTCTTGGCAGAAACCTTATTGAAACACTGCTCTTATTGCTTCTCTCTGAACACCGAAGACTATAGGTTCATGTTAAGAGTGTCCCCAGTAAAGTATGGCATAGCTTATTCTGCTATAGACTGTTGCGTAGAAAGTAGACTGACATAAGTATGTCAGTCACATACTTATTGTTTGACATATATGTCAAACGATAGCTTGATGCAAAATTAACGGAATAAGTTGACATTAGTACCCAATCTCTTAGAATTAAATGCACTCTCCAAAATAGGCAATGTTATGGTATGCTTTAATTTTAATTTTTAGTTATCACAGGGGTAGCATCAAGCCTATTAACTCCAATCGTCTCCAGATCCTACAATCCACTTGAACCACCACAAATGCTCCTTTTTACTTTAAACCTGACACTCAACAGCAACATCAATGTTTCTTTTGTCTGAGAATTTCAGCCATGTTCCGCTATAAACACTTCTATGAATTCTTAACAAAACACCCTAACCTCATAGTACCATCTTTTTCCTCAAACACCCTTCTTGATAATCCTACACAACACCTGAGGAGGCAGTGGCCTCGAGACCAGTTAATTATATTACTTTATAATCTTGATTCAGATATTATCTTATATTATATTAATTAATTGCTTTTCTCCATTTTATTTTAATTTAAATTATTATCAGTGGCTATCACTCAAAACTTGATTATCTCTATTCTATTTCCATATTTTATCTATAAGCACCAGTAGTATCTATATAAAAAAGCATATCTAAGTACATAATACTTCTCCCCCAGAGTGCAATTACTGGGTTGTTACTCCAACAAGCCTTGCCAGGCCACAGAAACTGCATCATCTCTAATACAGGTAGTAAATATTATTGTATTATTTAATAAAAAATGTAAAAAAGTTATCAAAAATGGTAACAAAATTACCATATGGCACCAAAATAATAATAATACATTTGAACTCGCAAGAGTCAATTTGCTGGGGGGAAGAGACTATTTTAGAAAATCTATGCCCATGTTTACACCATATTTTAAGGATTAATTGTTGGTGCATCTGAAATGTTCCACCTGGTATGAATTAGCACTTTAAATGTGCCTGTCTATTATAGTTCTGAAGATGACCAGAATGATGGCTTAGTAATTAAAGCGAAATAAAATTTAGAATAAGTGCTGAACACTGTTGCCAAGATAAAAAAGAACTTACGTGAAGAAATAGAAACTTGGTCTTCTTTAAAGCCATACTAGCTGTTGTTTTCTAGATGTTATTGTTTATGGTGTACAGGATATTGTACAGCAAATCTGGAACGAAAAAATCAATCAATATTGAATACAATTGTGAACAACAAAAATTAAATGAAATGTGTGATTTTATTTTGGCAAATTATGGAACAATTTGCGAGAATTGACAAGCAAAGGGAGGTAATAACCAATTTTAAAAGCAATAATTAATTACTTTGTAGCCATATTGCTTGTCAATTCTTTAGAGGGCAAAGAAAAAATCAACTAAATTTTCATTTAGTTAGTATAAGGGACCTTAAGTTCAACTTTATGTCCACTGCCAGTTAAGTAAATTTTATGTTGCCATAGCAATATTGTATTATAGTTCCACTTATCCAGTTGCCCCAAAAGACAAGAGACTACATTACAGCCATCCCCTCTACGATTCATTCCCTGAAGGTTTAAGTTGGAAATTAAATGGGCCCATAGCCAATACAAAGCGTCAGCCTCTTAGACCGCAATAATGTGGATTTTATAATGCTGAGGAATCCAACTGTTATCCTATTTCAAGTTTTAGAAACAGACTTGACTCCTTTCATATTCACTCATAGTTTTGGTCAACTAGAGGATATCTGATCATAGAAACAGAACTCCTTTACAAACATACCATACAGTTTTACTACTGTCCCTGTACCAGGGACTAGTGTACAGTGGAGTGTAAGGGGACAAAGTATTACTAAATCTCAAGATGAACCATAGTAATTTTTACCACCAATAAGTATTAACTTAATTAGCAACAATCTTTTAGTTACCTGATTCCTTCATATTTTACAATTTTAAATTAGAATTGAATAAACTTAGAATATGATATACATTTTAATTAATAACTAGAATAGTTAAATCAATCACATATTCATAAAAACAGCACAGTAAGCAATAAATAATAATAAAATAAATCTAAAGCAGTTAAAATAAAAAAGTACACAGATGTTTTTGATGTTTATCCACTCCGACAGGTGGTTAAACTTTTGAATAATTTTTTATTTAAACTTTAGTTTAAATAGTTAGTTTATTTAAACTTTTAAATAAACTTTTGTTATGTGCTAGTGTAAATCCCAAAAGTGTAGACGAACAACGCTCAAGCGAGATTCTAAACAGATTATTCAACCCTAGTGTTATGATTTTATAGGCTATATTTTCTAAAAGTTGAAGGTCAATAGTAAAATAAGCTACCATAGATATTTGCTATAATAAACACATAACTGGAGTCATCACAGTCACCTTAGTAGTAGTAGTATGGGAGGAGTGGTAGTAACTACCAGGCAAGTAGGCCATGTTGTTGGGCCCTTTTTGCCAGCTCCCTAAGATAGTGTTCTATTTTTAATTTCAAGTGTAGGTATATTTCATCTAATCTAGACAGAAGAGCCATGGCTTTCTATGGTTCCTCTCATGCTTTTTTCAAGCAATCATACCTATTTTCACTGACTCTTATAGTCTAGTGAAAACTAGGAACAACACGTGCCCTCGCTGTTAAACCAAACCTCCATACACTACAAGGCAGACATACTATAGTATTCTAATGAATCTACTATGAGGGTCCTAAATTTTGCCTATACCCAGTTTCATTTAGGGTAAGGGATCTTTAAGGAGTACCTGACAACGCACGTCCCTTCTGAAGGACGTGGTACGCAGAATTTTTATCCCTCTCATAAAAATCCCAGAGGCCCGTGCTGGGATTGAACCCATGACTAAATAAACTCGGAAGTTTAAAGTCCATTCATTCTGTGTATTGGCCACATACCTTAACCACTACACCACGGGTGACTTTCACAGTCACCTTAACTCATGGACAAATCTCCCAACATAGAACCTCTCCCACACCCTTCCAAGTCTTGAGAAGGGTTACCCCACTAATTGAGGCTTGAAGTTATACACTGATATAACTTTATTAGTGGTGAGCTAAAGCCAAAATCAGTCCAGGGATAATTTTATCTAATAAAGGGAACAATGAAAGCTAATTCTTTAGTTGCTCCTATTATTAGGATTATAACTTCCCATTCATTTAATTCAATAACACATTCACTACATCTAAACAAGGATTTCAATCCCAAATTACAAGAAATACGAAGTGTAGACAAGGATTCAATCCTATCTTTTTACAGGTTTGGGGTTGAACCTGGAGCTAAAAATAGAATTGAACCCCTTGTGCAAATGTACAAGGAACAAGTTAGAAAATGTCATAACTACCCTTATTATTTTTAAATCGCTTATTTTTGTTTTCACAGTGCATTTGTAACACACAATTATATCGGATTCACTTTCAATACACTCCAGTTGATATGTCGTATTAGTTAGGGTATACCTAGTAGTTCTCGACACCCAGTGCTATGTTTGAATAAAAAATGGTACAATTACCAACACGTTTTTAATACAAAAAGTATCCTTTTTGTACTTTTAACACAGCAACACTTTGTTTATTTAAAATAAAAATAAAGGAGTTTAAAGGAATATATCTGCACAAAAGTGGCATTAATCTATAGAAGTTAATAAACACAATAAATACTAATAAATCATTAGTAACCCTTTCACCAGTAAAAGGTAAGGCTTCATAACGCATTTATAAGTTGCGAGTTCTTTATAAACTTGAAATTTGGATTTGAAGAATCATTATTATTTTCCAGCACCTTTATTCAGGTGAATAGGATTGGATTCCCTCTGCGTGTTTCTACCAGTTAGTATGTACACATAGCGTATTGAACAGGTGATCAAATTCCATACGCATTTAATACGTTACAGTTCTTGCACAGTATTTGTTTAGTCGATCGAGTGAGATCAAGTGATAACTGATCCCCATTACATCGTGTCTTTTATGGTAAAGGTTCACTTTTGGTTATAAGAAAGTTAAAAACAAAAAATATCTTCAATTAAATTGTATTTTCTTTAAGTAATAATAGAGTTACTCTAAAAAAATAATATTTCAAAAGTTATTTGATGAAAAAGTGAAAAAAAAAGTTTAACGAGAAGATTATCCATTAAATACGATTGCCTATAACGGTAAATTCAGCTTATCGGAGGATCCATTTAGATTCCATCTTCTTAATTCTAGCGTATCCGACAGGATTCCTTCGGCATGGTTCATACAGCCAATATTACTGTATTTATATCATACTTAATACGATGCGTGGATTTAGAAGTGTGTGTGATTTTACTAAGTGATTGTAACTAGTGGATTGAATTTTCTCGACGGATTTGATGTGCTGAATGTCAGTATACGATAAACAGAGAACTAATTTTATAATCACAAACAAGAAGATATTGAATGAAGCTATGGAAAACGCATCCCCCCTTGGTCATTTTTTACATTACATTTCAAGAATACTTAAATTTACAAGTGTCTTGTCACTTATAAGAAATACAGTACATCTTATCGGAGTTTTGAGCATCATAAACATGAAATAAATTATTAATAAGTACTTACAAGAAAATACATAGTCAAGTTTGTCAAAATTTTCAAACCGATGCTTCCGGCACCACGTGCATCGAATGAAAATATTAAATTGGAAGAAGCAGGTATAAAAAAACAAATACTACTGTGCACAGTGGATGACAATTTGAAAATTATGTACCAAAAATTTACGAACCTCAAAATGATGGGAGCACATGACTGTAGAAGCGTATATTTATCATTATAACATTACATTTTTACAAAAACAAAATTTTATTAAGCTAAGCAGTCGAAATAATCAAAAATAATACATGTAAAGTAAAAAAACATCGTAAAAACACCAACACCAAAACTGAGATAACACCGAAGTTATCTCAGAAATTACGCCGATTTTATAAAAATTTCGGCACTGAACACACGTAATGATGAAAGTAAAGCCATCCTCGATAAATAAATAAGTAAAATCCGACAATTAATAGTTATAAACAAGACGTATTTTAGTTAAATTTGCAGAAAAAATAGTTATAGGCAAAGCATTTTCGACACGGACACAAGACGCCATTACATTGTGATAACTCAAGCCTGGCACTCTACCAACACTAAAAACCACTATTATCGTTACTTTAATTAATTATTATTTAATTGCCAATAAAAATATTTTCAAAAGTTAATTATGTCTTTATAATTTAGCTATAATAAAAGAAAAAAATTTAAGAAATGAGCTTTTTTGAAGTAATTTGATTAAATCGATTAGTAGGATTACGATCTTGACTATCGATACATTTAGAATCGAGTTTTTTTAAGTCCGTGAATTTGTATGGTGCGTTCTTTTATTAATACCACCGTGGTTACCTAGTTTTGATTTTTCATACCTGGTAAAAGCAGTTTTCTGTATAGTTATATTATTATCTCCAACATTATAAGTGAATTTTAAATAAAAATTATACTTCAAAGAGGTGCGATCAAAATACCCAAGGAGGATGGATTATGATAGATTACAGTCGCTGAGAACGACTGTTAAATTCAAAGAAGACCGGGTTTCTTTTAAATGAATTAACCTTTTATAGATTTTAACAGAACCTTTGTGCTGATCTCACTGGCGCAAAAGTGAAATGAGCTTATTACGAGCCCTGAATTTTTGATTTGAATTATTTCTGAGAAAGAGTACCAATGGAATCATAAGATGGCAGTACTGTATCTTTTAGGATATTTTTTTTGCGATTCACTGTTAGGGTGGCAGGTCCGATAATATAAGTTACTTTACTAATTTTCATCTTCCATTGTGCTTTTGTTAATTTTTATTCTCAAAGTGTAGATTTAAACGCTAAATTAATGTACATCATTCAGTTTATTGGTTAAATAATCGTAAAATCACGAACGTTTGGTAATATATAAATATTAACTTGAAATGCATAGCTTAACATTAACATCGCCGTGTCTTTTATTTCTGCCTAGGGGTTTCTGCTTACAGAAGAGACTTCACTTAAGAGGTAACTTTATAACTGATGCTACAATTATAATTATGCCACAAGAGGGTAAAGCAATTATATTGAGTTAGGTATATTTGTTTAACATTTTTAAGGATTACCAAATTACCTCTCGAAAAAATATGAGTAATTTTTACTATTCATCAATTTTAGTATTGAAAACTAAACATATAGTCCACGAGCCTGGCTTAAAAAATGTGACTCATTTTGTACTACTTCAAACCAAATTTTTCTGAAAATACACCTTCAATTATGAAGGAAAAGTATAGTCTGCCTATCCAGAGTTGAGCCCATCATATGACTGCGCTCGCTCAAAATATTAGAAAATCGCTCAAATTCCAGTTTTCTTGTAATAAGTGGTTCCCTGTAGGTCGTGTGCAAAACATGAAGAGAAAAGTTTTTAAAGCTGATAAGATTGTCTATAAAACAAGAGTTTTTTTTCAAAATCGGATAACTAAACTATAGTTATGACATTTGTTGAATGGCCAAAGAAACGTACAAAAAGCCAATATTTTTCAAAGAAATTCGCTGACTTTGCATAAATTAACAATTTTTTAGGTGTTTTTTGGAAGAGTAATAACTTTAGTTGTATTTATCTGATTTTGATGATTAAACACTCGTTTTATAGAACATTTTATCAGCTTTATAAATGTTCTCTTGATGTTTTGCATTCGACCCACAGGAAACCACTTATTTCAAGAAAACTGAAATTTTGTGATTTTATAAAATTTTGAGCATGCGCAATCATATGAAGGGCTCCACTCTGGATAGGCCGACTATGTTATTTCTTCATATTTTAAGGTATAATTTCAGAAAATTTTGTTTGAAGTAGTACAAAATAAGTCCCATTCTTTCCGGTCCGGCTCTTGGACTAATGTATATGTATTCTTAATCAGTGAGTCCCCGTTTTGAAAAACCACCTCTCTCTTTCCCCTCTATGCCTGGACTTCAATCTCTTAAGCTCATTTTTCTTTTGGAAATGTGCTAAAGAAGTTAGTCATCAATTTTACTAAAACGTTCACGCTTGGGACATTATTAGTTGTTCTTTATTTAATATGTTTCCACAATCCTTACCATTACCATATACTAATATATATTATAATAAAATACGTATGATCTTTCTAATACTTTTAGTATACATTTATTCGGGGCTGACTAAAAATGTCCTACAAATGAGGAGTCATCCAGAACAAATAAATAATACTTGGCATACTGTGTGTGAGTGTGTTAATGTGTGTGTCTGTTATCATCGTAGCTACAAGTGTATTTTTGCTAGAGAGTTGAAACTTTGTACAAAACTCAGTCTACTGCTGTAGTTTTGCTATTCAGAAAATAATTTATTTATGACGTCATTAACCTGTAATAATGACTCGGGGAAAAATGATGCGATCCCATTGAAATTTGGCACGCATGTAGCTATGTATAAGACTAGCATATGTGTTAAGATTTATCTCATTATCAGCATTAGTTCAATTTTTATCGAATGACTTGTGTACGTTTTTTTAAAAATTGTAAAGAATTAGAAAATAATTCAATTGAGTTAATATTTATTACAAGTGTATACCTTTACTTAATGATTAAGTACACAAAGTTTCGTTTCAATACGACAAGTATATCCATAACTTTTTTGGATCATAAAATTTAAGTAGCATTGAGCGTGGTCAGTGCTGTATGGGTAACCGCTGAGAATGAAACGGATGCATTTACTATCTGAGGACGAGTGAAGCGAGTCCGATGCAGGGGAATGAGCGTAGCGAATCCGATGTGAAAATTGGGTACTTCGTAACAGATTTTTTTATTTATGGTTTTATTTTAGTTTTATCGTTTACTTAAGATGCCTTATCCAATATCGGATAAAAACTATTTTAGCAAGTGAATTGAAACGCATATTTAAATTTGAACGTTTTGGACATTATATGATGCATGTTTTGGCTCCCAAGCTGCTGAAACTTAAGCTCCATCTCGAAAAAAACTATAGCTTAAAGGCAATAGTGAAGCAATTTTCATTTTTAAGCACTGAAAATTACGCACACCTATGTTGGAGGCACCCGTGATGTTGTACTCGACCATTACTCTGCCAACTTTGAACTCTTTAATTTACAGCGACGTAATAGGTTCAATCCCATTACAGGCTTGATTTTTATGAGAGGAATAAAAATTCTGAATAGGTCTTTTAGAAGGAGCGTAAAGCCGGTGGTTCCAAGCCTGTGCGAAGGCAGACACTCGTTAAAAATCCTTGCCCCTGGCCAAGCAAAATTTTGGACCTTTACTGTAGAGTTAATTTAGTAGTGTCTACTTTGCGGTAAGATGTTGAGAGATTGATTTACAATATATTTGAGGGCCAAATGTTGATACCCAAGCGATTGCAGAAAATGCAATCCGCCAAAGTGTGGCGGAATTAGCATAACAAGTAGACATTAAGGGGCAATGATGCAAGAGACCCCACCATTTATTTATTGTTAGCCAGAATCCTCTCACAAAAAGGAACCAAGCGCACTAATTTTAAGCAAAGATCCCAGCAGAACCTGAAGATTCTGCTCAGTGTCTAAGAGTTACAAGGTAATGCTTCTATAGCGTTTTACCGCTGATGTGAAATCACGACTCTCTTTATAGGTGATACAATAAATCATTAGATTACAAAAAACTATCAGAGAAAGAGACTGGAACTACTTGAGCCCCTTCTGGTTTAAAATTACCCCTTTCCCATAAAAAAATATTACTATAATAAAAATAAAAAGTATAGTAAATTATTACTATTATTTGTATAATGTTACTATACTATAAAAAAAACTATATAACTTATGTGGTAAATACTCCCCGCCAAGTCTTTGGTCAGAAAAGTAGGGAAATCAACTTTTCTGTCGTCCGTATTCGGTGGAGACGGTCATAGGCGTTTCAAAGTGAAGTTGCTAGGTTGGCAATAATTAAGGGTCCTATTTACATTGAGAGGCAATCATCAACTTCTTCTCCTTGGCGGCGTGCCAGAAAAGTGAATCACTTTTAGAGGTAGTGTTCGCAAGGGTATATAGGGTATAGTGCCTGATTATATTGTACCCTTATCGTTTATTCATTCATTTTGTACATTCCTGGATCTATGCAAGTAAGTAAAACTGCTGCAATTATAACAACTGCTAAAATCTGTTATGATTATTCTCCACGAACACCTAAATTGTTTATAGCACAAAATATAGCAAAAGAAAATATAAAACTCATTCACACTGCTGGCTTGCTGCAAAGAAGAAGAAGTTGATGATTGCCTCTCAATGTAAATAGGGCCCTTAACTATTACCAACCTAGCAACTTCACTTTGAAACGCCTATGACCGTCTCCACCGAATACGGACATGACTTGGCCGTAATAATTTTACGGCCAAGTAAAATTATTTCTTGGCCCAAAGTTACTACTTTTAGTACCTTCAAAAATTAAATTTAATTAAGTTATAAGATACCGTAGTATTGCCTAAATTATATTAGGCAATACTATCATTGATATTCATATCGCTTTAATTTTCCAATACTTTTACTTTGACCCTCCCCCCTCGGAGCCCCCTTGAAAGAAACCCTGATGGAGACCATTTTGAACATTAAATAATACAAAAATTTATTTGGTGTTTGGATAAATTGAGTATGCAGGTATCAAAATTGTCTTTAAAAAAATTGTTAAAAGGATACATAAATTTTCAAAATTACTTATAGGTTTATCAAGCCATAGGGAAAGTACTCAATGGCGGAACTAGGTACCCGCAGACCACGCAGCTACGGGGGGGGCTCAGAAAAAATTGAATTAATTTTCCTTGAGATTTTTGGGAGGACGCAAACAATTTATGAAATGGTTGAAATAATTGAATTATGAGTTTATTAATTCTAATCTTGCATAAATAATATCCATGATTATGTACAGTATAACATAAAATAAATAAAAGAAATAGTATAAAAAATCGGTTACGGGGTATCTCGGATCTTTTCCTCATTACATCGGATTTGCTACGCTCATCCACACAGCTTCGGACTCGCTTCGCTCGTCCTCAGAAATGCAAGTCGTTAAATTTATACTGCAACACGTCATCGGACTCGCTTCGCTCGTCCTCATATAGTAAATACATTTCATTCCCAGTGGTCATTTGTCCAAGCACTAATTACACTCGATACTGCTTAACTTTTATGATCCTCCAAAAATCATGGATAAACTTGTATTATTTCAAACCATACTACACTTATTTATTACGCCAAAGGATACCCTTGTTTTTAATTTGAAATATGCAGTCATATATATGACTCAATGTTGTTTGAGTTTTATGATCCAACAAAAATCATGGATATACTTGTTGTCTTGAAACGAAACTTCGTGTACTTATTTATTACGTAAGGGTATATACTTATAATAAATTTCAACTCAATTGGATTGTTTTCCTTTTTTTACAATTCTTTAAAAACCGTACACAAGTCATTTGAAAAAACTTGGCACACACGTTAGTCTTATACATGACTACATGTCTGTCAAATCTGAATTCGATCGCATCATTTTTCCGCTTTTTATGATTTTTCGAAATTTTCGTTGAGTCATTATTGAAAGCTAATAACGGTATAAATTTTACAAATAGCACAACTACAGCGGTAGGCTAATTTTTGTACAAAGTTTCATCTCTCTAGCATAAATACACTAGG
Source organism: Microvelia longipes (assembly GCA_018340805.1). Taxonomy (NCBI): domain Eukaryota; kingdom Metazoa; phylum Arthropoda; class Insecta; order Hemiptera; family Veliidae; genus Microvelia; species Microvelia longipes. The sequence goes on from JACMZG010001893.1 coordinate 14,658,185, forward strand.
AGCTTTGATGATAACAGGCACACACACACACATAGACGAGACAGCTTTGTGGAAACCACTCAGGAGGCATTTAAAACACCTGAAACGGATTATTCCGATGACATCCCGGTGTCGAATTTTCTTGCAAACACAATACTTTTCCTACAGAACTATGGTATAAATGAGGAAAAGTAAAAACATTTATTTTAAGAATTCTATATGATTACATTACAGCCCCTCTAAAAACCTTTTTAAGGGAGAGGGGTTTTCTCTTCTTTTAGAATTAATTATCTATGACGTCACACTATCTGGGGGAAAAGTCAGGAACGCAGTCTACTTGTTATCCCATATCGATTAGAAGTTTTCCCTTTCCTTAACCTGTTATCAAACGTAAATGTGCACCACTACAAACCAATCTTTTTACTTTTTAAAATAATAAAACCCCGAAACAAATACGGTAAAATCAAAATAAATCCATTATTTATTTTTTATTTATAGTGGAGATTTATAAATGTGTACTCATCCTGAAAGACAGGTAAATAAAGTATATAAATTAATATATATATATTTGTTAAATAATGTCTAGTATAATAAGTTTTAATAACGAAACCTTAGAAAAATGTATTAAAAGATTACAAAATATAAACAAAAAAAACACGAAAACTTAATCCAGGTTTTACAGCTTAGCTGACAAAATTATTTGAAAATAATAACACCATTTTACCTTTCAGAATAGAACTTATTTGTATATTGTGTTTAGAGTATGTACAAATTTTATGTAAACAATCAAGTTTTATATCTTTATTCGAGTGTTGTTCAAGAATTTCATTGAATAAAATACAAAAGTAAACAATTGAAGGACAATTGTTTACATCAATTTTCTAACTATTCAAAATGGTAATCTTAATACAAAGAAAGTTATCTTTTTTGTTAGTATTGGTAGAAATAGTATTTTTACATAATTATTTAGATATTTACTTCAAAAAACTATACAACTAACATTAATGTTAAAACTAACGTTACAAAACAGTCCATTTAAAACCCCTTAAAAATATTAATTCTTTTAACAATAATTTTACTTTTAGTTTTTATTTTTATAATTTATTAATATAGTTTACTTTTCCTCATTTATACCGTTGGTATATAGTGTTGTGTTTGCATAAAAATCCGAAACCGGGATGTCACCTGAATTATCCGTTTAATGAGTTTTTAAGGCCTCCTGAGTGGTTTTTACAAAGTTATCAGTCTGTGTGTCTGTCTGTTATCATCGTAGCTCCCAATGTATTTATGCTAGAGAGTTGAAACTTTGTACAAACATCAGTCTATAGGTACAATTGCGCTGTATCCGGAAAATATTTTTTTATGACGACACTAACCCGCAATAATGACTCAGCAAATAAAACAAAATGCATACCTTAGTAGTATATACAACGCATTTGGATATAACCTTTAGTTTATACATCTTTATTCAAAGTTGTTTTTAATGACCTTAGATTTTTATTCTTTTAATTATATGTCAATTCACATTTTAAAGTGCATAAGTAGAATAAAACAATGTGTTCTAGACCAGTAGTTATAATCCTTTTTATTTCCTAGTACTTATGCAAAATTGCTTTCTCTAGCGCTCTAGATACCTAACCCCTCTAGGCTAAAATAACTATCCAAGTAGATGATACTGTCTTTAAAAATTGTTTGCTTAGCAGCATATTTTAAGTATAATTACTTTACTTTTTGTATTATACTTTTCATAGTCCATACTTTCATTTTTTTAAATAAAACATAAATGAATAGACGTGGAAACTTAGACGTGTTGCAGTATTAATTTAATGACTTGCATATTCTGAGGATGAGCGAAGTGAGTGCGAAGTAGTGAGGACTAACGTAGCGAATCCGATGAGTCGAGGAAAAGTTCTTCAATTTGATCTAAAAAGACGATTCACTTAAATTTGAACTCACTTATATTTCTATTATATTTAAGAGATTATTTACTGCAATTATTTTATTTAATATTCTAATACTACTGTGTCATGGATTAATTAAGCGTTAATATGTTTGGTTTAATCCACCTAACTAGATGTTTTATTGTAGAATTAGCGAGTCAACCATACTATTATGCTGCGATTTATACATAATATAGACGCAGCTATATACGTATACATAATAAAGCCGCCTCCGTGGCCGAGGTCGTTAAGTCGTTAGTCTTTACACTGACCTTTGACACCACGGAGGTCTGGGGTTCGCATCCCAGGTTACGCTCTCAGTTTATAGAAGATTATTGTGTTGATAAATTATCGCCAACTTTAGAATACACTTTGAGCGTAACGGTTGCTACTACCACCCGAGGTGGTTCCCGCAGGGGTTATCCCTGATGAGCCGCAAGGCTCTAAACGGGCGTTATCATTATTATTATTATATAGACGCAGCTATAACTTAACTTAGTTAGTATAACTTAACTACATTCTATATGCAGTATATATATCTTTGTATACTTTAGGCTACTAAGGCAGATAAGTTTTCTTTTCTGAGGGATGCATTGGGATATTATTACAAGAGGTGAAATTTAAAACGTCAAAAAAGTAACTTAAACACCTTCGGCTATATATTATAATCAAATTATCTGTACATAATCACTGTAACTTTACAAACAATCAGTAAAAAGGAGATAATAATATAATCATTATAATCACAATAATATGATAAAGATTTAGGTCTTCCGGTGGTAACCGCGTCAATGTAGATGAAGAATCCGACGTTTCCCTTCCACTGTGGAAGACATCTTCAGGGATGTAGGACATCATGGATAAAAACACAATGCTCTACAAAACTAAACTCATTCCCTGAAGAACTTAGGATTCTTCATCTACAACGCGTGTCACTACCAGAAGACCTGAATCTTCATGACAATAACCGTGGAGGCCAACGCAGTTTATTACTTTAATATCATATTATAATATAATCACTATAATATTATAATATTATAATCGTAAAAATGACTATAATTTAATATAATAGTATAATCGTTATAATCACTATAATATAATGTAATAGTATAATCGTTATAATCACTATAATTTGATGTAATAATATAATCGTTATAATCACTATAATATAATGTAATAGTATAATCGTTATATCACTATATTTGATGTAATATATAATCGTTATAATCACTATAATATGATATAAAAGTATAATCGTAATAGTGACTATAATATAATGTAATAGTATAATCATTAAAATCTCTATAATAAGATATAATACTATAATCGTTAAAATAACTTCAAATAAATAATCAAGTGTTTCAACCAATTTTATGGTTTGTTTGTTTAGATAACAGAATGGAATCCCTGGGAGAGAGTTGAATGTTTAGAGAGAGTAGCACGAGTATCATCCCAAGTAGGACAAGGAGTAAATATAGCTGTTGAAAGATTTGTCGCTGTTGGTGAAAGTATTGCTAGTGATGTACCTGATCTTAGAGATGATATGTACCATGCTTGTAATCAAGCTAGAGCTGCAGGTAATTGTTTAGGCTATCGATCATTAAATTACTAAAATCACTAAAGGGGTTGAATCTTCTTTAAATTAAGATAATCTCGTTCTGTGTAACCGTCAGAACTTCTTTCCAAAACAGAAGACATTAAACGTATATTCTTCCAGTTAGACATAAAGGTAGAAATGAAGTAATAAATAAAATTGACACAATATAATTGCGCGAGAGACACCTAGGAAATGTAACAAGCAAAATGCAATGCTACGTCTGGGAACTGTTGCATCATTCGACATTCGTCATCATTGATGGCTCGACATAATGTCATGTCCCACTCTGTTTCGTTGCGTCTAACTCACCAGGGCGCCGACAGAGCCTGAACGGTTAACGAAACAGAGTGGGACATGACATTGTGTCGAGCCATCAATGATGACGAATGTCGAATGATGGAACAGTTCCCAGATGCAGCATTGCATTTTGCTTGTTACATTTCCTAGGTGTCTATCGCGCAATTATATTGTGTCAACTGTTCATATTTTGCAAAACACGGTAGTATCAAATTATTAATAAATAAAGATGTATTACTTCATTCATAAGCTTTTAATGTCTTCTGTTTTGGAAAGAAGTTCAGACGGATACACCGAACGAAATTATCTTAATTTAAAGAAGATTCTACCCCATTAGTGTTTTTAGTCATTTAATAGTCTTTACATGAGAAGGTAAAGACAAGATGGCTGTGTATTGTATAGGTTTAATATTAGTAAAATATAAGGAGAAAGTCCCTGAATTTTTAGAAATCCTTTTTAATTGAAACGTTGAAATTTTGGTTTTACAAATTCAATATCTGGAGAGATTTCATATTGTCCAGCAAAGTAATCGCGAAATGTAGATTTGAGGGCGCCCAACCTGAGTCATATTGTCAGATAGCGTTACAGTGTAATGATTAAGAGACAGTTTCTGAATTTTAATAGATTAGCTGAATATAGTTTTATTATTGCGACTGACTAAGAGAGACTTGGTAGATTTTTAGATCTTGAGCATAGTTAAACAGTGCTTTGATAAAAATCTTGCTTCTAATAAAATGCTACTTTATACTTTTCTGACATTTTGTTTTTCGTATTCCCCAAACTTCTCCGTCCCCAACAGACTTAAGAGCTTGAGATTTTCTACAGGTGCTTAAAAAATTATTCAAATGAACTGCTATTTTCAAAATTTTAATTCCATGCTCTTAGAAACCCAATTTTTTGTTCTTTATAAAAATTATCACTTCATAAGTGATTCATTCCATGGGTTTAAATACTACGTACACAAAATGTTGTGCCATACTGATAAAAATTGTGATCGTAGTTTGGGGAATAAAATTGATTTTAATGTGATAAAAAGATGACTGTGTAATCACAAGGTCAAACAGTAAAAACCGATTACCATGGAAAACAAAACTTTAGCACTAATTGTTATGGTGTTTTTTCTTCTTTGTAACTGTACACCTAAAGAAACACCTAATAAAATTTGATTTTAAATTCAAATTAATCACTTAAATGTATTCCAATTTCATTACATATTTTCAGGAAACTCAATTGAAAAATTATGCGAATCAGCAACCAGTGAAGATCTCTTAAATAGCGAAAGACAATCAGTTCTTCGAGCGGCTAGATCTTTACTTAATTCAGTCACAAGAGTATTACTCTTAGCTGATGTAGTTGTAGTAAAACAACTATTATTTTCAAAAGATAAGGTAAAGTATATTAAAATTTAGTCTGATAAGGTCAGGTTGTCAATTAGTTGTTTAATTACGTAAACAATGGTGTGCGGCATGAATGGTAAAGCAACGCAGAAGATCTCTCACGATCTTACTTAAAATATACAAAGTAATTTTATCTATTTCTTGCGTTTTAAGGTAATAAACAGTAAATAATTAAATAATATGCTTTATTGTTTGAAGTAAATATCACAAAACTTGTTTGCATGTAATTACATGCAAACTATTGTTAATTAACAATCGTCATTTCGAAAAAAAATGTTTCTGTCAAATTTGAATTTCAATAAAATCATTTATTTCATAAATGACGATCTATAAGCACTCTTTTTTTAATCCTTTTTTTGAAAACGAATAATTTTAGTGCTAAGTTCAAAGTGATAGAAAAGTTTTAAGTCAAGGCACCTTAAGCTTGTAATTTGTTAACCCTGTATTTGGAATCTTTATGTGGTTCTTATCTTAATATTCTTTTTGTAGTTCTAAATAGTCTCGTAAATTTGTACTGTAAACAGCATTTCCCTTCAAAATATCAAAGTACAGCTCTGTAATAATTTTTTATTTAATACTTAATAAAGTTATTTGTTTATTAAAAGTTTAGGTTTATTAAAAAAATATAGATAATTAAAATTAATTCATTATTTGTTCCAGACTGCAAGATTTTTAGGAAGATTAACTGGAGTTACAAATTTTACTGAATTTGTTAAAGCATTTTCACAATTTGGGGCAGAAATGGTGGAATTGAGCCATATGACTGGTGATAGAACCAATTGTCCTAAAGAGCAAAGAAGAAGAGCTCAAATAGCGGCAGCAAAACAAGTTTTAGATAGATCTACAATGTTATTACTTACTAGTTCTAAGGTACATAATGAAGTAATTAATTCAATAAAAAGAGAGTACGGGGTACCTCAGAACATTTTCTCCCAACATCAGACTTGCTTTGCTTAGAATCTTAGAATAATTCTATATATAGAAGGAGCACTACTGATAACACGAAAGTCGGTTCACTGGTGCACCTAAGTAATGCTGCCACCCTAACAATATACAATTTTCTTAAAAAAAGTTGGCAATACTTCCGGTTGCTGAATTGTTATGTTCTATTATTAATTAATGATTGATTATTCATAAAATACTAATATAAATATCGGTGCATTACAATATTTAAGTTTATATTTAAGTTATTATATTTGTTCTTTATGATTTTACTTCATTAATAGATATTTATGACAAATATTTAAAATAATGTTTTGTTGTCAGGTTGGCAGCATTACTTAGTTGCACCAGTCAACCGGCTTTCGTGTTATCAGTGGAATTACATTGTGTTTACGGCCCTGTGCTCCTTCTATATATATAGTATTATTCTAAGCTTAGAATACAAAAATTACGCCTTCGGACTCTCTTCGCTCTTTCTTAGACAGTAAATACATTGCTTGTTTTCCTAGCGGACACCCTTCCTACAGAGGCACTGACTTTGCTCGAAGTTGCTTAACTTTTATAATTCTACAAAAACCTTAGATAGTATATAGATAAAAACCTTAGATTAGATTTTGATATACTTTCTGCATTAAAACGAAACAATCTACTTATTTATTATGTACAAGAATACTCTTGTACCGAATCAGCTCAATAGAGTATTTGCATTTTTCCAAAAAAAAAACGTGTTGCTCATAAAATAATGAAATGTGTTTAAAAAAATATATTAAGCTGTAAAAATATTGAATTTAATTTTAAAGGTATTTTTGAGTTGCGTCTTTAAATTTCTAAGTATATTTATTACTAAATTAAATTATAATAAATTGCATTAAGTAATTTTTAATTCAAGTCAGTTAATTTAATTTGCGAGTCGTCTTGGTTCTGGAAATCAAGAGGAGGCATTGTCTGCATAAACAGATTAAAAAGTCAAAACGCCATTAGACGTCAACAAGATTGGATTAAGCGACTCCCCTGCATGCCACTCGTGCCCCACAATAGACGAAACAGTAGAACATATATTCTACTAGGCTGTACCAAATACAAGACAGAACTGACAAAATTACTTCAAGGTGTTAAACTTCATGATATCCAAGACAATACTGAAAAAATCAAGACTCTGCTCTTCTCAAAATTAAAAAATATAATAAATACACTTAAATTCGAAAATAAAATTAACTATTTCCCTTAGCCTCGAAAAAATCTAATAATATAACCTTTACACCCAGGACCCGTGTGTCCGATCAACCTGATTTAGGTTTTTCTGTGGTTTTCCTCAATTTTACAGGCAAATGCCAGATTCAATCATCAAAAGTCAGTCCACACACTGTGGCAACCCTTTTTGAAACTCCTGCAAACTACATTTACAATATAAACCTAATCAAAACATCATCAAAAATATCTTTTGATAAAATTAAAAAAATAAAATACCCAAATCAAAAAATATAATCCTTAAATATAAGTCCTTAACCCAAACTAACCCTCTTTCACCAAAAAAAAATAATCAAAATTTATACCACAAAAATAATCAAATAAAAATAAAGAGTTAAAAATTGTAAAGTTATAATTAAAATTTATAAAGAGTTAATAAATTACCCAAAATCAATAAATAAAATATGGCTCCGGTTTACACAAAATAAATATTGTATTCTTTTGCCAATAAAGAACATGTTTAAAAAAAATCAAGTCATTCGATAAAGGTTGAAATTTAGCTCATTTGTTGGTTTTTTATGCGATCTTGCCCTTTTTAAATCGATAAAAAAAATCCTCGTCTTATATATTTTTGCGAGTCATTATTTCCGGTTAATGGCTTCTTAAAAAATATTGTTTTCCTGACAGCACAAATAAGAATAATGATTGAAACATACTAAGAGCTACGATGGTAACAGACAGACACACACACTCACATGCAGATAGACAATTTTGGAAAAACTATTTAAGAGGTTTTAAAAACGCCTGAAATCATATGATTTAGAAGAAATCCCGGTTTTAGATTTTTATGCAAACACATAACTTTATCTGTATAACTATGTATAAGTGAGTTAATGTAAAAATCAAAACAATGCTCATATACTCTTATTTGCATTTATATCTTATTTATAATTAAAGCAATACATTCATTTTATTAGAATCAATACGATGTATTGAAATTTTCAAATGTTTAACATTTTTCAAAATCTGTTCCATCATTCGACAAAATGAGGGCTCGAAAAAATGTATTTTTCCCTTTATTCGAAAATTAGGTTCTGTTGGCGCCCCGATGAGTTAGACGTAACGAAATAGAGTGGGATATTTTGATAAGCTATCAATAATGACGAATGACAAACCATGGAACAGTGCCCGAATGTACCATTGCATTTGCTTGTTACACCTTTTTAGGTGTCTTATCAAATTATATTGTGTCCCTGATTTTCCTATCTATCAATGGCGTCATTTGTTTTCTACGTTTGATCTTGCAGGCTTGTTTGCGGCACCCAGACAGTACTGGAGTGCGAGAAAACAGAGATACTGTTTTTTGTCAAATGAGAAGAGCTATGGACTTAATTCATTACGTTATTAAAGATGGTCTTTGTGATATGCCTGAAGACTTAGATACGGCTAAAACTGTTTCAGCAGCTATTCAACAATTTGAGTCATTGGTTAGTATTAATTTTTTTATTAGAATAAAGCGATTTAAGGTTTGATGAAGTAATAAAGACCGTCACAAATCAGAGATCGAATCATTCAATAATTTTTACTTATTTACTTTATCATATACCTATGTGGAAAGCAAGCCCCTTAATGTTTTAAGTAGTTTAAGTTAGTTATATTGTAAAACTTAATCAAACTAATAGAAAGTTCAATTAAGTTTTTTTAGCTTTTACTATTTTGTTTAAAGAAACGTCTTAAGACGATACTTGAACATTTTTTAGACAAGCATTAATAGATTAACATGGTATTGCCAAGCTTGGTTAGTCGTGTGTACTTCTATAAACACGACGAAGCAGTTGTCTTCTGACCAGCTTCTCCAAATTTTAGCTCTAGTTCATAAAAACAACTTCTGATTCTGATTGGAGAAAGTATTTATCAGATTTACTCGATCAATTTTATTGAAAAGGCTAGTTTATTTAGCTTTATATATGCCTATAGTTTCCATTATTCTCTATGCAAGTTAGCGTAGTCGGCCTAGTCTACTTAGATAATGTCGGTCGATCCAACAAAATCAATACTATGATGACCATTTCATTAGGACTACAGCAAGCTAAAGAAGTATTTACTTACGAATAAATAGTAAATAACCAATTATGCGGGTACCGGACTGTGAGCTCTTATTTAATCTAAAGCCTTGGTACTAGTTTCAGTCAAATTATTGACTTTTTAGAATCAAAGTTTTTTATAAAAGCGGGTGTACCCGCATTAAGTGTAATTTGCGCATCATTGTAAGCGAAGCCCTCAATTATCCTATAAATCCTCTTTAGAGCTATTTTTTATGTAATTTTAATATTCAAGAATTAAAGTTTTTACTACCATAAAGGAGTTCCATATTTAAAGACACTTAATAAAATTGGCTTTAGTTTGCCATGGAAGATTTCCTGTTTAAAGAATGATAGTGGCGTTGGCTTTGGTTTGCTATAGGAGTTCTCCTATTTAATTAAAGCTATTGAAATTGGTTTTAGTGAGACAACGGTAGGTTTTAGTTTAAGTCGAAATGAAAAAAAAGTTTGTTCTTTACGCGACGATTTATATCGACAATTAAAAGCATTTTATTCTGTATCACTTAAAAAATCAACAAGATTTTCCTTATTAAAGTGGTTTCTGGTGAACCTGTGATATATTAAAACATTTTTTAATTTTGTGTTATATAATTATAAATTTTATCTTATATAATTACAAGCTTAAAAGCTATTAATGTTCCAGTCATGGAACGCAATGTTTAAGAATCCCTCCCTTAGTCTCTCTAAACTATTCTACCATTGCTAACAATGACTAATTCTAAATTACTTTCGCAGGTGGAAATGACTCGATTAACATTTATCACTCAATCCACCAAGGAGTCGTTGAGTGAAGCAGCTGAATCCATATTCGAGCAAACTCAAGATTTCACTGACTCCGCCTATACAACGCACGAGCATCGTGAAAATATCCTTGTTTTATGCACACAAGTCAAACTGCAATTAACGCAACTTATAGAAAAGGAAACGATACCAGTATGTATCGACTTCGTCAATATCCGCTTATCATTTTTATTTTTCCTTATTCGTACCGTAGGTATATAGGAAAAGTAACGAGTTCGCACAAAAATTCCGGAACCGGGATTTCAAAATGAGCTTTAACATGTTTTCTTTATGTTTTGAATACGACCTACAGGGAACCGCTTATTACAAGAAAACTAAATTTGTGCGATTTTGTAATATTTTAAGCGAGCGTATTCATATGAAGGGCTCCACTCTGGATAGGCAGACTATGCTTTCTCTTCATAATTTAAGGTATATTTAGACAATTTTGGTTTGAAGTAATACAAAATGAGTCACATTTTTTAATGCCTAGCTCTTGGACTAAAGATAATTGATCAACGTTAAATATATTTTATTTTATATATGTAAACACTATGGCCCGATATGACCCCTTTGGGGCCATATTTACATACTAAGATGCATACTTTAGATTAGAATATTATGTATCATATACTTACATTTTCTAGTACATTAACTCGGATAAATAAAGATTGATTGACAACGCATGCAAATGTGTTACACAAACCAAAATAGTGGAAAATCTAATGGAAGGTTTGCATAATAGTTAATTTTAGCGGGATCATTATTAAAATACTATAGGTCATTATAGTATAAAACTCGGTTTTAATCAGTTGACAGGATAGAAAATAATGAGAGGGAGCCAATGAGGTTAGTCCATGATGTTAACCTCATTTGTTTCTTAACACTATTTCCCCACTCTGTCAACTGCTTACAACAGTGTGCTATACATTAGTTTTCAATTTATACGTTAGTTTAAATGTTTTAAAGAATTTGTAAATTATTTGTATTATTTTAAAATTACTGTTCAAGAAAAATTGTGAGCTATCCAGTTCTCCCTCAGATGAAATCGACTTGGCTGTGAAAAACTGTCTCCTCTCCACGATGGAGTTGAAAAATCAACTTATTATTGCGGCACTGGAGCAGACTAGCGAATTAAGTCAAACAATCAAACTAGGCAATCAAATTATTACAGCGCTGAGTAACGCAGCGCTGTCTTGCGATGAAGTTAGAACTCAGCATTATTCTCTTTGCTTTACTCAACACATCGAACAAATAGTAGAGGTAAATCGTGTTATGACATTTTTTAAGTTTCTATTTACACCTTAGTTGTATAGAGTGTTATATAATGGTCATGGGGTCAATTGAGCTTTCCTTTACACTAGCTTAGCTAAACAGCCTGATCTGGCTAGGGTTCAAATCCCGGTCTGGATGATATATGTTTCACTTGCTTCGGTAGCACATGGTGAACTAACTCTTTAGTGTGTTAACGAGTTAACTAAGGCTCTAAAAAGGTTGTTGTAAATTCTAAAAGTTGGCAGCACTGACTGGTGATAAAGGCTATGATAAGGCCTAAATTGTTTACACAATGCCGTAACTATATTGAGAATTTGACAAAATTCATTTATATTTGTTCAATATTTAAGGCAACATTTTAAGCGTTGCCTTCTTATATTTATTTAAAAAGAAAGAAAATTTTAAATAAAATTTTCCATTGGTAAAAATCAGTGTATATGTAAATTCTTCAAAGTAAAACATAGGATGTTCTGAAATGATTTGTAGTGGGCACTACAAAACCTCCCCGTGAGGTAGCATACCGGTTAACTTTGTTCACCTATCTATTGATGGATTACGCGCCAGCGTTTGAACAAGTAGTTCACCCTGATTATTTTAAATTATAGCTAACTTGCCATGTTACAATGTACCATTGTACCAAGGTACAATGAAATTGTCTACTATCTATGACAGTTACATTAAAATCAAAGGCAGCATAGAAGTTTATATGAAAATACGCATACAGCGCTAAAAGTTTAGCTTTCCAAACTAAAAATGGAAGATCTTGGTCGCTGAATGATGGACTATTCAAATTAAAATACATAGTATATAGTATTAGTTGGTCTCAAAACCGCTCCATTGTTATGAAGATTACGTCTTTCGGTGTTGACCGCGTCAATGTAGATAAAGAATCCTACATGGGATTCTTCATCTACATTGACGCGGCCACCACCGGAAGACCAAAATCTTCATGACAATAACCGTGGAAGCCTACGCAGTTTATTGCTCCATTGCTCAAAGATACTTGAAAACAAGGAAACACTTATGCACTTCCATGGACATGCCTTTGGCTTTAATTATTTGTCTAAAATCAGAAGGCCAGCATTCAATAATATGCAAAAATAAGATTGGCATTCGATCTTGCTTCTTATGACAGCAATGAAATCCCTATTTTCTTATTATTGTTTAGATGTGCAAAGCATTGCGACATATAGCTGATTCAGAAAGGCATCAGATATCCATTAGATATACTGAAATCAATGTAAGAATATACGGACCTCAAATTGTAGCTGCTGCAGTTACTTTGATTCAACATCCTTCCAGTAAAATAGCAAAAGATAATATCGATGGTTAGTATACAAATAACCTTTCCGATAGAATTTTATATTGATACGAAGAATTGTAAGAGAGTAAAAATACGTCCAGTCATTAATTGTGAATCGATGATTAACATAGGTTGCTTCAATCAAAAATTCTTTGATGTAAATTTCCCACGTAGCAACATAAGCAGGCCCTGACGTAACTTGTAGTTTATAATCATACTCCTTGTCATATCAAGCTCAATGTTTTGTGTAATTTAATCACATGTTTTTAATCAAAAACTATCAATACAGTAGGTATTTTACAAAATGACAACTAATAAAGCCACTCTCATGAAGACTATAATCGTAAAGTCAAAGCCATGTTTCTTCAAGATCATCGCATGCATACTCCCCATTTATATTTGAAAATCAAGTACCCTTGGTACAGAGAAGCAGAGTTTGATGTATAGTACGTCCTATTTGTTTAAACTTTTAGACCTAAAATAAAAATTCTATAAGATGGATATTTAAAACATGTTCTTACATAAGACAAACTCATTTATAAAATAGAGCCTATACATGGTTATACTAGAATAAGTCTTCAATGGATAATATAAAATTAGAAAAAACGATACCCTTTAATAATTCAGGTACTGAATATTACTTTTGAAATATTTTTAATGCATTTACCTTTCTTTTGTAAGGTCTAGTGTTAAGTCATCATACTTTTTACTATATGAAAACTCGATGTGTTACAGTTTTTATTGAAATGTGGCATTTAATTACTGGAGACATTCTTACGTTTTATGAGGAGGTTACGGACTCTGCTAAACTCGTTAAGACATATACTACTGATAAATCATTAAAAAGTGCAGTAAGTAGCTATGTATTTGTTTAATTTAAAATGTATTGTTAAAATATTTTTAGAAAACAAAACCGTATTGTAGCCATAGAGATATATTACTAGAGAGGTCCTATAAGTTAAATTGTGAAGCATCGAAAAATTAACCTGACCACCTCTGCTTGTAAATATAATCAAATAAACAGTACCAAATTTCAATAATTGACATAGAACATTAAAAACACGAATCAAAACACCAACAATGTGCGGGAAGCTGAAATCAAGTGATTTATTTTAACCTTAACTCACTTGTTGAAGGACGTTTCAATGAGGTTACACAGAGCCCCTAAGAGCCCCCAAAAAGATGTTTCATGCCTCTCAATGTATTGAGATAGGCTATGCCCCCTCTAGTATATATCTCTATGATTGTAGCTGTGTAACTCCTATAATTTATGTTTTTCCTAATGACGAAATAAAATTTATTGTGTCTATTGTTTGTTTCTATGGGTGAACTATAGAAACAAGTAAGGAACTATAAAATAAAAATTTGTAATTGCAGCTATAGGTAAAGTTCTGGTGAAATTAAAAACAATCTGGGGCCAATATGTGAACCTTGGTAGGATGATCTAGATTGGTTCGATCCAGATCAGATAAAGATTCTGTCTAGGGTTATCTAAAGCTACTATGCCTATGCATAACGGAAACATTGGGGTGTAACGTGCAAGATGGAAGGATGGAACACGCAAAGTCGATTTTTTTAAAGAAACAAATCACAAAACACATACCAAAAAAAACTGCACATGCTTGGTACGAACTGCATCAACTATAACATTCATAATAACGAATTCGATTAACTGCGCTGATCCTAAAATTTGAAGCACACTTACCTCCCAAGGGTTTCCTATTCTTTTACTGATTGAAAAGGTTATAAACAAATAGTAAACAGATATATATTTTTTAACTCTTTATTTTAATGGACTTAACAAGCACCAAAGTTAACTTGTAATTTCGACAGATAATTAAGAAAGATAATTAGCAAACTCAACTTACCCTTGTTACCTACGTTTCACACCTTTCTTGCTATAACCTCGGGATGGTAAGTAAGACGCACCAATTTCTCTATTTCATAAAACGTCCATGGGGTTAAAAAAGTTCCTTATCGCGTCATTCCCTTTATTCAATATACTATACAATAACGTGTAACCACGGTTGTGCAATGTATCGTTTCTACCGTAGCTAAAGTATAAATATTATACTACCGTATAAAGAGACAAAATATGTTGAAGTTGACTAGCACTCGTCATCTTCATTGCTCATGTTGGCGAAATTTTATCCTCTAATTCCTATAAATAAACAAGTGTCAGTGGCAACTTTAGCATTTTAGATATTTTATCTCCAGAAAGTGTATAATGTTAAGTTTATCGACTAGTTTTTAGGGAGTAAAGAAGCATTTTTCACTCCCAAGGGAGAAAAATTATCTTTTCACTCCCTTGGGAGTAAAAAGTGATTTTTTTCTCCCTTGGGAATAAAAAGTGTTTCCTGTTATTAGAGCCAATAATATCATTTTTTAGGGGAGTGGTATTCTCTAAATTTATACAGGTGACCGATCAATTTTGTAATTTTTCTGGGGGTGGCATCCCTAAAATTTATTAGGGTGATTAGACCAAAACAAAAATTGTATTGGCTCAAAATCCGTTTCAGGTCATAAGAAGTTGTTTGGAGCAATATTTTTTTTGGGGGGGGGGGGGCTCCCCAAAATTTATAGGGGGCCTCGACAAAAAAAACTTTTACTGGAAAAAATAACTTTACTGAAATACGTTTCTGGTCAAAAGAAGTTATTTGGAGCAGTAAAAAATAAATTGATTTTTTTTTTTGGAGGTAACCTCTCTAAGTTTATAATGGGGTCCGACCCAAAAAAAAAATAGAATAAAATACAACAAAACGTATTAAAATAAAATCAACGTCTGGAAATAAAATCTTGTATGCACCTTGGGAGTAAAATGCGATTTTCCCCCTCGCAATTACCTTCCTCGGCTTCGCCTCGGGAGTTAAATACTTTGGTTCCCTCGGCTTACGCCTTAGGAACCAACTAACTGCTCGGGGAAATAATAGCATTCTTTACTCCCTTGGTGCATAAATAACTATTAACCCAATTCTTCTTTACTTAAAGAATTCATATAATAGTGGTTTCATTAAAATGCGTTTAATTAAACCTAGCTTTAAAAATCGTTGGCCCCTTCATATTTGATGCAGCCGACAATATTCTTTATGGTAACGGACAAAAGTTAGCTACATAATATTTATTAATCCATCTAATGACTTTTTATTTCTAGCTACAATCATCATTAACACCAAAAGATCCAAATTCTAAAGTTGTAACAATCAATGAAGGAGGAGTAGTCGGAGCTGCCGGTACTGAAGAAGAAGATAGCTCAAAATGGCAAGCTCAATCACAAGCTCAAACCCAAGACTCAGCTGCTAATAATACCAACCCTGAAGAAAATAGTGATATAGTTAAGAGAGCGAAAAGCATGTCTCACATGACGTTCTGCATGCACCAGTTTACTAAAGGCCATGGTCCTTTGAAGACGACTCAAGATTTGTTCACTCAAGCTGAATATTTCGCCGAAGAGGCAAACAGATTATATAAAGTTATTAGACAGTTTTCATATCAGGTACAAAATACAATTACTCATTTGTATAGTTTAAAATGATTTTTCGAGGATGGAAGCTGAAGGTAAATTAAGTAAAAAAGTCGGGTACGGGGTACTTCGGAACTTTTCCTTACTATATTGGATTCGCTACGCTTATGCTTACTATTTCGGACTCGATTCGCTCGACCATTCCAATATACAAAATTGCTATATTTTTACTGCAACACGTGTTCGGAATCGCTTCACTTGTCTAATTGCCAGCGGTAACCTATCACGGCACTGACTTCACTCCATACTTGATCCAACAAAACCTGTAGACATACTTGCCGTATTGAAACGAAATATACTTATTTATTACATAAATAAATACCAAATTACAATTGTAATTGTAATGGTAAATTACAATTGCACCAAATTACAAATAAATTGTATCATTTTTCGATTTTCACAATTTGTTAAAAAACGTATTCAAATCATTAAAAAAATATTGAACTAATTCTGATAGTGAAACTTATGTTTGCCTAATATATGAACGCACATGTTGGTCTTATATAGACTACATGTGTCCCAAATTTTAAACCGATCAACAAATGTTTCTGTGTTTTATGAATTTTCGGAATTTTTTCTGTCATTATTAAGGATTAATAACGTCATAAAAATATTTTCCAAATAGCACAACTTTACTTATAGACTAATTTTTGTACAAAGTTTCAAATCTCTAGCATAAATACCCTGGGAGATACGATGATGACAGACTTACACACACATATATAAATAGACAACTTTGTAAAAACCACTTAAGAGGTCTCAAAAACACCTATAACGGATAATTCAGGTGACATCCCTGTTCCGGTTTTTTTTGCAAACAAAATACTTTTCCTTTTTACTTAAGTTATAAATGAGGAAGAGTAATAAAGCACAGGTAATTCCTGTTGGATTAATACTTATTTATCTTAAATAATTTTATTCTGTTTGATAAAAAAGGATCTATTTTGGGTTTGGTGAGGGGACCTTTCTGAAAAATCAAGATAGGTTGGTTTATCTAGATAATTTACTGCGAAGTTCTTTTGTAAATTTATTAATTAAAAGTATCAGATTAATCTGTAACAGATAATCTGGGATCTGAGATCAAAATAAGTAAATTATGACCACATACTAGGAGTCATGTACAATATTTTATCGAAAGTCTAATTGCATTAAAAAATGGATTCGATTACTTTTATTACTCTTTGCTGATGATGTGATTTGATTGCAGGTACCTGTTGGGACTCATAAGAAAGAACTTCTGGAAGAGCTGGATAGAATACCGACTTACGTCCAGCAACTTCAATTCACAGTTAAAAACCCTACAGTTGGAAAAGCAGCAACATTTTCCAAAGTTGACAGCGTAATCAACGAAACTAAAAATATGATGAATATAATCACTAAAGTTGTCTCTATGTGCTTCGTTTGTGCAAACACGGTAATTTTATTAAATAAAATTCATGCTTTTTTCAGGGAAAATGGTACGATTTTTCTTATTGTTATAGTTTCAACCAAAATAACTTACGACGTTCATGAAATAGGACCAAACAACCGGTTCACGAATTAAGTAAACATATGGATTATAAGTAGTTAAGTTTGAAGAAACCTAAATTAAATTTAAAAATGTACCATACAACTGTTCTTAATTTTTTTTTGTTTGGAATAATTAATAGTGCACTTGTTAAAAGAATTTTTTGTCTCAGGTCCTAAAAGATTTAGAACTATAAAAGAGATATTTGTCCCAGTCTTGAATTGAGATATCTTAAAGGTTTAGCCTGATAGATCTATAGTTTAAAGTATAATCTTGTTATTATAGTATGGACTGGATCTTGCTGGAGTAAGCTGGGAAGGTGGAAGTGGCGGAGCCGGAGGCGGCGAGGGGGCAGGACGAGCAGGCGGAGATCAAAGCAAGGGAGGTTCCAGTTCTTCCTCGGATCCGGCCATATGACAGTTTGGAATGGCCCGCAGGGCCAAGGGAGATCCACGGCGAACTCGAGTCTCCTTCCTCCTCTTCTAGATCATTTACTGGTTCTTGGTTTTCTAGATTCTACTAGAAATCCAGTAAATTTTCTGTTCCTACTTAACATCCGCTCAATTGTATCCCTCGTGATCATATTAGGCTATAGTTAGAATCAGCCTTTAGGCATCTCTTTATTTATAAATTGTGTCTTTTTGAAGACAGAATATTCCTATAGGAAGAAAAACTTGAGAATTACTTCTCTAGTAAACTTAGTTAGATCTTGACAGATGATCAAATCGTGGATTATGGTTTATTCAATGCAAGAAACCAACGATTTATCCACGATTAATCTTTTAACTTGAATCTATTGAATCCTGGATTATGGTATTGTTCTACCAAACAACCAATAATGATTTAATTGCTTGTAGTGTAGATAATAATAGCGTAATCCAAAATCCTGTAACTATAATATAAGATTCTGAAAGACTATTAAATCTTCGAATCATGGGTTGTACTTTTGATGACACAATTCGAGATTTCGAGATAAACTTAAAATAATATATATATTAATAATATATATATATTAATAATATATATTATTTTATATATATAATAATATATTTACTGTTTGTAGTAATACATACATAATTCAGCGAGTTAAATAAACCAAACATAAATTATGATGATTGTTATGCTAATGGATTAAAATCATATTTTTGAGGCAATCAGATTTACATTTTTAGAAATTTGGAGCGAATATTAAGGTTTAGTGAGCACACTATAACGACCGACTATAACGAGCAACAAGACAAAACTGGTATAAATAAATGTAAAATGTGGTAACGTGCCACTTACATCCAGTGCTTTTTTCCCTCTTTCTCAATAAGTTAAATATGATTATGTTTAGCATTGGAAGAGAGGTCTTTCGTCTTCCAGAACAGTGATAGCAGTATCCTTAGACTTTGAACAAATTGTGTTACATGAAAAATTTAACTCAGCCCACAAGAAGATGTGGTCTGAGGAACACTACGGGCTTAGAATATACATGACATGATATAGGTAAATTAAATTCCAACTATTAATGTACCTTAATGTAAAGCAAAATGACAATGACAAAAATTAAACGATTTCATTAAAAAAAATTGTGAGGACGGTAACATAGATGGCACAAAGAACAAACATTTCTGGTATTTGGTCCTCCCTATTAAGTATTAATTAATTAATTAACTTTGGCACTAAGCCATTTTTATTATTAAAAATCGACGTAAAAATTTAAAAAAACTGGCTCACTTTATCTACTTCAAAAAGGACATAACATCAAGAAACAAAATAAAAAACATAAATAGAAGATATTTTCACTCGGAGTATACTAAGCTCCAAAATTAATGAACTGCACACTGATTTTAAGAGAAGCGAAACATAAAATCCGTTTGGTTTGAGTGAAGGCCGAACTTTTTTATTCACAACAAAAATTATTAGAATCATAATATCTTGAATTTTTATACTGATAACTGGTTAATTATAAATTAAAAACATCAAAAGCCAATCATGGAAACTAAAAATGTAGCGTATCTGTTACAGGTGTTGGGGACATCTCGTCCTCTTTTAAAATTTCTGTATGATTCCTTGAAAAATATCAAAACAACTTATCAATAACTAGAACAAAATGTTAAGATAATTATAATGTGCAATCAATACAAGTAATCCAAATCAATCAAGTATATGACACAGATGTAACACAGCACAAAGATTAAACATAAAATATCTCGAAACATGAAAAATCCTTTAAGAAAGTTGACAGTTCTATCCAATAATATTAACTTAAAATATTAAGTTACTAATAATTAAATCGATTCAAATAAAATTGTCTATCCTCACTTCTAGTACCATAGCTTCCGGCGAAGCTAACCGGAGAAATCAATTCATAATTTTTTCATAAACAATTATACTATATCAGTGTTTCATTTCAGACTGATTAAACTGCATAATTACTAATAAAATAACTTTTAAAGATATTTTGTAGCAAATTTTTATTAGCAAATGAAGTTGTTCCTAATTAATTTTAGGCAAAACCATATAAACTAAATACTTAAAACAGTGCTGTGTGTAGTTCTAACACCCCTTTTACTCTTTAAATAAAAACAATATCATTATCTTTTTATTAACAATATTTTAGATTAATAATTATGGTATATTAAAAACATAAATAAAAAAATAGATGCTTCTTTTTGGTATTATTGACTATTTGGTTTATTAAAAAATGAACATATCCTAAAGTAGGTGTATTTAAGATTTCTTAGATATTTATTTGGTTGCCTATTACGCTGATCATTTTTATGGATTTGGCCAAGTCAAATGTTTGCTTCTGTAAAGGTGTTGACGTACAGGCTTTAAACTTACAAGTTCATTAGATCTGTCAACAAACTCTTATGTTAAGTCTAAGTTAAGGATAGTCGAAGGCGAAAAATTTAGATAAGGGGGTGTTTTTCAAATATCTCGTTTTTGGATTATTATCTTAAATAAATAGCATATAGAAGTTATGCTATTCTATTAAATACTAGTAGAAACATAGTATTTATTGTTATAACATAGTATAATACTGTTATACTATGTTAAAAAAACCTCAAAAATTCTCACTTGGATTTTCGGTTGATTTTTATGTCAAAAAATGAAGGGTAGCAAAAATAAGTTTGTTCATTTTGCAGCAAAAGTTTAAACTTAAAGCGGTATGTAATTAATGTAATGTTTAAAGTAAATAAAACAAACTGATGTGACAAAAATTCAAATTTTTTGGAATAAATTTACCTTAGAATAATACTTTATATAGAAGGAGCACTACTGATAACACGAAACCCGGTTGACTGGTGCAACTAAGTAATGCTGCCACCCTAACAATATACAATTTTCTAAAAAAAAAAGTTGGCAATACTTCCGGTTGCTGAATTATTATGTTCTATTATTAATTAATGATTGATTATTCATCAAATACTAATATAAATATCGGTGCATTACAATATTTAAAGCATTTTAAATTGTAGTTTAATTATATATAATAAGTAGTCCTCGTCAACTAAATGTAGATTCTTGTATTCCACCACCCTTTTTCCATCTAAGACCAGTTTTATTAAATACTCAGCAGGTGTTTTAAGTTATTATATTTGTTCTTTACGATCTTTCTTCATTAATAGATATTTATGACAAATATTTAAAATAATATTTTGTTGTCAGGTTGGCAGCATTACTTAGTTGCACCAGTCAACCGGCTTTCGTGTTATCAGTGTAATTACATTGTGTTTACGGCCCTGTGCTCCTTCTATGTATAGTATTATTCTAAGAAATTAACTAACTAGTTTCATTTAAAAATGCATATAAATATTTTTGCATTCAAATTTTATATTGCGGGCCCAGAATATAAATGTTTCCCTTTACACTTTTTATGTAAAGTGTATCCCTTTACGTAATAATAAGTATACCAAGTTTCGTTTCAATACAGCAAGTTTATCTATGGTTTTAGTTAGATCATAAAAGTTAAGCAGCATCGAGCGAGGTCAGTGCCTGAATGGGTAACCGATGGAAAAAACTAAATTGATTAATATCAGAGGGCGAGTGAAACAAGTCCGAAGACAGTATAAATTTGGCGAATTGATGATGAGCATAGCAGATCCGATGTGGTAAGGAAAAGTTCCATGGTACTCCCGATTTTTATGAATGATATCAGAATTAACATGACTTTTATTTATCACTAATCTGTGAAATACACAAGTTTCTTATTAATAGACTTGTCAGAACGGTTTGCTTTAAGTTTTCCTGTCATTTTCTAGTATGTAATCAAATGACATCGTCCATCGTGACAATGTTTTTATTCTTCTCCATAATTAATTGTGATCTATTTATTTGAATTCATTAGTAAATATTAACAATTCAAACAATTTTTTATATTACAAATGCTCGAGTTATAATGGCTTTGAAAATTAAAAACAAATACCCGCTGAAATCGTGACATTGACTTAGACTTAACTTATAAGTTACTAAACAGAGCTATAAAGTTGATAAACTGATTAAATCTGATCGTATTCAGAACAGGTGATAAATATTTATATCATATGACTGTATTATAAGTTGTGACAAAGTTCGTTAGTGTTTTAAAGGGCCTAATTCTCATATCTGGAGCTAATTTTTAAATCTTCAAAACTCTTTTAAGAAACTAATATAATATTTGTAAATTTAGTTGTTGTTTACTGCTCTATCGATGTTATTTAAAATTAAATGTTTTTAAATGTATTCATAGGACAAATAATAATAAAATGGTTTGTCACGGTATTAGATGTTTTTTTAAAAAAAATAATTTATTATAATTATAAACACTCAGAATAAGGGAAAGGTCGATAAAAAGATTTAGGAATTTCCAGTGCCCTTTATAATAAAGGATCATCAGCAAACAAACTTAATGTAAGCTTACTAGAAATTATGCTAGAATAAGCTATAAAAAGTTGAGCTGAAACATAATAAATATTTATTGACTACAAATTATTACGATCTTGCAGCTTGTGTAAACGGACTTAAGAGTGGGTGGAACATAAGTCCTCTAAATTTATTTCTTGTTAATAGAATAGTTTGTACTTCAGATGTGTAAATAAAATCATCAACTTATTTTAAGAAGAGAACTAGGATAAGAGAAGATCGGCGCGTCTTTTTATAAGTTTAAAGAATAGTACTTTGAAGCATTCAATTAAAATAATTAGGATTGGCAAATTCGAGTTTGTTGAAATAATGACTGTCTGCAGTTTTTTTGGCCAGAGGCTGATAAATAGTGTTACTTAATAAGTAAGTTAATGTAGATAAATGTTGCCAAAATGATTTTGAAGATTCGACGTTTATAAAGATTTTAAGATTAGGTGTTAAGATTTGACTGGGATTGGAGTTACCAAGAGCGGCTTTGAAAGAGGAACTGTGAAAACTATGAGGATTGAGGTAATTTCCTCTGCTCATGCAATCTTGCTCTTAAATGTGTAATAAAACGATGTCTTAGAAGCTCAAGATAGGTCAGGGAAGGACTCTTCCAAGTAAATGGAACCCGTAGCAAAATTAACAATCAATCAGAAAGTGTTAGAGACTGATAGTCACTTTTTGGTATATATTTTGTTTCCAATGGAAATTACCTAATAGCTTCGGAGTGCTGATTTGAATGCTCCACCCTATTAGAGATTTTGTTTGAGATCCGGCAAAAAAGGGTTGTTTAAAGTTGGGCTATTCTTACTTGATCGACACAAAGTGATTCTGTCACTGCATCTATGAATATCGACTATTCCCTTATTCTAAGACTTAAAGAACTGGTGTATAATAAGCCCCTGGCCTTATAACAATAATTCGAGATTCTATTTTGATATTTTAAATAAAATAATAAGAATATAATAAAAGAATAAACTAGTACATAATACAATCATTTTTAAATGTGTTTTTTATTTATTAATAATTAAAATATTATGTTTTGTGTAATTAGCACGCTGAACAATGAAATCCTGCTGCATAACAACTTAGATTTTTGCAGTTTAGTAGAATCGAACATACGCGCTGTAAAAAGGATTAGTCCTAAATAGATTTTGTTTAAAAAAAAGTTAAACCTTGGTTGAAATTCGATGTTATATTTTATTTAAAACAACCAGACGGTCATAATTAAAGTTAGTGCATTTGTTGTTGAAAAGACACATTTGCACATTTGACGCAATAGAAAGATGATTCCTTACAAATCTTGATTTTGGGAGTTTAAAGTCGGAATTTAGAACCACTATGAGTAGGAGGCTACATTTGTTACTATTTTAGCTGTTCATGTATAGACCGTTGTATTGGTGGATTTATTGTTCTTATTAAAAGCTGTTTAGTTCTATACATGGCAGATAGGAGGGATCTTTGGCTGAGAACTTTTTGGCTGGCTGGCTGGTTACATAATAAAAGAATCAGACTAAAAACTAGTTTATATGAGTGTAAAACGTCTTACTTTTAATTAATCAGTTAGTAATTAATTAATTAATCAAACACAATTGATTGCTTAATTTATTTTTCATTAGTTGAACTATTGAGTGTTACGGAAAAAAATTAAAATTTAGAAGTTTAGCAATGAATTAAATAAACTGCATAATGCGCATGTGCAAATCGACACGTTATAAACAACATGTGATGATTTATTGCGCAAAATCATCACATGTTTTATCATATCATATCCAGTAACGCCGTTAAAAATCATAAAGACAGTGGATTTTGTCCCCGTGTCTGATCAATAATGTATGTGTTTAATAAGAATAATTTCTCCCTTAGTTTACTGTTTACTTTCTGAATTATTTTTATATTCTGTCATCCGGTAGTTTAGCTAAGTCAATGATGCAGTAATAAGGTTCTTCCGATGTATGCAATAAAAGTCATATAAATTTATTCTGTATAAAGAATTCAGATTCAACACTGCCCTCCCTCTAAGGAAGGACTGTGCCATATTTATTTGCTCATATTTTTATTTTATTCTTTTTGAGTAAAGCATTATTTTTTATTAAATGTGTTTAAATTTTAATAACAGGTCAAATATTAATACGAAGTAATTGATTAAAATGCCTAACTGTACGAATCGCAAAAATTAAGAAATAAACCATACTAGTGTATTAAGATGTCTGCCAAATTCAGTGAGACAAACCTGATAATATAAAACTTATAATTCAAATATGGGTATACGTACAATGCATAGTGTATACGTGTTACCAAATCAGCCAAAACTTAAGAAACGTTTTATTGGCTTTATATACAATGGGAGTAAAAAATAAATTAAAATTAATATTTTATTGAAGTTCTAAATTGAAATTTGCCAAAGTATAGTTTTATTAAATTACATAAAATTATATTTTGATTCCAAATAAAAGCTTCTTTCAGAAGCAAATCGATTACTGTGCGTTCGCGAGCTTTTAAAATTTGAACGGAGACCATTTACTCTAAGAATGATAAACACAATTTCGCTTAATTTGTTTCTTGTTCAAAATGATTTAAATACATATTAAAATGTTTTTAATTAATTTAAAATATTTAAAAAAATGTAAACATTTTATGTAAAAAAAAATCACAAACTGCTCAAACTAAAAAATTTTGAACGCGCGAACGCACTTTATTTTGTACTTGTAAACAAATTATAATATTTTATTTCTTTCTTTAGATTAATGTTTGTTAATTGATGTTTTTAATATTAATGTGTAATTTTAAAATGTTTTATGTTGTTAATTGTTATTGTTACTTATAAGCATAGCTTTATTAATTGTAAATTTATTTCCAGATTTATGTTAAAATATATTGTGATTGTTAGTTACTTTCAATAGTTTAGAGTTCGGTGTGGATATTTTCTAATAGTTACGTGGTAATACTATTTTTACTTACAATAGCTGAGCGTTGATAAACATCTGTCTATGAGATGTTTATATGTTCTACGGTTTGGATTGTACTTGACTTTAGGCTTAACTGATCACCTATAGTTCTTGACTTTAGGCTTAATTGAACGCCTAAAGTTCTTGTCTTTAGGATTAGTTGCGACCCTAAAGTAGGCTTAACTGAACGCCTTTAGTACTTGTCTTTAGGCTAAGTTGATCTCCAAATAAATTGCTTGAGCTTAACCGAACGCCTAAAGTCAATTTTAATGTTACGAAGGTACATCAGGAATCCTTGTTAGCTCCAAAATAGTGTTCTTTCAAACATCATAAGCATTTGCATACAGCACATCTACTATTTATGTTTTCATGATGACCATAAACGAGATGCTGCATCATATGAATTTGATAAGATATGAAAGATGCATTTTTACTAGAAAAAGTATTGAGTTAGCACTAAAAATACACTTGAATAAGGAGGTTTTAAGGCTACATAAAGAAATCTTTGGATCAAGTCATGCTATCCAACAACTATATGCTATATTGAAAAAAATATAACGTCATTAACTGACAATAATGACTCAGCTAAAATTTCGATATTTTATTAAACGCTGAAAATATTTCGATCGATATGAAATTTCGTAGATCAAAATTTATGAAATATCGATCGACGAAGAAATGTGTCAAGTTTGATTTCATTATTAGCACAAGTTCAATTTTTATCGAATGACTTGCATACGATACGTTAAAAAAAATGTTACTTGATTATTGTTTATTTCGTCCTTCAAGGTTTCCTGGTGTCACTTTCAGAATTGCCATATTGTGGCATTTTTGTATCCACAGGGTCAATATTATAAGTTTTCAGTGTATATTTTCATTATATGAATGTATGAAGCTTTGAACTGTCGAGATTGAGTTACTTCTTCAACTGAAATTATGTATAACATGATAATTGTTGATCAAACGTTTCCCTTAGATGATACAAATAAGTAGAATGTGGAAATTTATTAAAATTTTCATTTTGGAAAAAAAACTAATCTTCTTGATTGTCCTAGGTTGCTAAGCTATAGTTTTCACGCTCGGCATATTTTAGAAGTTTTTCTGATATTCAGATGTATTAATTTTCTTCAATATATACTTTATTTATTAAGAGAAGCAAACTGGACAGTTACTTTTGTCAATAGTTAGCTTAAATATTATTGATGCTACTCTTAACCGGCAATAATGACTTAGCAGAAATTCATAAAATGCAGAAAAATATTCTGATAGATTTGAAATTTAGCGCGGTTTTAGGTTTTACAAAATTTAGGTTCTATAAAAGTTTAAAAATATGTGAAAAATTTCAGATGCACTTAAAAATATGGCGAAAACTTGGTTATTCAACAAGGATATTTGTCTTTCACTATTTACCATCTTGTCAACTATATTGTTTACATAGCATTTTAATAGAAAGTCTAACTACTAAGGGAAATGTTTAAAACAAAGCGTAATTAATAACAAATAAAATAAAGAATTCTTTGCTATCACTTTCCTTCTTAAAATTGTATAAAGATATCTGAGAAAGCTCAATATTTATTCGCGAAAGTGTGATAACAAAATTGATATAAATTTTTATTACTGTTGCTAAATTAATCATATTTCTTAAATTGTATTATATATTTAACTTTGTTAAAGTTCAGGGTAATAGACCTACGTAGATATCAATCAGGTAAACTTATGTATAGTATTATTTCCAATAAGGCAATTTTTACCAAAGCCTATTTCTAAATTTATGTACGACATTATTTAAGATAACTAATAAGACGTACCTTTAGTCGTTAACAGATAAAAATCTTGTTAAAGCAGTCTTAAGTAGATGAGATATAATCTTAACATCTAATTTAATATAGCCGATTTAGGCTTTTGTAGCCAAATTGAGCCAATCATGTATCAAATAACATTTATCATGTTTAAGTTAGTCTCGTCTCAGTTCTTTAGAATCTGTAAAGAATGTTTCTTAAAACGTAATAATTTAAAATGTCTAAGTAATTTATCCTGTCTTACTTTTAAGTTTATAGAATTCACACATTTTATATAAATTTAAAACAATGACTTTAATTCTATAATTTCGTAAGCTATAAAATTAAGCTATGGCCATTTCACCCAACACTGTGGGCATCATCAGGCTAATAAACTAAACACTACATTAACAACTAAAAATCACAGAAAACAAATAAAGCACATATACATAAGACTAGAATAAATAAATAAAAAATCACAGAATTAGCTAAAACTTAACTTCGTCAACAAATAAAAACAAATAAAATGTCTCATAAGAAGCATCTTAAGTTTAAGGAGGTTTGAACAAGAGAACCTTGAGAGTGAAATATGGTTGGCTAAATCTGGGTATCGATATCTCTCTTTAGCTTACTACTTACAATAGGGCCTCACTTATTGTCTTACATGAGTTTAGAATTAAGCCTTCGCCTATTTATTCATTATAGATTACTCTTAATTTGCTTGAAACTTAATAATGTTTAGTTTTAATTGTACTCGTTACGTTACTCTATAAATTAGCAACAAAGACAATGAAGGTAATATAGTGTATAACACACTGTATTAAGTTTAAACATATAGAGTTGAAATTTTTTGTGAATTTGTAAAACATATCCTTCTTGTAAGGACAAAAGAAAATTTTGGCTCAGACGTGGAAATATAAAACGAAATAAAGTTTACTAACCAAAAATCATTAGTTATTAAGATTACGAATCTATTGTTTATATTTTAATAATTTTGAAAAAAATTCTTAAAACATGTACATTGTGTATTTTTAAGTATTATTTAAAAATAATTTTGACTGATTTTCATAAATGAACTCCTACTCTTCCTTAATTTACCTTAAATATTGTCTTCCTTTATTTTTATTAACTAAGATTGTATGTTTTTATTTTCTCTAATACATTTTATAAACGATTTTCAATACGGCCCTTCTCCGTTAAATAAGTTTTATTACAATTAGTTTAACACATTTCTTTAGTTTCCTTAATATAAAAATTGTCCGTTAAATTTTAGATTTATTTAAATGGATGTCACATTTTACTTTTCCTCATTTATACCGTAGGTATATAGGAAAAGTATTGTGTTTGCAAAAAAATCTTAAACCGGGATAAAACCGGAAATATTCGTTTCAGGCGTTTTTAATGCCTCCTGAGTGGTTTTCGCAAAGTTGTCTGTCTGTATGTGTGTGTGTGTGTCTGTTATCATCGTAGCGCTCAGTGTTTTAATGCTAGAGACTTGAAATTTTGTACAAAAATCAGTTTACCGCTGTAGTTGTGCTATTCGGAAAAAAATTATTTTATTAATCCGAAATAATGACTCCGCAATAATTTCGAAAAATCATAAAACACGGAAAAATGATGCTAAATGTCGGATTGACATTTAGCACGCATGTGACTATATATAAGACTAACAAATGTGCCAAGTTTCATTTCATTATCAGCAATAGTTCAATTTTTATTGAATAACTTGTATACTTCTTTAAAAATTGTAAAAAATTATGAAATGGTCCAAATGAGTTGAAATTTAATACAAGTGTATATTATTACATAATAAATAAGTACACTAAGTTTCGTTTAAATACGACAAGTATACCCATGAGTTTAATTGGATCATAAAAATTAAGGAGCATTGAGCGTGGTCAATGCTGAATGGCTGACCGCTGAGAATGATACAGATGCATTTACAATCTAAAGACGAGCGAAGCGAGTCCGAAGACATGATGCAGTATAAATGTGGTAAACTGTATTTCTGAGTACGAACTAAGCGATTCCGAAGACATGATGCAGTATAAATGTGGTAAACTGTATTTCTGAGTACGAACTAAGCGATTCCGAAGACATGATGCAGTATAAATGTGGTAAACTGTATTTCTGAGTACGAACTAAGCGATTCCGAAGACATGATGCAGTATAAATGTGGTAAACTGTATTTCTGAGTACGAACTAAGCGATTCCGAAGACATGATGCAGTATAAATGTGGTAAACTGTATTTCTGAGTACGAACTAATTGATTCCGAAGCAGGGAGGATGAGCGTAGCGAATCCGCTGTAATAAAGAAAAATTCCCAGGTACCCATTACCCGAGTTTTTAAATTTCTTTAATAAATCCATTAAATTTAAGTGTTATTGTTGTTGATACCACAATTGTTTTAAGTTGTCTCTAATAGCAATAAGTTCTACTAATTAAATTCACTTTTTATCCCAATGGGTGTTGCATTTTTCTTAGTTGCCTCTAATAGCGACCAAATGCTCCTTTAAATTTAAGTTTTATTATTGTGAATACAATCATTAGTAGGTTAATGGTTACCCTGAACATGATTTTAGTTTATAGATTTTTAATGTTAGATTTTGTAAATTTTAAATTATAAAAAGTACAAAAAGAATTTATAAATGTGTTGTTTATTTGAATGTAATTTTAGAAAATAATAATTGCTTGTATTTGTCTGTTATATAATTCATTATAGAATGGTTGTTATTAAATGTTTACGTTTGATGTTATTCTTTTTTTAGTCCCAAAATGAATATTTTGTTGCAAGAAGTACAGTTGCACCGGAAATATCAAGATACATAAAATTATAAAGCAACTCTTGTTTAGGCACAGGATAAAGGAGCTATCTTTGCTAAATCTAGAAAGCCTATTGCTCCTAATTAACCTCTTAGACTGTTTTTAACGACAAAATTAACATGGAGGAAATTTTGACAGATTATTGTGGATTAATAAAAGGTTTTTTAGTCTTCATAAGGCTAAAAACTAAAAGAAAGAAAAACTAAATACTAAAAGTCAGCGAACTTTTTTTATTTATTCTCTTATACGTCTATTGTAGTATATAATGCTTACAAGACAGCTAAATTCCGTTTTACAGACGAGTTTTATAAATTAGCTCTATGAGCCGAAAGCGAAGACACTCTATAGAAATTACCCGCCGAGGCGAAAGCGGAACCTTATTAACCCGACTGACAATGCTAAGCTGAGAAAGGCAAATGGCATATTACCTGTTGAGGCTGAGCTGTTATTCTTTAAAATAGTACGTTTAACTTAAATTTGCGACGTAAAAAATTAAGATTACAATAAATTAACAAATTACCATAAAAAGCAATAAGTTAAATAAATAAACGTTAAAAGAAAACGGGTTTTAAATACTTGCTACGATATTTTGAAGGTAGAAAGACTGATTGCAACTTACAATGTCGAGTGGACTTCATTCTAAGAAATCGTCAATCCCTACAATACCTCTCCGTTCCACATCTTCACTGTTATTTTGATTTATTGTAATAAAAAATATTTACCGTTTTAGTAATTCTTTACAACGTTTTAAATATACTTTTTTAAACAAAATAAATCAACAAAGTATAAAATAACTAATAAAACAAACGTTAAATATCTGACGAGTCATTCACATCCATTTAATATCTGGTAAAAAATTGCAAGCCAAAAATATCAGTGTTGCCAATATTTTATTTAAAATTATATTTATCTGCTCACGGCAGGAAAATGAAGCATTACTGAACTAATTTTAGGCGAGAAAGTAGCATTTCCCAGATCGGCTGGTAATTAGTCATGAATGACTGCACTTTACCTGCCTAGGCAGGAAAGTAGCATTTCCCAGCCGCCCCTGCCTATGCTGGTAGAGAAAGTTAATAGATAATTTTTGTAAACATGATTAGTTAATAATAAAAAGCCTATTAAATTTATTTAATAATTTATATAATGAATAATTACATTATTTAACTAATTAAAATTAAAATAAAACAGTTTGAAATGTAAATCTTTAATTAGAAATAAATTTTATTGATTATTTTAAAGGCAACACTTTTTGTCTTGGGTTTATTATCTCATCTTTTTTTGTCAAATCATTCACTACTTTTATCATACGAACCCGTATTTAATACAGTTTAAAAGTTAGTTTATTCTATAGCGGTTCTATAGCGTTTTCTGATGAATAATCGTCGAAGATATAGACGAACTTTTCGAACATACTCCGTCGGGTGTTTTGGAAATAGCTACAAATGCCAAAGAGAGCCTACTACCCGGCAAATCAGGAAGTAGGTATCTCAAAGCATATGAAGTGTTCAAAGAATGGTGCTCAAAGAAAAAAGTTAAGAATGTAAGTGAAACGTTGTGTTAGCGTATTTAAAAGAACTGTCAAACACAAAATCGAGCGCTACTCTGTTGTCAACTTTCTCGATGATAAGATCTGTATTATCAGTCAAAGGTAGTTTAGATAGCACACCCTCGCCTTCGGCTCGGGGGCTACTTCGATACTAGTCAGTAATATTCCATTTTCCTGCCTAGTTACACAAATAACTATTATCAGGTATTTTATAAAAATGTCAAATAATTTATAAATAATCTATATTGTTACTTAATAATTAATAATATAGAGAAAATATTATTACAAATATACTAAAAAATTAATTATTTTCATGGCGTAAAACCCCGAAACTCACCCTATAACCTGTAATATTATAACCTCAACTCATTTATGTTCTTAGAATAATACTATATATAGAAGGAGCACTACTGATAACACGAAAGGCGGTTCACTGGTGCAACTAAGTAATGCTGCCACCCTAACAATATACAATTTTTTAAAAAAAGTTGGCAATACTTCCGGTTGCTGAATTATTATGTTCTATTATTAATTAATGATTGATTATTCATAAAATACTAATATAAAATCGGTGCATTACAATATTCTAAGAATTTAAATTGTAGTTTAACGTATTTATTAAAATTATATAAAAATAGTAGTCCTCGTCAACTAAATGTAGATTCTCGTATTCCGCCACCCTTTTGCCATCTAAGACCAGTTTTATTAAATACTCTGCAGGTGTTTTAAGTTATTATATTTGTTCTTTACGATCTTTCTTCATTAATAGATATTTATGACAAATATTTAAAATAATGTTTTGTTGTCAGGTTGGCAGCATTACTTAGTTGCATCAGTCAACCGGCTTTCGTGTTATCAGTGGAATTACATTGTGTTTACGGTCCTGTGCTCCTTCTATATATGTATTATTCTAAGTTTATTTTAAATTTTGCAGGTTAGAAACAGTTCAGTAATGGCAAGTTAACATTCGTAAGTAGAAAAACTATTCTATTTACTGTATTTTAATTATTATGTATGTCCATAGCAGTGTTTCATGCTCCATTTTAATCCGCGACCATAAACATAAGATGGAAACTATCTTGCGACCTAATTCTTATAGTTGATATACAAGTGAATTTTGCGGTCTTAGTATTTTGTTCAATTTTTAACGATGGTGAAATTAATTAACAAAACTGGTACTTATAGACTATTGTATTACTCAAATACTAAATTATTATTTGCTTATAACATTTAATGTAATTGTTCACAGTTACTTATTTTGTGAGAGCACGTGACAAATCATTCACGCGATCACGTGATTCACGTTTAATCCGACAGTATTGCAGTATTAGGCTTTTTAATTTTACTTTAGAGACTCTATGGCCTTAGAGAGGCCACGACGAGCCTTACAGGCCGCTCTGCTCATAGAGATAATATTACTAGAGGGGCCCTATAGGTTGGATTTTGAAACATCGAAAAAGTAACCTGACTACCTTCGCTTATAAATATAATGAAATAATCAGTACAAAATTACAATAACTTATATAGTAAAACGTTAAAAATACAAATCACAACGCAAACAATATGCGGGAAACCGAAATAAATATATTAATTATAACCTTAACTCACTTTTAAAGGAGGTTTCAATGAGGTTACATAGAGCCCCTGAGAGCCCCAAAAAGATGTTTCAGGCCTCTCAATGTAATAAGATAGGCCATACCCCCTCTAGTAATAATATCTTATGTATGATGCATTCTGGAACTGAAGATTTGAAATTAACAAGACGGACATTTTAGTCATGCAGGTTTTTTGCAGCTCAGGCAGATAAAATATCTCAATATTGCCTGGGCAATATTAAACTATTATGATTTTTAAGGTTTGACGCAGTTAAGTTGGTACTTTGCTGTCTTTCTCAAAAAATGTATTTAAAGTTATTAGGTACTCTAAGGGGGAGGGTGGAGTACGTGTGTAGCAGGATAGAATCAATTTTTTTTTTTCTCTCCATTATTGCCAATAATGAGCCACGGAATAGAAAGGGTATAGTTTATTAAAAACGGTGAAATAGTTTTAGCACAGTAGTTCAAAATTTATTATTCAAAGATTTAAAATTAGTAACGACACGCACGGGATTAAATGAAACGAGGTGAAAATTGATAACGATTTTTATTTTTATCAACAATCTGTTTACAGTAGTTAAATACTCCAAGTTAACTACTTAATTGAGTGGGTCGAAGTGGGGAACAGGTCCCTAAGAGATAAGGGACGGCGGTGGAGGGAGTTCCGGACGACCTTGTCGTTTTGGAACGAGGCAGTCAGTTTCAGTCCGACTTACAGCGCAGTGTTAAGTTATTTTCGGTGCCCTATGGAGTTCGTAAAAGATAAACCACGCTCGCTCGAAGAGCGTAGACGATCTTCCGTCTCATACCCTCAAGAGAAGAAGGTACTTTATTTATCCATACATTCTCTTGCATTGAATTTTGAAATGGCGCCAAAATTCTTCTTAAACATCTTTAAAAAATAAATAACAAAAAGATATTAACTAAATAATTTTGGCACTACTTATACTTCTCAGTGAAATACTATTTCTAGATTGTATAGTGTTACAAATATACTTAAAACGCAATAAAAACCTTACTTTAATTACATAGTTAACATCTAAACAATAAATCGTTTAATATTCACATACTAAGCTCACATTTAATATACATAATTAGAAGTCTTCAATCATAGTAATTACAGTTTTCGTTTTGAAACGTGATAGAAGAGCTGCAGTTTGTTTAAGTGAATATAATTTAAACAAACTTAATACTTCGTTAAATTGTATTTCTTTATTGCTTATAGAAGTCATTTAATTTTCTTTAGAAGACTATTTCTTTACTGCGCTGATTACTGGTTTGATTGCTATACATTGCTCCTTTTTTTAGAGCGCCTGCTCCACGTTTTTTTTCGCGGCGCTTGGTATCTTTATTTATAAAATACAGAATTAACAATATTAATGTTACTGTTAGGAAAAGAATTAAAGTCGTTCTTTTCCTAATAGTAATTATGGAATTCTACAAAAAAGACGTTTCTCTCTTAAGAAATATTAATGACTAAACTTAAATCTAAGCGCCCTATTATTTACTGCTGTCCGCTGTCCGACACCGCGATTCTCAGTTGATCGAGATCAACGTCTAAGATCTTGCAGTCCAAAAGACTGACGTACAAAATTTGATTGTAGAGTGTCGAGTACTAAAGGTTTAACCCGCAAGATTGGCTAATCTTTCCTCCATTTGAGAGGGGTATGGGGATTTTGACCCTAGGCCACTTAGAGGGTTGCAAAATATTCAAAAATTCAGTTTTCACCCTTTAGCGTTATTCATATTGGTTTCATTAAAAAACGTAAAAGTACTTAAATTAAAAATGCGTGCTTTTACGAAAACTAAATTTTAACCCATTTTTCAGCATTATATGCCAAACACTAAATTATCGTAAATGAGAGGTGAGCTATTCTCTGTCTTTGAAACGATCTTAATATAACGAGAAGTTTGATAGAGACTTGAACTTTAAATTTTCTTATGTCTTAAACAAGATAACATTACATGAACAAGTCTTAAAGTTTTTGTGTGAGTTAACAGGGTATAAAGTAGTGGAATTTTAGCCCTTAAAAGTCTCTGGTTTTATTTAACTAATTTTAATGGTTAAAAATTTATTTGTTAACTGAATAAATAAACATTAAAAAGAACCCTTTAACTTTTTAATTAAGGGCATTCCCATTGGAATACCGCTAATTAAATATCGGTCTTCACGCAACACTCATAATTAATAAATATTGGAAAATTCGTATATTACTTGAGTACTCTCTCTTTCCTTGGTGATTTCGTCCGCTTTAGAAAGAGGGAGATAAACAAGAGGATAAACAAGTGGTTCCCCTCTCCCTTCGTAATATTCATATATCTCTGACATAAAACGTAAAAATGTATTTGAAATCATTACGTACTTAAATAAATTAAGTACGTATAAATATAAAACTCTTGTTATGTAAAAATTACAAATATGTGATTATTTAATTAATTTTACTGGAACTAGTATACCAGTCTGACTAAATATAGTTTTAACTTCATAATATTTTAGTACTTAATTAGAACACAGTTTATTAAAACTGATAATTAATTATGACTGTTTTATCGTGTGTTATAAACGCTTTATTAAAGAAAGACATTAAGCCCTCTTCTCTATAATTATATCTCGCGATTATTGTAATTATTATTTCATTAAAGCAGCGGTGTTTGTCACAAGAACCATGGTGCTAATTTATACCCAAAATTTTGTAGAAAAAAAATCTCCGTATTCTTAAAAAATGCTTACATATGTATGATACTTTCTACTCTAGGCTTACCTTTTCTAGACCTAGGCGACCGCGCGCGCGGGTATTCACCCATTATTTACTGTACAGTACACGGAATCAAGCAAGGTATAACTAAAAATCGGGTATGGGGTACCTCGGACTAATGCTCATCACATTGGAAACACTATGCTTATCCTCCCTGCTTCGAGCTCGCTTCACTTGTCTTTAGAATGTACAATTCGTCAAATGTACTCAGTGAAACCTCTTCGGACTCGCTTCGGTCGTCCTCAGATAGTAAATACATTCGTGTCATTCTCAGCGGCCACCAATCCAGGTACTGACTATGCTCGATGCTGCTTAACTTTTATGATCCAACAAAAATCATATAATTGTTATATTGAAACGAAACTTAGTGTTCTAATTTATTACGTAATGCTAAGTCAACTGATTTTTTCCGTGTTATTACAACTTTTTAAAAAAACGTACACAAGTCATTTGATAAATTTTGAACTAATGCTGATGCTGAAATGAAACTTGGCTCATATGTTAGTCTTATATATATAGCTACAAGCGTGTCACATCTTATCTGATCGCATCATTTTTTCGCATTTTCTGATTTTGAGTGTGTAAGTATGTCTGTTATCATCAATAAATAACTCCTAGTGTATTTATTCTAGAGGGATGAACCTTTGCACTAAGATCAGTCTACCGCTGTAGTTGGGCTATACGGTAAATAATGTTCTTATGACGTCATTAACTCGCGATATTGACTCAGTGAAAATTTCAAAAAATCATAAAACGCGGAAAAATTATGCGATCGGATTGAGATTTTGCACGCATGTAGCCATGTATAAGACTAACATAAGTGCAAAGTTTCATCTCATTGTCAGCATTAGTTCAATTTGGTACTCTTACGTTTACCATTGCTGGTAAATATCTATGAACTACAAGTTTTCTAATAAAAAAATGTTCATAGAAGCTGTCAAACTATTTTCAAACTGATTTTTGTACAAGAATGTTTGTTTGAAGTCTTTTTGACGTTGTTTCCTCTTGGCCAACCCCAGGTTTTCGTTATCATCATGCCCTTATCCTTAGTGTACCGTCCTGGCAATACATCAAACAATACGTGACGAGCAAGTAGTATTCGAAGTATACCTGGATATAAAAAGAAAAGTATAAAATATTAATGGGGACATGATACGTGTATTTTATCACGTAAAGAACTTTAAACGTATGCATAATATAATAGACCTTTAAAAACAATCGGCATTATACGTTTAAACAATATCTTATCACCGCTTGATATTGAAAAAATAAATCTGTTTTTAATAGCAAATTTTCAAACTAAAAATTACGGCTGTAGTATAATTATTATTGTGAAATTCTTCTAGGTAACAGGGATAGGTTTTGACGTGAATTTATACACAGTAGCTTTTTTCTGCAATTTATTTCACAATTATATTTATACATTTATAGAATTATACTTATACGCAAAATTTATTTCACAATTATATTTATACATTTATTAGAATTATACTTCTACGCTAAATTTATTTCACAATTATATTTATACATTTATTAGAATTATACTTCTACGCTAAATTTATTTCACAATTATATTTATACATTTATTAGAATTATACTTCTACGCAAAAATTTATTTCACAATTATTTATACATTTAATAGAATTATACTTCTACGCAAAATTTATTTCACAATTATATATACATTTATTAGAATTATACTTCTACGCAAAATTTATTTCACAATTATATATACATTTATTAGAATTATACTTCTACGCAAAATGTATTTCACAATTATATATACATTTATTAGAATTATACTTCTACGCAAAATTTATTTCACAATTATATTTATACATTTATTAGAATTATACTTCTACGCTAAGTTTATTTCACAATTATATATACATTTATTAGAATATACTTATAAGCAAAATGTTAACTGAATTCCGATCTCCAATTATTTACATCTACAATTATTTCACAGAAACTGGCCTCTGGTAATTTTGTCTCTATATTTTTGTCTTTTAAGGCTGTCTAAATGTCAAAACCTTCTTTAAAATTCTCCAACTTATCTCATCTTTATTTGTCGCAGTGGCTGAAATGTTGAATAGATGCTTAGTGCAAAGTCTGAATGGACAAATGATCAAAATGATCATAGGAAATGATTTTAGCAGGAGCTCATTACTACACACACGCACACAAATATATATATATATATATATATATATATATATATATATATATATATATATATATATATATATTATAATATATATATATATATATATAATTAAGAGCCTTAGGTTAATCTATTCCCCATTTTCCCCTTCGCTGATCGTAATCTTAACCAGTACTTAGGCGTATTTTTTTTATAATTGGTGATAAAATAAGGTAATGGAAAGTCTCTACACACAAGAAATACGAGGCACTGTCAATAAATACGGTGCAATAGCATGCTTAGGAACTCACCTTTGACTCTTCATTAAAAAAATGGAATGACACTGACATTCTTCAAGCTTCAATGCGGTTCATTCATTGCGATACTGATGTAAATTGCGTTGTATAGTTAGAAAAATAAATTAAATCTTTGCTACGTTGTGAGACATCAAACATTTGACAAACATAATGGATCAAAATCAAAATTCGAATTAGAGTTTGATCATTTAAGGTCAATTGAGATAAGGGATGCTAAATATATTAAAAAATAAAAACAAAGCTTTAGTATCGAGTTGATTTTTCTGTTGGTAGCAGTGTCGTGTGTGCTTGACGTTGTTTAACATACTCTTCTACATTTATAATACATTTTACATATTTTTTTTAAAAAAAAAATAACGTTAACTACTTCGACATAATTCTACAAAAACTACTATATTATACTATAGTAACGTTAACTACTTCGACACAATTCTACAAAAACTACTATATTATACTATAGTAACGTTAACTACTTCGACACAATTCTACAAAAACTACTATATTTATCTACAATAACGTTAACTACTACTACATAATTCTGCCAAAACTATTATATTATACTATAGTAACATTAACTACTTCGACATAATTCTAAAAAAACTACTATATTTATCTACAATAACGTTAACTACTACTACATAATTCTACAAAAACTACTATATATATCTACGATAACGTTAACTACTACTAAATATTTTGTTAAAACTATTATATTTTACTACAGTAATGTACTATGTTTTACTACATTTACACACCTAATAAAAAAGTATATATTATACTTTAATAATCAAGGATTGTGTTTACTATAAACGGTACTTGCAATAATATTGACTACTTTCATATAATACTACAATA
Source organism: Microvelia longipes (assembly GCA_018340805.1). Classification (NCBI taxonomy): domain Eukaryota; kingdom Metazoa; phylum Arthropoda; class Insecta; order Hemiptera; family Veliidae; genus Microvelia; species Microvelia longipes. The sequence goes on from JACMZG010001893.1 coordinate 14,697,649, forward strand.
ACTACTTTAATGTGAAAACCGCTATAGTAGTAAAAAAATAGTAAAACTCCTATTGTATCAAGGAACGTAACTTCCATTCATTAAAAAGTTATTATTATGATTTCACTACAATAACGTGAAAACCTTTCTACTACAATATACTACAATATTTACAATATTACAAAACCTTTCTATTCTACAATATTTTCTTCTACTATTAACTTATTAACTATTTCTTATATTTTAATAGAATAACGTTAATATATTATTATACTTGATGGTTATTGTTGATAACTTTTTAATATTACATGTTAACACATAATGTTATAATATGTTTATAATAATATTATATGTTAACGTGGTGTAATTTCAACCTGAATATTTGCTGTTACTCTTTCGTGTTCCAGTGTTGTTAGTGTTTTAATAAAAGCCAAGCCCTCTTAACAATGTATAGGCCAGGCCTACTGTTAACTCTGTAATAGATCTAGGAGGTCGTAGCATTTAGCGCTAAACGTCTAATTGTCACTTGTGTATATAGCGGTATTGACTAGAAAAATCTAGTCTATTTAAAGTAAGAAATGTCGTTCCGAGTAATTTTCCTTTGTTTAGACTATTTAAAATAGAAATAGCTATTTTAGTTAATCATATATTATTGTGTTTATTTTTAACTTATTTATTTTTCAGATTTATTCAAAAAATAGAAAATAAATATTTAATTTTATAATACCTTTGCAAAAAGCTCAGTCAAAAATTATTGTAACGCTTTTTCAAAAATCAAACCCACTACCAGTTGGATTGTGAAATAGTTCTTTTGTTTGGTCCTTGAATAGGAATTTTATTAAAGAAATCCTCTAAAACCTGTACTGTTTGATTTATGGTCATGCTTTAGTATTGCTTGTGTGTGAGTGAGATAGCGTTCGTATTTAACGTGTGTAGCCACACGTATTCCTTATATTATATACAAAGTTGGAGATTCCAGTTAACAGCTGTCTGGTGGGTGTGTTGCGGTCCCTTAGGTTTTATCTAGGCACGTGACCCGTTTCAGCACCTGGTCCTACTAGAAACTTTCTACAAAACATTGGGTATGAGGTACCTCGCAATTTTTCCTAATCACATCGGATTCCCGACTCTCGTTCTCCCTACTTCGAACTCCGAATATACAGTGGCTGACTGAGTCAAAAAGGCCCGAAGAGGGTTTGGCCTAAAACGACCCAAACCTAAGTCTTAAGGGGCCTAATGGGGGAGGGGTTCCTAAAATGCGTCTTAGAGAGGTATACTTTTAACTTAAATAGTATTAATGATTATAGCAAGCTTAATTTAATTTATTTAACTTTAATTTTATATTAAAATTAAATCAAATGATATTTTTTCATTTAAATAAATAAAAATAAACCTAATTAAATAAAAGAAACAAGTAAGAATGAAATATAAGTAAAGCTTAAGTTGATTCATTTAAATGAAATTTTTAATTAAACTATTTCATGTTTAATCTTTAGAGCCGTTTTGTACTGCTCTAGAGCCCTGATCAAGTATGTTAAGGGCCCTTGGAAGCCCTAGTCTACCGTTTGGGACCTTTAATGGTTTAAGTATAAAAAATGGGGACCTTAAACGACCTAAATTTAGGTAACAAAGTGAGAATAGTTTTTAATACTGTACAATCCGCTCCTTTATACAAGTAATTAAATTTATACTGCGACACCTCTTCGGCCTCGCTTCGCTCGTCCTCAGATAATGAATACATCTGTTTCATTCCCAGCGGCCACCTATTCAGGCACTGACCACGCTGGATGATACTTAACTTTTATTATCAAACAAAAACATAAATATACTTGTCGTATTGAAACGAAACTTAGTGTACTTATTTATCATGTAAAGGTATTCACTTGTACTTGGACTATTTTTAGATTTTTTTCATTTTTTTATAAAAAGTAAAGTCATTTGATAAAAATTGAACTAATGCTGATAATAAGATGAAACTTGGCACATATGTTATTCTTATGCATGTCTACATGCGTGCTAAATCTCAATTCCATCGCAACATTTTTCCGCGTTTAATGAATTATCGTCATTATTGCGGGATAATGACGTCATAAAAATATTTTCTCGCACGTCTACACCTATAGACCGATTTTTGTACAAAGTTTCAACTCACTAGCATAAATACACTGGGACGATAACAGACACACACACACAAACAGAAAACTTTAAGAAAACTATCAGGAGGTCTTAAAAAGACCTGAAACTGATAATTCCGGTGTCATCCAGGTTTCGGATTTTTTTTCACACAACACTTTTCTTACATACCTACGGTATAAATGAGGAAAAATAAGAAGAATCAAAAAGTTTTTGTTGTTTACTCCTGAGATTGTTACTCCTTATTACCCTTAACTGAATACTGCGTGCTTGGATGGCACTATATATTAAAAATAATATTTCTTTAATAGTAAATAATATTAAAATGTTTAAGATTGTTTTGTTGTTTTACTTTCTTTGTTGATCGTTTTGAAAATCTTATTTAGTCTTCCAACACTATTTATGCTGCCACCTCAATCCATTGTATTTTATTTTGTATTTATTTAAAATTGTACATACATTTTAAATTTATTTATGGGTTGTATAAAGATGTTTCAAGTTTCTTAATGTATTGAGATAGTCTATGCCCCCTCTAGTAAAATATCTCTATGGGATCATACTAATTAAAGGAGTCGCATAACGAGCGGACAAAAAGTTTGCGGACGACATTATTGCTTTAGCAAAGAAATCTTTTTATTATCACAAGAATTAACAAAAAGGTTCATTTCAAGATTCATCTTTTATAATTAAAATTAAAAATTATTAAATTATATCTGAAATACAAATGTAATTACTTCTCTTCAAATGCTGTCTATCAATTTTTTGATTGAAAGATGCTTACCACTATATTTTTTGAATTATTTTAAAAATATAGATTACACCTATTAAATTAGTATTTATTTCAATTATAGATATGTCAATTATTGGATAATGTTTGACAACAATTATCTCAGATAAGAGGTCCCATCGAAGAAAGTTTCATTTTTTTATTACAAAATCCTCTTGAATATTTTGTTTGATAAAAAAATTTGATTAGATAATTTGAAAGAACAGAGCTTCCGCGTGAATATTTTTTTAGCCGTTTAAGAAAGGGTTTTAACGAATTTTCAAAGTAAAATGTGCTTGAACTTGAAGTCATAGGTCATGGAAGGGGAGTGTGAGATAATATATATATTATATATATATATATATATATATATATATATATTATATATATATATATATGTATATATATATATATATATATAATATATATATATATATATATATATATATATATATATATGTATATGTATATTATTGTATATATATTATATATATATATATATGTAATATATATTTATATATATATATATATATATATATATATATATATTATATATATATATATAACCCCCAAAGGCGACCACGATATAAACTACTCCCTTTCTAGGAGAAGGAGGAGGTTACAATAATGAGATAGTTACAATGGTTGCAAAAATGAGATGCTGATAATACATATTTTTTTCCCTTTTTAAATTCTTTTTTGTTATAAAATTAGATTTTAAACCAATTTTCAGTAATTGATAATGCACTCTCATGTTAACTCAAGTGTGTTATCAAGTAGGCATATGTTTGCAGATAAAGTCGTTATATTTACCAAATTTATAATAATTAAAATGTTTTAACGCTATATAATGTGTATATAATATTAAATGTAAAGTTAAAAATAAAAATCGTTTTAAAAATAAATTGAAAAATGGAATACTAAAGCACCATATTTCGGTAATTTTTACCTCGCTTATGTGTTCAAGACAACAAAAAATAATACGCATCGTATCATTTAAAAAAATCTAGTACGAGGTACTTTAACTCATACATTATATATATATATATATATATATATATATATAATATATATATATATATATATATATATATATATAATATAAACGTCATAATATTTTTTATATTCTTGATAAGTAAGTCCCCATTTCTTAAAACATTTACCTCCCCCCTTTATGGCCCGAATCTCATAAGCTCATTTTTCTATGAAAATTCGCTAAAATGGAAAAGCATCCCCTCTTAAGATTTAGGAGCTCTAACCTCAATTATAGAAACACTTTTTACTCCCACGGGAGTGAAAAGTAACATTTCATCCATCACATTCACATGGTTGCAAAAATGAGATGCTGATAATACATATTTTTTTCCCTTTTTAAATTCTTTTTTGTTATAAAATTAGATTTTAAACCAATTTTCAGTAATTGATAATGCACTCTCATGTTAACTCAAGTGTGTTATCAAGTAGGCATATGTTTGCAGATAAAGTCGTTATATTTACCAAATTTTATAATAATTAAAATGTTTTAACGCTATATAATGTGTATATAATATTAAATGTAAAGTTAAAAATAAAAATCGTTTAAAAATAATTGGAAAAATGGAATACTAAAGCACCATATTTCGGTAATTTTTACCTCGCTTATGTGTTCAAGACAACAAAAAATAATACGCATCGTATCATTTAAAAAAATCTAGTACGAGGTACTTATAACTCATACATTATATATATATATATATATATATATATATATATATATATATATATATATATATATATATATATATAATATATATAATCATAATATTTTTTATATTCTTATAAGTAAGTCCCCATTTCTTAAAACATTTACCTCCCCCTTTATGGCCCGAATCTCATAAGCTCATTTTTCTATGAAAATTCGCTAAAAATGGAAAAGCATCCCTCTTAAGATTTAGGAGCTCTAACCTCAATTATAGAAGACACTTTTTACTCCCACGGGAGTGAAAAGTAACATTTCATCCACAGGGAAGTGAAAAGTAACTTTTTCCCTTGGGAATAAAAAGTGCTTCTGTACTCTCATTAAATACTGTCTGGAGATAAAATAATCTATAAAAGATTTATTCATTCATTGACTATTGTTAACTCGTAATGAATGCAAATTATCGCACCGATAAAAAGCATTGTTATAAGGTGTTCAATACGCAGATAAAAATATATCACTATCTAAAGTTTATATGATATATTTTAAGAAAACAATCGACTGGTACATATGTAATTTACTGGTATATATGTCGATAGTTAGCATAAATACTAAAGGGGGTATTAGGGTTTATCATATATATTAATGTAAAGTTACATATTTTCCAGTCTTATTGATATTCTGTTTAATATTTTATTCTTTAGAAGTTATTTCAATGCTAGAAATACAACCTGATAATATTTTTATTGTCAAAAATCTATAAATAGATAGGTATAGTTTATTTTATTATAAAAACAAAAATTACTGCTATATATATGTCATTGGTTAGCTTGATGACTAAAAATAATTATAGAGTCAACGTAAGGTATATACGTCAAGGTATATATTCTGCAGTCATAAAAGTATTTTGACATCTTATTTTTTAAAATTTATTCTAATACTAGGTATACTAGCAGTCAATTTTTTATTATCAATAGTTAATTTTATTATAAAACAAACATGGCTGCTATATATGTCCTTAGTTAGCTTAAAGGCTAAAAACAATTTGAGAGATGACGTAGGGTATATACGTCAAGGTATATATTTTGCAGTCATAATAGTATTTTGTTTGATATCTTATTTTTTAGAATCGATTCTAACACTAGAATTGATACTGTCTGATACTTGTCATAACAGTATACTAGCTGTCAAATTTTATTATCAATAGTTTATTTTATTATAACATAAACATGACTGCTATATATGTCATTAGTTAGCTTAAGGACTAAAAACAATTATAGAGTCAACGTAGAGTATATACGTCAAGGTATATATTCTGCAGTCATAATAGTATTTTGTTTGACATCTTATTTTTTAGAATTTATTCTAATACTAGATATACTAGCTGTCAATTGTTTATTATCAATAGTTTATTTTATTTTAAAACAAACATGGCTACTATATATGTCATTAGTTAGCTTAAGGACTAAAAACAACTATAGAGTTAACGTAGAGTATATACGTCAAGGTATATATTCTGCAGTCATAACAGTATTCTGTTTGACATCTTATTCCTCAGAATTTATTTAAATACTAGATTTGCAAGCTGTCAATTCTTTTATAACCAATAGTTTATTTTATTATAAAACAAACATGGATGCTATATATGTCATTAGTTAGCTTAAGGACTAAAAACAATTACAGAGTTGACGTAAGGTATATACGTCAAGGTATATATTTTGCAGTTATAATTGTATTCTGTTTGACATTTTATTCCACAAAATTCATTCCAATACTAGATATACAAGCTGTCATTTTTTGATAATCAATAGACTATAAATGGATAGGTATAGTTTAATTTATTATAAAAAATGACTGCTATATATATGTCAATGGTTAGGAGATTAAAAAAATTGCTGTGTTTATGACTAGTATATACGTCAAGTTTCATATTCTGTAGTTATAACAGTATTCTGCTTGACAATTCTGTTTATGTCAATGTTATATTATACAAGGTGTCATTTGTTTTTGTGAATTTTTATTAGAACTTTCCCTAATGAATGAATTTACAGCTTTATATACCTAGCATTGGCTTAAAAATTAAGCTTCAGATGACTAATAGAACATTAATGTAGTTGCAGTGTATGAAGATACTTCCTATTATAAATAAAAAGAATTCAAATTCTTTTGTTTTTTAAGCAAACCATTAACATATGTAGCTGTCGTTATTTTTCTTGTATTATAAATGACGTATAAAGGTTTATTGATTTTTTGTTGCTTTTACGTATGTAATAAAAATATATTTGTAATAAATCTTATTGGCTTATTGTATAGTTCAAGGAGGGGGGGGGGTTACGATAAAATCAGTTTTTTATGAATATAAGTATCCAGACAATTTTGGATTTGTTGCGGATCCAAAGAGGCGATCGCCCGCCTTCAGGATCGTCAAGTAAGGAATATGAGTGGAAAAGAGAAGTAAGAAGGAAAAATAAAAAAAGAAGAATAAAAAAGAAAGAAGAAAAAGAAAAATATGTGTAAAACAATAGTTAGTATTATATTATAATCGGTGGTGCTTAACATTGGTTATACCACTCTCATAGAGAATTTTAATCGTCTTATTGGGTAAAAATTGCCCCCTAGGACAATATTTGCCCATAGGATGATCAACCGCCTTCTTTTTTAATAAATCGCCCCTAGGTTAATTAATCGCCTCTCCATAACCTAAAAAAATGTGCTAAAACAGGTCCTCTTAGTAAAAAAAATTATAAATATGGTTGTAAAGTATTGGTGACGCTATAATGTTTTTTTTATTAATTCTTAATATGTAACATGCTTAATGCCGATATTGACTTAGGCCATTTTGCTTATCCAAATGTTATTCTACACCAAAAATGCCCAAACTTCAATTGTTTTTAACCATCTTTTTTAAATCGTGCACAAAAACATGATATCACGGTTTCGCGCTATGAAAGATACAGGGGGGTTACGAGTTGTCCGAGTGGGTATTAGCGACAAGTAAAAGCAGATTTTGGAAGGTTGAGCGTATATTTAAAAACCTTATTAAACAAGCGCATTGTTTTTGAAAAATCTAAAAATATTGAGTCTCTATTCGAAATTTTAATGATTTTAATGATTATATCTGAACTGAAAAATAAAACAAGAAATGAATTGTTCTAAGCAATCATACATTCCATAGGAACCCCACCCCGTAATTTTACTCTGATGCATGGACCGTTTTACTCTTTGATTAGTTTGAAATTTACCTAAATCGTAGAGATATAATTACTAGAGGGGGCCCTATTGGTTGAATTATGAAACATCGAAAAAGTAACCTGACTACCTTCGCTAAAAATGTTATCAAATAATCATTACAAAATTACATTAACGTGTATAGAAGAACGTACAGTAAATACAAAACACAAACAATGTACGGGAAATCGAAATAAATTTATTAATTATAACCTTAACTCACTCGCGAAGGAGGTTTCAATGAGGTTACACAGAACCACTGAGAGCCCCAAAACGGTGTTTCAAGCCTTTCAATGTATTGAGATAGGCTATGTCCCTTCTAGTATATATCTCTATAACCCAAATACTGAATAGGTGTTTGGTGTGAACATTGTTGAGTTTTCCAACGTAGAAATAGTAACTTCAAGACCTTCGATTATTGGTATAATCAAATAAACAGTACAAAACTAGACTAACTTCTATTTTAATTCGATTATATTACTAAACAAAATTCAAACAATGCGCGAAAAGCCGGCAATGGTTGATTTATTATAACCTTATCACCCCGGAGAGCCCCAAAAAGATGTTTCAAGTTTTCTAATATATTAAGATAGGGTATGCCCCCTGTAGTAGTATATAGAGTGTAAAGGAATATATAAACCAAGTAAGGAAACTCCTTTACAAACCTATGTGTAAAACAATTCAGACATGCGTCATTAAAAGTTGGCTCAAAAAATAAAAAATAGCCAAAATTGGTATAACTGCGCATGACCCTTTCTGGATTCAGGGTTTTTTATTTAATTTTATTGGCAACACTGATAACATCAGGTGACTTTAACTTTTACTTTTTATCGTGTTTTCGTACTTAAATATGTACGTACTAAATGATTTTGTATTAAATTCTTTATAATAATTCTTAGAATAATTTAGTTAAAGAAAAAGAGGAACCATAGTAAAGGTAAATCACATGTTTTTATTTATATTTTGAAGAACATACAGAAGACAATGCAATGCCTTAAGTATAATTTGAAATTACGATTGCTTTAATTATATTAAAAAAATTTAGGTTAAACTAGTTAAATTACTAATTATAATTAATATTTGAAGGGAGAAAACAAATATCACTCGCAACAATGTACTAAGTTAAGTAGTGCACACGAAAAAAAGTTTAAATTATCCGCTACTAACGTAGTTTTCATTAATACTTATATCTCTCATTCTTGTAGTGCGTAATGCAATATCAGTAAGCAATTCCTATACTCAGTCTAAATAGAATTAAACTGTCACCAGTTAAATATTTAGCAAATAGACCTATAATTTACGACTTGAATTTCATACACTGACGACAATTATTTCGGAGATTTCATTCGGTTTTTACCAAAAGCGAGCAAACATGGCTATTATTTAAATATTTAAATTCAGGTGTAAAGAAGCGTAGTATGTTATCTTAAGTTAATTAACAACATATTTATATGCCGGCCTTGTAAACATTTTTTAAATTAAAACCTTAAAATTTCTTTAATAATTTGCAAAGTAATATAAAATATTCCTAGAGCCGGATCTGAAAAAATGTGTCTCATTTTGTACTACTTCAAATCAAATTATTCTGAAAATATACCTTAAATTATTAAGGAAATGCATAATCTGCCTATCCAGAGTGGATCCTTTCATATGATTGCGCATGCTCAAAATTTTATAAAATCACACAAATTCCAGTTTTCTTGCAATAAGTGGCTCCCTGTAAGTCGTGTGCAAAACACGAAGAGACCGTTATTCAATATATTCGTTTTTCATCAAAATCGAATAACCACAATATATATATATATATATATATATATATATATATATATATATTATATATATATATATATAATATATATATATATATACTGTATTTTGAATAAGATATAATCTAATCTTTTCGTTGTTACTGTAAACCAATATTACTTTTCTCCCCATTTATCTTTTATTGGTAACCTTTGGTTAGTAACTAAACTTATTAAAAATAGGAATAATAAAGTCATAATTGATTATTTATTGATAAAGTCATATTTTTATATGATTTATAGGTATATTTTATTTCATAATTTATTTTCTTGATATACTTTAAATATATTAAATTTAATTTTAGTTTTAGAAGCTAAATAGGCAATATATTTTTCTTGGTGGGGCTAATTTCAAACCTGGGGGGGGGGGCTTTAAGCCCTCCTAGCCCCCCTTAGAATCGCCTATGAAAATTAGTCACTTTTGAGGCCTGGCTCTTGGACTATTTGGGAATTTTCGGTTTCAGATTTTTTTTACCTCCCAATTGTTTTCCTTGATACCTATGATATAAATGAGAAAAAGTAAAAAGCATTATCAAAATCTTATAATAAATCATTAGGGGAACAAAATAGACTTCAAAATCATCTTAGTTTGCATCAAAATTGATAATTTGTTGTGTCGTCAAAATATCTCTAATTTATCATCAAAATTGATGATAAAGGTAGAGTTGCCATAAGTACCGGAGTCTGAAGCTATCACTGGCTTGAGACTAACCAAGCGTGGGACGACCTCAGCTCTGACACTACGCAGTTCAGATCTTAAATTAAAGAATACTGTTATATATAAGGGATAAACAGGGGGAGAAAATGAAGCATGCGCTCTCGCCACACAGCTTTCAAACTAAGTTATAAAACCCCATAGTATACAAGCCATCCATGATCACTATTCGTTACAATACTTGGATATGCCGGTACGTAATGAAAATATTTTGATTTGATAAGTTGTAATAGTTATGTTCAAAGTTTTTTTTCGGTTGTTATTGTTTTGGTTTAGAAATCATTGACCCCGATGTTGTTTACAATAGTACCCCCACTACAGGAGCCCTCTCTAGACTTCCTTTGAAACCCACTTCTTTTCAACCTTCACTCTTTAGTTGCTATCATCCCTAAATCTCCTTTTAGTATATTTATAAACCTGTTTTAACCTTTATGTGTAAATATAACCCTGTATTAAAAATAACTACATACCGTAATGAAATGCTTCAAACCTACTCATCTTTATACTGCCAAAAATAATAATTATTAATTTGGATTATAAAATTTGATACGAGACATTTTATAATCATTTATGACTAAATAATTTATTATAAAAGAGTAATTTTTTTGACTGCTATAATTTATACAATAAAAATATTTTAAAGACTGCAATCCTAAAGAATAATAATTTATTTAACAATTATTTCAACATAAGGTATTGAGTAGTTATTACAAATTTTGCATTACAATTTTCGATTTTTGTTTTATTTTATCACCTGAAGATGTTGAGGTTCGTTCAACGAAACGTTGCAAGAATTATTAAATATATTATTATTATTTAGGACTGCAGTCATCAAAATATTTTAATTATAAATAATTTATTCCTTTGCATTGTTCAAAATTTTCACAATTAAAAAAATGTAATAAATAATAATAAATAAGTCTTTATTTGCTTGGGTGTACATAATGTAAAAAATTATGACAAAAGCATAGGTCATTACAAAAATAAGTTAAAATAATCATTAAAACTATTTAAAATTTTAAACATTCTAGTGAAACTAATTTAAGAAAAAATACATAATAAAATATAACAGACAAACAAGACGACAAGACAAACATGACTAGATAGTAATGGTTTTTAGAGACAGGTACTCAGTAATATTATAAAAAGGATTCTTTAATAAGAATTCCTTTAACTGCTTTTTAAAATTCTTTAAAGGTAACTTTTGACTAGTATAATCTAACTTATTAAATAACTTAATACCTAACACTGAATGCCCAACTTGGGACTTATTTAGCCTGTGCATTGGTACTGGCAGCAAATGTTTGGACCTAGTACTATAACTATGATTGACTTTATTTTTCAAAAAATCAGCCTCTTTTGATTTAATATAAAGTAAAGCATTATAAATAAATAAGTTCACTATTGTTAAAATATTAAGTTTTTTAAATAGAGGTTTGCAGTGTTTACTTGGTTTTGATCTGGTCATAATCCTAAGCATCTTTTTTTGTTGGATGAGTAATTTTTCTGTATTTATATGGCCCCACAAAAGAATACCATATGCTAATCTGCTCTGCACCATTGATTTGTAAACAGAAATTAAGACTTGTTCAGGTAAGACATCTCTAAGCTTTCTAAGCAAAAATAAGTATTTGCCAGTTGATAAGTATATTTGCTGTATATGGGGTTTCCAGGTAAGCTTCTCATCCAAGGTGAGACCCAAAAATTTCAATGGACTTTGATTTCTGTTTCCTGTCTTAAGGCTTAGAAGTAACTGTTGAGTTTTATCTTGGTTCATTGAAAAGTTGTTAATGATAAACCAGTGATTTATTTTGTTTAAACGGTCCTGTGCTATTCGTTTTAGTTCTTGTTCATCTGAATTACTATGGACTAGATTATTATCATCACAAAAAGCGATAAGGTCCTCCTCAAGGTCAACTGGTTTTTCAAATTCCATATACGGAGCAGCATCATTAGCGCTGATCAGGTACAGTACGGGTCCGAGTACCGAGCCCTGTATTCTGTGGTGATAAGCCTTACGCGAATCCAAAATTATAAAATATAAATAAATAAATTTTTACATATATGTGTACCTGATGTAAGCTATTTTTAGCGCATAGGTATGATGTAAATATAATTTATATCGTTGCTTCATTTTCTTGTGACAATTAGGTAATAATGGTACACATGAATCTTTGTTAAATCTTAAATATACCAAGACTTTGATCATTTGTACTTTTCCTCCTTTATATCGAATATCGTACACTTTATAAAATATACTTATATATATATATATATATATATATATAATATATATATATATATATATATATATATATATAATATATATACAGAGTAGCTCGGAAACTTCCTTTCTACAGAGTTTTTCCTTTTTAAAGTTTCCGAGCTACTCTACAGACCGACGAAGACGTATGTCGAAAATTTTCTAAAATCCACAACACCTATATTTTCACCCTCTGTAAGTTATTATTATTATCCTTAATGTTTTATATATATATATATTATATATAATAATATATAATATATATATATATATATATATCTCGTTTACCTTTAAATCGTACACAGGGAAAGTATTTTGTTTGCAAAAAAACGCGAAATCGAGATTTGACCTGAATTATGGGTTTCAGGTGTATTTAATACCTCCTATGTGGTTTTTACTGAGTTGTCTGATTGTATGTGTCTGTTATCATCGTATCTCAAAGTGTATTTGTGCCAAAGTGTTGAAACGTGTTACAAAAATTAATCTTTAGGTCTGGGTGTGCTATCCGGAAAATATTTTTTATGTCGTCGTTACCCAGCAATAATGCATGTCTCAACAGAAGTTTCGAAAATTCATGAAACGTGGAAATATTTTTCGGTCGGTTTGAGATTTGTCACTTATGTAGTTATATATACTAACGACATATGTGCCAAGTTATATTTCATTATCAGCATATGTTTAATTTATTTCAAACGAGTATAGGTATGCATTTTTTAAAAAATTGAAATTTGATACCATCATATTTCGTTTTGTAATAAATAAGCATACCAAGTGTCGTTTCAATCCGACAAGTATATCTGCGGTTTTCGTTGGATTGAAAAAGTTAAGGAGCCTCAAACGAGGTCAGTGATGGGAATGGTGACCGCTGTTTGAGGACGAGCTAAGCGAGTCTGAAGTCGTGCTGCAGTACATACGGTGATTTTTATATTTTAAGGAGAAGCGAGTCCGAAGTAGTTTGGATGAGCATAGAGAATCCAATATTGTGAGGATCTCTCACACTTTTATCATTATTACCAAGAATAAGATATAAAAACTTATTACTAAGTATAATATTTAAAAAAGATTATTTGGAAATAGTTATAATTGAATTTCTTGAAATGATACGCATGCTGATCATTGAGGTATCTCTGTATAGACCAAGGATCTTGAATAAAGGGGATGACGCACTAAGTCGATTTGCTATACAAAAAAGTGACCCCATCGAAAACCAAAAAAGAGAATTCAACACAAAACACACGTCAAAAACCAACTGCACATGCTTGGTACAAACTCCGCATGCTTACAATTCTTATAACAGCGCATGTCTTATATTTTAGAGGCAAACTTACCTCTCAATGGTTTTCCATTGTTTATTGCTTAAGAAGGTTATAACAAAACACGCTTAAATTATCACTCACTTTAGTGGCGAAGTATTGTCCGAAATTTAAAATTTTAATAAGCACAAATGACTTAACAAACACCACAAATGTAACAATCACGAGAAGTACAGAAGAAAGTTTAAAAGCAAACTCTACAACCTTGCTACATAACCTGCGTTTGGCGCCTTTTTTCTTTATAACCAAGGGGAAGGTAAGTTTGCTCCTATTTCTCTATCTCTTCTCTACAACTTCCATGGGGTCAGAAATGTTCCTTAATGCGTCATCTCCTTTATTCAAGATCCTTGGTGCAGACACAAATATAGAGAGATAGCATGCATATCTATCTTTCTTGGAAACAAAAAAAAAATCAGTGAAGATTATACATAAAAATGAAATCTAATTTTTCCTGTTAAATTTTTAGTTTTAATTATTATAAAACTACAGTAACAGTTATATTAAAAACTAAACAGTTATTATTATAACTGGACTTTTTAACAAAATATTATTGGATGATCCAATAATCTTTGGCAATAAGTCATCCAATAATATTATAGGAGGAAAGTTCCCCCTTCCACTTCAATTGGATATGTTAAACATAAAATAGTAAACTATATAGTACCAAGTACAAGTATTCGAGTACACTAAAAGAAACCTGTACATAAAGTTCCTTTTCCACAAGAAAAGTACACATAGTTTTACTATTTTATGTTTAACATATCCAATTAAAGAGGAAGGGGGAACTTTCCTCCTATAATATTATTGGATAACTTTCTGCCAAATATTATTGGATCATCCAAATATATTTTGTTAAAAAGTCCAGTTGGTACTCGAATGCATTTCGGGCGTCCCACCAAATACTTATTACCGCATAGATAAGAAAATCTTAAATTAGACATCTTTTTACATGCATTTTTGGACCCTAAGTTTTTTATTGTTAGTCGTTGAACTTCTTAGAAACTTTTGTTCAACGGCTATTTTTTAAACCTAGAAGCACCAAAAGCATTAAAATAAAAATATTTTACTAAAAATTTCCATTAGAAAACTGACAATTATTAATCAAAAGTCATTGCACTTTTTATCAATAGTAAAAATGTCATATATTAGATAATACTCACAGATAACAGATTTGATTTTTTACTTTTCCTTATTGATACCATACCAATATATAAAAACATATACCTCATATACCAGCTATATTAAAACATTATTGTATTTGAACTAAAAATTCGAAACGGGGATTTCACATGAATTATTCGTTTTAGGTGTTTTCGATACCTCCTAAATGGTTTTTACTAAGTTGTCTTTCTGTTTGTGTATGTCTGTGTGTATCTGTTAACATCGTAGTAGTGTGTTTACGTTAGTGGGTTTGAAACGTGGTACAAAAATTAATCTTTAGCTCTTGTTACTATCCGGTTTTTTTTGGATAATTTTTATACGATGAATGACAGTATACGTTTTTTAAAAAAGAATCGAAAATAAACCTGAGTTAAAAGTTTGGGCAATTGTGCCTCAACAAGTTTAGATTAAATAATGCTAGTATATTAACGGTTATTGTTGAATCACAAATGTTAAGTTGCATCGAGCGAGGTCGGTGCATGAGTGGATGACCAATGACCACTTGAAATGAATTAGATGTTATTTCTGCCTTAGGACAAGCGAAGCGAGTCCTTAACACGTACTGCAATGTATTTTATTTTAGTATTTTTATTTCATATTTGCTCATAATAAAAACTTGTAATAAATTATCCAAAAGTATGTAGAATCTATTTGAAAGGACCAAGTTTAAGCTTTCAAACGCCACCAACTTAAAAATCATAGCCCACGCAGAATTTTAGATACAGCCATTTTAGTAGTCAAAGAAATGTTGAAAAAGTCACATTTTTTTTTGGAAATTTCACCACCCTACTGCGGCAATATGGCTGTACTAAATGAGCCAAAAATCTTTATTTCTTCTATAGTGCCACCTGTCAGCCAAGTTATATTAAAATCGGTGACATCGAGTCCAAAAATGTACTTATTTGTGTTGATCTGATTTTGTGACTTGACCCATTTACTATGTGGGGACGATTAAAGCGAGTCAGAAGACTCGCTTTAATAAGTACTGCAATGTAAATTTGGTGATTTCCAAATTTTAAGGACGAGCAAAGCGAATTCAAATTGGTGAGGAAATGTTCAGAGCTACCCCGTACCTGATATATATTTAGAATTCGTCTTTTAAGTTCTAAATAAAATTAGTTTGCAATACAGACCATAAACAGTTTCGAATTCTTTAACCAGAAATATGTTTTTTTTACTCGTGACGAATAATTCTTATACTAAACCCTACACAATAAGTCCTAACCAATTTTGATAATATCTTTTATATAACAGACTCAAAAAATATTTGACCCTACTCTCCCATATGCGAATTTTTTCAAAGGAAAATCGCTAATGAGCTCAACCTCTAAGAAGTATAAAGAAAAATCATGTATTAAGTTAATACTAGCAGTTTGAATGCTTAATATACATATCGAGTTCGGAATATCTCATTTCGTACTCTGTAGGTAAATAATTATCGATCGCGTCTCTTGTCTGAAATTACTGTCTTTCTTAGCGCCGATGTTGGAAATATTTTTGATAAAACTACCACCGTTTGGTTGACTGCCAAAACAGCTGTGTTGTATGTCTAAATTATATTGATAGTTAACAATGAACGATTTGGCGTCATGGTAAATATTTTCTTAATATGTCACTCACCCCGACCATACAACTAATATACCTCATCATATTAGAACTAAATTAATTTCTATTTTGCAGCACTTTTAATAGTATAGACTTAGGAAATTGTTAAGAAATACAAAATTGAATAAAGTTTTCTAGGAAAAATAAAACAAACTAAAAATCAATCTTTATGTCTAGTTTTGTTATCTGGAAAATATTTTTTGACGTTTTGAACTCACAAGAAATTTATTTTTGAAAATTCATAAAGTTACTACTAATAGTTTCGTTTCACTACGATTAGTATATCTATTGTTGTTGTTGAATCATAAAAGTTAAGCTGCTTCAAACGATGATAATGCCTGGATGGATGATCGCTAGAAACAGAACGAATTTATTTACTATCTGAGTACAAGCGAAGCGAGTCCGAAGGTGGGAGGATTAGCTTAGCGAAACCGATGTGTTGAGTTGAAAAGTTCCGAGTTACCCAATTTTATTAATGAATGTTACAAACTCTCTTAA
>JACMZG010001893.1:14719792-14774792 GCA_018340805.1 Microvelia longipes
ATTTGTTAAATTTTGAAACACCTTTGATTATTAATAAAATCAAACAAATTGTCCAAAATTACAGACCTGAAAAAACGCGACTCACTTTGTACTACTTTAAGCCAAATGTTATTGAAAATATACCTTAAATGAAGAAAAAAAACATAGTCAGGCACACTATGTTTGTTCTGTGAAGGGCTCCACTCTGTGTTGCTTATACAGAGTGGAAGCCTTTCATATGATTGCGCTCGCTCAAAAATTTAGAAAATCGCATACATTGAAGTTTCTTGAAATAAATGGTTCCCTGTTGACGGTTGGCAAAACTTCCAATAGATTGAGTGTTTATTCATCAAAATTGGATAACTACAACTAAAGTTTAGCATTAGCAAAATTACCAAAAAAAATGTTAATTTTTGCAAAGCCAGCTAATTTCTTTCTAAAAATGTCTTCGTTTTGTGCATTTTTAATTACTTTTGAAAATGCCATTACTTTGGTTGTAGTTACCCAATTTTGATTAATAAAAACTAAATTTATTGGAAATTTTACCAGCTTTAAAAATGTCCTTTTTAAGTTTTATACACGACTAACTGGGGGGGACTTATTTCAAGAAACATAAAATGTATGCGATTTGTTTTAAATTTAGAGCGTGCGCAATCATATGAAGGGCTCCAGTTTAGATAGGCAGACTATTTACTCATTATTTAAGTTAAATTTTCAATACAATTTGGTTTAAAGTTGTACAAATTGAGTCACTTTTTTCAGGTCTGGCTCATGGACTAATATAATATGGTAGAGTACAATAGTGCCTTTGTAATCGAAAACATCACTCAAATTATGTGCGATGCCTACAACGTTATAGATTTAGTATAATCTTATATACTATCAGGCTGCAAAAAAATATTAAGGCTTAAAATAACTCTGGCTGAATCAGAATTGATTAGTCGCTTTTAAATATATATATATTTAAAAACGACTAATCAATTCTGATGCAGCCAAAGTTATTTTATGCCTTTGACATTTTTTTGCAGCCTGATAGTGTATAAGATTATACTAAATCTATAACGTTGTAGGCATTGCACATGATTTGATTGTTGTTTTCTATTATCACGGTAAATTATCGCTGAAAAAATAGAATAGAATAGAATTAAAGAAGAAAATAGAAGAATAAAATTAGAGGCAGAGGGGAATAGGTGATATAGTGGGGGAGAAAACAGTCCTCTGGTATCGATGGACTGTAAAAGGAGCAACACTGAGAAATTTCTATGACTCATACAAGGCCCAAGTACGACACTCTTGGAGAAATTTCCCAATGAGTTTACAGTGAGCCCTAAGGACCCTGGAAATATGTTTTAGCCTCGTTATGTATTGAGATAGGCTACGCCCCTTCTTAGTAATGTATTTTTATGAGTTTGCGTGTAGCTGTAGTAATACAATTTTAATTATAATTTTATAAGTAGAAAAAACATAGACTTTTTGATGACTTTTGTATGCTTGATTTTGTGAGCTAAAGCAGTCGAATGCTCTTCTCCTTATCTGTATTTTTTTATGTCTTGCACTTTGCATTTCTACTAATTAAAGATTTAATCGACTTAGTTCTACAGTACCTTTATAATCAGAGTGAGTACAGTTAAATACTCGAAAATAATTGTTTACTTTTCAAGATGACCATGAAGATACTATCAAATTACTTAAAACGACGTTCATCTGTAAATTATTTTTAAACTTTAAGTTAATGCACTGCTTTGTAAAGTATCAATACATCATGCCCTTGCAGTAATAAGAATAGTATAAAGAACACAGTAAAGCTCTTTTATTCTTAGTGCCATGAAGTATTTAGTAAGCTTTTTAATGTTTTTTATGTTTCGCAGATCAGTCTTAGAATAAAATGCATACAATTAGAATAGAAATAGTGAAATATTTTTGTCTGTATTTGGTCATTGCAGTAATGAGAATAGCATAAGGAATACAATAAAGCTCTTTTTTCTTAGTGCCGTATAGTATTTAGTAAGCTTTTTAATGTTTTTTATGTTAAACAAAGTCTTAAAATTAAATGCATACAATTAGAATAGAAATAGTGAAATATTTTTGTCTGTATTTGGTCATTGCAGTAATGAGAATAGCATAAGGAATACAATAAAGCTCTTTTTTCTTAGTGCCGTATAGTATTTAGTAAGCTTTTAAATGTTTTTTATGTTAAACAAAGTCTTAAAATTAAATGCATACAATTAGAATAGAAATAGTGAAATATTTTTGTCTGTATTTGATCATTACAGTAATAAGAATAGCAGAAGGAACATAGAATACTCTTTTATTCTTAGTGCCATGTATTATTTAGTAAGCTTTTTGTGACCTCTTTTTTCATGTAGTGAATTCATAGAATTAGCATAGAATAAACATAGCAAATATTTTGTAGGAAGCTCTTTGAAGCGCCCTTTGTTGTGCAAATATCCAATTGCAGTTTGGCAAAACTGGAAATATGAAGCTCTTTGGGAAGCTCACGTGCATGGAGATTGCAATGAAAAACCACTCTGTTTAATGTCTAGCACATGTAATGATCATGTTGGATAATGTGATCAGGTGTTCAAAGGGTTTCTAAACTGAGGTATAGGAATGAAGAACGACATACATTTGTAGAGAGGGTAGTGGGGTTGAACATGAGGGATTTTTTTCTCAAAGTTGAACAGGAGAATGTGTAATTAGTGAAAATGAGTACTTTGTGGGAAACCACTGGTCATGCTTAAAATAGATCTTCATGCAATATAGTCAAACATTTAGGCCCCGCCAAGTCAAAAAGAAATGTTGAAATACCCCGTTTGTTCAGGTATATTATAATGTTCGCAACAACGTCGGGGTTTTAAGGGTTTGTAGCGTGAAAACGGCTAAAAATACATAACTAATATTTTAATATCTTTAAAGGGCGTGTTTTGTGGATCAAAAATAAAAAAAATATTTAAATCAGCCAAGTAGAAGTGGAGAAAAAAAGGTTTGAAAATTACATTTTTGACTTCTTATTCTTTCTGAACTTTTTGTTGACGCTTCAACAGCCTTAACTACTAAACGGATTTTGACATATTAGGACTTGACAGGATACCTACCTGATGAAATTGCGAATTCGGCATTCCTACGCTGAAAGCGGAGCGAAAAACTAAGCTAACGAACGATAGTTTCATACGTTGACGTTGACGCTTTTACAGTCTAAACTACTGGGCCTAAAAGTTGATTTCCCTACTTTTTTGGACCTAAGACTAGGTAGAGAGTTTTTATTACCACGCAAGTGATTTTTAGTAAGGTTATGGTTATATCATGCTGAATGTTATTGAAATATTTTATAACTTAATGAGATATTTAAGTATAAATATTAAATTGTAGTAGATTATCTAACCAGGCAGTAGATTCATTTTTTCGCGAGTGACAGCGCAACAATAATAATTCACTTCATAGTGATATGCTGCTTATTTTCATAGAGTGCATTTAAGATATAAGATTAATAATTTTGTGCTTTTCTACCTATTCAGATAAAAAAAATCTTGAGTAACCAAGATTACCAATTATGTCGAATGCTGACAAAATGCTTTTAAAGAGCTGATTTAACAATTAAAATCATTTAAGAGAAGTTGTGTCCTATAGGGTGAAGGTTGCACCTATAGGACACAACCTTCTGTTAAATTATTAAAAAAGAGCGCAAGACTAATATTATTAATTAAAATAATGTAATGGAAAGCTTAAAAAATACTTGTATAATACTTAAAAATATTGATTGGAGATTAGAATTATTATCCGTTATTATTATCCGTTTTGATCAATTTAGTCAAAACGGATACTGGCCAAATTGGGTAAAATTTGGATTCATTACTAATTTTTGCAGATACCGTTTAAGTCAAATTTATTTATCAGAAGGATGCTGTTAGTTCTTAACCTCTTTTAGATAAATTAATAGCCAATTGTTTCCATGTGTATTATATTGTAAAATATAATTCGTAAAACTAATTGTTTTAAAGAATTGGACTCATTGGAAATTTTCCTCATTTTCATTTATTTATTTAATTCTTTTTAGATTAGATTTGTAGGTCATATTATGTTTAGGAGGGTAATAATAAGCTACAACACCGGTAAAGTTCGATAGAACTTAAAAAAGCAATAAAATCAAGTTAAGAGCTTTTTATCTCCTCTAGCTGTTGTTTCTTGACTGGCCGAGAGGTTCACATCTCTTTTTGTTCCATTAAATTGTTAAAAAATGTATAAACTCTTTTATACCATAATGTTTGTTTAGAAGAGACCTTTATCAGCTTCACAACATGTTTTATTTATAAGATTGGAGCCCACCCCCCATGTTATATTTAGATTTTGTTACCACCAAATTACAATATTATAATTCTTATAAACTATATTATAAAAGAAAACGGGTTCAAAGGATGTCGTTAAATTAACATCTTAACTCATTCAACTTTAAGACAAGTGCGTGTTTCAAGTTATATTAAAGGGACAATAGTTTCGTGATATGTAATATATATAATATATATTATATATATATATATATATATATATATATATTATATATATATATATATATATATGTGTGTGCGTTAAATCTAATTAAGTAGTAAAAATAAGGTTCTTCTCTGTTTAGGCCTAAAAACAAACCTAAAGGGGCCTGTTTATGAAGAATGATATTCTTAATGCTATCTTTTTTATATAAGCTACAAATGTTTCTAGAAAATAAAGGATGCAACTAAGACAGCAATAGCAATAGTGTGGCTTTTTGTCTGTTATTTGAGGCACTCTCCCCTCTACTTTTGTGGTCACTCATTGTGTTATAAAAAGGCGCGGAAGCCCTGTGTCCTTGCTGTATAAATTTTAATTTGTGCAGACAATAGAAAGGGTGATGTCAGACTATCACTTAAGTAGAGGTTTAAACAAATTAATAGGAAAATTGGTGACTTCCCATGTCAGTAATAATTAGTTGAATGAATTAAGAGTTTAACCGACGTAGTTGGCTCTGACTTTTGTTCCCTTGTTTTGTTTACTTGTGGAGTCTTTCGCTGATAGGCACTTTGTTTTACCAGTTATACGTATAATTCACTCATTTACACTAAATTGACTTGCTCGAAATTTGACGTAGCTGGCTCTGACTTTTGTTCCCTTGTTGAGCAACTTTGTTTTACCAGTTATACGTATAATTCACTCATTTACACTAAATTGACTTGCTCGAAATTTGACGTAGCTGGGCTTTGACTTTTGTTCCCTTGTTTAGCAACTTTGTTTTACCAGTTATACGTATAATTCACTCATTTACACTAAATTGACTTGCTCAAAATTTGACGTAGCTAGCACTGACTTTTGTTCCCTTGTTGAGCCTTTAGCTTAGCCACTTTGTTTTACCAGTTATACGTATAATTCTTATTACACTAAATTAACAGAGTTTGCTTCGATTTTTGTTCCTGTTTTTCTGTTCCTTGCTTTTTACTTGTTTAGTCTCTTGCTTATACACGTTGTTTTATTTGTTTCACAAATACTTCGCACATTTACACAAAGTTGACGTGCTTAGAATTTGATGTAGTTGATTCTGACTTTTGTTCCCTTGTGTTGTTTTACTTGATAAGCCCTTTAGCATATTTGGTATTATGGTTTCCTTTTTATACATATATTTCCCACACTCACACTAAATTGACGTGCTTGGAATTTGAAGTATTAAAGGACTCTGGATTTGATCTCTAGCTTTCGTTCTTTTCTACCTTTCGTTCTTTTCTACCTTTTTAAATAGTCTATCCTTACTTTTTACTCTAAAAGTAATAAAATAAGAACTGAAGAAGAATAAGAAATGAAAAAGAAGAAGAAAGGATTTTTTCTTCTTAAACATCTTTTATAACATCCTCTGTTCAGTTAACCAAAAAACCATTAATCATAATTTGTCGAATAACCTCTGGATATAACATATAACTATAACTGAATAAAATATAATCAACTCCATTCAGAATTACAATGCTGTATGGAGTTGATTATATTCATATTGTTGCACTACGGTGCAACTATCTGATAAGAGCATGAGTTAGCTTTTAACTATGAAACTTTACCAGGAAGTCTGATAACAATAAATTTAAATTATTTATTTGTTTAATTATACTTGGTAAAATGTTTATTTAATACCTTTACCGCAATTTGAAAATGTGATATTAGAGGTGCTTTATGTTAATCTGTATAATTTTGTATAAAGTCTATAACCTATAAAATCTATACCGTGACATTAACATATTCTGAGCTGCTTTATTTTACAGGTGTTTATAAAGATAGGATCATGGTTTCTATTGATGCATTTATCTGTAGACTACATATAAATACATTTCTGTAGACTACATATAAATACATTTCTGTAGACTACAGATAAATACATTTCTGTAGACTACAGATTAATACATTTCTATAGTTGTATTAGATTAAAACCATAGAGATATACGACTAGAGGAGGCATGGCCTATCTCAATACACTGAAAGGCTTGAAACATCTCTCTCTGTGCATCCTTATTGAAACTTCTCCCAGAATATTTTTGCGTTATAGTTAATCAATTGAAGAATCAGCTATCGTCACTACTTGATGAATATGAATATCACTGGACCGGTTTCGGCATAACGGTATCATTAACAGTCGAGCTCTCAACTAATAAAGTTATATCAGTGATTAACTTCTAGTTTCAATGAGCACGACGAGCCCTCTCGTTATAGGCCTGTCAAACATTGGTTGTGTTTTTTTGTCTTATTATAAACATTCTGTTACATAAGTTACTATTTTGTTGTATCGTTTATTTGATAATATGAATAATCGTAGGTGTTCAGGTTACTTTTTCAATTTTTCAAAATTCATCCGATAGGATCTCTCTAGTATTAATATCTCTATGAATACAACTGTATGGCTGTAGATGCACAGCCATATAGATATTATTACTAAAAATGCCCTCTTGGTTGAAAAAACATCCAAAAATTAACCTTATCATATTTGATTATAAATATAAACAAATAAACACAAAATGGCGGCAACTTACAAAACAAATACAAAACATAATATTAACTTAACTATATAACTAAGGTACTGAATAATGGAATTAACTTACAAAACCAAACAAAACTCGCTACAAAACGTTTATTGTTTATGTAAACAGAGTCGGGTATCGATCGTTCGATCATCATCAGTGCCGGTGAGATGCAGATCTATCTAGACGCCGCGATCGATAGCCGGCTCTGTTTATATAAAGAATAAACGTTTTGTGGAGATATTTGGTGTTTTGTTTGCCTTTAATATTTAGATGTTCGAAAAGCCGACAATAGCGTCGGCTATGGAGCGTTCCTAACCCTAATGCTCTTTTTAAACCCTACAATGAGGTTACACAGAGCCCCAGAAGATGTTTCAAATCTTGAATAAAGGGAATGACGCGATAAATGAACATAACTGACAGCATAAACGTCGTATAAGATTACCTTCCCTACCATGGTTATAGCTAAAGGCGCGAAACGCAGGTTATGTAACAAAGATTAGACGAGTTCAACATATTTTAACACTTTAGGGTAAATAAAACATTTGAATGACCAACCTTTATTATTTATTATAAAAATATTAAGAAACAAGGTGGTAACAAGCAAAGTAAACCATATTACTTTTCAATGATTGGTTATAACCTACCTTTGTTATAAACTAAGTTTGCTTCTAAATTTCAGACCTGCGCAGTTAATGTAATCATTGTTAGGATGCGCAGTTCATAAGCAGCTTATTTTTGGCTTATGTTTTGTGATAGATTCTTCTCTATTTCGCCATCCTCAGAGGGGTCATTTTTTTATACGGCAAATCAAATTTCCGCATCATCCCCTTTATTCAAGATCCTTGGGTAATACCTACTCTAGTAATATATCTCTATCTATATAGGACATATCTTCTTATTTCTCAAGCGTTAAATGCCAATCGAATAGCAATAACTTTATGTGTTTTTAACGAATTTCTAATCAAGTTGGGTACACCTGAAATGTCTATTTTGCTCCTTAAAATACCAACTATTGATTAGTTAAAATTTATAATCGCATAAATAAAATATAAGTAAAATTGAAGTTTAAAATTAGAAGGTCCTCGTTTTGATTGACTTTATTAAGCATGTCAACTGTAATTTTTCCTTTGCTGTACAAAAACAATCCATACAAAAGATACGTTTGAGAATATCATAGTCCTCTCTGATTAAGGGGAACTATATAAGTCGATACATCTACATATAGTACGGGGGTAATGACAGATTCATACTGTAAGCCTCAAATGCCAATCGATTAGTTAAACCTTCAAGTGTTCAACTTCACCACTTATTATCCTTTGATTTGAAACTTTATAACTCAATGGCTTGTAGGGTTCTAATTTCAATTCTTTATTTTGCTATACTTTAAATGCTTAACACTTCATCCGACCTGTGAATAATACGTCTGCTGTATTTTTAGCGATTTTTTTAAAATCCGGAATAATTAAAAAAACAAGCTGTATCGTTGTGTAATTAAAGCACAAATGTGTGTGTCTCATTTATTAACTTGCTGTGTTTCTATATTCTTTCCTATTGATTTGAACAAGTTTTTATAGTTTTTAACTTACCAAGGAACAAAAGTAAGTTTTTCCTTTCTGAACAGTCAAGTTAGTTCTTGAGGCCAAAGGCGAAGAAATCATATTATTTAAATCCCGAGGCTTGCCGATGGATTTATTTAGATGGTTCCCAATGCTTGCTAGGGCAACCATTCTACCACGGGAGAAACAAGTCGTTGCTCTCGAACAGTAATTAACTTCCTCAGTTTCGCCTCGTGAGTTAACTGAACTCACGAGGCGAAACTGCGGAAGTTAATTACTGTTCGAGGGCAACGACTTGTTTCTCCCGTGGTAAGATTAAGTAGGGTTATTAACTGTTTTGATAAAACCAATGGGAACATCGCTATTGGGCAAAAACTGGTTTTGGGGCCATTTCCCGAACGTTAAAGGGGCCCAGGGGCTAAAATTCCCCGATCTGAAATGGCAGACCACCTGATTCTTAATCAGGGAGCCAAAATAAATCAATCTAGCGGGTTAAACCTTTGGGGCTCGACGGTCATGTTTCTTGCATCTGGCTTTTGGGCTAATAAATTTTTATCATGCTATTGTTTGACATATATCATAGATTTCTGTTAAACATATTTTTACTTGAGGTTTTGAACAAAGAAACTGTTAATAAACTGCGAAGGCTTCCGCGGTTATTGTCATGAAGATTTAAGTCTTCCGGTGGTGACCGCGTCAATGCAGATGAAGAATCCGACCTTTCGCTTCCACTGTGGAAGGCATCAAAAGGCAGGTATAAATAGGCATCCATCGTCTCATACTTCAGTTCAGTTTTGTAGAGCATTGTGTTTCTGTCCATGATGTCCTACATCGCTGAAGATGCCTCCCGAAGTGGAAGCGAAACGTCGGATTCTTCATCTACATTGACGTGGTCACCACCGGAAGACCTAAATCTTCACAAAAAACTATTATATATATCAAACAATATCGCGATAAAAACTTATCGAATTAGGGTAATATTAGTATCAAATTTACGGTATGCTCTAATTTAACCTTTTAAGTTACCAAAAGTGGCAAAAAAATTATATTAGGGTAACAGTTACCAAAATAATAAAGGTAAATTTGAACTCGCACGATTTAACTTACTCCTGAAAGTGGTAGAGACCATTTTCAAAAACCTGGGACCATATTTCTAAACTTTTTTAACTATTTAATGTTGGGGCATCTGAAATTTTCAACCTGGTAGATAATTAGTCTCTGACCCTTCTCGAAATTAACAGATTTCGGGTGGCAAATGCATAAACAAAAGTAATAAAAGCCATATCACGGCGCTGATAGTAAGTTTATTTTGTTTAGTATACAAAACTCCTGGCCTAATAATAACAACTGACTTTAATTCTTATATTCTATATTTATTATAGTTTAACATACACGTGTGTGAGCATATACGAGACGGCTTTCTTTGTATTTGGGCTAGCATCCAACTGGTCTAACATTAACTATAAATAAACTCCCTTATTGAGAAATAGACTCTTTGTAACAAATAATATAGTTTCCTGAAATTTATAAATTTAAAGTGCGGTTATATAAAGTGATAATTGTCGTTCTAAAGTTAGGATGTACACACAGTGGCGGATTGGCCAGTGAGAGCGAGGGGCAAGGGTGGCAGCCCTCCTTGAGCCCCTCTGTCAAAAATTAAATAAAAATTTTATTAACATATTAAATATTGTGAAGATTTAGGTCTTCCGGTGGTGACCGCGTCAATGTAGATGAAGAATCCGACGTTTCCCTTCCACTGTGAGAGGCATCTTCAGGGATGTAGGACATCATGGATAGAAACACAATGCTCTACAAAACTGAACTGAGTTCAGTTTTGTAGTTGCAAAACAAATTAATGGGAGAACAAAAGCTAAAGCTGTTCTTCCGCAGCAAAAAAAGAAAAATGTGCTTCTATAAAATATGTAAAGGTTCGGATGAGTAATAAAGGTTGGGAACCTTAGCTAAATAACTTAGCCTACTAGTAGATATTTTTCTTGGACAATAAGAAAAATTATTGATCTTTAATACATTTATTTTCTTTTTTAGACGTATCTGATCGGGACAGAGAAGAGTGGAGATTTAACAGTACACGTTCAGGTAATTGCAACATTATTATTCTAGCTTTGGTTTAACTTAATAAGGAATGCTTTAAAAAGTATCACAACGAATAGGTTACCAAGTAATATTAAACTCTTGGTTAAGACGTTACCACTCAAACACTTAAATAAGATTTTAAGTGGTATAGAGATTTGTGTGGTATGATTTATTTATATACGTTCCTTGGGTATTGATGAGCGTAGCGAATCCGATGAGGTGGTATTAAGTGGTATGATTGATTTATATAAGTTCCTTGGGTATTGATGAGCGTAGCAAATCCGATGAGGTGGTATTAAGTGGTATGATTGATTTATATAAGTTCCTTGGGTATTGATGAGCGTAGCAAATCCGATGAGGTGGTATTAAGTGGTATGATTGATTTATATAAGTTCCTTGGGTATTGATGAGCGTAGCAAATCCCATGAGGTGGTATTAAGTGGTATGATTGATTTATATAAGTTCCTTGGGTATTGATGAGCGTAGCAAATCCCATGAGGTGGTATTAAGTGGTATGATTGATTTATATAAGTTCCTTGGGTATTGATGAGCGTAGCAAATCCCATGAGGTGGTATTAAGTTGTATGATTGATTTATATAAGTTCCTTGGGTATTGATGGCGTAGCAAATCCATGAGGTGGTATTAAGTGGTATGATTGATTTATATTAGTTCCTTTATATAAATGAACTGTGTGTGTGTGTGTACGTAATGTGTTTTTATTAACTATACATTTCCATGGCGCACGATAACTTTCGAACACTTCCTCGAAATCTGGTATTTTTGATTGAAACTTGGTACAAAAAAAACAACCTTATAAATGTTCAGAACCCTGGACCCCCCTTATAATTATTTATGAAATGCATTAAATCTTGACTCACAAAACCACGAAAAATCCTTGGTCAACAGAAAATTAATATGCATATTACTATGTATGCTGTATACTAGTTAGTTCTGATTTTATCGATTGGCATGTAAAACCATATGTTAACAACTCGCGATTTTTACTTTTCCTCATTTATACCGTAGGTATATAGGAAAAATATTGTGTTTGCAAAAAAAATCCGAAACCGGGATGTTTGCGGAATCATCCGTTTCAAGTGTTTTTAAGACCCCCTGAGTGGTTTTTACAAATTTGTCAGTCTGTATGTGTGTGTCTGTTATCGTAGCTCCTCGTGTATTACGCTAAAAAGTTGATACTTTGTACAAAAATAAGCGTAGCGAATCCGATGTGATGAGGAAAAGTTCCGAGGTACCCTGTTCCCGATTTTTTTACTTATGAATTTGGAAATTTCCTAATATTGAGGCAGTATGCCTCATACATAAACTAGTAATATGACCAACTAATATAATACAAAAACTATGTGGCCGCAAAGCAGCCCTCCGCGCTGACGCTGCGTAGTGGCCAAGAGGCTGAAGGCCGCTTGTTTCAAAATATATGTTAAAATACGTGTCTAACCTAATAATTTTATTTATTTCTGATTTTTATAGGGTGACATTTCACAGCAAGATAAACGAGCAACATTTATTACTGTTCATGATCTCGGCTGTAATCGTAAGTTTCATCAATTGGTCTTAACATTTTAACTAAGTTAGTTTTTAGGTTAGTCTTTTGGGTTGAATTCATATAACAACAAATAAAAAAAAATCTTTATTTGCATAAATACTAATACAAGTACAATGTCAAATCGTTAACATAAACTACTCAAACATAATTTTATTAGAGAAGTACTCATTAATAGGTACTATAAAAAGGCTGCTCTGTCAAGGCTTTTTTACGGCTTTTTTGAAATGATCTATTGGCAACTGTTGAATTTTTACATCTAAATGATTAAAAAGTTTAACCCCCAATACACTATGACCCACTTCTGACCAAATATATGAGTTGGTATTGTAAGTACATTTTTATTCTTTGTATTATATCTACGATAATCACTATTGGTTTTAAATTTATTTAAGTTCTTTTTAATAAAGAGCACAGAATTAAAAATAAAATGATTTATGACAGTCATTATTGCCAGTCTCTTAAAGGAAGATTGACAGTGTGAACCAGGTTTGGCTCCCGTTATTCTTCTACAATGTAAGAATAATAATTGTAATTATCTTTTTTGATAAATAAGCAATGGATCTAAATTGACGTGTCCCCAGGCAATAATAGCATAATATAACCTGCTCTGAACAAGAGATTTGTAGACGAGCACAAGAGTTTCTTATGGTAACAAGTCTTTTAACTTTCTAAAAAAAAAAAGTACCTAGCAATACTTTTAGTCATTGTTGTGACATGGTCTCTCCAATTTAATTTACCGTCAATAGTGACTCCCAGAAATTTTACTGATTGTTGTTTGTGATCAAGTCGGAGCAACGCAGCCCTTACACTGTTTAAAAATGAATTTTATTGTTTTTTTGTTTTATTAAAAATGTCACCGAGAGGAGTCTATAGTGGTATAGATTTCTTGAACAATATGAATCTATGAACTTTTACTTTTAAAATTAAAATAATATTTTTAATTGCAGACTACTCAATTGAAGAATTTCTCAACCGGCCATGCATGTCAGAAATCAAAGAAAGATCCATATTCATTCATATAGACGTGCCTGGACATGAGGACAATGCTGAAACCATACCTGAAGGGTAATTTTTTCTTTTATGCTTATAAAATAATATAATTGCTGCAATGCTAAGAGATACCTATTTCTGTGAATTTGGTTATAACAATTGTAATATTAAAAAAACTTGAAGTAAACTTTAAGTAAAAACTTAAACATATTATTATTATTTTTTTTGTATCACAACTACAGCAAGAGTGTATCTTGTGATATTGCGGAAAGAGTAATTTTGACCTGTAAGTCATGACAAAAGAAACAGTCCAGCGACTGCACTTTCAGGCTTGGATAGAGTTTAGCGTGCGTACACCAGGCCTACCTTCGTCCGTCGATGCATGCACAGTAAACAACTGTTTTACATAATTATCTAGTCTTGTAAAAGATCTCTGGGCCACTGACGTCTAAGTCGGCGAGGAGGGTTATCTGGAATGATTCTCGAGGAAAGGTTTTGGATAAGAGGATTGGTATGATCAAGTAGACTTAAACATATGAAATATTTTATTTCAGAAAATTCCCTAGATTGCAGACATTAGGAGAGGATCTGGTCACTGTTTTGGATTTCTTGCATATTAAGTATGCACTGGGATTGGGGGAAGGAGCAGGTGCCAATGTTTTGGCTAGATTTGGTTTGGCTCATCCATCCAGGTGTCTGGGACTTATTTTAATTAACTGTACCTCTTCATCAACCTCAGTCTTGGAAAACTTTAAAGCTAAGGTTAGTTTGGTTTAAGGATGGTTGGAAAGAAAACCTAGCCCTTCATTGGGTTATATATTTGGATGCATACGTTTCACTTTTATTTTGTGATGTATTTATAATAATATTCGTTCTCTGAATTTACAAAGCATGGAGCTTAATTTTAGCAATTTCTACACTAATATCATCTTACAATTATTGTACTTTTGCTGCTAAAAATAGTCTCTTGACATTTAATAAGTTGTGTAAATTTATATAATTAAATCCTTCAAAGTTTTATGAGTAATAATTCAAAGTTTTTTGTATTTATTCAATAATTTTTTTTGTTTAGTTTGTTAACTGGAAAGGAAAGGAGTCAGTAAGTCAGTCAGCAGAAGATTACCTTGTATTCCATAAATTTGGCAGTGTAAGTTTTATTTGTCCTTTGGGTTTATTTGTTAAATTAAATTAAATAAATTATAACAAATGATTTTATAAAAATTTGTGGAGTACGCCCTTAAATTATTGTTGGTTGATCAATTGTCCACTTGTTTTCTTTATGTATCATTTTTTTTAAAAATTGATAAGTACGTATTGTCTTACTCTTTTAAATTCTTGATCCAAGTTTAAAATAGTTTTTGCTACTGAACATAATTTCTTTCAAGGGGGATCCTAGGGGTTGGTCCTTTTGGGTTGATATCTTGGTTTCTCTGGGGGCAACCAGGATCCCCCCAAAGAAAAAATAAATGCTACCCTACTCTCCTCTGCATGGAAAAAACAGCTCTCTAATAGTAAAAATATCTCTTACTAAAAAACTTGTTTAGATTAAAATTTATCTTAACACGTTGAGAAATGAAAAATGTTAATGTTCTTGTTAATTTAATAAAAAAAATGATGGAATACAGTGTTCTTACAGTCTATCGTTTAGTTTAAAAATCCTCAAGGTCATAAGTCTTTGGGGATTGACCAATCAGAGAAGCCGCTGCCAACCTCTCACTTAAAAAGAGAAAAAAAATCCCTACCACAATAACCGCTGTAGGGGGAAAAAACCTTCTTCCCGGCAATCGTTCACTTTGTTTGTGGTTCTTCTTTTGATTCCATCGTTTTGAAAACTACTTTCAAATTAATCTTAACAATTATATTTTAAAATTAAACTACACAAAAGAAATGTAAAAAAAAAACATCGCCAAGAAAATACGGGTAAAATAACCTGATTTGTTTACATAGTTTTTTCCCGCTCCCTTCTGGCAGGGATTTTTTGTCTTAAGAATCAGTGGTGTCTAAACTGACCTGTCAAGATTTTTAAACTAAACGATAGACTGTAGTATCAACTTTGTTGCGATTTAATGCTGTATCCAATAAGTTAACTTTTCAAAGTTACCAAAAGTAGTAACTAAATTACCATATTTGGGTAATAGTGACCAAAATAATAATGGTAAATTTGAACTCATAAGAGTAAATTTACTGGGGGTAGAGACCAATTCCGAAAGTCTTGACCTGGGTTTTCATTTTATTCTTAAAAATGATACCCATGAAATGGTAACTCTATTTTATTATTGAAAATTATTATTGTGTTACTTAGTAGACATTATTATTGTGTTACACATTGTAAATTGTGCAGAAATTATTGTGCTATTATGTTCCATTTTAAAGGGAAAAATTCAAAACTCTCTTTTTGTCACTGGGCTGTAAAATTAAAAAAAAATCAGGTATGGTGTACCTCGGAACTTTTCCTCATCACATCGGATTTGCTACGCTCATGCTCCCCGCTTCGCTCGTCCTCGGAATATAATGCACCAAATTTATAGTGCAGCATGTCCTCGGACTTAATTCTCTCGTCCTCAGATAGTAAATGCATCCTTTTCATTCTCAGTGTTCACCTATACAGCACTGACCACACTCAATGCTGCTTAACTTTTATGATCCAACAAAAATCATAGATATACTTGTCGTATTAAAACAAAACTATTTATTAACTTTACTTATTAAGTAAAGGTATTCACTTGTACTTAATTTTAACTAAATTGAATAATTTTCTAATTTTTACAATTTTTAATAAACGTACACTAGTCATTTGATAAAAATTGAATTAATGCTGATAATGGATACAACTAAAAATAATGGCATAACTATAATAAAAATAATGGCATGTATGTTAGTCTTACACATGGATACATGCGTGCTAAATTTTAATTGAATCACATCATTTTTCCACGTTTTATAATTTCTCAACATTTTTGCTGAGTCATTATTGTAGGTTAATGACATTATAAAAAGAAATATTTTCGAATAGCACAACTACAGTGGTAGTCTGATTTTTGTACAAAGTTTCAACTATCAAGCATGAATACATTAGGAGCTACGATGATAACAGACACACACATACAGACAGACAACTTTGTGAAAACCACTCAGGTGGCCTTAAAACACCTGAAACGGATATTCCGGTTTCAGTTTTTTGGAAACAATACTTTATGATATAAATAAGGAAAAGTAAAAATTGTGCACCCCCTTCCCTCCCGGTCAACAATATCTGCAAATGTGTATACTCCCATAATTTTAGAAACCTCCCCTCTTGCCAGGTGAAGGACTTTTAAAAGAAACCCTGTTCTAAAATTTTTGAGGAAGAAATATTAATGGTATATGTTGATCCCTCCAAGGGAGTTGGTCTCAATGTACCTATAGAATTCCTTTCCTAGCTGATTTTTTTTTTCATTTGTTGATTGTAACTGATCAAAACTAAAACCATCTCCTTAAATACTATTATCGAAAAACATATTTTTGGTTTGATTTTGATCAGTTAACATTGAGAACTTGGCAAAAATCATTGAGGACAGGGATTGGTATTCCCTTGGAATGATCAGCATATGCCAATAGAATTTATTATTAATATTATTATAATAATTAATTAATTAATCATATTATTATACATATTATTATTTTTTATTTATTATTTATTTATTATAGCTAACAGAATAAAGGAAACCCCAGCTTTTTACAGATTGAAGTCTCATATTGACAAACAAAAATTAATTATGAACATTTTTTAACATGTTTTAGCAGAACTAGTCTGCTAAAAAACTCTCCCCAGTTTATGTCCACTGAATGTTTTAATAAATTTCCTGCAAACATTGGAAATACACCACCTTGCAGTGGTTTTCAAAGGCAGGTAAAATCTCTTTTTGTAGACAATGCTTTTTACAGCATTAAACAATTCCTGGGTGCCACCAACCTGGCTAGAGATAGTTTTTAACTCAACTATTTGTAAATAAGTTGAATTATTTTATTTTAATTAGTGATTAATTATATTTATATATTTTTAATAAGTGCAATTTTATGTTTTTGTTCAATTTTATAGGCTGTTAAATTATTGTGTTTTGTATGTTTATATTTTGTCTATAATTTAATAACTTGTTATATATCTATTATTAGAATTTGTAATTAATAAATATATTATTATTATTTAATTTTTTTCCAGTAAAATGTATACTTTATTTTATTCTATTGTTACAGCAAATTTTAAAAGAGTCAAATGAAGATGTAGAAAAGGTATTGAGTGAATTCAGGCAAAAACTAAGAGGAAGTATAAATCCACAAAATGTTAAATTATATGTTGATGCCTTCTTAAAGTAAGTATATGTTTTAAAACTAAATATTTGAAATATAATTCAGTATTTGTTGATAGGTTTTTAAGTCTTAATGTTTTCTATATTTAAATAATTGATATAGTTTGAGCCTAAAATTTAGTTAGCTATCAAGAAACTTCTAAATTTATCCATCTGTTGTTGTTCCTGAGCAACATCCTCTGATCGCTTAGAGAACGGGGTAATAAATTCCTTAATAAAAATCGAAACCATAGGGTGTAGAGACTGTACAATTGCTTTTCATAAATAAAATCATTATTGCAAATTTTTAATAGTTAAATTATTTATTAATGTTCGTTTAAATGTTGATAAAATTAGGATTAATTGGCAACCAGAAAGTCCTTTGGGAGTAGATTTAAAGTAGGTAAAAGAAACTCCTGCATCCACTGAAATCTTCAAGCTCCGAGTGATGAAAAATTGATAAATCACTTGTTGAGCATAGTAAATAAAATGTGTTCTCAGACTAGTTGGGCACCCTAAGACTAATTAAGTTAGTTTACCTTGATTTAAGTAAAGTGAAAAATAGCAGTATAAAATAACCAGCTTTATCAGTAGATCAAGTAAAATGATGTTAATGTCTCCAAGTTCCGTGGAAGAGAGAGAGATTCATCTATCGAAAGGATGCATTCAGTTTTCTTAAAGAGACTAATACTTAATACTTAGAGGGAGGATACAACAGCTTTTATAATTCCCTGGGTAGCTTTGTACAATAACTAGACGTTGGTGACATCATTTGTTGATTTTATGATGATTACAATTTAATTTAATATTACATTAATTTGTTTTAAATTAAATTTAAATATATTTAAAATAAATTGTAATTTATCTATACCATATATTTTTTAATTATTTGTGTTGTATAAAGTGATGTAATGTGACATCTCTGAATAGTTGTGTAATGGTATACTATAAATAAGTGCTTCGATAGGGTTTGTAGAGTAGTGGGGTGTCGCTAGTCTTCCTGTAGCAAAGAGACTAAAACTATTAGAGGGAGGATACAACAGCTCTTATCATTCCTTGGGTAGCTAGGTGCCCTAACGGTAAATTGGTGACGTCATAGTTTTAGTCTCTTTGGGTGTATAAATATGTGCTCCGATAGAAGTTGTAGGGGAGTGGTGAGTAGTTTGTCTCTCTCTATGGAGACTATAGTGGGGGAAGTACTGTTAGGGCACCTATGGAAATTGTCTCACTTCCAGACCTCTTATCACTGTGTTAAACGGGTCCTGTACTCCCTCTAATAGTTTTAGTCTCTTTGAGTAGGAGTAAGTTATGGCACCCAATATAAACTGTCATAATTGTAGTCCCCTTATCACTGTATTATTTTACCTAAGTCCTCCCTCGAAGTATTAATCTCTTTGAGTTTTCATCACCCCTCCCTAGGAGTATTAACATTGATAGCAGGGCTATCCAGTATCTTATAATTTATTTTAAAAATTAGTTAAATTTCGAAATTGAACATCCATTGTAGTTTATGTGTATAAAACATAGTTATGTATCCTCTGTATTTTTGTACAAAAGACTTGAAGTCACTGTGCATGGGTTTTATACCTACCCTCACCCTCAAAATCTAATAATAAACTAATCCTCTGTATTACATCATGTATATTATTATTTGCAGCCGGACAGATCTGCCTTTGAAAAATTTCAAAGGAGACATACTTCTTATTACTGGCATGAATGGCTCTTTTGCTAATGTTGTAGAAAAACTTCATAAAGACTTAGATAAATCAAAAGCTACTTTATTGAAAATAGATAGAGCTGGAGACGTTCTATCAGAAACAGTAAGTTACTTTCTTTTTCTTTATTTATAACATTATTCACGATTCAAAGCTCCTTGGCAGTGTCACTGTCGCTGATAAGAAATTGATAATAAAAGGGTAATCAACGTTATCATTTGTATAGGGATTTCTTAGTTTTTTCTTATTTCTGACGATTTACCTTCAATTTTCATCTAAATGTGGTCTAATTTAATCCATTCTAGGGAGTTTAAAGTCACTGTTAATTAGAAATTCCCCTTTTTAAATAAGTTGTCACAATTTAAAAAAAACTGATTAGAAGGTGAAAATCACAATATTGCATTTGTATTTTTTCTATTGTAATTAATTTGATTTTAGTTTGCACTAAGTGACATTATTTCTCTTTTATTGCATTTAACTGGTTGTAAGAAGTATTTTAATTATCTGATAACAATCTGATTTTCTCCATTATTGTGTTTTTATTTTATTTATTGCTAACAATTTTATTTACAGTGTATCGACGACCTTAAAAATATTGACAGCTCAGTTTAGGCACCACCGATTCTAAAAAAAAAATCCCTACAAAAAGGCAGCGGGGAAAAAACTTTGTAAACAAATCAGGTTATGTTACCCGTGTTTTCTTGGCGATGTTTCTACAATTCTTTGGTGTAGTTTTATTATTTAGGAATTATACAAATGTGGAAAAAAATGAATTGTGAAGGGAAATAATAAACACAAGAAGAACCACAAACGAAGTGAACGAATGCCGGGAAGGAGGTTATTTCCCTACAGGGGTTATGGGAGTAGGGATTTTTTTTTCTCTTTCAAGAGAGGGGTTGGTAGCGGCTTCTCTGATTGGTCGATCCCCAAAATGCATATGACCTTGGGGATTTTTATACTTGACGATACACTGTAGTCTCTAAAATGTTTTTGTGTGTAACACTGGTGTGTAATTTTATTAAATTTTATTTTTTCTTAATTGTTATTTTTGTAAAAAGGGTAATTTTGCCTGTTGTTGTATTAATAAATAAATCAAAATAATAAGTCTCTAAAATCACATTTTTTTGTTTAAATTTGTTGTTACAAGTTTAAGCTGAGACAGTTTTTAACATTTGTCTTTTATTTTGAAGGGTTATACTCCTTGCGCTATATCTTTCTTCATGAAAAAATCGGGTACAGGGTACCTCAGAACATTTCCTCATTATATCAGATTCGCTACGCTCATCCTCCCAGCTTTACTCGTCAGAAGTACAATTTGTTAAATTTGTACTGCAACACATCTTCGGACTCGCTTGGCTTGTCCTCAGATAGTAAATATATTCGTTTCATTCCCAGTGGATATTTATCCAGGCACTAAACACGCTCGATGATGCTTAACTCTTATGATCCACCAAAAATCATAGATGTACTTGTTATATTATAACGAAACTTAGTACACTTATATATTATGTCAAGGGTACACTCGTACTAAATTTCAACTCAATTAAAATATTTTCCGATTTTTTACAATTTTTAAAAAAACGTATACAAATCATTCGATAAAAATCGAACTTATGCTGATAAGAGATGAAACTTCGCACATATGTTGGTCTTATACCTGGCTACATGCATACTAAATTTCAATTCGATCAAATCATTTTTCCGTGTTTTATGATTTTTCGAACTTTTTGCCGAGTCATTATTGTGGGTTAATGACATCATACAACTTTTTTTTTTGAATAGCCAAACTACAGAGGTATACTGGTTTTGGACAAAATTTTAACTCTCTAGCATAAATTCACTTTGCGCTATGATGATAACACACACACACACATACATACAGACAGATAAATTTGCAAAAACCACTCAGGAGGCCTTAAAAACGCCTGAAATGCGTAATTCTGCTTTCATCATGGTTTCGAATTTCTTTGCAAACACAATACTTTTCCAATATACCTATGGTATAAATGAGGAAAAGTAAAATTCAGCTGTTTTAATAAAAGCAGCAAGCGTCCAACTTCGGAAAGAAACAATACCTACAGGTACTTGTGTGACATCACTGGATAACCATAATACAAACCCCTGGTGGGCATTTTTAAACACATGTGTCTTGATCCATTTAAAAATCTAACATAGTAAACGGCATTGTCATAGAAGCAGTTACACATTAATATCAAGATCAAGACGAAATTACGTAACTTTATTAAACATATTAGGAAAGGAAAACAGCTGTGTTAAAACAAAATAGTCACGATTTATTTTTGAACTTGAGATGTGGTTTCCAACAAGACCTACTCTTTTGTTATAATTTTTTATATTATGTTACAAAAAGATAAAAGTCTTTCATTTATTGTCAGTCAATAAATTTTGTCTTAGAACCAGCATGAAGATGACTGCCAAAAATATTTTGAAATGAGCGAAAAATTTATATCAGATTTTCTCATCTGGCTACACGTCAATACATTTATTGTTATACTTCCGGGTAGAAGTTAAATAAATAATAATATAATTGAGATTGAGTATGCAAGAATGCTTTGAAATAACAATATTAGAAGAGGCACCATTTAAAGTAAAAAAAAATTACAAAAAACTAGTTCGTTTTGAACAGAAGAGATAAGATAAAAAGGGCTGTGGAGTGGGTAAAATAACCTGACCTACTTATCGCCCCCTTGCAGCTATAGGTATTTTTTTCTTCCCTTTTACTGTGTTACAAGCATTGCATTTTCTTTCTTTCAGCTGATTTTAATTCACATGGGCATGTAGAAAGATGTAGCGCAAGGAGTGTAATTTGTTGACAACAAAATTTTTGTGTTAACTTTTCTATTTTTGTGTGCTTCTTCTATTTTTTCAATAAATGCAACCAGGTTATCAGTAATACGTACTTTAAAAACAAACAAATCTAAGCCTGCAGTGATAAGAGCCTGATTCTATACTTAAAATCCTGGAATAATCTGAATAGTTATTTTTGATATATTAACAAGTTCTATTGCAACGATGGTTAAACTATATAAGTTTAACTCAATTAACTAATAATTAATAAATAGAATATGAATGCTCCAATGCTAATCCTACGATAAAACAATACTTAATCACCCTTTCGTTTTCCCCCCAATAGTATTGCCAACCTTACAACTATATCTTTGAATCGCATTTGAGAAAATGTAGTTGAGATCAGCATTTAGTCAAGAGCTTTAATTTTTTTCTTTTGAAATTTGGTCTAGACCATTTTTGGGTTTTATTGATCAGTTTGAAATGAATAAATATCCTTTATTTTACAAAAATACGTAAAGATGTAAAAGGTTAAAAGTCGATACGAAGATTATAAAGAAAGCATGGATATAATCTAGCTAAATTTTATTAATTTAAATTCCTCCACACTTTACAAAGGACTTTTTAGGAAAGTAATTTTAACATATTTATCAATCAGATATCTTATGAGAAACCTCTTTAAGAGACCTAATTGCTTCTCTGAGGCCTCCTATAGTTTGTTGCACTTATTTATCTATATATTTATAGATTTCAGGGGGACTCATTTCCCTTCTCCCTAAACACCCATGACACTACTAATCTATTCATATATTCCTCTTCAGCATTGAAAAAAATACTTCTTAAAAAACCACCCAAAAAATTAATATGACAGAATTTGCTATTTTGTTGGTACCTCTGAATGTTTTTAATCCTTTGACTTATCTGGTCATAAGAAATCCAATTTAGTAGCTATGAAGTGTTTTATATGTTAAAATTAATTATTTTTTATAAGTTAGTTTCAAAAATCAATTTTGATATTTCTGGTCCACCCCTTAATTTATTGTCTATATTCAACGAACTCCATTCTATATTAATAATGTTTATTATTATTATATTTTTTATGAAACTAATGTTTTGTCTATTATTTCTCAGCCTGCAAAGGTGGCTCAAAGTTTACTATTATTCTGCAAAGGACAAGGCCTTCTGACATCAGTTACACTACCTGGTGTCGACAGACAACGAGCATTTTCAGGTTGTTCCTTTGATGGCGACAAAAGGAAATTTTCAAGAGGCATGAGCATGGAAGAGTATGATAAACCAAATCTGAGAAGACTTTCAATAACTACAGGCGATTCCCCAGTACACAATAAATAAACACAAAACACTATTACACTTTTTAATACTCTATAGAATGTAACTCTTGTTAGTTTTTGCTTTGAATTGTACCATAAATAACTGTTTATTTTTTACTATTTATGTTTTATTATTTTCTAATTTATTTATACTATTAATTGTTACCGTAAAAAGATTTGTAAATTTCTTGGATTTCAACTTTAAATAGTATTAGTGGTTTGATGTATTAAAAAAATTGGGACCACATTTAAAAAAAAATATGGGTCTTAAATCCAAGTACAAAAATATTGAAGTTTAGATAAAATTGTCATAGATGTTTTTGGTACTTACTCTTTATGAAAGGCTGGTTGTTTTTATTTATTAAATTTTTTATAGATATAGATGCTATTATTTTAGTAGAAAAAAAATGTTAAAAAGATTTCATCATTGAAAGTCGCTTATCATTGAACATGATTTTGTTCATGTTTGAACAAAATCAACATGATTATGATAATCAATAATTTCAACATGATAATGTTCAAATTATTTTTTGATGAATATTTTTGCATATTCAGCCTTTCATTTTGACGATTTTAGTTTTTGTTTGGCCTTACAAATATAATAACATATCTCCGAAAATCCTGAAGACTAGAATGTAAGAAAAGACATCAGTAGAGTCAAAATTTTGTAGTTAATATTTTGTGTATATAACGTTAATGGCCTTTTGGCATAATATAAAATTTTTAGCTCATATAGATATACAAGGTATAAAGTTATGAATATTGCTGGACTGGGTACAAACTACAGGGTTTTTAAGCCCTTCTATATTTATTAATTTTTAACTACAATTTCTTGCAAACTTTGTTGGGTTAAAACCATGATTAATTTTAAACAAATATAAAATTTGTTGACAAAGCATTTTAAAAGGTGTTAAAACTATGGTGTGATTATAAATTTGATTAAGGAGCTCTCTTAAAAGAGTGCGTGTATTGATGCCTGATTGTTTTTAGTCGTATATTCTAAAAAGAATAAGAAAAACAATAACTTTTTGTTTAAAACAAACATGCCCCGTCAAGTTTGGACAATGGGCACTTACTTATAGTTTTCTTTGAGCTTCTTCTAAATACATAATTCTTGATACTTTAATAACTTTAGTTACATTCAGTTGTCTAAAAAATGTTTGTGATCTTGAGCAAAATTTTTTTAAATGGAAAAAATTACTATTTTTTTTAAAAAGCAGCGTTACTTGACAAAATTATTTGAGATTGAAGAAGATGTTATCACACTAAAAAAGGGGACCTTTCCCACGGAAAGGGAAATAAGTATTTTTTAATTCACATATTGTTCTTGAATACTGACTTTAAAAGCTAAAGTTGCATTATATGGATTAATACCAGAAAATAGATAACTGTACGAAATAAATACCTTGTATAATAAAAGATGTAGACACTAAAAATGTAATACATTTATTGTAACATGTGTATGATT
The DNA here is from genome assembly GCA_018340805.1 of Microvelia longipes. Classification (NCBI taxonomy): domain Eukaryota; kingdom Metazoa; phylum Arthropoda; class Insecta; order Hemiptera; family Veliidae; genus Microvelia; species Microvelia longipes. The sequence continues at coordinate 14,744,649 of JACMZG010001893.1, forward strand.
AGCTTATGGTACATGCTGTATTTTAATTTAGAAGGCAGTGTAGAATCCTTTTCTGAAATGTTTAAATTCTTCCCCCCTCATGAATGGTCTTGATTTATCAGAAAGATGTGATACTAATCCAAGTTTATACATAGATAGCAGTTTAGGTATGAAAAAATCAAGAAAACTGATCATAAGGAGGTATAGCGGATTACTTGAAAAGATATACTGGACTCCTTGTGTTTAACTATGTTTAATTATTTTGTTCAATATATTGTTTCAAATGGTACAAAATATCCAAGGAATATGATTTTAAAAAATATATCTTCCTTAAAATGGTTTTAAAAATTATAGAATTTTATTACTGATGTTGTATATACCATTTTTGATTTAACAAAGTATGGTAAGATCATCCTAAATAGTAATAGAACAAGTTTTTGTGAAGAGAATAATAAACAAAAATTATATTGAAAACAATCTACCTTCTACTTATAATTAAAATTTATCAGGATTAAATCCTGAAACTTAGTTATACCCCTTGTACTATTCTAAATAAAGCTTTACTAGCCTTAAAACCAGCTTTTTGTCTAAACTTTTTATCATTATGTTTATTGTAACTGTTTCAAACTTAAGAAACTAAGGTCAGGGTCCAACAAATTAAAAACGCCCCTATAGTACCAAGTGGAGCGGATGGTGAAAAATCAGAATTTAGCTTAATACACTCACTATCCATTTTTGTGGTACATAAGTAGATTACCCTACCAGTTTTTTTTAATTTGTTATTTAGTGATCAATCTATCATCCTACTTCTTAAGTACCTGGTGATATAACAAACACATTTATCCCTATAGTGGGCCCAATTGAAAGACTGTCGAGTTTTTTTTAATATACAGGTCTACTTCAAGGAGCCTAAAAGTTTTAAAAAAATAGCCTAATATTACACGTAGTTTAAGTGATTTTAAACCCTAGTAAGACAGAGGGGGGCAAGCTGTGACTTTGTTGTAGAAAATAACAGTTCAACTTCAACAAGAATAAAAATTGCATTATTGAATTAAACACCTGTTTTAAAATACCAATAACAGGAAACAAATATTCAAATTTGATTACATATAAGGAACCAGTTTAAGATACTTGTTTAAAAAGATTTAACACATTTTATTTGATAATAGTCTCAACTATTAATTCAAGTTTAAATTAATTTTTAACGAGCATTCAGTACAAATTATAAATTATGTAGATGTGTATTCCATACAGGAACCATATTTCTAGGATCCTGATTGGAAGTTGTTTTACCAATTTAATTGTATTCCTACTTGCACCTTTCATTCAAGTGTACATTTTAAATGTAAATTTGTCAGTTTTAAGTGTTATTGTATGTATTTATAATTTCAAATTACTCGTATATCAAATATGCACTTTTTAGCAGTATTACTAAATTTATGTGAAAATAAAAACTAGTGACACCATGAATGTATTATCTTAGTGCATAATGTTCTCTGTGTTATTTTGTAAGTTTCAAAAAAATGAAAGTACTGTCGCTGTCTAACCCCCCCTGCCATGTGTTATATTATATCAAATGACTTGTTATTTGTAAATTTAAATATATTATACTTTAAACTTATTTTGTAGTTTACTCACCATTATTTTATTCTAATCATAATCAAATTCAGGGTTTCTGTGTTGAGCTCTAAAATCTATATTCATTTAGAATTTGGCATGAGCTCAATTTTGGACAACATTTTTTAAATTGTACCCATTTGTGTTGTTATCAATGACAGAATAACTGGAATAAATATCTTGATTAACTGAGTCCTGTAGCTCAATGGTAGAGCACTTGCCTTTCGACCTGGAAGTCTTGGGTTCAATCCAGCCGTGAGATGACCTCAATGTGGATATCCCTTGAGGTTTTGAATTCAAGGCTGGTAATACGCAAATGCGGGGTTGGATCTGAGACAAGTCTAGATCCACGTTTCCATTATCTCCAGCTCACATAAGTTAAGGTTCTGCAGGCTAGAGGAGATGAAGGTCGAAAAATATACTGAGCCTTTGTATGTCCGAAAACTTCGTCAGTGAAAGTGAAGATGGTGACACGAATAATGTAAGTGACTAGGAACGAAGTGCTCAGTTCTTAAAGACTGACCTCCCCTAGAAGCACTGCGAAACTCTGACTTTCAGGACAGGGGTTGCTAGAGTTCTCTGTTGGTTTACACTGGGACTGGTCAGAGCCGTGAGCCTAGCTAGAGTCTAGTGATGCTAGATGAGCCAATGAGATAGGTCAGAATGGTTGGCCAAACACGGGCGGGCCAGTTAGACTAATGTGGTCAAAGGAACTAGTAAGACCAGATGATCTAAGCACACAGTGAACTAGTAGTCAGGGCTAGCCAGAGCGGTGAGCCTAGCGACACTGTGAACTAGTCATAGGCAATAGCCAGAGCGGTGGGTTAGTCTGGTTGGGCTAGATGAACTAGGCACACTGTGGACTAGTCATATGTGCCACCATGTACGAAGGGTGTGCTTCCTAGATGATTGAGTGTGTACAAACTCTGGGATGGATTAGTTGAGTGAGGGAAAACGCTAATATGACCCTACAGGTTTAAGCGTAAAAAATATCTTGATAACTTTACAAGCCACAGTTATGGGTGAGGTTTTTCTTATTGGATATTTCTAAAGAATATAAAATCAATCCAATATAAAATCAAACCCTCAAGTGCAAGATTAAATAGATCAGGACACTTGTTTTTAAAGCAAACCCACCGGGAGATAGTACTATGGTCCTCCTATAACATCACTCAAGTACCTGTAGGTATTTTTTTGGTTGATATGGACAATATTTACTAGGAAAGTGCACATAATCCACCAACAGTTTTTGTATGGGGACCGCATTTACTAAAATGTAGACATTTGAAAAAAGAAAGTTTCAGTGATTTGCCTCCTAGTATAGGAAATAGGGTGTTTACCCTCCTAGTATAGGAAATAGTGTTTTGCCTCCTAGCATAGGAAACAGGATGTTTTGCCTCCAAGTAAAGAAAATAAGTTCTTAACCTCCCAGTATAGGAAACAGGATGATTTGCCTCCTAGTACAGGAAATAGGGTGTTTTACCTCCTAGTATAGGAAATAGGGTGTTTTGTCTCCTAGAGTAGGAAACAGGGTGTTTCGCCTCCTAGTGTAGGAAATAGGGTGTGTTTTTGTCTCCTAGAATAGGAAATAGGGTGTTTTGTCTCCCAGTGTAGGAAAGGGTGTTTTGTCTCCTAGAATAGGAAATAGGGTGTTTTGTCTCCTAGTGTAGGAAATAGGGTGTTTTGTCTTCTAGAATAGGAAATAGGGTGTTTTGTCTCCTAGTGTAGGAAATAGGGTGTTTTGTCTCCTAGAATAGGAAAAAGGGTGTTTTGTCTCCTAGAGTAGGAAATAGGGTGTTTCGCCTCCTAGAATAGGAAATAGGGTGTTTCGCCTACTAGAGTAGGAAAAAAGGTGTTTCGCCTCCTAGAATAGGAAATAGGGTGTTTCGCCTCCTAGTGTAGGAAATATGGTGTTTTGTCTCCTAGAATAGGAAATAGGGTGTTTTGCCGGGCCAGTTAGACTAATGTGGTCAAAGGAACTAGTAAGACCAGATGATCTAAGCACACAGTGAACTAGTAGTCAGGGCTAGCCAGAGCGGTGAGCCTAGCGACACTGTGAACTAGTCATAGGCAATAGCCAGAGCGGTGGGTTAGTCTGGTTGGGCTAGATGAACTAGGCACACTGTGGACTAGTCATATGTGCCACCATGTACGAAGGGTGTGCTTCCTAGATGATTGAGTGTGTACAAACTCTGGGATGGATTAGTTGAGTGAGGGAAAACGCTAATATGACCCTACAGGTTTAAGCGTAAAAAATATCTTGATAACTTTCCAAGCCACAGTTATGGGTGAGGTTTCTTATTGGATATTTCTAAAGAATATAAAATCAATCATCAATATAAAATCAAACCCTCAAGTGCAAGATTAAATAGATCAGGACACTTGTTTTTAAAGCAAACCCACCGGGAGATAGTACTATGGTCCTCCTATAACATCACTCAAGTACCTGTAGGTATTTTTTTGGTTGATATGGACAATATTTACTAGGAAAGTGCACATAATCCACCAACAGTTTTTGTATGGGGACCGCATTTGCTAAAATGTAGACATTTGAAAAAAGAAAGTTTCAGTGATTTGCCTCCTAGTATAGGAAATAGGGTGTTTACCCTCCTAGTAGTAGTTTTGCCTCCTAGCATAGGAAACAGGATGTTTTGCCTCCTAGTATGGAAAATAGGGTGTTTTGCCTCCAAGTAAAGAAAATAAGTTCTTAACCTCCCAGTATAGGAAACAGGATGATTTGCCTCCTAGTACAGGAATAGGGTGTTTTACCTCCTAGTAGGAAATAGGGTGTTTTGTCTCCTAGAGTAGGAAACAGGGTGTTTCGCCTCCTAGGTGGAAAATAGGGTTGTTTTGTCTCCTAGAATAGGAAATAGGGTGTTTTGTCTCCTAGTGTAGGAAATAGGGTGTTTTGTCTCCTAGAATAGGAAATAGGTTTTTGTCTCCTAGTGTAGGAAAATAGGTGTTTTGTCTTCTAGAATAGGAAATAGGGTGTTTTGTCTCCTAGTGTAGGAAATAGGGTGTTTTGTCTCCTAGAATAGGAAATAGGTGTTTTGTCTCCTAGAGTAGGAAATAGGGTGTTTCGCCTCCTAGAATAGGAAAAGGGTGTTTCGCCTACTAGAGTAGGAAAAAAGGTGTTTCGCCTCCTAGAATAGGAAATAGGGTGTTTCGCCTCCTAGTGTAGGAAATATGGTGTTTTGTCTCCTAGAATAGGAAATAGGGTGTTTTGCCGGGCCAGTTAGACTAATGTGGTCAAAGGAACTAGTAAGACCAGATGATCTAAGCACACAGTGAACTAGTAGTCAGGGCTAGCCAGAGCGGTGAGCCTAGCGACACTGTGAACTAGTCATAGGCAATAGCCAGCGGTGGGTTAGTCTGGTTGGGCTAGATGAACTAGGCACACTGTGGACTAGTCATATGTGCCACCATGTACGAAGGGTGTGCTTCCTAGATGATTGAGTGTGTACAAACTCTGGGATGGATTAGTTGAGTGAGGGAAAACGCTAATATGACCCTACAGGTTTAAGCGTAAAAATATCTTGATAACTTTACAAGCCACAGTTATGGGTGAGGTTTCTTATTGGATATTTCTAAAGAATATAAAATCAATCATCAATATAAAATCAAACCTCAAGTGCAAGATTAAATAGATCAGGACACTTGTTTTTAAAGCAAACCCACCGGGAGATAGTACTATGGTCCTCCTATAACATCACTCAAGTACCTGTAGGTATTTTTTTGGTTGATATGGACAATATTTACTAGGAAAGTGCACATAATCCACCAACAGTTTTTGTATGGGGACCGCATTTGCTAAAATGTAGACATTTGAAAAAAGAAAGTTTCAGTGATTTGCCTCCTAGTATAGGAAATAGGGTGTTTACCCTCCTAGTATAGGAAATAGTGTTTTGCCTCCTAGCATAGGAAACAGGATGTTTTGCCTCCTAGTATGGAAAATAGGGTGTTTTGCCTCCAAGTAAAGAAAATAAGTTCTTAACCTCCCAGTATAGGAAACAGGATGATTTGCCTCCTAGTACAGGAAATAGGGTGTTTTACCTCCTAGTATAGGAAATAGGGTGTTTTGTCTCCTAGAGTAGGAAACAGGGTGTTTCGCCTGTGTAGAAATAGGGTGTTTTGTTCTAGTAGTAGGAAAATAGGGTGTTTTGTCTCCTAGAATAGGAAAATAGGTGTTTTGTCTCCTAGTGTAGGAAATAGGGTGTTTTGTCTCTAGAATAGGGGGTGTTTTTGTTCCTAGAGTAGGAAATAGGGTGTTTTGTCTCCTAGAATAGGAAAAAGGGGTTTTTGTCTCCTAGAGTAGGAAAAGTGGTTTCGCCTCCTAGAAATAGGAAATAGGGGTTTCGCCTACTAGAGTAGGAAAAAGGTGTTTCGCCTCCTAGAATAGGAAATAGGGTGTTTCGCCCCTAGTGTAGGAAATATGGTGTTTTGTCTCCTAGAATAGGAAATAGGGTGTTTTGCCTCCTAGAATAGGAAATAGGGTGCTTCGCCTCCTAGTGTAGGAAAAAAGGTGTTTCGCCTCCTAGAATAGAAAATAGGGTGTTTTGTCTCCTAGAGTAGGAAACAGGGTGTTTCGCCTCCTAGTGTAGGAAATAGGGTGTTTTGTCTCCTAGAATAGGAAATAGGGTGTTTTGTCTCCTAGTGTAGGAAATAGGGTGTTTTGTCTCCTAGAATAGGAAATAGGGTGTTTTGTCTCCTAGTGTAGGAAATAGGGTGTTTTGTCTTCTAGAATAGGAAATAGGGTGTTTTGTCTCCTAGTGTAGGAAATAGGGTGTTTTGTCTCCTAGAATAGGAAAAAGGGTGTTTTGTCTCCTAGAGTAGGAAATAGGGTGTTTCGCCTCCTAGAATAGGAAATAGGGTGTTTCGCCTACTAGAGTAGGAAAAAAGGTGTTTCGCCTCCTAGAATAGGAAATAGGGTGTTTCGCCTTCTAGTGTAGGAAATATGGTGTTTTGTCTCCTAGAATAGGAAATAGGGTGTTTCGCCTCCTAGAATAGGAAATAGGGTGTTTTGCCTCCTAGTGTAGGAAATAGGGTGTTTTGTCTCCTAGAATAGGAAATAGGGTGTTTAGCCTTCTAGAATAGGAAATGGGGTGTTTCGCCTCCTAGTGTAGGAAATAAGGTGTTTTGCCTCCTAGTGTAGGAAATAGGGTGTTTTGCCTCCTAGAATAGGAAATAGGGTGTTTAGCCTTCTAGAATAGGAAATAGGGTGTTTCGCCTCCTAGAATAGGAAATAGGGTGTTTAGCCTTCTAGAATAGGAAATAGGGTGTTTTGCCTCCTAGAGTAGGAAATAGGGTGTTCTGTCTTCTAGAATGGGAAATAGGGTGTTTCGCCTCCTAGTGTAGGAAATAGGGTGTTTTGCCTCCTAGAGTAGGAAATAGGGTGTTCTGTCTTCTAGAAGTAGGAAATAGGGTGTTCTGTCTTCTAGAATGGGAAATAGGGTGTTTCGCCTCCTAGAATAGGAAATAGGGTGTTTAGCCTTCTAGAATAGGAAATAGGGTGTTTTGCCTCCTAGTGTAGGAAATAGGGTGTTTTGTCTCCTAGAATAGGAAATAGGGTGTTTAGCCTTCTAGAATAGGAAATAGGGTGTTTCGCCTCCTAGAATAGGATATAGGGTGTTTCGCCTCCTAGTGTAGGAAATATGGTGTTTTGCCTCCTAGAGTAGGAAATAGGTCTTCTAGAATAGGAAATAGGGTGTTTCGCCTCCTAGTAAAGGAAATAGGATGTTTTGTCTCCTAGTGTCGGATATAGGAAAGCAAAATAAAAAAAAATATTCAGCATCATAATAAAAATAAACAAATTGAAAATGTAATAAAATGAAGTTTATTACAAACATAAAAATGTATCTAGAATAAATAAATAATACAAACTAATTCAGGATACAAATTAAGGGATTCTCAAACCTTTTGTTACCACGTGCCATACATACACATATATTATTTATACGTATATTTAAAATATATTATGTAATATTAATAGCCCTCTTCATCTACAACAGATAAATATTCTTCTTTTGAAAGAAAAATGACCTTATAACTTTATATACTCATTTTTTTGTTTTTGTGTACTTTTTTGCAAAAGGTATTAAATTGTTCTGTGTACCACCTACAAGCCTTTGGCATACTAGCAGTGGTGCACGCGTATAGCACTATGAGAATCCATGAAATAATTAATTACAAAGAAAGAATAAAAAATTAATAATAGTTTTATTTTTAATTAATTTAAAAAACATAGGTCTATGTTTAAATGCATTTTTCTTGCACTCTTAAGTCAAAAAATCAAATACATTGAAAGGCTTATTAGGTATTTCATTTATATTTGGGTATATTTTTATTTAATAAGATATAGATATTTTTTATTTTTATTTAAATATAGACCTACAGTAAAATATTTACTAAAATAAATAATTTCAGGTTCAATTGAACAAAATGTCTAAAAATCATAACAAGGAAAGATTTATGTCAAAAGATATAACATCAAAATAATAATAGGTATAGAGGCAATAATGATATAAATGGTCCCAGTCAATCACATTTCGAGCATAAAGTAAATTTATTATCACCTACAATTTCAACTAAAGTAAAATAACTGTGTATGATCAACTGTAGGTGTGATATTTCATTGAAAACTACTGATATAATGATTTCAAAAGAGCTATCAAAAAACAAATAAGAATGACAAAAAAAAGAAAAAATCATATCAGTAATCTAATAAACTACCACAAATTAACCAACCATACAAGTGAAAATAGATTACTTTTAAGGGCGAAATAATAGATATGTCTGAATCATTAAAAATAAAGTTAATTTTTAAACTAATAAAATTGAGAAATTTGTGAAGTTTGTTTTAATTTTTGTTTTCTATTTATCCTTGATTTAAAAGTTTTTATAATTCAGTATCTTCCTTAATATGAATTACTCTACTGGTTAAGAATCATAACATCCTGAGATTGACGGTAAAATACCTCTAAGAGACATAATTACTTGAAGATGGTTGGTTTAAGCTACTTCTTCCCGATTTACTAATATCAACTTTATATTTATCAAGTTGATTAGCAATGATCTATTATTATACTATGTAGTACCTATTGAATATGATTTGAGAGGTATAGTAGGATAATACATTAGAAGCATTAGTTTTAGCAGCAAACAATGAAATGAAACTAATTATTAGGAGTCAGTTTTAGAAAGTTTCTAGAGAGTATTGTAGAAATACATCTCAAAGCAATCCTTTTTTCACTCTAAACTGATTTTGATAGTTTTCATCAAAATTTTAAAAGAAAATAATTCTTTAGTATAACCAATTAATTTTAAAACAAACATCAGAAATTACATAATTCATACATGATCTATTAATCTAATTTTGATAATTCTTTTCTAATTAAACGTTAGTACTATCACTAAACCAAAATGATGAAAAGAAACGATTATAGATTGAGACTAAATTAAACTTTTATTTTTAACTTCAGTCAGTCAAAGTCTAAAGAAGAAAATTATTCATTTAAATAATTAAAAAATCTTAAAAAACTACAAGCGTAAAATCAAATAGAAATCATCTATTCTATTGTCATCTTAAATTAATCTAGAAAAAAGAATAAATAAATAATAAATAATTAGGCTTCCTTCAAATAAATAAACATTTTAACAAATTAATGCCTACCAGTGACTTGGTCATGAAAGGGTTAACTTTTAAGCTAAAAAAATCATATTTTTTATGAAAGAGGCAGTTTTACATTAAAAGTACATGTAGCTTAAGACAAAAAAGTAGTGAGAGAAAGATGAAGAACCACTTGTTCTCAACCAGGCAAAAGTAGGTTTAAGTCGTAAGGCCCATTTGCCAGTTTCCCTAAAGTCAGATGCTTAACCAAGTCCATAATTCACTTTTGTCGCAGCACTTATCTCTTTTTATGTAATGTAGTAATCTAACGTAAGAACTTTAATCTTTAAAACGGCTTCTTTGGTATTTTGGACCTACTTTTGCCAAAAATACTATTCACTATCCAAAGTAAGGATTAAGAGTTTGATTAAACAGACAGAAATGTGCTTTTGTAGCACACTTTTTAGTGAACAAAAAGAATGAAAAGCCTTACATGTAAAATTGCCTCATTTTAAAACTTATACTATAATTTAACCTCCAATAGATCACTGTCAATATTTAACACTTAACAAGAAAACATACTTTTAATAACAATAATATTAAATTTGATTCAAAAAATATTAAAGACTTGATAAGAGAAATAAACTTATAGAATATTTTGCAAAAGACAGGTAAGGTAAGATAGCAAGTAAAACTAAAATAAAGTATACCTGGTGGAATATTTCAGACACCAGTATTAAATTCATAGAAATAAAGAGAAACATGGTCCTATACTTTTGGAAAATGTCTCTACCCCCCGTAAACTGACTCCTGTGAGTTCAAATTTTATCATTATTATTCGTCAATTATTATCCACTTTTGGTAACTTCTAGATTGATAAGTTAAATTAGATCATACAGTAATATTGCCTAGTTCGGAAACTGCATTATACTAGTGATATGCATCAATATCACTATATACCGGCAATTTTTCACCAAATTACTGCATCACATACATCACGTATTTTATCAAAATACAGAAGAATCTGCTTAAAACACTTTCTCGCAAATTACGCTGATATGGTTCCTTTGTTTTGATTGAAATACATGCAAAGTTACCATGGTAATACGCTCTTGTGTTGACTAAAGGTCCACGGAACTTATTCTATCTGAAATGTTCCACCCGGTATAAGTAAAAATACGGAATAAATACAACCCTATAGCTTATTTATCTTCAGCGAATGATTCAAACTTCAGTTAACTGTTTGACTGGTACAAATCCAAAAATGTAGTTATGTTCAACTAACTTTTTGGTATGAAAGTTTTAACATTAGGCTTCTCATATATAATTTGGTTTAGATTTTCATGATAAGATAGAAGCAAAATAAATGAAAAATTACAAAATGAAATAAGTTGTTAATAATAATTTCTCTTTGAGCTAATTTCCTTTGGAAAAAATAGCTAATAAAATTATTTAAAAAATTGCCTAAATATTTATCAGAAAAATAGAAAAAAACATGGTTCAAATATCATGATAGACTTTCATTATTATGTAATAGTGCTATGACAACAACATATGAATCAGATATTAATTTTAACACTTGCCTTAGATAATGTCAGCATGCATTAACAATGTGTAAACAACTTATCAACTATAGCACGATACTTTAAATTTCATACAAACTTTTTAACAATCTAAAATAAAATTATTAGTTACTAGTATTCAACATTAACAGAACACAATTCAACCATAAAGAAAGTCATGAAGTCATCTTTTAAATAGAAATAAATGTGCCATTAAATAATATTCAAAACAATAGGTTTTGTACAATTATGATTCTTTGGACCCATCAGTTAAAATTTTATGGTTGCATCTGCCATCAAATGAAGACAATTTTTAATAAATTAAAAGTATACATAAAAATAAAATATTAATAATTAAATAGAAAAAATCAATGTTGATATTGTTAACAGGGTATATTCGGTAACAATTTAAAAACTACATTATTAACGGACAATTAAATAACAAATCATATACTTTTGTTGGATATGAAGTAATATCAATGACTCCATTTACTATTAATTAAATTGAATAACTTGCTTACAAAGTTGAGAAAGGAAACTTAATTCCATAAGTAACAAAAAAATTCAAAATAAATACATTCATTGAAAAAAAATCATTCATATAAAAACAATGCTTACATTAAATTACAAGTAAAAAATTTGCTACAAACATTAAATCTCATAGATCCTTTATGAATTTCAATAATAAACCTTCATATTATTGCATATACCTTATTAGATATGGAGAATTTTAAATTAAATTATTGAATGTAATTATAAAAAAATTGATAGTCAATTCTTTGGACCTTTTTACTTTTCCTTCATTCTCCTCAGGCAAAGTGCTGTGTTTGCAAAAAGATCTGTAACTGGGATGTCACCAGAATTATCTGTTTGAGGTGTTTTAAGGCCTTCTGAGAGGTTATTGCAAAGTTGTCTGTCTGTTATTATTGTAGCTCCCAGCGTATTTACAGTAGATAGTTGAAACTTTGTACAAAAATCAGTCTACAACCTTAGTTGTAATATTTCGAAAACAATTTTTTTATGACGTCATTAACCTAAAATAATGACTTAGCAAAAAGTTTGAAAATTAATAAAACACAGAAAAATGATGCAATCTGATTAAAATACGCACCCATTTATAAGGCTAATGTATGTGCCAAGTTTCATCTCATTATCAGCATTAGTTCAATTTTTATCTAATGACTTGTATATGTTTATGAAAAATTTTTAAAAAATCAAAAAATAATCCAATTGAGTTGATATTTGGTACAAGTATACACCTATACGTAATAGATAATTATAGTAAGTTTCATTTCAATACAACAAGTATATCCATGATTTTGGTGGATCATAAAAGTTAAGCAGCATCGATCATTGTCAGTGCCTGGATGGGTGACTGCTGGGAGTGAAATGAATGTATTTACTATCTGAGGACAAGCAAAGAGAGTCTGAAGACGGGTTGCAGTACAAATTTAACAGCTTATATATTCTGAGGACGAGCGAAGCAAGTCCAAAGTAGGGAGGATGAGTGTAGTGAATTCAATGTGATAAGGAAAAGTTCCAAGGTACCCCATTTTTTTATTTAAAAACCATATAGTTTCTTTAATTTGCTAGAATAATATTTTTATGAAAATTTTTCAATTCTACTTTTTGTTTCATTCTATTTTATGCATGCCAACTATTATTATCTAATTTGAATCAATAGCTTCAGTCCTTTTAATAATTGCATATACCTTAGACACAGGCTATTTAAATAAAATTATTGGATCAATAGAACAACATGCATTTTAAAGAGATCAGCATTAATATGATAAAATCAAAATAATCTAACATATTGTATTATATTTAATATGATACATACTATATTGTAAATAAAACATGTTGAGTACCTAGCGATAATAAAACAATTAAATTACTAAACAATACAATCTTAAAAAACTTATAATGAATGCACTTAATAGAGATCTTTGATAACGATTTCTTTGAAAAAAAAACTAATACAATAAAACATAGATCAGTTAAACTAGTTTGACACACTTTTATAAGTTCATTCAGTGCTCTACAAAGCTAAAATCACATTGATATGGCTTTTTAAAAGTTCTTTAAAAAGTCATACTTATTGACCAATTTTGACCATCCAGTTAGCAAGAGGTAGTTGCTAACAGTTTGCCATATAAGATCCATACATTTGATGTATAATACATTCAAAAATAGTGATAAGTATATCACAGTTTACATACAAAACAATTAAAAAATATGAAGTCGTTTTTCTTATAAATCTCTCAGTTTCCTCGAAGTTTTGACTAAAAATAGGCTAATAAAAAGCATCCGCTGACCCTTAAACAAGCTACACAGAATGTTAAATAAAAATAAATTAAATAGTATTAAGTTTAATTATTTCCAACACAACTACAGAAGAAATTTTTATAAAAAGTATGAAAACTATTACAACCCTTCTAGCTCATATTAGCTATATAAATATTAAATTGAACTATATAGGATTGAATATTAAAACAAATAGATTTTACCAAGACTATTAAGGCAGCATCACATCTGCTGATGAAGTCGAAACAATAACATTAACTACTTAAAACAAATTAAAAAGCTATTTGGATAAAACAAAGTTTAGAAAAGCTAGCTAGCATTATCTTTGCAGCTTATGGGTTTATAGTAGAAAAAGTTTAGTCCATAGAGAAGGACTTTCCAGGCAAGTAGGACTGTTTCACTGATATTAAAAGTCTTCACCCACCTTTACACAATTGCCTTTACTTTGTCAAACTATATTGAACTTTTTTTTGCCACAAATCCAAAACTAAACATTTAATTTCAGGAGAGCAATTAGTAATTAAATATAAAAAATAGTTTATATGTGTGTAAAACAAAAGCAATCAGTATGCGTCTATCACTTGATAAAGATAAAATTGCCTTGCAATTTTATCATTTTGGCAGCAAGATATTGACATGTATCTAATAAATAAGAGCTAAGTTTCTATAACAATAAAAAATACAATAATCTAACTATTGATCAGTCGAAAGTTCCTTTCAATTATCTTCACATTTACAGATAAAGTCATTTTAGTATGCTTCGCAGTTGTGAACAAATAACGAACTTTACTAAAAATATTATTAATTTCATCAAATTTAAATTCTTAACAAATCATATCAGTGCATGAAAATAATTGTAATAGAATTAATGCCATAGTATTTTTTTATTAAAAGAAAATAATAATATAAAAAACTAACAAAACAAGTAACAATATGAAAAAAAGAAAAATACAGCCTTAACAGTCACTAAGTTATTTATTTCATTTCTCAATAAATTTGAGCAATTAATAAAATGAGTGACTTCAAAACAAAAATAAACACAAAAATGATAATAACAGACTAAACAAATTCCAACACCTCATTGAAATGATAAAGCTAACATAATAAAGACAGTATGTTTTCACATGCCATTAACAAGTAAATAAGAAAATATGAATTTCTTTGATATCAACATAAACTATTATGTTTAACACAACATATTAATATTAAATTAGACGATTTCTTGTGAAGTAATCACAACCTGTCAGTAAAACATAAAGGTTTGGTTTGATTTATCTAAATCAAATAATAAAAATAATATGGCATTAATTCTAAAATAAAAAATAATAAACCAAAACATATTTATTGATCATTTGGCAAAACAGTGATATTTGCCAATTTTTTCTCTAGGCTAGGTGGAGGTGTCAACAAGTTTAGACTAAGCGGCGATGGATGCATCATTCTTTCAACATTTCTTTGAGCCATTTCCTAAAATAAAAAAATAGGTTAGTATTTGGTACAATGTTCGATAAAATTTCACTATTTAGATTAAAACTCTATAGTGTAGTACACGGTTATAATCAGTTAACAACATGGGAAAATAGTGTTGTGGAACCCATGAGGTTAGCCTGATATGAAATAGTGGGTTAGGTTTAACATCCAGTAATAACCTCATTTGCTAAATTGATTATAACCGTGCGTTACCATGATAAAAATAAATCTAAATCAGATTTTTTAATAGCAAAAATGTGAAAAAATATGAAGGAATGTCTATTTAAAACAAGAGTAACCTTACCGTAAATAAAAATATACAGCAGAGTACTGATATTATGATTTGACTTGTCACATGTAGATATCATTAGACTGAAGAATGTTATTTAAAATACAAAAGGTACATAAGATTTAATTGAATTTCTTCAATTAAAACATATTGATTATTTAGAGACATTAACCTTAAAACTTAGACAGAGAAATTAAGACCTTCAAATTCTGATAGTGATGCCATTTTAAAATTTTATTTAATTTATTATAAATTTATTTATGATTAAAAATTATGAATTAATCATAAATAAAATTTATGATTTAAATTTATTTATGATTAATAAATTATGAATTAAAGCATAAATAAAATAAAATTTATTTATGATTAAATAAATTATGAATTAAATCATAAATAAAATTTATGATTTAAATTTATTTATGATTAAATAAATTTAAAAAAATCCTAACACATATAAACAAATATTACATACTTTTGCTGTTTCTTAAACACCTTATCATATTGATTCTGTAATTAAATTTAAATACTCGATTTTAAGTTATCACTTTAATCCTAAACAAACCTCTAAATAATCTTAAATAAATTATACTTGAAACCAGTTAATATAAGAACAGCCAGGATGTAAACCTATAGGATACATTAGAAAGAATTAATCAATTCAATAACTATTAACCATTATTTAACTATTCAAGTTTAGATAATCTGTTAGGATGTCTAGATTTATCAAGTAAAGCTTTAATGAATACTTAAATACTTATATATTCTAAAACCAATTTTCTTGAGCCAAAAAACAATGTTTAAGAATTCATTAAGCTCTATTTGATATATTTAGAGGGATATAACAAAGGTTTAGGATTTGAATCAGCAGATAATCTAACCTTTAAATCATTAGCAGATAACAAATTAAAAATTAAATTTGTTATTCTCTTATTTCTTCTTAGAAACTAGTTCTACGACATTAATATCAAGGCTGTATACACCTTAGCCGATAGAAACTTTAATGATAATCTTAAAAGGATAATACAAGTTCACCAGTCTTATAATAAAAAACAAAAAATAAGAAACAAACTTACTAATAATTCCAAATTAACATTGTGCTGTTGGTGGAAATGATTGACATCAGTAACAACTCTTTTAGGAGCTGTTAAAGGACAAACTTGATAATTTGGACATTCACTCTTTTTCTTGCTGAGCACAGCAGCCCAAAAAGCTTGCACCCACATTACACAGTCCTTTATGTCATTGTATGTATAGCCTGAAAAAATCAATAATTTTATTATTATTTCCATTACAATAACAATTTTTTAATTATTAACAATGTCTTATTTGAAATTTTGTAATCATTAACTAAATTAGTTTTTTAATATAATCAATAAATTTTTGTATGCCCTGGTTAGCTGCTTCAACAACACTGGTACTTAGCAGCAAAGGACCAATAAATTTCTCATTATTTGAGGAGATAAGAAAAATTAAAATAAACCAGTTGTTCTTCCAGTCATTTTAAGACAAAAAAAAGCACGCTGTTCCTAACCATTTAGGGTATAATGATCTACTCTTCATATTTTGACAGGCACTGATGATGACTGTTAAAGGTTAAAAGCAAACTTTGGTTTTATTAAATAGACAATGAGAAGAGAGAATAAAACCCCAGTTTATTTTTATTTCTTTTAATGTTTAAGAATGCATTTAAATATTTTGTTAAACAACTAATTACAATTTTCTAAAGCCACACTTGATTGCTTCGACTGAGAAAGAGAGACATTTTAAAAATATAAGTAAGTGATATAAATTACTAAACCAAAGATAAAAGTACATAAATAAAAAACTTTTGCTAGCCAAGAACAAATTCAAAACAAAAAACCTACAAATTATGCACTTGCAATATGGTTGACGAGACAAAAATTAAAAGATGGCCATTATTTCCCTGTAGAATATGATTTTAAAAAAATCAAAAGTTATTCTGATACTTTGTAGGATGTGTTTCTTGATATCAGTATATTTTACGGAAAATAGTAAGAATGATTTTTTTTTAAATTATTAACTAACAATATTATTATAATTATTAACAAAATTATTATAATAATAATTATTATATAATAATATTATTATATATTATTATAATAATTATATAATTATATAATATTATATATTATTAATTATATAATTTATAATATTATTAATTATTATAATAAATAATTAATTATATTAATTATAATATTATTAATGTCATAGTGCTAGGGTAAATTATTCTTAAAGTTGATAATCTCTAGTTGATATTTTGTTGGTTTTTCATTATATAATAAAAACTACACTTTCTACGATGATCAGTTTCTTTAAACAGACTAACTATTAAGGTAAAGTACATTTAAAAGTATGAATTAAAACTCAAGTGTAAATACAATATAAATCTTTTAAGTTATAGAGTTGGGTTTTAATTTCAATTTGTATAAACTAAAGTGATGTAGAAATTCATACAGTAGGGGTGGGGGCGAGGGACACAGTGTTCCAACTCCCTGGTTTTAGGTGGTCCTAAAAAAACAGGGATTAGTTGCATCAACTACCGCACCGAGCGCTAGTTTTCACCTTGTACGCTTATGACTATTGTTATCAGTTTAAATCAAGACTTTTATTTATGTTTATAAAAAATGTAAAAAAGACAATTTTTATCTTATACATTAACTTTTTTTTCTTTTTTAGTTGTTAGTAAGATATTTTTTTAAAGAATAGGATAACGTGTGTAACGAAAGTTATGTTATAATGAGACAATGAAGACGTAAATTAAACTTATAGTTTCCCGGTTTGATGTTTGTTTACAAATCATGGTTATCACGATATCAGGTCTACTTAAAATTAACACAGCGTTTATATTTTTATAACATTTTATGAAAATTATACCTTTAAAATAATTAATACAATTTTTAACATTGATAAAGACCCTTTTAAATAATTTTAATCCTGGAATTTAAAAAATAATTATGTTATATATGGCGTACAAGGTGAACCGACCTGCCACTAGTGGTGAACTTAAGGCAGGTCCATCTAAACCAGCTTATTCCAGGGGAGTTAGACCACTGTGTCCCGCGCCCCCACCCCTACTGTATGAATTTCTACATCACTTTAGTAAAAACCTATTTCTATAAAATAATAAGAAAACATACCTGAAATTTGTAAAGGGAATTTCTCATCACATACAATATACAAAACAGAAATAGCTAAAATGCTTGGTTTAAAATTTAATGATTTGATGTCTAAAGTAGCCAAGTCTAATAACTGTGCTGCCAAGCAGTAAAGTTCAGGTGGATAAAGAGAATATAAATAATCCAAACTTTTCTCCTTTCTGATAAACGAATAACCAAGCTGTAGATAAATCAAAAGCCAACAGTTGGGAGTAACACACTTGAATCTCCATTGCAACTTCTGTAAGAAGATAATAGCACAATTAGTAAAAAATGTATGATTTTTGTATCCCAGGAAAAAGGAAGGTACACTTGAGCAGTTATAAATAGTACATTTGACATTAAATAAATTGTTGGAAAAGATTGGAAATGTAACGAGGGAAAGAGGACAATCATATGATCCAGCAACTATGCCTCCTAAGACACTTTTAACCAACTCCATATGTATATAAGGACACTTTACACAGTTGTGCACTGAAGTCATTGGCCAGATAATCTAAGACAGAATCATGAACCACTGCTAACTCATCGTTCAGATCACCTCACACCAGGCCTGTGCCTAGATATTTTGGTTTTTAATGAGTATGGAGGTGAAAAAGAATGACAAAAAAATTAGTGATGAAAACCAGGAGCTTAACAATAAATTGGCAGATGTTATTTTTGTTTTACGAGAGAAAAAGGCTATATTGATATAATTTTTCTAATTTAACAAAATTTAGATTCAAGATGTAACAGACATCCAGAGTGTAACCCACCCTTCGACTTCCCCGACTTTTGTGGCCCGATGCAAATTTTTTAACCCTCTAAACGGCTCACAATCTTCTATATGACTTTGCTGACTTGTAAACTCTAACTACTTTAATTGCGTTGGTTACCTTCTCTAGGCTAAGAGAGTAAACTTAAGCGACTTATGTAGTTTCAAGACTATATCTGCCTCACTCAATCTCTATAGTGAGCATATGCAGTTATTATAACCAGTACTATGCTATATAGCATTAACAGCTCTCTGTTAATGGCACTTCTGAGTCCCATAGCACAGGTGTCCCCCTGCACAGCAAAGCTGGGGAGAGGGCACAAATATTTTGGTCAACTTTAAGGAGTACTTATCAAAAATGTTTGTTATCAAATTGTGGAGCTGACTGATGGCAGTCCAGGTGAACTAAAGCACACCTTGGACTAAAAAGAGGTCCATCTCACCAGGTAGGAAAACGATAGTCACAACACTATCCCAAGTACCAAGCTATTATTTATGTGGCACAAAATTATTACCTTATTGAGGTTATTTTATTACTAAGAGCCCTAAAGTACATACATGAAGTGCCAAGATACACTGATTATACTATATTAAAACACTAGAGTCCTCTTTAATACAACGACAACCATCTTTTAATAGAATGCCTTTATACATAAGCCACATTAATTAATAATACTTACTTTAATAATACTAATTTCCATGCTCAGAATATCATTTTCAGAACAAGCTCCATCAGTTACAAATGAGAATTCAGCTATTTTAGGTGGATAAATCTCTTCAATCTTGCAGGCAATAAGTAGGCTAGAAATACCTAAAAAGAGGATAATAAAAAATGTATACACCACATAAAAATAATAGAAAAGCAATAAATACTTGTAAATGTTTATTATACATAAAGAAATACTTGTGCCAAATTTCAACCTAATTGGATGGTTTCCCAATTAAAAAAAAAGTATGTATGTAATTAATATGAATTTTACCATGATTAAATTTGGTATTTGTTGGTCTTAAATTTTGATCGATCTAATTATTTTACTGCCAATAAATACAGATAATGACATTATAAAAAAAATATTTGTTTCGGAGAACCACAACAATATTTAAACATTGAAATTTTCATCCATTTCATTTGCAATGTAATTGTATTGATTTTATTAATTAGTAATTTATTTATAGTAATAAATATAATTTTAAAAATACTATCAATAATTACAAATAAAAATATTCATTGAAAGGATCATAGTGTTAAACAGCTAAATAGCTGAAGCCTATAATCCAACATATTTTGTTTATAAAATAATTATTTGTGTTAACAGCTACAGTAACGATCAAACTTAAATTCTTAATTAAAATATATGAGACATGGTTTATAAAATCAAATAAAGCCATTAGACCCAAAGGGAAATTTTAAAGCTACTGGGAGGCACCATCACTAAAATTGTAAAAGCTCAATGTATTTAAGTCTATAACGTAGAGTTCTGGTTGCTAATTTTAAAAATTATTTAAATTAAAGAGCCTTTTACATCAAAAATTTTACTTGATACAAGGATATTACAATATTATAACACTCGGTTATAATAAGTTAATAGCATGGGAAAATAATTCGAAGGGGACAATGAGGTTAGTCCTGGATGTTAAACCCATAGTTTCATAGTAAGCTAACCTCATTGGTTCCCCAATACTATATTCCTACGCTGTCAACATATTATAACCATGTGCTATACTTTAGATAAGAACTAAAATAAAATGTAGTAATTACCAATAAGCTGTAGTTTGATTTTAGGAACATCTTTGCTGTAATGAAGATACCGATCTATATAATCCATGGCAAGGTAATATGTTTCTCTATGTAGTTTGAATACATCACACACCTAATTAACACAGCTGCATATTAAAACTAAGATACAGATATAATGCAAACATACAAATGAGAAGGTACTCCAACTTTATAATATTCACTTGAACAGCTAGCAAAAAGGTGTTCGTTCCATATTTCTAGTCCGAAATGTGCATTTAATTAAACCCTAAACTAATTCTTTAATGCAATTTTAGCTAAAGTTGCTCATTCTACAACTTTTACTATACCTACAAGGTTTATGAATGATGCCTTATTATATTATTAGACACAACTTTTGAAACCTTTATTTTTTTGTGCTATCAAAAAGACTTTTAAAGTGAAGTATTATGTATTCAGATACAACTTTAGAAACCTTCATTTTTTATTAGTGAACAACACTATTAAAATGAAGCATTATGTATCCAGATACATAATGTTTTAAAATGAAGTATTATGTATTCAGATACAACTTTAGAATCCTTCATTTTTATTTAGTGAACAACACTATTAAAATGAAGCATTATGTATCCAGATACATAATGTTTTAAATGAAGTATTATGTATTCAGATACAACTTTAGAAACCTAATTTTTATTAGTCAACAACCTATTAAAATGAAGCATTATGTATCCAGATACATAATGTTTTAAAATGAAGTATTATGTATTCAGATACAACTTTAGAAACCTTAATTTTTTATTTAGTCAACAACAATATTAAAATGAAGCATTATGTATCCAGATACATAATGTTTTAAAATGAAGTATTATGTATTCAGATACAACTTTAGAAACCTTCATTTTTTATTTAGTCAACAACACTATTAAAATGAAGTATTATGTATTCATATACAACTTTATAAACCTTCATTTTTTACTTAGTCAACAACCTATTAAAATGAAGTATTATTTTCAGATACAACTTTATAAACCTTCATTTTTTACTTAGTCAACAACACTGTATGTATCCAGATACATACAGGTTCTAAAGTTTTTAGAAACCTTCATTTTTTACTTAATCAACAAGACTTTTAAAATTATGTTTTGTTTATACAGATACAAATTTACAACAAAACCTTCATTTTTTTATATCTAATCAACAATACTTTCAAACTAAAGCCATATTTATCCGGATTTAATTGAAACAATAACGTATTTTGTTAAACATAATAAATTAACTTATTATATTAAATCAACAAGGCTTTGAAAAAAATGAAGTACTCCTCATACAGATAGAACTTTCAAAATGAAAGTTGAAGGGCAATTTTTATGACATATACACAGTAAAGTTCATTTATTATAAGAAAAAATTAAAAGCTAGGAATGTCAATGCTTGAATACTAAGTTTTAAAAAGTTTTTTAACATCTAAAAACCTTATAAAAGTTTTTAAGCTTTTAATAAAAACTTTAACAGCCAAAATAATAAAAAAACAACAACCACATTTAAATTTTAATTATAGTAACAACACTATAAATTATAACATTTTATAGTTTTCAGAATGCATTCTAATGATAAATATACTTAGCTGCGAGTTTTATCAATGCAACTTTAAAAAAATACATTTTTAACTTAAATTTAGAAAAGTGCATATTTTTGAAAGCCGCTTACCTCTATCAACCATTCTAATAAAACAGCTCGCATCCGAGGCTGCAAACCAGGATGAGATTTGAAAATATCTGCATTTCTAACCAACATGGGACCCACATCTAAGCATGTATAGCAATTACCATATTTTTTAGAACTACTCCTCTCCAGTTTTAATAATATTATTGGCCAATGAAACACTATTTTGCTAAAAAAAGAAAGAAAACCCTTATAACAGATTTAACAAGAATAGAAAAATTAAAGGAAACTAAGTTGAAGGAAATAATTGGTCTTATCAGGAAAGATATTAACAACCAAATAATAAAATGGGAAAATCAAAGATGGTTTAATGAGGTTAGAAGGACTATTTGATATACATATTTAAAGAGGAATAACTAAAATAAAGGACTATTTAATATACATATTTAAAGAGGAATAACCAGAATTTAGGGTATGGCCATAGCAAGTCCAAATGGATTATTTAAATATTGAATCATAAGAAAGTGGTAGTCCAATATCATTAATCAAAAACTTTGTGAAGATTATTAAAAAAAAATATGCATAATAGTGTTAATGATTATTTTATAAAACATAACTTGTACAACATCAATCAGTTTGAATTTTTTGTTTTATTTATATGTTTATCACAACTACAAAAAGAGTGTATCTAGTAATATAGCTGAAATTAATTTTAACCTTTAAGTCATGACAAAAGAAACAAATCCAGTGACTGCACTTTCTGGCTTGGACTGAGTTCAGTGTGCGTACACCAGGCCTATCTTAAGTGAGGACATTAATAAGTTAGTTAAACAATAACCAAGTCCGTCAATGTACGCACGGTAAACAACTGTTTACATAATTATCTAATCTTCTATAAGATCTCAATGTTGTTAATCCACTAACATTTAAGACGGCGAGGTGGGTTATCTGGAATGATTTTTGAGGATAGGTTTTGGATAAGAGGATTGGTATGATCAAGTAGGGTGTCATGGAATTTTTTATATTCTGTTTATGGAACCTCCTGTTTATGAAAGAAATATACTATTGGACATAAGGAACATTGAGTTCTCTATGAAGGATAAGATTGGATACATAAAAGGGGGTTTGAATTAAGACAAATATGCTAGAAGTAATGTTTACAAAACTTAGACCAGAGTAAAAATTCAAAACGACTTAAGTCAATATTTCTAAAGGTGAGATTTTCACAGCATCAATAGCTTCTTGAATACACATGTATCACTCATTTCAAAGTTTAAAAGAATCGGATACGGGGTACCTTGGAACTTTTTCTTATCTCATCGGATTTGCTACCCTCATCCTCCCTACTTCGGGCTTGTTTGGCTTGTCCTCAGAACATACGATTCTCTCAAATGTATACTGCAACACTTCTTCAGACTCGCTTTGCTCATCCTCAGATAATAAATACACTCATTTCAGTCTCGGCTGTCACCCATCCAGCTACTGACCACACTTGATGCTGCTTAACTTTTATTATCCCATTAAAATCATACCATTAATATCACATTGAGACAAAACTTGGTGTACTAAGTTATTACATAAAGGTATAAAATTGTACTAATTATTAACTCAATTGGATTATTTTCTGAATTTTGACAATTTTTTTTTAAATGTCTACAAGTCATTCAATAAAAATTGAACTAATGCGATAATAATAATAATAATAATAATATACAATAATAATCAATTGTATATTAAACAAGTTTGTATAAATATTCATAAAAATATCAATAAATTAGAATCTTCATAGAGAAACTATATAACCAAGTATCAAAAACAGAATTACATACTAGCAGATTTCTGTAATTCAACATTTATAGAAGTATTATTTGTTTTAACAAGAATTATTAAATGTAAAATAATAATATACAAACCAATTTTCAAAATTATAGTTCTCCTTTGCTGCTTTAGGTACAATATTTGAATCCTCTTTTATAGGAGATAAATCAGCCAGGCTCTCAGGACTACTATAATAATAAGAAAATTAAAACAATTAGCAATAAAACCAATAAACAATGGCAATAAATAGTTTAATATTTTTACTAAATTAAATCTGGGAGGTAAAAAGAAACAGAAGATCTGAGGATTGTTTCAATAAAAAAATTAACATTGGAATTGAAGTTACTTATAAATAATTGTTATAGAAAATAATGAGTAAAATTTCAAAATATTTGTATCTCAATCGTTATTTTATCAATTCATACTCAACCTTTTTATATTAAATAGGTAAAAAATACATATTGATGATCAATAATTAACGCAACATCTTTAAAATTACAAACTCATATAAAACAAATTTTGGCAACAATTAAGATAGTGAGTTTAGTCAGTACCCCATAAAATTAAATAAATTTTATTGCATTCAGAAAAAAAATCAAAGTTTAGGTTGTCATAAATAAGACACAAAGAATCCAATATAAAAAAAAATAGAGCCCTATACTATTTTTTTGTTGATTGCCCTCTTGATATAATTTTTTAATTAATGCCGAGGTACTGTTACAGACATACACTAGCAAAATCACTACTATAATTACCACAAAGAAGACTCCTATAATAAAAATAAATTACCTAATATCATCCCTATCATTAAAATCTGAGATAGATGTCAGTCTTAATACAGACAGCTCACTAAGGGGCAGGCGTTCGTCTGACGTGGTGTTATCCCCATCTTTCTTCAGCTTTTTTTCTTCACGAAGCGTCTCATTTTCGATATTCTATAATTAAAATAAAATAAGTTAGTTAAGAGAACAAAGCCAAATTAATTAAAAAATAAATAAATGTTCAGCTGTGCTTATACGAACAATGATCTGATAGAATACACAGCTTATCAGTGAAAAACGAGATAAACGGAAATTTTCCTATGCTCATCCTCCTTTTGCTCAATCTAATCATAAATAAATAAAAATCAATAAAATTTATAAAAATATTTTCACTTGTGTTGTTTGTCCTCGGATAGTAAATAAATTCTATTTATTCCCAGCAGTCACCCATTCAGGCACTGACTACGCTCAATACCATAGATATACTTGCTGTATTTAAACGAAACTTAGTATACTACCGAACTTAAACTCAATTAGATCAATTAATTATATTTTTTTTAAAAAAAGCTACAAAAATATTTTGATAAAAATTGAACTAATGCTGATTAATGAGACGAAACTAGGCACATATGTTGGTCTTATACAAAGAGAATAATACTTAAAGGGAGGATACAAAAGCTTTTATCATTCTTTGTGTAGTTATATATGTACATTGATAAGATAATTTTTTTAGTTTTCATAATAATTACAATTCAACGTAAATATTATATTATTTTTCCACTTTTTTGTCTCAAATTAAGTAAAATAAATTTATAATAAGTTTCAATTACTATTTATCGCATATATTCTTTAATTATCTATGTTGTATAAAATGATTTACTATGACGTCACTGGAAAATGACCTCTGTTTCTAGAGTGGGTGCTACAATAGGAGTTGTAGAGGGGTAGGGAGAATCTAGTCTCTCTCTAGGGAGACTATAGTTAGGGTAAGTACAGTTATGACACCTTACGGAAACAGTCTCACTTCCAGAACCCTCATCGCTGGGTTATTCTGTCCATGTACACTCTTTAAGTATTAGTCTCTTTGGACTTATATAAGACTAAATCTCAAAGGCATCAAAAATTAGATTGTTCTATAAAATTTTGAGGGTCATTATTGCGGGTTAATGACATCATAAAAAAACATATTTTCAGGATAGCAAAACTACACCAAATGATTGATTTTTGTACTAAGTTTCAACTTTCTAGGATAAATATGCTGAGAAGTACTATGATACTAGACACACATATTAGTGAAAACCATGAAGAAGGCCTTAAAACTTAAATCAGGTAACAAAACATTCACATATACAGACAGATAACTTCTCAGGGGGCCTTAAAAACACCTGAAACGGATAAATCTGATGGCATCCCGGAATTATTTTTTGCAAACGCAATACTTTTCAAATATACCTACAGTCATAGAGATATATTACTAGAGGGGCCCTATTGGTTGAATTTTGAAACATCGAAAAAGTAACCTGACCACATTTGATTATCATTATCATCAAAAAACAGTAAATTATATAGTAGAATGTTTAAAAATACAAATCACAACACAAACAATCTGCGGGAAGCCCAAAACAGTTGATTATTTATAACCTCTACTCTCTCTTGGAGGAGGTTTCAATAAGGTTACACAGAGCCCCTGAGAGCCCCACTAAAAATGATTCAGGTCTCTCTCAATGTATTAAGATAGGCTATGCTCCCTCTAGTATGTATCTCTATGCCTACAGTATAAATGAGGAAAGTAAAAATGTCAATTAGGGCGCATAAAATTCTAAATAAAGATCTACAATTAAATACTGGCCTTTGGCCCAAAAACACTAGGAGTAAGAAATATACAAAAAGACTAACTGAAAAATTTTCAGATGAACGGCGCTTCCTCTTTCCTGAGCGAGTCTGCATTCCTCTGTTAAAAAATAAAATTAAACAATAAATGCAAGGTAAAAAAGATAGTGATTAGAGTTAGGTATAAGAGTTTGGTACTAAGTGTTAAGTATTGTATTAGGTGATAATTTTAAAAGATATGAGACTTGGGATCAGTAAAAACAGAAACCTAATTTTACTTCCTTTAAAATTATCAAATTTAGGAACGCCACAGCGTTCCACTCCTAAAAATGGCTATAGGTACATAAATAATATTATTATGTCTTTAAAAGGCATACCTTGTGGATCAAAAATAAAAAAAAATCATCCAAATCGACCTAGCAGAAGTGGAGAAAAAGAGGTTTGAAAATGACATTTTTGACGACTTCTTATTCTTCCTGCACTTTGTGTTGACGCACCTACAGCCTAAACTACTGAACGGATTTTAACATATGAGGACTTTTTGGATTCGTTTTATGCTTGTGTGCATTCCTATCTCATAAAATCTCAAATTCGACATTCTCACGCTAAACACGGAGCTAAAAACTAAGCTAGAAAACGCTACTTTTATATAAATTGACCCATCTGCACTCTTTACTAATGAATGGATTTTGGTGTTTAAGGACTTAAGGATTTTTTCTGATGCCTTTTTGATAAATTTATCATAAATTTAAGGAATAAAGGATTTATTCCTTTATTAATAAATCCCAAATTTATAAATCCTATGTTGTACATGCTGCAGAAAACCTTGAGAGTGCATACACAATACCTCTCAAGATGTATACAATACCTTGACACTCTTTACAGCTTTATTTACTATACGTATTATGTTTACTTCTGTTTTTACATAAAACAGGAGCCGTACAAAAAGTCATAAAATCTTACCAAAAACCACTTATGTGGTAAAATAAATAAATCCCCGCCAAGTGTTTGGTCCAAAAAAGTCGGGAAATCAACTTTTCTGTCCCGCCAAGTCACGTCCGAATTAGGTGGAGACTGTCATAGGCGTTTCAAAGTAAATTTGCTAGGTTGGCAATAGGTAAGGGCCCTATTTACATTGAGAGGCAATCATGTTTGATATCTCAAAATATAGCAAAAGAAAATTAAAACTCGTTTACTGCTGGCTTGTCGCCTAGGAGAAGAAGCTGATGATTGCCTCTCAATGTAAATAGGGCCCTTACCTATAGCCAACCTAGCAACTTCATTTTAAACGCCTATGACAGTCTCCACCCACTACGGACATGATTTCCCTACTTTTTTGGACCAAACACTTGGCGGGGAGTATTTTACCACATAAGTGGTTTTTGGTAAGATATATAATTATAATAAATAAATAAATAGATAAGTTACACAAATTTTGCGAAAATGGTACAGTTTAACTATTTTGAGAATTATTAGTTTTAAAGTTTAAGCATTAAATTGTTCAACTTGCACTAAACACTCATTCAAAATTATCAATTAAATTTTAAAGAAGTGTTTCATACCTCTAATCTTCTCCATAACTCTGAGTAGCATGAGTAAAATTAACAAAATTAACATGATTATTTCTTAAAAATCAAATAAAACTAGCTAAAAATTATTTTTCGTTTCGTGGGTTCGTAAAGTACACACTTAACTTTCTCAATAAAGTAGGTGAAATGCATTTTTTACCATCTGCAACATTGTAGTAGTTTTTTACTGTCAGCGACAGTGAAAGAGTTTTTTAATGTCGCTAATGAAGTTCCTTAGATGTCCACTAGATGGGCGCTAGTAGTTTACTACAAGGTTATAATATTACATTCCTTGTTTTTCTATCTTTTTTGTTTATCAAATAAATAGTCTAATGTTTTTGTAAACAAAGTTTTGTTATTTTCACTAATTAATTAATAACTCACGGAAAGTGAGTTATTCACCTCTTTTAATGACAAGGTATCCAATATTTTTAATAGAACAGATAAAACTAAGCCAAAATTGATTATTCACTGATTTTTTTTAAAAAAATTATCTTGAGAGAGGAAGAGGGTTGATGACAATTGGCCTATATATAATCATTCGTATATTTTATACCAAATGACTCGTAAAACTACTTCCTTCACTGTCAGTTTATATGTTGTAAGTTCATAATATAAACACTTATTCTATAATAGAATGCACTAATGATGTTATCGAGTTATGAAAACAATCAATTCTATAATCTAATGGAATTAAATCAGGTCCCTGATTATTCTTACAAGGTATGAAGTATCAGGTTGGCAATTTTTTTAATTTAAATCAATAATAAGTTGTTAATACATCAGTATTGCACCATCGTGCAATTTATGTATTTCTCCATCTCTATTAATAATTTCACAAGGTACCAGACAGTAGAGGAGGACAGTAGACCTCTTTATTATCTACTTTATTTACTCTTAAATTTTTAATCTACTGTAAAACACAGCTAAAAAAGCTTTCTTGAAGAGGATTATATTTTGCAATATATGAAGGTATATTATTTGATGTCATTTACTATATGTTTAAAAATTAAATTTACGAATTCCTTCAAAGTGTAAAAATAAGGAAAAGATCATTCAAAGATAGGATTCTTAAAATTTAATTTAAGTTTTATTAACAATTTTATCTAAAAGGGAGGGGCAAGATGTAAAAAACAATTGGGTAAGATGGGGCCATTAGTGCAGATGATATTTTTACGTTATTTTATATTTGCTATGTTTAGAGTTTTTCGATAAATATAAGATTGGCGCTATTATATCAAGCAACTATTATTTACATTACTATCACACATTACAAATGCCCTGTCCTACCCACAAAACTGTCTTGCGCCATCAACCCCTAATATATAAAAATAAAATAATTTTAACTAACAAAAAGTTTCTAAAATATGTGATTGATTTATAATAAAATTGTTAAGAATCAAACCTAATAAGTATATTTGTTAGGGCTAAAAAAAAGTGGATATGCAATATTTAACAATCATCACAATAATTTGACGATTAATCAAAAAATTAAGGTCACCCAGAAAATAAATATTAGTCATTCAGAGAAACATTGTCAAGTTAAGAACATACTTGTATAAATAATGCAGTCATTATATAAGTAGATAAAATAATTAAATAATTACTACACAAAATATTAAAAGCAAAAAAAATAATTAAAGGGGTGGAAAACCATAGGAATAGGAAAAATTAATTGTGGGTAAACACAACGCTTCCCTAACA
Source organism: Microvelia longipes (assembly GCA_018340805.1). NCBI lineage: Eukaryota > Metazoa > Arthropoda > Insecta > Hemiptera > Veliidae > Microvelia > Microvelia longipes. The sequence goes on from JACMZG010001893.1 coordinate 14,774,487, forward strand.
CAGTTTTCCCCTCTCAATTTTATATTTTAGTTGATTTGGTAGAACAAAATACATACGGTGGCCTGGTCATATTTATCTCTGCTTTTCTGCTACTCCTTTATATCGATATGATTGCCACAAAAGCAATCAATTTATTATTGCTAGCAACTGAAATCAGAAGATAAAAAAGCATTTTAAAGCAAGCCAAGTGATTTAATAGATTAGAATTTGATTATTTTGACATTGTTTTAATAGCACTAATAGGTCTCAAAAATAGTCATAGGTAGATATAGATAGGTATAGGTAAATAGGTTGTGGCCTACAAGT
>JACMZG010001893.1:14777292-14799608 GCA_018340805.1 Microvelia longipes
ATGTTTTCCATACGTATAAGAGTATGTGCATCTGAAATGTTCCTTTTCATATAGAGATACATATAAGACCCCTGAAGTATAAGCTGGAACATGTATACTATGTTGTCTAAGCTGTCATACTATCTTTAATTGTACCATTCTTATATGAATTGTACCACTCAGCTACATTACCTCAACCATCATACGGACTTAGACCATAAGTCACAGAGTTCATTTACCTAGGTCAAAGAACCTGAGAGTTCAGTCCACTATTTTGGAATTTTTAAATAAACTCAACCTGAGCATTCGTTTAGAAATAAAACTCAGTTAATGGTCACAACACATGGATGTTTTATGAACAACTTATCCATTGAATTTATAAGTTAACCAATAAAATTGACATCAAACCGAATAAGTTAGAGAGACCAAGCATTTTAATTAAACCTGCCTATTTATAACTAAGATACAAATAAGTTTATAGTATTTAGGTACTACGGGTTATTTTCTAACAATATATAAGATAAAATTAAAATAAAATTGGTAAAACTATTAAAAAAATCTACTTACACCATTGCGAGTCGCAGGGATCAACGTCCTTCTTAAGGAAGTTCAATTTTTGCCTTTTGGAAATAAAATTAAATATTCTAATTTTAAGTTAAAAGAAGTTTAAAATGTGCTAACACTGCCATAAAATTGTGTAAAAATTTTGCACGAGATAGGTAAAATATAGGCAAACGATAGACGTGTACAGTGAAAAACTCAACCGTTGACAGTATTGGCGGTATTGCGGGGATTTTTCAGTTTTAGGAGGGAACGGACAGATGATTCTATTGTTGTTATTGTACATATGGAAGGAGGGAGTATTTCAAGGCGACCCTACCATGAGGTTGTCTTGGTGTTTCTTACCTGACTCGGAGCTACTTTTTACCCTACGGTACACTATTGTCTGCCAAGTACCTAGATTGCAGTCCCCTTTTTGAAAGGTTCTCATTGTTATGTAACTACACTTTAAAGTGAAGTTTCATTGCTGTCAATTTTTCTAATGATAGCTATCAGATAGGGGTTTTAATAGACCTAAATTTTATTATGGAATTTTAATCAGAAAATTACACCTATAGTTCGTATGGCGGCTTTGGTCAATATACAAGCCAACATTAAGTCATTACCTTCTAGAGACCAAAGGCAATTAAGGTATTAATAGTAAAATTAAGGGAATAAAGCCTATTAATAGTTGCTTAGTCTAGAGAGAGTAGAGTGCCTTTATGTGTATATCAGGCACTCTAGTCTAGAGTGTCTGGCTTACACTAATAAATATTTTTAATAACATACTACCATTACTAAATATTTTCTATCACTGTTCAGTACGTTACAGATTTCTGTGTGATTATTTATTAGGTACTAACCTTAATACTATATTTGTAAGGGTAACATTAATTTTAATAGGTGAAACATGTTACAAAAACTAACATGCAGTGTTAGATAGCCATTTATAAAAGGTTTAAAAGGCTGTATTCGATGGATAATTAAGAGCTTGCCTGACTTAAAAGAAGTAGACCCAGAATTTTTTCCGTTGCTCCGATTTTGTTTATTGTATCTTTTTAAATTCTTTGATCTTATTTCTTTTTTCTCTTTTTTACTTAACGAGTGATTACAATAGCAAGGTTTTCAGATGTAGGTGTCCAGTGTCCGGGATTACAAAAGGGGGATCAAAGGTGTTCCCTATCATAAAGAAAAAAAAATCATATTGTACCTACTTTAGACAAGTAGGTACCTTTAAGGCCCTTTTGGAGACAAATATTATTTGTGACCATCCAAAGGATGTGCCATGCGAAAACGCACCTGGCAACAGTAACAGTTCTGTTTTTAGAACAAGGAATAACGTCAGTATAGTATTTTTTGATAGCTTAATACACACATTTTCATTTTAGCACTGTTTTATTTCTTGCGAGGACTACAAGTTTGCCAAACTTGTATGAGAAAAAATCGTCAATATATTAAACCAATAATTATATATCGGCCCGCCTTAAAATCCTTATTCGCCCCTGAAAATGTTGTGCCCCCTCGTTTTGTTTAAATGTATAATATTTGGCTAATCTTTCATAACCTCAGACCCATTATTTAAATTTGAATAGAGCACAACTAGCTGTAACTGTAACATAAAACACACACACACACAGATATATATATATATATATTATATATATATATATATATATATATATATATATATATATATATATATATATATATATATATAATAATTCTCTCCCCACAATTCAACTCAGGTAATCAGTCAGTAAATAAAAAAAACTTCGACTTAATCCGACGTTTCTACCATCATTCAGGGCGAACTAAAAACAAATTGCAAAGAGCATATGTAACAAAGTAAAATATGAATACAATAATAAATCATAAAACAAAAGATACAGAGAAAGAAATAAGCTCACGTGAAAATAGTAGAAAGATATATAATCAAATATAAATTGTCAGAAAAACAACAGTTTCATAGTTTATATATAAACTATATTATTATGTTACCTATTATATGTCCATGCTCTATTGGCTAGAAGGCCTGTTTATTTTGTTATAAAGTCACTCAATGGCGGGATTTGAGCATCATCCTGAGAGGGGTAATCTTATGAAGAAATTGATGTCATGATGGGGGTGTTTTTGATTATGCCACTCTATGCACGTTTAAACTGATATCCTCTCCCCCATGTATTACTGATATAGTAAACAAAGGGTCTCATGAAAAGGCGCTCTCTAGGCTTCCTTTATGTCTTGGTTAAAACCTTTGTTTAGCAAATAGATATTCTGTTATTAAAAATAAATAAATTCTGGTTTATGTGCTACACCTAACTCTCACATTACATGATCATTTCACGATGACCATAAATGGACCTAGATTATTTAAACATCTCAGTAATCCATCAATATCTTCATTCTTGGGAAAAACTAAATATTAGATAGTTTAAAAATTGATCTATATTCTTTATTATAATTACCTTGGTGTTTTTATGAACACCAAATGGTGGACTTTGTCCTCAAGACAAGATAAACTGAGATATTGCGAGATAAAGCATACCTTTAACGTATTTGAAATTATTGTTATAGAACCTACTGTTTTAAGCTTATAGCTGTCTTAATTTCAATTAAGTTTTAAGCAAGCTAAATTCTTTGCATTACTGAGTGTAAAAAACCATATATTGAGTGTATAAAGCCATAAGGCGAATAATAGGAGGTCTCTGACGTCATATAGTTCAAACTTAAACTGTATTTAACCCTCACTCTTGTCTTCAATGACTTCATTTGAAAATAAAGGTCATCCTTTTTAAATAAACTCCCTCAAAGGGGTCCCCCTCTTTAGAATCCACTGTTGTTGTTTTGCCGGTTTTTTATATTTTTTTTAACATGTTACCAGTGTTGCCAACTTTCTTGTGAAGGAAATAAAACTTAACCAAGATTTAGCCGATCTAGGTTTCGAATAAAAGGAGTTTTTACTTCATAAACAGGGATTTAGTGTAATAATTTATTAATATGACTCCACACCAGAAATGAATGCGTTTTTAAATAACGATACATGTAGTTTTGACGAACAGTTTGCTAGTTACTTAATAAAGATTTAAATTTGTACCATAAAAAAAGTGAGTTGAATAGTTTTAAGATATTCATATAAATCTGGTTGTCTTTTTAAACTCGTCCTTTCGAAAAATTTAGAAAATCATTTTTGTATTTTGAACACTAGCCAAAGAAAAATTTGTAGAACGTATAATAGGAGGCTGTATATATTCTATAAATAAGGGACTTTACTCTGATATCTGTTACAGAGATAATAAAACATAAACCATTAAGTAATATGTATAGGCCACGATAGAACCAGAATTAATTGCAACATGGTATTAGGGAAATAATGTGAATGGTTTACATAAGTCACTAATGAGTGTCTTTTTAGGGTTGTTGTGTCGATGTGTAATTGTTCTTGGATCACGATAATTTTCAGCACTGTCAGTTTATTTGAATATTCACTTAAATGATAAAAATATTTAAATTTAATTGAATAAATATAGGACAGACAAAGCACTTGAGTCGGATTAATCACAACGCGCCATACCTATAAAGTTAGAATTACATACATGATTTCGCAATTTATAGCATTTCAAAAGATGTTAACATCATAATTTTTGTTCTCATTCCTATTACAATCAACGTTTTGACTTTAATAAATAGTACTAGGAGCTTTCTCCCGAAACGAAATGCGCGCTTAAAAATTCAAATCATTTCATGACGACAGCAGTGATTATTGGCATCATCAAAGTTATGCGGTAACGTAGCTAACAGTAATGTTATCTTATGTTATCTTGGGCTATGTCTACCTCACCCCTCGAGTACATGTGCTGGCTTGCCGTGAAGGGTCCGCTTTGCAAGAAAAATCTACCCGTTAAAATTTATCTCAAAACCTAGATTAGTTTACAAATCCCATTTTTTTGTGTACTGCTGATCTAGTCTAACTATATTGCCGGTTTCACTGTTCTGTTCAAGCTACTTATAGAATGCCTAAATATTACAGATACTCTACTTATTAACAATTTTACAGGATAAATATATTATATATCATTATCATCATATATATCCTACTGGATATACAGCCACTCTACTTATCAAACAGGTATACAGGATATGTCATTATAATCATATATCAAACTGGATATTTTGGACATACAGGCACATTTAATAACTGACATTTTTACTGGTTATTGTTGAATTCATCAATATTTCACATGGCTGGGGCCACCTATAGCTTCGCAAGTACAGGTTTTTCTTCAGAAAATCAGGCTGAAATGGAATACGCATATATTACAATCAACTATGTTTGCTAAACAGATAAACAAAGTTAGATTTGTACTTTTAGTATCATATTATAGTATAGTATCATAGTACAGTTAAAATCAGTTGACAGCGTGGGAAAATAATGCAAGGGAGCCAATGAGGTTATTGTAAATCACGCCCAAAATTTTTATATCGGATCTCTATTTTCCCACACTGTCAACTGATTATAACCGTGTGCTATAGTATAGTTACGACTTTATCGATTGAAAAATGCAACTTTTTGTAAACAAATCTCGTTTTTCGTCTAATTAATTTTTTTTGTTAATATTGTGGTGAGTATACCCCTTACAAAACTACTATATTATGTAATATTATATGGTGCTGTATAGTATATTATGTTGCCACAGCTACGGCTGATTAGTGAACTATTATTTGTTAAATTTTTGTATTTTTGTTAAATGTTATTTTTTTTTTTATAAATGGCTATTCTATTTTATACTTTACTATATTATAGTTTAACAAACGGTTATAATCAGTTGACAGCATGGGAAAATAAGGCGAAGGAGCTAATGAGGATAGTCCTGGATATTAAACCACGCCCACAATTTCATATCAATTCAACCTCATTGGTTCCTCGTCAGTATTTTTCCACGCTGTTAACAGATTATAACCATGTACTACACTATAGTACTATATATACTATATATATTATTATACTAATATATATATATATATAATACTATATTATACTATGGCGAACTGATACAAGTTAACAACCATGTGGCCCAGAGATGTATCCAGCCAAAACTTATGGAGGGGGGGGGGCAAACCCAGAGGTGGCGATATCCATTCACCTCTAAGGGAGGTAGGAAAGAACAAAAGTATTTTTTCCTTAAAAAAATAACTTTTGACTACCCCCCTTTTGTTTTTTTTGTATGATCTTAATTTTATTTCTTTAAATAATATTATTTAAGTTAAGTTGGTTTTTTTAAAATTATTTTATATGTATGTTTTAAAAAAAACAATAAAGCATTCTTATATTCTTATTCTAAGGGACTTCCATTGTAAACTACTTCGTCAGAAGGGGCAAATTTTTTTCGAAGGAGGAAGAAGGGGTAATCTTGATTACCCAGATTACTCTTATTGTTTATTTTAAGGATCTTGAGTTTATATAATAATACTTAAAGCGGTTATATAATAATACTTGTCCCGCATCTCATATTTTAGTAAGATATTAAGTGAACGAAGCTGGATAATTTAACAAATCTGAACACGAAGTTTTTAAACGTTAGCCGGACCCTTCTTTGGCTTGCCCACTTTTCGACCACTTTTCGTTTAATAATAATTTCTTTCGGTATTTTTTTTTATTTTCAATAGTATATTTTCTTTTTTAATTATTTATTTTGAACGCAGCACTTTTTTGTGCAGGATCAACATCAAGGTGAGTTGTTATTTTTGATGTTTATTAACTATTTTAATGAGAAATGCCACATTACAAAAAATAGCAGGTTTCCAAGGCGTTTTTTTCTATTTCGCCGACAATGCTTTGATTACAAATATGTTTCTGTCTATTTATCACTTTTATTATTCGATATTTGACATTTACTGCTGAATAATTGCAATAATGTAATTCTTTTTGATAATATTTGTGTAACATATCGGCTTATGCGGGTAAAGTGACCGTCCGGTGCCCTCCACTCACGCCTTGCTGTAATTTTTAACCACATTTCCTTTCTTTTATTAATAGTTCTTACATGTAGTTATTTCTTTTTTATCTAATTTTGATTTCTAACTCATTCAACTAAATAACATTAATATTCGGTGTTGTAAATGTTTTTAATTATCTAATAAACGTTAATTAATTTACTTATTAGTTATTGTGCAGTTATTTATATGTATTTACAAAGTAATTAATGATATAGCATTTTTGAACGTTGTATATTGTTAAATTGAGTTGTTAACCTTTCAGCCCTTAATTAAATAGATCATTTGTTTTTTTCAATTTTAAAAAGAAACGGGCCATTACAGAAGAGGGAATGGGGAAATTAAAAAATAACTAGAGGAGTGAGGGCATTTGTGAGCGAGTGAAGAGAAATCAGTGCTTGTGTATCAATGGACATTAGAAGGAGATACACAAAAGCTATGGCTCATACAAAGCCTTACTGTTCTGAGTCTCATATAAGTCATATGCAAAGCTCTTGGGGATTCCTTCCTGTCCGAATGTCACTCTAGAATTTATATTTTTTCCTTTCCTCATTTATGCTATAGGTATAATTATAGTATTCTGAAATCTAGATATTACCTGAGTTATCTTTTTCAGGTCTTTTTAAGACCTCCTAAGTGGTTTTGTCTTAGTTATCTCTCTGTATGTGTGTGTCGGTTACCTTTTTGTTTGAGTTTGTTGAGTTGAAACTAAGTTCTAGATGTGCTGTCCGAAATAGTATATGTTACAAGACTGTCAAGTAGATATTTTTATAACCGTGATGACTATCACTGTTGACGACAAAGTGAGACAGTGAAAGGAGCGAAGGTATAAAAAGCTATTCTCAGTCGTGTAGTATATGCTATTTTTTTGGGCTTAATAATAATTACCAACTATTTAGAAGAAATACAGTATTATGTATAACAATTATTATGTATAACTCCTTTTGATCGCCTCGTTAGCCAAAATTTCAATTCTGGCTGCTTATTTTCAATGTCCATGGTTATTAAACACTGGATAGTAAATAATTAATAACTCACTATCCGGGAATAACAAAATTTCATTAATCAATAAAATGTTCAATTATTTATTTGATAAACAAGATAAAATGTAAGAAATAAAAGAAAGGTAATATTATAACCTTGTAGTAAACTACTAGCACCCACGTACAGTACATATGAGGAACTTCACCAGCAACAGTAAAAAAACTCATTTATTGTGGCTGACGGAAAAAATTGCATTTCACTTACTTTTTTGAGGATGTAAAGTGCCTACTTTACAGAAGCCTGAAAAAAAATTTATGCATTCATGACTATGCAATTGCAATTTATTGGCAATAATGACAGCAAAAATTTTTGATCGATTTTAAATTTAGCACTCATGTAGTCATGTATAAGATCAACAAGTTTCATATCACTATCTGCATAATTTCAAGTTATATCAAATTTAAAAATTGTTAAAAATCAAAAAATTATTTAATTGAGTTGAAATTTGGTACTAGTGGATACCTTTATATAATTGTTAAGTATACTAAATTTCATTTCAATATGACTGGTGTATCTATGGGTTTTGCCAGTCATAAGTGTGAAGCAGCATCAAGTGAGGTCAGTGCCTGGATGGGATGCCACTGTGTATATAACATATGTTTCTGTCTGGCAAGTGAAGCAAGTTTGAGTAGTAAGGATGATTGATAGTGATTTCTTCATGGCAAAATTGACTAAAAGTGAAGAGGTGATTATAGCCTACTGGTTTAAAAAGGCTGCTCAGATTAGCCATAATGAAATATACTACTTAAAATATCTTTCCAAAATAAAGGAGGTGAGGGAATGTTGTTCTTTCTTACAGTCTATCGACTGCTTTAAAAATCTTGACAGGTCAGTTTAGGCACTGTCGATTCTTTAAAAAAAATCCCTACAAGAAGGGAGCAGGAAAAAACTATGTACACAAATCAAGTTATTATACCCGTATTTTCTTGGCAATGTTTTTTTACATTTCTTTTGTGTGGTTTTTATTTTAAAATATCATTTTCAAGATTAATTTGAAAGTAGTTTTCAAGACGATGTAAACAAAAGAAGAAGCACAAACAAAGTGAACGATTACCAGGAGGAAGGTTATTTCCCTACACTGGTTATGGTGGTAGGGTTTTTTCTCTTTTTAAGTGAGGGGTTGGCAGCAGCTTCTCTGATTGGTCAATCTCCAAAATACTTATGACATTGGGGATTTTTAAACTTAAGGATAGGCTGTAGTCATGAGTTTTATAATGAATGGAACTAAATTTAGGTCATTAGTTTTGATTTTTCTTTAATACAGTTAACTACTTATGAGTACAAGTATACTCATTTAATGTAAGAGGCTAAGTTAAAAGTTAGTACATACAAAAAACTGAAACAGATTTTTTAACTTGGTACAAAAACTGAATGTGGGTTCAAACATTAATCTTTAGGTCTATTTGTTGCTTTCCAAAGAAATAATTGTTTTATAACATCATTAATGACCCAGAGAAAAATGCATAGAACGCCAAAATATGTTTGGATCACATGCATGTTGTTTAATTATCACCATTAGTTTAATTTTGTATGTGTCTATGGTCTTATCGGATCACTAATATAATCTATTGCTTGTGTTTGAATCAAGCTTGATTTTATTGAACTCTAATTTGATACAATCACCTTTTAAATATGCTGTGAAAATGTAGTAATTATGGCAAAGAAAAAAAAGAAGATATTACTTACTAGTAATATTTTTCTTCTTTTGAAAGTGAAATAATCTATACTGAAATGAAAAATAAGCATAATTTTCTATTGACAAGTCACTGAAAGGAAGTAAATTGCAACTAAGCAGATCAATGATAAATTTATAAAAATAGAGATTCAGCTATTATAATTCCAATTTTTATCATAAGGTTTAAAATTAATTAATGCTGACAGTACTTAATTCATAAGTTTCCTGGTTAAAAAATAAGTTTCTCATGAGTAAGCATTTCTCTTTGTATGTATATTAAATGATTATAAACTATATTTATTATACAGTAGTATATATTCCCACTTTTATTTATATTTTCTAATGTGAATTTTTCTATTATGAATTAAATTTTCTATTTTGAACACCTAACACTAATTAATTGTTGTTATTATATAATTGTTTAAATGGCTCTTATATTAAAAATTAGAGTGAATTTTCAATGAATTTTAAACGAACCTGTTTAACTGGCTAATCCCTTTCAAGACCAGTACTTTCAGAGGGTCCAAGGAATATTAATAATATGTGATTATGTTTTGCTACAGATTGTAGTTGCAAAGCTAGACCATTTTTAAATTGAGGGTTTTTTCTCCTCTTCGTATAGAAATCTTATTAGAACAAAGAATTGAATCAAACCAATGTATTTAGAAATAGACTTACACATTTATTGTGAATTAGAGCCCATTAAATTTTGATTAACAAAAGTGAATATTAGTTTTTGAGAACCTCTTAGGACTCAGGGTCTGGGGCAGTCATCTTCAGCTAACCTGCTAAACCTGCTCTTGTCCTGGATTATTAGACCAGGGATTTGAAAGAAATAGAAAATGTTAATGTTCAGACATTTCCAAAATCTAAACTATTAATAGATGCCTCATTAATAGCTGGAGTAGGGTGTTTCTTTGTTTTGTGGTCAATTGTAAAAAACGTTATTTATATAAATAAAAAGTATTCTATTCTAGCTGCCTCATATTGTTGATGTCAAAACAAAGATAATAACTATGATTTACTTTTTTCAATCACCATTGCCTTGTTTGATACCACAGTAAAAATAAGTAACACATTGGTTTTTCATTTTCAAATTTAACGTCCTTAACTTATTATGTGTACACACTAGCTTTATTTAAATTCCTCTTTTCATTTGTGATTGATTAATTCTTATTTTTTTCTTGAAAATTTGGCTCCAATTTTCTTCAATTCCTTTGCTCTTCTCCTCTTTCTTTTTTTATGCTTTTTCTTTGGGTAGCTATAAATATAAGATAAAGTTGTTCTGTAATATATTATTACTTATGTTATCATACCTGATGTAATAATATTATTAATAAGTAAAGGGGTTTAGCTACTAGAGGGAGTACTAGTGTGGTCTTGTACTGAAACTCTGGTCTGACCAGCGACCAATCACATTGCATGATTTTGCGCTGATATTGGGGGATTGGGAGTATCTAGGCTATTGTATTTGAAGGATTTACCTTTACGGTACCTAATGTAAATAGTCACTCTATGGGACCCCATATTACTGGGCATTATTACCCTACTCCTCTCTCTAGTAGTAAGTCTCTTTGCAAATAAATCATAAAATTTAGTGTACTTTCCCTGGAATGAAGCAAATCATTTAATTATTTATAATTTAAGACCTTCAATTATCTTAATGTCTTTTTTTAAAAATATAGTAGGGGTCATTCCTGCGCTTCTGGTTTAGACTGCCACAGCCAACTAGGGATTACAAAAGTTTACTATTTATTATTTTTTAATTTTACTATTTATTACATTATTAGTAGTATACACAAAAGAATTTATTGGGGGTGGGGATCACCAACTAAGTAATATTATGTTAACACACTTAACTTCCACTTTTATTTGCACTGTTATTTTCATTAATTTTATTTTTTTGTCTGTTTTAGGTTTTAAATGGAATCGCTGACTCATCTTTTGTTTTTTGATGTGGATGCAACGGGTAAAAAGATTTACGATGAATTGGTTTCTATCTCGCTTACAAACCAGCAGCAAGCCAGTTATAATTCTTACATCATGCCAGCATGTAATTTCAGTGAAGAGGCCAAGTACAGGCTTCATTTATCAATCGCTAACTCACAAAATGTTAGAGTCATGAAGGATACCAAAACAAAACAGGTTGGTTTAATTCTATTTTTCATATGATAGTATATTATGTAGTATAAGACATTTTTAAAATTATTGTTCTTTAAACAAGGACAAGTATTGAATATGAGAGTGTAGCAAGTAAAAATGAAGATAAAAAGTTAAGTGGGTAAGAATAAGTTGGTGACACTTATGTGTCAGCAATGGGATCAACTTCTTCACTGAGCTATGTCCTCATACTTATATTTTTCTGCCCTTTGTTCGATGATAATGATTTCAATGATGGATAGGTTGTGGAATATCTACCAAATAAACCATACCCTTAAATTTTTTAGGTATTCATATAATAAAATGTATTTTTATAATTTGTGCGACTTCGAAATGTTATATTGTTGTATCTAATTAATTTATCAATATTTGTATAGTCACATATGAGCAGTGGTGATTTAACTTGATTCTATTGTTTTTAAGTAGAACTAAATCATGCCTTACTGTAAGGTTTTCCTACTATTTAAACTATATATCTATAGTATATGTCATTAGTATTAATATTATTACTAGCGAGTTTCGGGTAAATTAAAACTAAATATAACACCCTTTTCTTTGTAATAAAAACCTTCCTGTTTATTTTGATTCAATTTCAAATCATATAACTATTAGAGTCGTCCTAAATGTTAACTAAACCTAGGTTCCTTCAGGGCCTGGAATCTTTTACGAGGCTAGGAAGGAATTGTTTTGCACTATAGATTTCCATCCCTTGGAAAAACCATTAATGGCCAGGCTCAAACCTGTCCTAGTTCATATGCTAACAAATAAATTTGTTTGCATTCCTTTGACTATACATAGAGTATTGTTACTCCATCAAAACCCTGCTCTTGATTTAAAATCAATTCTTTAGACATCTTACCATGTTGTCTTGAACAAACCTTGACAAGATTTGTGCCCTTTTAAAATTTTGTTTTGTGAATTACAGAGAATGTTTTCTCCAAGTATCAAAAATTATTTGCTGAGGGCTACATATTTTCTGTTAGTAATGTAAGGAGGTTTCTTTTGAGGATTAGATTTTTGTTATTTTAGTTGTATAGATAACTGTTATGTAGACAGCTTTTTCCAATAGATGTATTAGGGTATCTTATAAGATTCTCACTTAATTGCTAAAAACTTGTTGAGTTCTTTTACTTTTGTTATCGTTAGTTGATTCTCTAGTATTAATGCCTACAAAGTATTGACTGAAGTTTATTTATAGTTGTTAAAAATAAAATTTTATGTTCTCATTTTATAAATTTATCCATCCTATTATTATTTTTCACAAAATATTTTTATTATGAATCACTTTAACCATTTTAAATTATAACAAAAACTTTTTAAGACTTTGAGGACCCCAAATCTGGGGTCCTCTTTAAAGCTAAAAGAAGCATTAATTAATGGTAATTTTGCTATAGTTTTTCTTCAATTCCATCTTTTAATCTTTTTAGTTGCAAAAATATCTCAAGTGAAACTTGTGAATTTTATGAATAGAGAAAAATTTAAGTACAAGTAATGTCAAATTTATGTGTACTTATGTTTTTTTTTTTAGTTTTATAATTTTTTATCAATTTAGTATATCGCAAAAAAGATACAAAAGCTCTGCAATGTGGTCAAATTTTGTATTTTGGTGCCTCACTACTGTATAAGTAGATTTTTAAATCATACCTGATGTCCACATATGAACTCAAGTCAAATCCAGTCTCTGAAAATAGAGTGGCTCTCATTTTGTAAAATATTACATCGTTATAGTTATTAGTCTTGTGAATTATTCATCGATATTTATTAAAATTAGGTACATGATAATATTAAATAGCAAATCAATGTTTTGAGTATAATTCTCGTTTGCATGGAAAAACAATTTTTAGATAAATTAATGTGTAAATCTAGTTCTATTTACTTTGAAGCATTAACTGTTTACTTTTTTGTCTGATCATTTCTTTTTATTCGTCAAAATGATTTTGACACTTTTTTCTCTTTTTGTATAAAATAGCAAAAAAATATTATTTTAAAATATTATATTATTGAAAATAATATCAGTAAATAAATATTATTGAATGACTGTCTAGTTAATTATTATTATTTTAGTAAAAAAGTATTAAAATACTGCTCTACAATTTAAATTTTAATTTTTAATGAAAAGAGAAGTTACTCTTACTTTTGAGGGTTATTGGGTTATTATAAGTTCTGTAAAATAAAATACTCTCTGGGCCAGCCTGAGCATTAATGTACAGGGAACCATGCATGGTTTATATTTAAAGATTTTTTCCCTTAGGAACAAACTAAAAATACTGGGGTTTGGGGGCTTTGTGCATTGGGAAGAGGTAGCTCGCTGTGCATTTGGCCATGCCTGATATTGGTTGTGCCCCTGGGCATGGTACTTAACTGCTTTATCTAACGTCTGGTTGGTCCTGCTTACATGCTTTAAACTCTTGGCACTCTTTTTTATCTTGGAGGCAGATGCTGATTAGATAGCTTTTTTCTAATTAAACTTAAGATGGTTTAAATTCTTGGATTTTGGTTCCATAATTATATTATAAAAACAGTAGAAATACGGAATATATATTACTAATATTATTACTTATATTTACCCATCTGTCTAATTATATTTTTTACAGGCTGTTCCTACAAAATCTTTGTATATTGTAATGAAAGAATTTTTACACTGGCTTAAAGAAAACAATCCACAAAAGAAGAAATTCTGGCTCATCTACTACGGAGCTAACAATCTTCCTGCCCTTCTTCTATTAAAGTCATTGCAAAGGTGATAAATCCTTATATAATATTTTTGTATAATGCTTAAACCGTAGAGAAACCCCATATAATTTAACAGTTGCCTATGTTTAATTGACTCTTAAACTATTTGCTAAGGCATATTAGAAAATAATTAATTTGGTTTTTATCAGTTAAAAACCCAACAGAAATTAGTTAGGAAGGCGATTCTATTGATTTACTTTTTTCTCCAATGGTCAGGCTCAGAAAAAATTAACAGAATGTCATTCCATTAAGGTTTCATGTTGGCTGTCAATTGATTATAACTTTTACTGTATTTACCTGATACTCAGTTGTTTGTTGGTATTGCTAGCTGGGGAAGTATAACATTATAGAATTATTTTTGGTTCATAGCAAAACTGATTTAACAGATTAAACTGATTATCAGTTGTTTGTCATGAGGTGAAACCAAGGATCTTGAATAAAAAGATGAACCATTAAGAAACTTTTCTGACCCCATGGACATTGTATGAGACAAAGAAATAAGAGGGAACTTACCTTCCAATTGTTATAGTAAAAAAAGGTGCAAAACGCAGGTTATGAAACAAGGATGAGTTGAGTTTGCTCCTTAACTTTTTTCTGTGCTTAATGTAAAGTACAGTACGTTTGGTGCATGTAAAGTCAATTAAAAAAAACAGTTATAGAAAAGAAAATATTTTATTTTTCACTATTTGTTTATAACCTTTCTAATTAGCAAAACAACAGAAACCATTGGGAGGTAAGTTTGCCTCTAAATTTAGAACTTCCACTTTTAATGCATGATTGTAAGTGTTTTCAGACAGATTTTTATCTATTTTTTTTCTTCATGTCACTTAGTTGCCCCGATGAGGCAAATTTTTATATTTTCTGTGCATAATGTAAAGTACAGTAAATACTTTATATTAACTTAATTACTTTGATAAAAAATGTTTTTACTTTGGTAAAAAATATTTTTACTTAGGTGAAAAATATTTTCACTTTAGTGAAAAATATTTAAACTTTGGTAAAAAATATTTTTACTTTAGTGAAAAATATTTTTACTTAGAGAAAAATATTTTTCTTTAGTGAAAAATATTTTTTACTTTAGTGAAAAATATTTTTTACTTTAGTGAAAAATATTTTTTTTTATTTTTACTTTAGTGAAAATATTTTTACTTTAGTGAAAAATATTTTTACTTTAGTGAAAAATATTTTTACTTAGAACAAATATTTTTACTTTAGTGAAAAATATTTTTACTTTGGTGGAACCTCATTTTAATTTTGGGAAAATATATTCCTCTTCTGTGATAGATATTTAACTTTCATTTTATATTTCAGGTTCAAATTATACGAAGAATTTAAAAATGAAGTTGAATACTTTATTAACCTCAATGAAGTATTTAAACAAAGTGTTCAAAATACTCTTAATTCTGAGGACCCAAAAGTAATTTTTAGTGTTTTACTCAACGTCGAAGAAAAAGAAATCAATATTGCCAGAGCCCAGTCTAGACTTACATTTGTTAATAAAGTAAGTTGGTATTTAAGACTATAAATTATTCGAATGTGCTATGTGATGTTAGTTCAGCTTTAAATTTAAGTTTGATTTTTTTTAAGTCGTGAAGTTTTAGAAGATTTATTAAGTCCTATAAAAACCTCTTTTTAAAGAGGAATATATTTATTTATTTTATCTGTCTTTTGTGATAGATATATTTTAGAAAAAGTATTTGTTGTTTTATTATCAAGCTGTTCATTTTTGTTCTTTTATCTATATTTTTTATAAATATTGTATAGTTAGTCTGAAAGACATGACTCAGTTTGTACTGTACAGTACAACAGTGTACAGCTACAAAGTAGCTTTGTAGCTTCAAAACTATTTTTTTCTGAAAATATATCTAAATTGGAGCATTTCAAATAAATTTTGTATACTTAAATTTTGTAAAATAGTAGTAATTGTTGTTTTGTTGAATAAATGGTTTGCCGTGGGTTGTGTCTAAAAATTATAAGAGAAAATTTTTTTGTGACTGGTTTAATATCTAAAAAGATGGTAGTTGATTTATTAAAAACAGATAACTACAACAAACGTTATGTAATTTACAAAATCACTGGAAAATGATTGCAAAGCATCTCTATCCTTACAATAATTTCCAAAATAAAGCTGCTTCATGTGCTTTCGCTCGATCCTGCTACTGCTGATTGTCTTGATTGCCTCGTTTGGAAACGTAAGTTATAGTAAAATGTTTTATTAAATATTAATAAAAGTGACTAAAATAGTAT
This sequence comes from Microvelia longipes, assembly GCA_018340805.1. Taxonomy (NCBI): domain Eukaryota; kingdom Metazoa; phylum Arthropoda; class Insecta; order Hemiptera; family Veliidae; genus Microvelia; species Microvelia longipes. The sequence goes on from JACMZG010001893.1 coordinate 14,793,662, forward strand.
GTGTAATACATTAAAAATTAATACAAAACATCAATACAATAAAAGTATAATAAAACAATAAATTGAAATAGATGAAAGATTACTGATAAGTATGCTGCGGTATGAAGCATATTGACCATATGCTCGAGTGTTAAGATTCCCACCTAATCCTAGCAGTAATCTTGCTGTGCAGCAGCTTTATTTTGGAAAGCATTGATAGACTAACATTGAATACTACATACAATACTCTCTTTTTATTTAGGACACAAAAACCTTTATTCAAAAAATTAATTTTGGCATCAATTTCTTTTGTTTATTGACTACTTAACTGTTTATTACTTACCTAACTTGGCTATGAAAATCGATTTGTTTATTGTATTAGCAACTTGCCTTTGCAGAGTTTACTTTATAATTTCAATTATTATTCTTACCAATGTCTCTATAATGTTAATTAATGTATTTGATGTTATTTCATTATTGTGTTGTGTTGATTAGGTTTTTAACCATCTATTAACTGGTATGGATCAGCAAGATGTGACCCACAAACTCAGCCAGCATGCCAGATTGTTACCCAGTGTCTCTGAAGAGCTCGAGACTGAATTTGCGTTATTGGAAAAAAGGAGTAGCCTGGATCCAATCTTTAAGAAATTATTCTCGACACACAACACCAGAGCCAAATATGTCAAACTCCGCAACGAGCTTGTTGAACATGGAATGTCTTATGATATTTTAAAGGAAAAATTTTCCGAGGTTAGTATTATATTTGATACACTTTTAAAAATATCTTTATCAAAATGTGTTTTGAATCAGACTTGGAAGTTTTGTTGTTGTAAATTTACTAAATTTCTTGGATCTCCTTAAAAGTTAAGATGCAAAGTGGTTCACAAAAAAATTTATTAATCTAAAAGAAAACATAATAGGAATTACAAATTTAGACAAAACTTTATATGGAGTAGTAAAAACAATTTTATTTATTAAATAAAATAAGTATAGAAACTTATCTAAAACAAAAAATGATTAAATTTTCACACTATTGAAATCAAAGATTGAATCAGTAAAACTAATCAAAATTATTTCTAACATCATTGCCTAAATGTAATATTAAAGGAAATATATTATGAATAGTCATATGCAGTAGTATTTATAATTAAGTTAGTGATCGTGATAGTAATTAGGGAGAGGTGATAGACCACCTAGCAAGTAGGCCGCATTGTTGGGCTCTTTTTGCTGACTCCCTTTGATGGAAGATATAATTGTATTTAATCTTTTGAGTCCTAGTGCAGGAATTTTATGGGTAAATCTTCGGTATACGGTGCACCCTGTTATCAATACTATATATCGATATATTTTTAGTTACGCGACACGTAAACAAGAACTGAGCACTTAAAAGATAAGCAGCGTCGTTAAATTATTAATTATAATTAATACATTAAAAAAAACCCATACAACAAATAAATGAAAACATTAACAACAAAAATATAATAAAAAACCTGAAAATAACAAACACAAAAATATGCGTAACATAAAATTAGATGTGGTGTATCATCGATTATTCTTATGAAAACATAGTTAATACATTATAAAAACATTAAAAAATATGAAAATAGTTATAAACCATTTTACAACAAATAAAAAAAAACACAAACAACAAAAAAATATTTAAAAAAATAATAAAATATGTTCATAAACGTAAAAGAAAAGGCATATATCGATTATTGCTACGTCATATCTCTAAACTAAAAATATATCGATATATAGTATTGATAGCAGGGTGCACCGTATACCGAAGTTCAGCCCAGAACTGTTTATTTTAAAACATAGTAATTTATAGAAACATTGATGTTTAGATTACATTATATATACTTCTATGACAAAAAAGAATAGAAATAGCCAAAAAGTAACTAAATAAAAAGAAAGAGTGCTCGACTTAGGTCCATAGCTTTTCTTTAACTTGCTAAATCCTGAGGAAACACATGATAATATAAATCTGAGACAATCGGGCTTAGATAGACTATATCAACATTTTGCAAAATGAAGCTGCTTCATGCTTCACATCTCTAAACTAAAAATATATCGATATATAGTATTGATAACAGGGTGCACCGTATACCGAAGTTCAGCCATTTTATGTCTTATCCACAGAAGAGCCGTGACTTTTTACTCTAAGTTCTCTAGTTTTAACTTGAAACAACACTTGCCCCAATGTCAGACCAGGCTTTCCTGCTCTCGAAACCACAAGGTAGAAACATACATATTTGATATACTCTACTATTGAGGTTCCTCAATTTGCCTCAACCCAGGCTCAGTTAAGGTTATGCATTTTTTATGAGTACCTGACATTGCACAGGCTCGGAACCACCGGCTTAAAGTCCCTTTTGAAGGACAGCATGTGAAAGGATTTTCATCCCTAGCATAAAAATCCTAAAGGCCCCGACCGGGATTGAACCCTGACTGTCTGGGTGGCCGGTGCACAAGCTATCCATTACACTACCGCCCCCCCCCCCATAATAAGTTAAAACTTATTGTTAAAGTTATTATTAATTTTACCCATTTTATTTTTCCAGAACACATTAAAAGAATTCATCGAAGAAAAATTACAGTCGAGTGAAGAAACTCTTAAAATTGTAATGAATCATTTCTCAAACCAGAAAACCACTCCTGCTTCCACACCAGCTGCCACTGAAAACTCAGCTGTGGCAACTTCAACCTAAACTCCCACTTATCTCATCATCCATTAAATTATTTGCTACCCAATATTTTTTATGAAAGTTTTACAAAAAAAAAGAAAATTAAAAGATAACCAAATAAGATACATATTAACTTATGCTTGTGTTATTTTTGAATGTTGTTTAAAATAATAATTAATCTTTATAAAGTATTGTGCCCATCAATTAAAAATATAATAAATAAATGAACTTAATGGTTAAATTTTGTATTTGGTAGTGATTGTTTAAGTTTCTCTATCCCTTTAAATCTAACTAAAATAATTAAACTAATTGATTTATTTTTACAAAGCATTTTAAATAATATTAGTTCTTTTTTTGCGTTAAACATAAAAATTTGATTTTGTGTTAAACCGTAATTGTATTGTTAATTTTTTTTATTTAATTAAAAAAATATTTGAATTATATTATATAATGCTAATAATACGTATCATATTTTGGTTGATTTAAATTTTAACCCAATGTTGCCAATATATATTTTGATGGCTCTTTGAATCAACATAAAACACTTTATCATATTTTTAGTTTTCCTTAATGTTTTTGTGCTAATGATAAAAAAATTGAATTTAAAATTTGGATTAGGGAGTTAAATATTTTATTCCTGAATTGCATTCCTATTTATAATCATCAATATTTGTATTTTACATCACATTTATTATAAAATATTCTATTTTTGTCTTGTCTTTTACTCATGTATTCAATCTTAAAGTAGTTTTCAGTGATTAAAACTAGTTAACTTCAATTTTTAAAAAATGTTTTATTTCCATTAAGCTAGAAAATGTAATGTAAACTTTATGAGCGTCATAGCTTTATATTTAACGAGAATTCATGCACTTTAAGTTATAAAATTTACAGACCAACTTAATTCTTGCAGCCAAGATTAAAAGGACAAAATAAAAGTATCAATAATACTTAAAATAATTTCTTAGTTTTGGTTAAACCCTGAAATAGTAAGTAGGAATGCTCTTGTTTAATATCTAAATATTTCATATCTAATTTATAAAAAAATCAACAATTATAATAATAAATTTAAAAATAATTATCTAAAATATTAAACCACTTTGTCTAATATTTTAAATGGTGAGGGTGGGCTTCTTTTCATTACTTTATTTTATAAAAATTGTATAATATTTTTATACAGACTTTGTTTTGTACTTTTTTCTTTTATTCAGTCGTATTTCATTTTTGTATTCTGTTGCATTAGTTTTGTATTATCTTTGAATGTATCAGAAAAGTTTTTGTTATTATTTTTCATTTTAAGAAACACCAATTTGATATTAAAGGTACAAGTTTATGTTATTAATATTGCAAGTCCTAAGTTAAACTTCCTTGTATAATTTTAATGGAATATGAAAATACAGCAAGTTAAAAAGGTATTTTTTTTATCCTATTTTGTTTGTTTTGGAAATTGAAAACATACTTTTTTCATTAATTACCTCCTTTATTTCTTTTTCTAGAACGTGGAAAGCCTTTTTTTATAATTTAGGAGCCAGAGGAAAGCATGCTTCTTTCTTTGCTTTAAAGCCTAAAATTTATAAGCTAATTTCCAAGCCTTTGTCATTGTATTTTTTCAATAGGTTTTTATTTTCATGAGGTGTGACATGTGTATTATTATAATTATTATATGTTATATAATCATAAAACATCATATAATTATTATATGATGTTTTGAGGTTTTCACAGGGATTAGATCATTAATACCTTAAGATTCTTTATCAAATTAATACTACTGTAAATGAAAAATAATTGATACCTCTATTAGTGAATCAAAATAATATTTATCGAAAAGATATTGATAACTATAATTAGTTTTTCAGTCCAAAAAATGGTTTTTAGTGCTAGTTTTGTCTCATCCACGATGGCATGTAAGAGGATTCCCTATAAGGGTGGTTTTTTTCAAATTTTATTTCAACAACTCAAAAATAGCTATATTTTACTTTCCAGCTCTTTATTATCTTTGAAGAATTATTGCATTCCTTGATCAGTATAATTTCTTTATAATAAAATTTATATAATTATTAATTATAATAAGGTTAATAATCAATTTAAGCTTAGTAATAATTAAAATTAAGCTTTGATTTTTTATTCACAATATTGAGTAACTGCTTAGGGTTTAAAACATAAACCGTAACCTTAAGCCAGAAATAGGTTGTTAAGCTTGGAAACACGCATTCCAATTGCAATTCACCTGACATGCGGACCACCTCGCCAGAATTATTCTGTTGTTATAAACATATATAATGTATATAAAAAACATATTATAAACATATAACATATATAAAAAATTGTTGTCTGTACCAGACTTGTTGATAAGCACAGAAACAGGTATCACAAAGGAAATACCGCGCTAGAATTTTTTACCATGTGGGATTTTTTAGGCGGGAATTTTAAAAAAGATCTGCGTTATTGGCTGAAAAGGAAACTGATAGAAATCAGTGTGTTTCAGCTTCAGTTTCCTTGTGTGGAAGGAAACTGAAGCTTCATCTATGCGTTCCATGGATAGAAATCCATGGAACTTTATTATTTACAATGAAATTTTACTTTTATTTAATAATAAAATTAAAATATTATTAAGTTTTATTTTATCTATATAATACACAATAAATTAATCTACAGTTGTTTTAAGGTCCTAGATTTTTACCATGTGTAGTTTTTAGGCGGGTATTTAAAAAAAATCTGTCATTAATGGCTGTAAAGGAAACTAATTTCTACCTATGAAATGCTTAGTTCAGTTACTTCTTTTATTATTTACAATGATGAAATTTTATTTGATCTAATAATCATATTAAAATATTAATAAATTTTAATTTTATCATACAATATCAACTTAAACTGACAATAAATAATGATTTTCCATCTATTGTTGATTTAAAGTCCTAGGTGGTTAACAGAAGAGGGTATTTTATGTCTCCTATATCACATAAACCGTCTTTGATTTGGGTGCCTAGACATTGAGTAAGCACTTAGGCTCCAGTGATAACATAACCTAAGGTGATGTTTCTCCCATCACCTTGAACTGGGAGTGATGTTGACACCTACAGCATTACAGTATTGACAGTTTAACTCATTCCCTGAATTAGTTAGCACTCACCAATAACAAAACTGCTGATCACACACCTCTCTTTTTCCATTCAAGGCCATCACTTGATGCAGGGTTTGATATAAAAGCTAATTTATTTGAACTATTAGTTTTATTCTATATAATTTAGATTAATTGAATGTTTTTAGATGCAATATTCTATTGT
>JACMZG010001893.1:14800465-14962622 GCA_018340805.1 Microvelia longipes
AAAATGGAGGATGTCTGGGATACTGGTGTTCTCTTAAAAAAGAAAAACAACACATATTTCTATTTTTAAAAACTTTCAAATAAAGCAAGGAAACCTTATATAACCTTCTAAACTATCTAAATAACCCTTCTTTCCTAATCTAACCTTAATTTTTTTTAAGACACATGTAAGTAATGAAAATGGGAGCGGAAAGTTCAGGAGACAAGATATTTAGATAATAGAACGTGTGACATGTAAAGAAATTCAAAACTGAACAATGTAATTTGAAAAACTGTATTGTCCTTCAGCCGCTTCTGACAGGGTAGCCATGCAAGTTGTATCCTCGCACCTTATTTTGATTCTTTATACTTTTTTAATTTCTTTATTCTGTTAAGCCTAGTTGCACAATAAACTTCTGATTTTAACCTTCCTCAAAGGTTTTAAAACATTTTACAGTTGCATGTATTAAAGATTATGTTCATTGAATTTATGGGATATTTATATTTCTAAAAAATAGCTTATAAATTGTTGTAATAAATGATATTTATAAGCATAATATTGTCTGACATAATATTAATAATTACCTAGTTAGGAAGTCAATCATAAGCATTATGACTAGGCCTTTATTATATATTATTCATGAAATATATTATTTTTTATTCTGTAAATATTGTTTAGTTTAAAAACAACTGTAATTTATATTTGTTATAATAATCAATGTAACGATGAACTTAATTTAGAATAAAAAAATAAGTTTATGTGTTAAAACTTAGTTTACTTTTTTTTGGGGGGGGGGGTCATTAATTTAGTATTCTAATGATTTCTCTATCGATCAGAAAGGTTAAAAAAATTACAAAAGCTGACTCAGAGCTTGCCACTTAACGTTAACCCTAACCTAATCCACCCAACAAATCCCTAACCAAATCCTAACTATCAGAACAGAATCATAGTGAGACCTCACTAAAATGTAGGTGTCAAAACCGACACATGGCTTTTAAAAATATAAATTCATTCCTTTACAATTTATGCTTTTTTAAACTAAATACTGGCACTTTTTATAGCAAAAATCTAAAAGGAAGACTGTCCCCAAATCAGGATACCTGGCAACCTTAACACCCTGGCCCAGCTCCCTAGAACAACTCTAGCCTTATATGTAAAATGAGGCACTTAGTAAATAAGAGAGGTGGTAACAACCTGCCCAAGCCTCCCTAGAAACAACCTCCTCTATCCTTATGAAGTGAAATGAGGCACTTATAAATAGAAGTGTAACAACCTGCCCAAGCTCCCTAGAACAACTCCTAACTACCTTGCCCAAGCCTCCCTAGAACAACTCTCTAGCCTTGAAGTGAAATGAGGCACTTAGTAAATAAGAGAGGTGGTAACAACCTTGCACCCATGCCTCCCTAAACAACTCCTCTAGCCTTATGATGTAAAATGAGCCACTTAGTAAAATAGAGATGGTAACAACCTTGCCCCAAGCCTCCTAGAACAACTCTACCTTATGATCGTGAAAATAGGCATTTAGTAAAAAAGAGAGGTGGTTAACAACCTTGCACCCAAGCCTCCCTAAACAACTCCTCTAGCCTTATGCCGTGAAAATAGGCACTTAGTAAAATAGAGGTGGTAACAACCTTTGCCCCAAGCCTCCCTAGAACCACTCTAGCCTTATGATGTTGAAATGAGGCACTTAGTAAAAAAGAGAGGTGGTTACCAACCTTGCACCCAAGCCCTAGAACAACTCCCTCTAGCCTTATGATGTGAAATGAGGCACTTAGTAAAATAGAGGTGGTAAACAACCTTGCCCCAAGCCTCCCTAGAACAACTCTAGCCTTAATGATGTGAAAATAGGCATTTAGTAAAAAAATAGGGTTGGTAACAACCTTGCCCCAAGCCTCCCTAGAACAACTCTAGCCTTATGATGTGAAAATAGGCTTTTAGTAAAAAAGAGAGGTGGTAACAACCTTGCCCCAAGCCTCCCTAGAACAACTCCTCTAGCCTTATGATGTGAAATCCTTAGTAAAATAGAGGTGTACACTTGCCCAAGCCTGCTAGAAAAACTCTAGCCTTATGATGTGAAATGAGGCATTGGTAAAAAAAGAGAGTTGGTTAACAACCTTGCACCCAAGCTGCTAAAAAACTCCTAGCTTATGATGTAAATGAGGCACTTAGTAAAAAAGAGAGGTGGTTACAACCTGCACCCAAGCCTCCCTAGAACAACTCTCTGCCTTATGAATTGAAAGAGCACTTAGTAAAAAAAGAGGTGGTTAACAACTGCCCAAAGCCTCCCTAGAACAACTCTATCCTTAGATATGAAAATAGGCACTTAGTAAAATAGAGAGGTGTTTAATAACCTTGCCCTAGCCTCCATAGACAACTCAGCCTTAGCCTTATGATGTGAAAATAGGCACTTAGTAAAATGAGAGGTGGTTAATAACCTGGCCTAGCCTTAGAACAACTCCTCTAGCCTTATGATGTAAAATAGGCACTTATAAATAGGAGGTGGTTAATAACCTGCCCTAGCCTCCATAGAACAACTCCTCTAGCCCTATGATGTGAAAATAGGCACTTAGTAAAATAGAGAGGTGTTTAATAACCTTGCCCCTAGCCTCCATAGAACAACTTCTCTAGCCTTAATGAAGTGAAAATAGGCACTTAGTAAATAGAGAGGTGGTTAATAACCTTGTCCCTAGCCTCCATAGAACAAATCCCCTACTCTTACAATATAATAAAATAAAAATGGCAATAAATGGTTTTTAACAGGGCCAGTCTAACAGAAAAACAAAAAAGCTTCCCTGTAACACTGGAAATAGGCCATATTGACGAGAATCAATTTCTTAACTGGCTTCTTACAAGGTAAAATTTTACTCTTGTGACCTTGAGTTTTATAAATTGAATCATTATGACTAAATATTTTTTCCAGCAAAGATAAAGAATAAACAACAGCGTAAGATAAATAATGGATTGTCTGTTATAGCATAAAAATATTTAATTCTCTAAGTAGAGACACTTTGTTATGACTATACATACATATATTAGTGTATGAGTAAATATATATTTGGACCTTAACATGAGTGGAGTCTAAGTAAGACTCATTTAAAAACGGCTTTAATAGTCAACTATGCAGAAATTAATTAAATGTTTATTTAAGAATTCAATTGAGTTGAAACTTGGTGAAGTATATTCCTTGTAAGTATATACTTTATAACATAAGTATATACTTATGTAATAAATAAGTATATAAATTTTTGTTAGAATACAACTGTAGCATAGGGGGGCAAAACTACAGTTAAGTTAACGGCTGGACGAAATAGTTATTTCAATTAAATATTTTACAAGGCTGGTAAAGGGTGGAAGGCGATAATTAAAGCCATTTTGATGTGCAACGAATGGAGAACAATATAAAAATAAATTAAAGATTACTTAATAAAACCAAATTAATTAAATACTTAATATATCAGAGAGGAGGGAACGCGGGGGCCAAACTCGAGATAGACTCCCGATTCCCGGGATTTTGCATAACTCTAGCGCTTCCGGGACAGGGCTACCAACATACTAACAACAAAAATGCTGACACGGCGGAAGGACACCACAAGGATCAAAACAGAGTTCTTAATAAAGACCTACAATGCAATGAAAACCCCTTGGGCCAATGTAAACAATATGCAATGTAAACCTCTTTACATCACATCCCCCCCCCCCTTTGACAGGCAGAGAAAATAAACATAAACTACTCAGGGGGTCTATAAACACCTGAAATGGATAATTCAGATAAAATCCTTTGAATTTTTTGCAAACTCTATACTATTCCTATATTCATAGGGTGTAAACAAGGAAAGTAAAAAAATATAATTAGAGAAACTTGTGTCCAAAAAATACCTAGTTTTCACTCTTTAAAAATTGTATTATACGTTAAGAAAAAAGAAGAAAGATTAGAAGTTTCTGTATCAACATAAGCTTTTATTGTGGTACATACAAAATCAATTTACACTGAATAAACAGCAATGTTAAAATTTACTTATATTATTAGTTTATTTTACTAATATTTATCAATTCAATCTAATTCTAAAAAGAATATTTCAAAGTTTTATTTCAAATTATTAATATACATTTAGATTTAAAAAAATCACAATAAATTAACATTAACAACTAAAAAATTAAAAAGGTTAAAAAGAAATGCTTATTACCTAAACATGAACACAAAACATTAAAAATAATACTGACAAAACAGTTAAGGTACAATGACATTTAGAAACATAATGGTTAAAGATTCAGTCCAAAGCAGTTTTACGAACGAAAGTAGTAAGCAGTGAGTTTTCACTTGGTTCAGATTCAATATGAGAGAATTCTATTTCGTTGGTCACAGGAGCTAGTTCTAAAACAAAAAGTTAATAATTGTCAAGATAAATAATCTATAGTTAAAATCATTTTATAATATTGGGTTCAACAGGATCCTAAAGTTCTGAGGTACCCCCCCCCCTCCCTTGGAATTTCAGAGTCTTAAAACACCTGAAATTGAGATGTTAAATCTAAGTTATGTATTTAAATTGTGAACACAGCACTATTCATACATAACTGTGGTAGATGAGGAATTTATGTTAGGTTAATGATGGATTAAAAGAGAAAGCATTAGCATTACGCTGACCAAAAAGCAAGGTACATGAATCTTGATTTTTAATGTGTCTGCCTAAAAAAATTTAGATCCCGTAAAATAATCACATTTACTAACAAAGCAAATAAATTATTTATTTTGTTTAGGTACTAGATAACACTGGAAGGTTATTCACACTTTTTATCCTTTTCATATTCGCGCACGCATCTAATCCTGAATTTACTCTACTTTACCCTATATTACTCCAAAATGAAAAATTGAGTGTAAAGATGAATAGTGCAGAGTAGAGCAATGTACTCATTTACTCAACTAACCTTTAACTTGATCTCACTTTTAATTTTATCTTCAGACTCAACTGAACCTTCTTTTTTACTTTGTTGACTTATTAACTTAAACAAGCTGCAACGGTATCTTCTTTAGAGTTAGAGAGCAGCCGTAAGAGACATATTTAGTTTGTATCTCTAGAGAGTGGTTAGAGTAGGTTATATCCTGTTATTCGGACATACACTATGCTATATCGCATTAACATGTCTCTGCCACCTCATTATAAATCACAGCTATAAGTAAACAATTTCTCCTAAGTACAGGTTGTTTCTTAACCAACTATGTATGAACTAGCCAATTAGCAAGTCTAAAATAAGTGAGGTTTTCGTGATAAAGGTAACCTAACATTTATTCAACCTCTCCAGAACCAGGTTCCTTTTGAGAAGAAGGTAACTTTAATTTTAAACAACTTACTTTAAAAATAACTACAAAAACTTTAATTAAAATTGATTTTTATCACACGATATTAAAGCAGAAAGTCTATTAAATGAATCATTTATTTCAAAGAGACTAATACTTAGAGGGTGTACTTGGGCAGAATAGCACAGTGATAAGGGGTCTGGAAGTGAGACAGCTTTCACTAGGTGCCATAACTGTACTTTACCTCTACTATAGTCCTCCCTAGAGAGAGACTAGATACTCCCCCACCCCTCTACAACTCCTATTGTAGCTTGCACTCTACAAACGGCGGTCTTTTTCAGTGACGCCACACTAAACAACTTTATTCATCACAGATAATTAAAGAATATATGCAATAGATAATAATTAAAACTTATTTTAAAAATTATCTAATATTTACGTTGATTGTAATTATTATGAAAAATTAAAAAAATGATGTCACCAATATACAGTTATGGCACCTAGCTACCCAAGGAATGATAAAAGCTGTTGTATCCTCCCTTTAAGTATTAGTCTCTTCGATTTATTTATTTAGCTCTTTGCATAATTACCACTTTGAGATGGCACTTCTTATGCGAAGGAGCATAGAGAACAATCAAAGCAAAAATATAGATGTTCCACATTCCATAAACACCAGTGAAGAAAGCAGAGGAATATTCCAAATTTTGTTGTTCCTCCCATTTCCACTGTCCCTCAGACACCTACAGACATATGGTAAGATTTAAAAGGTTCCTTAGAAGTCTACAAGTATTTACAAAAATAAACTATCACAAGAAAAAGAATCAAATAAAACAATAAACTGCGTAGGCTTCCGTGGTTATGGTCATGAAGATTTAGGTCTTCCGGTGGTGACCGCGTCAATGTAGATGAAGAATCCGACGTTTCGCTTCCACTGTGGGAGCATCTTCGGGATGTAGGACATCATGGATAGAAACACAATGCTCTACAAAACTGAACTCATCCCTGAAGATGCCTCCCACAGTGGAAGCGAAACGTCGGATTCTTCATCTACATTGACGCGGTCACCACCGGAAGACCTAAATCTTCAAATAAAACAATTTGTTACTAAAACAAAACGTGTTAAAATAAGTGAAATTAAATGTATATTGTAGAACAACCGATATACTATAACTGTACTCAACATAGTAATACTATTTTTAAAAGGTAAGGTATGAACAACTTATTGCATGTCTCGTAGTTTTGAGCATATAGTCCCATACTTGAGAAATGTAGAATCCCTAACACTTTCTTTAAGACAAATATTTTCTAATTCCGAATTTGACAACACTGAATGGTCAGGTAACATTAAGATTTTCCAAGATTTATCTTCATTCATGAATATAATAAATGAAACAAATATTACTCTAAAAACTGATATATCGGGTGGTACATTTCAAAAACATCACCCTAATTAACTTAGCTTCGTGTGGAGCTATCACGATAAATGTGGTAGCTAACCCCACTAAGTTCACCACTAGAAGTTCAAATACCCAATTATTTGTTTGATAATCGCCTGTCATGTATTGTAATGTATTACTAAAATGTATTTTTCTACAGTAGCATTAAAAAGTTAAATAGGAGCATACCGTTATATTAATTATTTTAGAAACTGTGTAATATTCCAAACAATTTGATACAAATACAATTAAATTCCGTTATTTTTCCCCGAGATATTGTTAGTCATACATAAGGACTATTACTCATTTATAATTAGAATTAAGAGCTAGTTTACTGGTACACCAGAATTCATCACTTGTAATACATTGTATTACAAGTGACCTTTAAATAATAAAGGTCTCGGAAAAATTATCGGAATAAAGCAATACTGGTATCAAATTGTCTAGGATATGAAACAGTTTCAGAAATGATTAATATAATGGTATTGGTTAATTGTACCACCCTGTATAACCTATTAAAAGAGTTATAATCATTAGTCATGCTTAGTTCCCTCTGTGGAATGTGACACATCATATTAGTAATAACTCTATGATGTCCTCTTCTTCTAGGGGAATTAATTTAAGCATAGTAGGGTGCAGGTCATTCCCAACACAAACTATTCCATCAGAGATCTCCTGCAACCCTACTATGCAATCCGGTAACCCAGAAGAAGAACATCATAAGTTATTTACTAATATGATGTTCACATTCCACAGAGGGAACTAAAAGACTAATAGATTATAACTCTTTTTATAGGTTATACAGGGTGGTACAATTAACCAATACCAAATTTAATCATTTCTGAACTGTTTCATATCCTAGACAATTGATACCAGTATTGCTTTATTCCGATAATTTTTCCGAGACCTTTATTATTAAAGGCTTGTAATACAATGTATTACAAGTGATGAATTCTGGTGTACCATAAACTAGCTCTTAATTCTAATATAAATGAGTAATAGTCCTTATGTATGACTAACAATATCTCGGGGAAAAATAACGGAATTTAATTGTATTTGATCAAATTGTTTGGAATATTACACAGTTTCTAAAATAATTAATATAACGGTATGCTCCTATTTAACTTTTAATGCTACTGTAGAAAAATACATTTTAGAATACATTACAATACATGACAGGCGATTATCAAACAAATAATTGGGTATTTGAACTTTAGTGGTAACAAGTGGGGTTAGCTACCACATTTATCGTGATAGCTCACACGAAGCTAAGTTAATTAGGTGATGTTTTTTGAAATGTACCACCCGATACAGTTTTTAGAGTAATATTGTTTCATTTATTATATTCATGAATGAAGATAAATCTTGGAAAATCTTAAATGTTACCTGACCATTCAGTGTTGTCAAATTCGGAATTAGAAAATATTTGTCTTAAAGAAAGTGTTAGGGATTCTACATTTCTCAAGTATGGGACTATATGCTCAAAACTACGAGACATTGCAATAAGTTGTTCATACCTTACCTTTTAAAAATAGTATTATATGTTGAGTACAGTTATAGTATATCGGTTGTTCTACAATATACATTTAATTTCACTTATTTTAACACGTTTTGTTTTAGTAACAAATTGTTTTTATTTGAAGATTTAGGTCTTCCGGTGGTGACCGGTCAATGTAGATGAAGAATTCCGACGTTCGCTTCCACTGTGGGAGGCATCTTCAGGGATGAGTTCAGTTTTGTAGAGCATTGTGTTTCTATCCATGATGTCCTACATCCCTGAAGATGCCTCCCACAGTGGAAGCGAAACGTCGGATTCTTCATCTACATTGACGCGGTCACCACCGGAAGACCTAAATCTTCATGACCATAACCACGGAAGCCTACGCAGTTTATTGTTTTATTTGATTCTTTTTCTTGTGATAGTTTATTTTTGTAAATACTTGTAGACTTCTAAGGAACCTTTTAAATCTTACCATATGTCTGTAGGTGTCTGAGGGACAGTGGAAATGGGAGGAACAACAAAATTTGGAATATTCCTCTGCTTTCTTCACTGGTGTTTATGGAATGTGGAACATCTATATTTTTGCTTTGATTGTTCTCTATGCTCCTTCGCATAAGAAGTGGCCATCTCAAAGTGGTAATTATGCAAAGAGCTAAATAAATAAATCGAAGAGACTAATACTTAAAGGGAGGATACAACAGCTTTTATCATTCCTTGGGTAGCTAGGTGCCATAACTGTATATTGGTGACATCATTTTTTTAATTTTTCATAATAATTACAATCCAACGTAAATATTAGATTAATTTTTAAAATAAGTTTTAATTATTATCTATTGCATATATTCTTTAATTATCTGTGATGAATAAAGTTGTTTAGTGTGGCGTCACTGAAAAAGACCGCCGTTTGTAGAGTGCAAGCTACAATAGGAGTTGTAGAGGGGTGGGGGAGTATCTAGTCTCTCTCTAGGGAGACTATAGTAGAGGTAAGTACAGTTATGGCACCTAGTGAAAGCTGTCTCACTTCCAGACCCCTTATCACTGTGCTATTCTGCCCAAGTACACCCTCTAAGTATTAGTCTCTTTGAAATAAATGATTCATTTAATAGACTTTCTGCTTTAATATCGTGTGATAAAAATCAATTTTAATTAAAGTTTTTGTAGTTATTTTTAAAGTAAGTTGTTTAAAATTAAAGTTACCTTCTTCTCAAAAGGAACCTGGTTCTGGAGAGGTTGAATAAATGTTAGGTTACCTTTATCACGAAAACCTCACTTATTTTAGACTTGCTAATTGGCTAGTTCATACATAGTTGGTTAAGAAACAACCTGTACTTAGGAGAAATTGTTTACTTATAGCTGTGATTTATAATGAGGTGGCAGAGACATGTTAATGCGATATAGCATAGTGTATGTCCGAATAACAGGATATAACCTACTCTAACCACTCTCTAGAGATACAAACTAAATATGTCTCTTACGGCTGCTCTCTAACTCTAAAGAAGATACCGTTGCAGCTTGTTTAAGTTAATAAGTCAACAAAGTAAAAAGAAGGTTCAGTTGAGTCTGAAGATAAAATTAAAGTGAGATCAGTTAAAGGTTAGTTGAGTAAATGAGTACATTGCTCTTACTCTGCACTATTCATCTTTACACTCATTTTTCTTTTGAGTAATATAGGGTAAAGTAAGAGTAAATCAGGATTAGATCGTGCGCGAATATGAAAAGGATAAAAAGTGTGAATAACCTTCCAGTGTTATCTAGTACCTAAACAAAATAAATAATTTATTTGCTTTGTTAGTAAATGTGATTATTTTACGGGATCTAAATTTTTTAGGCAGACACATAAAAAATCAAGATTCATGTACCTTGCTTTTTGGTCAGCGTAATGCTAATGCTTTCTCTTTTAACCATCATTAACCTAACATAAATTCCTCATTACCACAGTATGTATGATAGTGCTGTGTTCACAATTTAAATACATAACTTAGATTTAACATCTCAATTTCAGGTGTTTTTAAGACTCTGAAATTCCAAGGGAGGGGGGGGTACCTCAGAACTTTAGGATCCTGTTGAACCAATATTATAAAATGATTTTAACTATAGATTATTTATCTTGACAATTATTAACTTTTTGTTTTAGAACTAGCTCCTGTGACCACGAAATAGAATTCTCTCATATGAATCTGAACCAAGTGAAAACTCACTGCTTACTACTTTCGTTCGTAAAACTGCTTTGGACTGAATCTTAACCATTATGTTTCTAAATGTCATTGTACCTTAACTGTTTGTCAGTATTATTTTTAATTTTGTGTTCATGTTTAGGTAATAAGCATTTCTTTTTAACCTTTTTAATTTTTTAGTGTTAATGTTAATTTATTGTGATTTTTTTAAATCTAAATGTATATTAATAATTTGAAATAAAACTTTGAAATATTCTTTTTAGAATTAGATTGAATTGATAATATTAGTAAAATAAACTAATAATATAAGTAAATTTAACATTGCTGTTTATTCAGTGTAAATTGATTTTGTATGTCCACAATAAAAGCTTATGTTGATACAGAAACTTCTAATCTTTCTTCTTTTTTTAACGTATAATACAATTTTTAAAGAGTGAAAACTAGGTATTTTTTGGACACAAGTTTCTCTAATATATTTTTTACTTTCCTTGTTTACACCCTATGAATATAGGAATAGTATAGAGTTTTGCAAAAAATTCAAAGGATTTTATCTGAATTATCCATTTCAGGTGTTTATAGACCCCCTGAGTAGTTTATGTTTATTTTCTCTGCCTGTCAAAGGGGGGGGGGGATGTGATGTAAAGAGGTTTACATTGCATATTGTTTACATTGGCCCAAGGGGTTTTCATTGCATTGTAGGTTTTATTAAGAACTCTGTTTTGATCCTTGTGGTCCTTCCGCCGTGTCAGCATTTTTGTTGTTAGTATGTTGGTAGCCCTGTCCC
This sequence comes from Microvelia longipes, assembly GCA_018340805.1. Taxonomy (NCBI): domain Eukaryota; kingdom Metazoa; phylum Arthropoda; class Insecta; order Hemiptera; family Veliidae; genus Microvelia; species Microvelia longipes. The sequence goes on from JACMZG010001893.1 coordinate 14,811,633, forward strand.
GGAAGCGCTAGAGTTATGCAAATCCGGGAATCGGGAGTCTATCTCGAGTTTGGCCCCGCGTTCCTCCTCTCTGATATATTAAGTATTTAATTAATTTGGTTTTATTAAGTAATCTTTAATTTATTTTATATTGTTCTCCATTCGTTGCACATCAAAATGGCTTTAATTATCGCCTTCACCCTTTACCAGCCTTGTAAAATATTTAATTGAAATAACTATTTCGTCCAGCCGTTAACTTAACTGTAGTTTTGCCCCTATGCTACAGTTGTATTCTAACAAAAATTTTATATACTTATTTATTACATAAGTATATACTTATGTTATAAAGTATATACTTACAAGGAATATACTTCACCAAGTTTCAACTCAATTGAATTCTTAAATAAACATTTAATTAATTTCTGCATAGTTGACTATTAAAGCCGTTTTTAAATGAGTCTTACTTAGACTCCACTCATGTTAAGGTCCAAATATATATTTACTCATACACTAATATATGTATGTATAGTCATAACAAAGTGTCTCTACTTAGAAGAATTAAATATTTTTATGCTATAACAGACAATCCATTATTTATCTTACGCTGTTGTTTATTCTTTATCTTTGCTGGAAAAAATATTTAGTCATAATGATTCAATTTATAAAACTCAAGGTCACAAGAGTAAAATTTTACCTTGTAAGAAGCCAGTTAAGAAATTGATTCTCGTCAATATGGCCTATTTCCAGTGTTACAGGGAAGCTTTTTTGTTTTTCTGTTAGACTGGCCCTGTTAAAAACCATTTATTGCCATTTTTATTTTATTATATTGTAAGAGTAGGGGATTTGTTCTATGGAGGCTAGGGACAAGGTTATTAACCACCTCTCTATTTTACTAAGTGCCTATTTTCACTTCATAAGGCTAGAGAAGTTGTTCTATGGAGGCTAGGGGCAAGGTTATTAACCACCTCTCTATTTACTAAGTGCCTATTTTCACATCATAGGGCTAGAGGAGTTGTTCTATGGAGGCTAGGGGCAAGGTTATTAACCACCTCTCTATTTTACTAAGTGCCTATTTTCACATCATAAGGCTAGAGGAGTTGTTCTATGGAGGCTAGGGGCAAGGTTATTAACCACCTCTCTATTTTACTAAGTGCCTATTTTCACATCATAAGGCTAGAGGAGTTGTTCTATGGAGGCTAGGGGCAAGGTTATTAACCACCTCTCTATTTTACTAAGTGCCTATTTTCATATCATAAGGATAGAGTTGTTCTAGGGAGGCTTGGGGCAAGGTTGTTAACCACCTCTCTTTTTTACTAAGTGCCTCATTTCACATCATAAGGCTAGAGGAGTTGTTCTAGGGAGGCTTGGGTGCAAGGTTGTTAACCACCTCTCTTTTTTACTAAGTGCCTCATTTCACATCATAAGGCTAGAGTTTTTCTAGGCAGGCTTGGGTGCAAGGTTGTTAACCAACTCTCTTTTTTACTCAATGCCTCATTTCACATCATAAGGCTAGAGGAGTTGTTCTAGGGAGGCTTGGGGCAAGGTTGTTACCACCTCTATTTTACTAAGTGCCTCATTTCACATCATAAGGCTAGAGGAGTTGTTCTAGGGAGGCTTGGGTGCAAGGTTGTTAACCACCTCTCTTTTTTACTAAATGCCTATTTTCACATCATAAGGCTAGAGTTGTTCTAGGGAGGCTTGGGGCAAGGTTGTTACCACCTCTATTTTTACTAAATGCCTATTTCACTAGAGTGTTCTAGGGAGCAAGGTTGTTACCACCTCTATTTTACTAAGTGCCTCATTTCACATCATAAGGCTAGAGGAGTTGTTCTAGGGAGGCTTGGGTGCAAGGTTGGTAACCACCTCTCTTTTTTACTAAGTGCCTCATTTCACATCATAAGGCTAGAGTGGTTCTAGGGAGGCTTGGGGCAAGGTTGTTACCACCTCTTTTACTAAGTGCCTATTTTCACGTCATAAGGCTAGAGGAGTTGTTCTAGGGAGGCTTGGGTGCAAGGTTGTTAACCACCTCTCTTTTTTACTAAATGCCTATTTTCACATCATAAGGCTAGAGTTGTTCTAGGGAGGCTTGGGGCAAGGTTGTTACCATCTCTATTTTACTAAGTGGCTCATTTTACATCATAAGGCTAGAGGGTTGTTCTAGGGGGCATGGGTGCAAGGTGTTACCACCTCTCTTATTACTAAGTGCCTCATTTCACTTCATAAGGCAGTTGTTCTAGGGAGGCTTGGGGCAAGTTGTTACCACCTCTCTTATTTACTAAGTGCCTCATTTCACTTCATAAGGCTAGAGGAGTTGTTCTAGGGAGGCTTGGGGCAAGGTTGTTACCACCTCTCTTATTTACTAAGTGCCTCATTTCACTTCATAAGGCTAGAGGAGTTGTTCTAGGGAGGCTTGGGTGCAAGGTTGTTACCACCTCTCTTATTTACTAAGTGCCTCATTTTACATCATAAGGCTAGAGTTGTTCTAGGGAGGCTTGGGGCCAGGGTGTTAATGGATTGCCAGGTATCCTGATTTTGGCGGGACAGTCCTTCCTTTTAGGCATTTTTGCTATAAAAAGTGCCAGTATTTAGTTTAAAAAAGCATAAATTGTAAAGGAATGAATTTATATTTTTAAAAGCCATGTGTCGGTTTTTGACACCTACATTTTAGTGAGGTCTCACTATGATTCTGTTCTGATAGGTTAGGATTTGGTTAGGGATTTGGTTGGGTGGATTAGGTTAGGGTTAACTTAAGTGGCAAGCTCTGAGTCAGCTTTGTGTAATTTTTTAACCTTTTCTGAATATCGATATAGAGAAATCAATTAGGAAATACTAAATTAATGACCCCCCCCCCCCAAAAAAAAGTAAACTAAGTTTTAACACATAAACTTTATATTTTTATTCTAAATTAAGTTCATCGTTACATTGATTATTATAACAAATATAAATTACAGTTGTTTTAAACTATAAAACAATATTTACAGAAATAAAAATAATATATTTCATGAATAATATATAATAAAGGCCTAGTCCATAATGCTTATGATTGACTTCCTAACTAGGTAATTATTAATATATATGTCAGACAATATTATGCTTATAATATCATTATTACAACAAATATTATAAGCTATATTTTTAGAAATATAAATATCCCATAAATTCATGAACATAATCTTCTAATACATGCAACTGTAAAATGTTTTAAAACCTTTGAGGAAGGTTAAAATCAGAAGTTTATTGTGCAACTAGGCCTTAACAGAATAAAGAAATTAAAAAATATAACAAGATCAAAACATAAGGTGCGAGGATACAACTTGCATGGCTACCCTGTCAGAAGCGGCTGAAGGACAATACAGTTTTCAAATTACATTGTTCAGTTTTTGAATTTCTTTACATGTCACACGTTATTTATCTAAATTATTGTCTCCTTGAACTTTCCGCCCCATTTTCATTTACTTACATGTTGTCTTAAAAAAAAATTAAGGGTTAGATTAGGAAGAAGGGTTATTTAGATTAGTTTAGAAGGGTTATTAAGGGTTCCTTGCTTTTTGAAAGTTTTTAAAAATAGAAATATGTGTTGTTTTTCTTTTTAAGAAGAACACCAGTTATCCAGACATTCCCTCCATTTTTAGTTTGCTAACAAGCATTATCTATTACTGTCTGATGGTAAATAAAAAAACCTGTGATTTGTTTACTTTATTATTGTTCAATGGTTGATTAAACAATAAATGATATTACTGAAAACTCTTTCTCTGCGTAATCATCAGTTGTTTTGATCATAGAAGGAAGAAGAATATCTTCAGCAAATCAAACCAAAAAAAGTAAATGTAAATAGCACCGAAAGTTCAAGAAGATAAATTTTTAAGTATATAATGTGTGACATATAGAGAAAGTTGAAAGCTGCACATAAGGAACAATGTAATTTGAAAGCAGTGTTGTTGTACGACCTCCTCTGACAAGTGTAGCCATGCAGGTTGTGTCCTCACACCTTATAAATAAATATTAGATAATAATAAATATACTTAAATAACAAACTTTTAAAAAATTTAAACAGAATTTTAAAAATTGTATAATAAATATAAACAAGATAAGGCAAATTAATAAATAAAAACTTTCAGAAAAATTAATTCATTAATAATATAATCATAATAAACTTTTACAAATAATGATAACAATAAAAAATATACACAGAATTGATAAATATGAGCTTATTGAGAAAACAAGAAAGTAAATCATAACATCAAGATATATTAATTTATGTACAAATAAAAATAAATTATCCTCAATCAACTATCCTGGGCACCTCATCTAAACAGGCATAATAGATATCCTCAACTGATACTATAAAGAGTGAATACATAATGGTTTTTTGCCTAAGAACCTCAAAAGCATACCTCGCTGCATTTTAGCGAATTTCCTTTGGAAATTCGCCTAATGGGATAGGCGTCATGGCCGAATTCGAACCTCAGACCACGACACAAATCTGTTTCAGAGGTCCCTAATGACGAAAAAATACGTTTTGCGAAACTTTATATATATATATATATATATATAATATATATTATATATATATATATATATATATATATTATATATATATATTATACATAGATATATATATTATATATATATATATATATATATATATATATAATATATATATATATATATATATATATATATATATATATATAATTAAATTATAATTTAAAGATATAATAATTTAAATTTTTTGAAGACTGCAGTCCTTTATAAATAATATTAATTTATTTAATAACCTTCAACGTTTCATTGAGCGAAGCATTGTTTAAATTAAATAAATAAATGAATATTATTTATAAAGGATTGCAGTCTTCAAAAAATTTAAATTATATTAAATTCTAACAGAAAAAGATTGCAGAATACGTTTGCAACAAACGAATATAACAATTAACACAAAGCAATAATTGACAAAGGGCAGTTTCTTTTGTTTAAAGAGAAAATTTGTTTATGAAAGGATTATTTTCAAAATTAAATAGCTTTTTTAATAAATAAGTTTTTATAATAAATATATTCAAAACAACTAAGAAAAATAAAGGGTTAGTTTTAATATTAAAGAAAGCACATAAATAATTGGAATGGATAGGAGTTAGTTGTATGTAATAAATTAAAATTTGGGCCTTTACTTAACTTATATAAACACAATCAAATATAAAATTTTTACGTATTTTTTTCCAAAACAAAAATATATATATATATTATTTTAATAGATACTAATTCGAAAAACTTGATTCTGCTTTTGTCTGATTAAAGGAGTTTAAATAACCAGAAAAATTTAAATTCCACATATTCTTTTTAGAAAAATCCAACTTTAGGCTTAGTCCACAATGGCTTACAATTTAACCTTCCTGAAAGGTTATAAAAACATTTTATAGATGCATGTACTAGATTGGTATATTTATTTACATTTTACGTAATTTTATACTAAGAATATTGCTTTATATGTTTAATGTTATAATATTCTTTGACAATATATACAAACTATCTATGGTATATTAAGTAGTTTTCGACATACAGATTGTGTGCCCTAGTTGAGGTGACATCAAAGAGGTATAAATGCAATGGTGTTGGCAATCACACCATTAATTTTACTCAAATATGGCGCTGAAAACTACTAAATATACTATAGTTAGTATTAGATCTTAAGTGGATTGTAAGACAGTGTAAACTAGGCCTTACATGAATTAAGCACAAAACAATAATATATTCCATAAAGTACACGCCAAAAAAAGTTGGGATACAGAGAGTTAAATGGAGTCGTATAACTGTTTTGAAACAGTTTTCTTTCATGGTCTAATACTCATTCACTTCCTTGTAATAACGTTTAACTCTTTTGGCCAAGAGGTTTATGGATTTTAGGTTATGAAACAAGCTCTATTATACCTCAAAATCCACTTTTATGCTTTTTTCGTAAAATTCAGAAAATAGTTGAGCTAAAAAAATATTGATGGATTATTTTGGGTGACATAAGTTTTGCGCACATTATAATATTGATACAAATGATTACAGAATTGATTCATAATCAACTATCAGATTACATTAATGGTCAATTATCTGACACATAATAGATACAAAAATCAAGCCATAACATAATTATTTCTTGACTCGCAAAATTTTAAATTAATTAAAATATAATTTTTGCTATCATACTAAACATGACAAGATGGGATTTATAAAATAATATATAATTATCATTAATGATTGTCATCACAATTATTTGCTAAAAAAGAAAGAAAAATGATTTTTACATCCATAATTAGTCTTCACAACTTAAAAAACAAAATAGAAATTAATTTTAAAAAGCATACTTCAATTTTTGATAATTAAGAGATTTTTCCTAATCAAGCTAATAAAATTTTCATGGAAACTATTACACAAGATATAATTCGGAGTGACATCATGAAACCCGAAAATTACTTTTCGGGTAAAACGGGTTTCACTCCTTAACTTGCAGTTCCAGGACTCAATCCATTGTGAGGATATTGTAAATACAAATGGTTATCTATTCATACCTATCATTGCTTTTACTTAATTTCTTTGATTAGTAAATATGATTAATAACAGTGATAACAACAATAATACGACGGTAACTGTTATTAATTAAACCCCATTTAGACTTTTATTATATTATAAACAATTTTAATAAAACCTTAATTATTAACATTGATAACTGTTTCATATCACATTAACTTTGGCAAATATTGAAAATAAATACATAATATATTCTCATTTTATTGGGAAGTGTTTGTGAAGAGAATAAAATGTTAGCAATACAAGTGGGAGAAAATTAAAGATGTATTTTTGTTTTTATAAACATTATAATTGAGAAAAGAGGAGTACAGTTTTAAATAATAATTATACATTTACTTTAATTTGTTTTGATGCTATAATTCCAATGGTTAACAGTGTGATGTCATGGCAATGAAGTTCAAACTCTTTATAAGAGTTTAAAGAATAAAAATAATTTAAATTAAAATGGACCATTAAGCTCATCTTTTCTCAAAAGATCCAAGGGAATATTAATTTTTAAAAAAATTAGGAAATAAATTTTATATGATAACTGTAAAAAATGAAAAAGAAATTTTTTAAATAGTCATTTAAAAACACTCCAAAGTTTTTTGCTATCCTTACAATTGGAACAAATAGCATTACTTTTAATTAAATAGAATTTTTCAAAATAAATACTTACACATAAAACTACTTCTTAACTAACTTAAAATTATTTTTAAAAATTCATAAATTAAAAAAATGAAATGGCCACAAAAATATAAATCAAATATAGACTATTAAGCATTTTAACCACATCTCAGTACTTAAAGGGTTTTAAATTGCTGAATAAATACATGTCTCTTAAGGGGTCTTTCTATGCATCCACTGTGAATTATTAAAAGTTGGTGAAATCTATTTTATTACAAATACTATGCATATAAGCACGGGGCATAGCCAGAGCTAAAAAACTTGGTGGCGAAAGCGAGTGCTTATATGATAATGGCTTCAGAGGCAGACACATTACTGAATCACATCCCTAAGAATACCGAATGGTCAAATAAAAGAGACTCAAGCAAAAATCACCTTAAAGTAATGAGATTAAAATGCTTTAAAAAATAAAATACAGGTATTTAATTTTACAGGTATTTTCGAAATATCAATAATTAGAGGCACTAGAATAACTTTTGATTAGATAATTTATTAGATCAAGTTCATTCTTAAAAGAATAATAGACTTAATTATATTAACATTGCAAGGCCGTATTTAAATTGCAGAACTAAACAGGATAATAAAATCAAGCAAATTATCCTTAAAAATTAAAATGCTTATAACTTACAAATTTACAATCAAATAAAACTAGATCTTAAGTAAATAATAAATAGAAAATGTTAAAATAGAGAAGAAAAGAGGCAGAAAATACATAAACTAACTTGAATCATAGCATATGCAATTTATATAAGAAATTATTTCTATATTCAGTTGTAATTCTACTTTTCTTGGAATGAGAAATAGTTCTCTTTTATCTGTTCTCAAAACCATACATTATCATCACATAATGGATGCCATCCACATTGCAACATGAATACTAGTTATAATTGATATACAAACAAAATAAAAACATAATTTCCTATTCAAAAGTCACTAAAAATATGAGGCATTTAGTAATAATACTAAAAGAATAGAGAAAACAGACGATTATAATTATTATTATTAAAAACAGGTTTCAAGTAGAAACCTTTTTCATAATTGCAATTACACTTAAGATCAGTTTTATTACGTAAAACGCCATAATATTAACTTATGGGTTAAATTAAAAAAAGGGTCCCTGATAATAAAACAAATAAGTACCAATACAGAACTCACAAATACACTTTACTTTATATTTTGAGCATTTTCATCATTTTTATAATACTAAAATTAGAGCAATCGTTGATCACAACCATTTTTAATTAGTACATTTGATTCAACAACACCTAAAATATTTTTTTTTTTTGTAAATGACTATTATTTACAAACAAATAGTCATTCTGCAAGGTCTATTAGCAAATTTCATTGAGAATGTGCATTTAACCTTGGAAAGCAACAATGCTGGAAAACAAATAAATTAATTTAAAAATTATAAAACAAACAAGTGTCAGATTTGGATTGACATTCACAAGGTTTCCCTTTCGAGGCAACAGAGATTAAGTATAGACTGTATTTGTTATTAATACAGATTTGCTAAGGTTAAAAAAATATTTGTAGAACAAACCACAAGACTTCTGTGTTAAATATCCAGAAGACCTGGGTTTTCTGAATGCTATAAAAATAACATTAATTTCAGGCACTGCAAAACAACTACGGTAAATAGAAATAATGTAAAAGAAAAATAATTTAAATCCTAATTAGAGAAGAGGTAGAGATAAGATTGGTACTCTACATTACTCAAGTTTGAGAGAGACTTATACACATGTATAACAATTAATTACTAAAAGTTTTCTTAAGTTTTGATGGCAAGGTTTTTATCAATTATTTCGTTCTTTTAATTTTGCTTCATTCGTAATTAGAAATCTGTATTGCCTTAACTATGACTTGTATTATAACATTTAAATTATTAAATTTTTAGTGAATTCAAAAAGTAAAAAAGAGCTAATGAAATTAGCTCTTTTTACAACCCTAAATTAGGGTTGTATTTTAAAATTAGCCATACCTTTACATAAGAGGTCATTAAGAGGCAAATGACCAAGATGCATTAATATGCTCGATATAATGATTGGATCAATATGATATCCAAATTTAAATAAATGGTGTTTACAATATTAAAAATAATGACAGTTATAATCAATTTCTTTTAAAAAACGAAGCATATTTTTATAAACTAAAATAATCTAGCTTATATTTTAAGAAATATTCAAAACAGTTTGTTTTCTAGCTAACTATGATAGGTAGATCTCATCATTTTAATAATTAATCAAATGAACTAATATCCTTTTGTGTTTACAACCAAATATGGTCAACAATTAGATTTTAAGAAGTAGTATGGTCATTAAACATAAAAATATACAGGTAAAAGTTGTAATTCTCAATATTGAGTAGTGACAATGGAAGAATTAAATAAATCACTTAAATATCTAATAAAAACCAAGTATTAAAAAGGGTGAAATACAATAAAATTAAGCCACTCATAACTTAAATCAATTTGTAATATAAAATAAATCAAGTTGTAATATAAAATAAATCAAGATGTAATATAAAAATAAGACTAGAACAATTCCACATTTTTTAAAATAAATAAAATTTACAAAACAATAAATGGTAAATACAAAAAAGTGCACCTACAACGAAGAGCAACTTTGTAATGATTTAAATTAATAACTTGCTTTAATATTCAAGGAAAATGATACACTATTAGCAAATAAGAAATTTAAGTTCATCTTAGATGTAAAAATAAAAGAAAAAAATCAATACAAAATCACACTTAAAGATTAGCAAGAAAGTGCAATTAAAATAAAAAATTAGTAGTAATAAAAATTTTAAAGTATAAAAATTATCAATTTAATATAAAAAAAGACCAGCCTACAAAAACTAACTAAATCATTAAGACCAATTTTATAATACATAAAAAGAGGTAAGTAAAAAATTACAAATTTTTCAAAACAAAATTATAGATTATTGATGGTTTTAATAAAATGGCTTTAAAGTTTGGAACTGTTTAACTTTTTTGTCACTGTTAACTTAGAACATTTAAGACAGGAAGTCAACTAGCCATGGGATTGTTAGTCGAGATAAAGTACCAGGAGCTGTTTCACTAAAATCAATCAATCAATTACTATTTAAGAAACCTTCCATAATAAAGAAAGTAACAAAAACTTTGAGAAAATTATGCCAATACTCAACTTATGATACAATTAAAATTATATTTTTGAAGTTTAAACTACTTTTTAAATAAATTCAGTAGAAATCAAAATTGAGAAATAACTTTAAACACTCAAAAGTGCTTTTAAGGTGAGGTTAGTTTAAACATAATCAAAAAATCCTAGAAATATACCAAAATAAATTTACAAAGTCAATTAAGTACAATTCTGAAGTTTGGTTAGATTAATTCACATAATTCTAAGTTTTACCCATGACTAATTTTAACAAAAATAAAGTCTATAAAAATCTAAATTATAAATAGCTACAATTTTTAAGCAATACAAAAGTAAAAATTTATTTTTTCTTAAAAAGTTTGATAAGATTGCTTAAATAAGCCAAAAATACCTGGAAAGTAACCTACAACAAACTGGAATCCATAATGATGCAATTAATAGTTGAACTACACCTTTTAAAGTGAAACATCGCTTTAAAGAAAATAAATAAATATGGTGTTTCGCACAATAATAATTTAAACCAATGGCTGAAAAATCTGCAACATTTTCTAAAGCAGGTCATTGGTGCAAATGATTCAAGAGAACCCAGTCATATATATTTAAGAAGGGTACAATACTCCCAGCTAGATTAAAATACATTTCTTTGATATTAGCACCAATGTCATTTAATTCAAATGATAAAAATAAAATGGAAGAAAATATCTTGTGATATATCATAACAAGGTATACGCATTTCTATAAAAGAAGTAAAATATTTTTAATTATATATATAAATTACTGTTCAGATAAAAAAATAAAAATATATTTAAATAAGAAAGAAATAACACAACTTAATGATGTCTAATATGGAAGTAAAATATTACATCCAAGTCCTGCATAATGTTAAGGTTTTTAACTTTGTTGAAATAACAAATATTTAACTGACAAAGACTAAAGTATTAAATTAAGATAAGGATTGGAATATTGGTGTCAGTTAAGAATAAAACATAAATATTTGACTACACAATAAATATTTTCTTTGATTTCGTCTTATCAAGTTAAAGACTTATAGAACTAAGAAACATGTCTAATCAGCAACTAACTAACTGTTTATCTCGTTTATAACAATGCCATTTCTTTGTAGGAAAATATGACACATATTTCTTTACTTAAAAAATATCGCAGTTAAGGTACATTACTTTTAGATTTAACTAAAAAATGGGTTTCAGAGTCCTAATAATAAGGGAGGGGTTAAGGCAATAGAAAGCTAATGGAGTGAGGCTTCATTCAACAAGTGACTCGTTTTATTCATCAAACTGCTTTAGTGGAATTGTTCAAAAAGAAGAAGCAGGTGTAGTAGTTGAAAAACCTATCTAGTCATAGTCATCATTAAGTCATGGCCCTACAATAATACTATGTATAGAAAGAGGATTACTGATAATAGCAAAGTTGGTTTTCTGGTGGTCTCATGTAAGGCTGACACTATAACAACACTTTTCTTTCAACAAATTTAGCAAAACTTCCAGTTGTTGGCATATCAACCTAAATTATTAATTAATGCTCAATTAACCATTAAATAATAATGAAAATATTGGTTAATTGTAATTTAAGTATATCAAATTGCATCTCAACATATTTAATAAAAAAAATATGTTAAAATAGACTTCATTAACTTAAAGTAAAATTACTAGAAAGCAGAAGTAGAACCTTATTGGTCTCTTAATCTTTTAACATTGATTTCATTAATGCTAAGCTTATATTTACGTTTTTGAGCTTATGATTACGTTTCTTGTAGGGGTCTCACCCCTAAATAAAAAAACAACTTCAATATTATCCATGGAATTCCATTGTTTTAATGGTCTTTCTATATTAGTATTATTCTAAGGTGGTATGTGGTTTTTAGAAAGAACCAAGTTTCTCTTTTTGTACCATTCTTTTTGGATTCTTCTCTAATCCTTTCCATTAAAATGGGACTTCATTAATAAAAACAATGCAGTTTGAATTCATCACATCAGTTTTGTCGAAAGAACCACACGCCAAAAGTGATTAAGACTATTAATCTCCCTGCCATCAAATTAAAACTATCTGTAATGGCATTATCAAACTTTTACTTATCATAATTATCAATAGAGCATTGATATTGCTCAATAAAACAAATTGGTGTACACATCATATGGCACTTAAATCACCACAGTAAAACAACTTGTCCAAATCAAGAAATTACTACAGCTTCTATATCTTTAAACTATGTATAATATAAAAAGCGTTTAATAAATATACTCATGATTGTTTAGAATTATACAAAGAGAGGCCAAAAAGCTTTATCTCCTTAAAACTAATTTGCATAAATAAACATTTATCATTTAAGTCAGTTAAACAATAAAATAGATTTTAAATAGTCAAAAATACCTTACAAGAGTGATGTCACATAATGATATTGGCTCATTACAGGGATTGATACAAACAGGCTTGTAAAAAATGGAATCACAATCAGATGATATCACTGTGTGTTTTGAGCCAAAACTGACCAATAGAAATACTCTATTGTGTTAATAAACAAAACCAATTAGGTTAAATTCTGTGACATATTAATATAACAGCTTATAGCCTGACTATTTAACAGGTTCCAAGAAAGTAAAAATTCTTTAAAGAATTTTTCCCCAATGAAGAAAATATAAGTCTTTGTTCCACAGTTAGAGAAAGCTAAAACTGTTATAAAATTCAAAAATATATCAATTTATACATCCTAATAAAACAATTTATCAGCACCATGTTTACAAAAATGACTGTGAAACAATTTTTTTATAACATAAATAAATAAGTCATTCAAAATCAGAAACCACACATAAATTATTTAAAACAGCGTGTGATATGAAAGAAGTTGGAGGGACACTCAAGAGTTGAGTAAATTTTTAATTTATTAAGGTTTCAAAAAAGCCTCTATACAACCATTTATCTCAAGTTTGAACTTGTTTATGGAACAATTAAAAACGTATTAAAATAGCTAGTGTCCTCATTCCAATGTTTCCAATGTATACATTTAACGCCATTCAACCACCTGTTATAATATAATGTATGGTTCTACATGCATTCTTATCAAGCATAAGTAAACAGTAAAATTTAAAAAATTACATTATATCAATATTATGTTCCAGAAATATGTAAAAATATATATTGCATAACAATGCACAACTTTGACACTGTTAAGAATGTAGAAAAAAGATCACAAGGCATGAATAAATTGCATCAAATTAAAACATTACCACAAAGAGGTTCATTTTGTGGTAATTTTTCACACCAGGCTTAATGTAGTAGATGTACACTCCATGACAAAAGATGTTTAACATTAATCCAATAACAGACTGTTTTTTAATAGGTCTGAAATACAGTAAAACCTAACAGGAAAATGACCTGTAAACTGGTAGCGAGGCGTAGGCCAAATGACTGGTAGTCTTATGTACAGGCAAATAAGGCAATAGCCCAGACCAAAAACAGCTTATGAGAAGATATTATAAAATTATATACAATATCACCTCAAACACTACCAAATACGAGTTCAGTAATGAAGAATAATGACACACTTGAGGGATACACCTCATGACTGCATGATCTGCATTATTTGACAGCCACTATGTACATGTTCCATTACTTGTTCTTTCAAATTATAAACTTGTTCTTTAAGTTTATTTACAACCCCTGTCAGCTCAGAATTCTCAGCTTTAAGCTCTTTGACTTTATCTTCTAATCTGGCGATTCTTTCAAGTTTCCTCCTTCGACACTTGGAAGCAGCTAGCCTATTCCTTTGTCTTTTCCTTTCAAGTTTGATTCTTTCTTGATCTTCCATATCAATGGGGGCAACGGAGGAAGGAGAGTTGATATTTGGGACAGTTTGAGGCTCGTCTTTGACGATGGAAGGATCTGGTGACATGACATAGCCAAGATTTGTTGTGTTGGCTGAAGATAGAGAAGGATAATGAGTATCTAAACTCGTATATGTTGGAGCACAAGAAGTTTTAATACTAGCGTTACTACTACAACTTTCGTTACTACCTGCTCTTTCTAGCTGGGAACAGTTGCCTTGAGATGAATCTCCGCTATGGTGTAATTCATTAAGTGCTTCGACGAAACCTCGAGCATAACTTTCTTGCTCTTCAGTAACGTGTTTGGGAAACAATATAGAAGTCGGAGTAGGTGTTGTTGTCACTAAACCATTCTGATCTATAAGAAGTTTTTCTAATTCGGGCGAGGCCAACTTTAAAAGATTCAAGTCCGGAGAACACAAAACGGGAGCGGCCGAGGCTACACTCAACTTTGGTCTTTTAGCTGGACCGCCCAGATCTAAAGTCAAATTTCGTTTTAAATGGTTAACGTCTCCAGGACGAGGGCACAATTGTTCGTCATAAAACGACGAAGTAGTATCCATTGCGATAATTAAAATAGATAAACACGCATAAAAATAATTCCGATACGGAAACAAAAGGTAAACTGAAGTTATACACTATAGTCTTGGACCTTCACTTGGTGCACGTTCAAATTCAACTACAAGTAAATTCCCTAGAACTCAAATACGAAGTTATCCCTATTAGTCACTGTTCTAAAATTAGAAAACACGTCACTTTGCCGGCATTCTATTGGCTGAAGGTGATGTCATCTTTGTTTTCTCCCTTCCACAAGAAAAAAAGGCTGGGTCGTGTTTGTGTTTTGTGCTCTTTACAGCTACAGACTTTTAACGCCAAACACCAATGTTTACATTAAAATAGCCGCTTGGTTGTCTAAATTTTAAGTTGGATCTAATTGAATTTACAACGTTTCAAACATCATTTCAATGTTATCTGATAACAGTGATAATTCAAATTTGATAATAATAATTAATGAGTTATTAAAATTGAATAATATATCCATGGGAAATTAATGATTTAATTCTATTATATTCTTTATTTCTTGTTCTTCAGTCCTTCAACTGAAACTTTTTGCCATTCATTCGGTGAGTTTCATTCAAAATTAATGTTCTTGTTTACCAATTTTATTACAACTCGACTCTCTTCAAATGAGTTTATAAATTTAAATTAATATATTGATTTTTAAAATATATTTGATAAAGAGGGTGTTTTATAGTTTTTGTTGAGTATAATTTATTTTCAATCAGGTTAGAATTTATTGCTTGCTATATGTTTTAAATAAATGTCGCCCATTCTATTAATTCTATTTTATGAAAAGGATGTGGCAAAGGCAAGCGAAATGATCCTGAAATTGTATTTACGCTTATTTTTCATTAATAAGAGAGAATGGGCACAATGGACCCACATAAAAGATGTAAGGGCCTTGGAAATAATGTCCACCAGGGGGAAAAATTATTTTTAAATATATGTCGATGATATAGGCTTTCTAGGAAAGATGCATTTCTTGTTGTTGCTTTCCTGGCTCTCTGAGAGCATTAGGTTAAAAATAAGGCATCCCAGTTTGAAGAGGATGTGGTAACAAAAGTTGTAGTTGCTATGCTAGTAATAAAGCTGCTTGTGATTCATTATTCACAAGTTTAAATACAACCTGATGATTACGGAATGGAGTTGATATCTTAAATTGCAACCCCTTTAATACATTATTTTTTAGTGGTCTGAGGAGCCAAATTCACTGTTTTCTTTGATCCCTCCCTCCATACTTTTCCTATTTCTTTACTAGCATATAGAATGGAAAAAAAAATATTTTAGGTTACTACTTTTTGTATGGCAAATGAAAATTTATATATATATATATATATATATATATATATATATATATATATATATATATATTATATATATATACATTTATATATATATATATATATATACATATATATATATAACATATATATATATATATATATATATATATATATATATATATATATATATATATATATATATATATATATATATATTTATTCTAAATAATAAAGTTGTCATTTTTATAATTGAATAATTTTTATTAGTTTGTGGCTTTAAGACGCCCAAAACTATGTTCTCGCTTATAATTTAAATGTGGAGAAAGTCATCTGTGATGCTTGTCACATATATGTATATATATATATATATATATATATATATATATATATATATATATTATTTATTCCCACAACTTTTCAGTTTCATGATGGAAATTTGCTAAAAGCACATCAAGTAGACATAAGAACTGTGAATATTTTTCATTCTTAACACAATTATATTAACAAATATCTCATAATGTATTGTTAATTGAGAAATTAAGTCTATGCACCTATTCCACTGAAACATTAAAAGCTGTACCTAATCTATCCTGAATAGTTTAGGATTGAAGGATTTATAACTTGTCTTAACTGGCTACTTTGATTAGGGATTTATTATGGTTATTTCCTATAATTATTAATCATAATTTGAGAAAAAAAAATATTTTCTTTAAATTCTTAAAGAATAAAGCTTGTTCTACTTCTCTTAGCCTGCAAACTCTCCTCAACTTATCAACAAATATATTTTAAACATTACTGATAAGAAAACCATAACTATAAATGTATGCAATTTAAACAGAAAATTAGCTGCTAAAATACCATAGTTAACTTTAAAAATCTGATAAGCATAATTTTTATTGAAAATTTGCTTAAAATCCTACTTTTTGAAAAAAAAGACCTACTTATTAGAGTTTTAGAACCACTTTCGTCCTTGATTCCCCTTTGCTTTTTCTCGGTCTCTAGGCTTTATATGGCCCTGAAGAAGTCAAATTATTATTCTTGGCTGTCTGTTAGATCTTAGGAATGATAAATGAGAGGTTAATTCCAAGGTTTTTATTCATTTTTTATCTTATACAGTAACCAACTAATAATATCTCTAATCTTATCAGTGCAGTTTAAAACGTTAACTATTATTTAGGATTTGTTTCATTGTTAGTGAAAAATATACTTTCAAAAATTATCTGTAAACTATAATATTTGATATGATTAATCAAATATTGTTTTGATTTTATAACCATATTAAACTTTTCTTTTTTTAAATTTGACAAAAAAAGTTGATAATATTGTTGTGAGATAAGTGTCCTTGCCATTGTAAATATATTAACTCGGATTATGGTTTGCTCTTGTTTATTAATCTCTACCTGATTTAGGGGATAATTTAAGTCCATTTATAACCATAGCAATTTATTATTTAAACCATTTTGTTTCTGTTCATTAAAGGCGTTAAATCGATTGACAGCAACTGCTTAGCACTCAAACCATTATTTTTACTGCTCATTAAATGTAGTAAATCAATTTACAGTGACTACTTTATTATTCAAACCATTATGTTTGCATTTTATTAAAGGCATAAATCAATTATTATTCAAAACCAATATGTTTACTGCTCAATAATTCCAGTAAATTGATTGACAACTACTACCTTATTATTAAAACCATTATTATTCAAAACACAAATAATTTTTATATTATATGTATAAAAAATATACAAAAATTATTTGTTATAATTTTATGTTTTCAGTTAATGTTTCATTAATTAGTTTGTTAAAATTCAAAATTTGGGTTATCAGTTTAAGTTAGCTTTGGTATTCTCTTTATTTTTCAATATTATTTTTAACATTTTTCATCAACTACTGTTGATGTTCATGAACGGTTTTTGCTAGAAGATTTAAAGCTATGGCATTTATTATCAAAAGTATTATAAGATGTTAGTAATCAGGTAGTATGCATCTGAAAATCTAGTATTGATTCATATCAAACTCTGATTCTTCCGTCATATATTTTACCTCCAACTGGAGTCATAAATTAGGTTTTCATAAGTAGGATCCTTGCTCCATAAATGTATTTTACATCCTTAGAGATAAACATTATCTCCAGACGGTGCATAATGTAAAGTTTATTGACTAGTTTTTGGGGAGTAAAGAAGCACTTTTCACTCCCAAGGAAAAAAGTTACTTTTCACTCCCTTGGGTTTAAAAAGTACCTTTTCACTCCCTTGGGTGTAAAAAGTACCTTTTCACTCCCTTGGGTGTAAAAATTACCTTTTTCTCCTTGGGAATAAAAAGTGTTTCCTATTATTGGGTTTTTAGAGCCAATTATATCAATTTTTTAGGGGAGTGTTATTCTCTAAATTTATACAGGTGACCGAACAATTTTTTTAATTTTCCCAGGGGTGGCACCCCCAAAATTTATAATGGGGACCCGACCAAAAAATTTATTTTTATTGACTCAAAATCCGTTTCAGGTCAAAAGAAGTTGTTTGGAGCAAAACAACTTAAATTTAAATTTTTTTTTTAAATTTATAATGGGGGCTCGACTCAAAAAAATTAAAATAAAATGCAACAAAATGTGCTAAAATAAATTTGACGTCTAGAGACAAAATCTTGTAAGCACCTTGGGAGTAAAATGCTATTTTCCCCCTCCCAATTACCTTCCTCAGCTTTGCCTTGGGAGTTAATGGTCTTAACTTCCTTGGCTTTGCCTCGGGAGTTTAACATATAAATCCCTCGGCTTACGCCTTTGGAATCAACTAACTGCTCAGGGAAATAATAGCATTTTTTACTCCCTTGGTGCTTGCACAAAATAATAAAGTGTTTATTTATTTATTTACACCTATATTAAACCATGTCATATTTCAAATCAATTACTCAATTACTTTATATTATTTGATAAAATACTAATATCATTTACACTCTATTATAATAAAGCCTTCCATTGATTATGACTTATATTTTATTTCTAAAATAACTAGTGATATGGTTTAAATAAAAATTGTTGGTAAAATTTAATACGTAAGACTGGGAATGACTTCATCTCCTTGGTCTAGTCTTGGGATCTAATAAAGTTTTCTCTTACTAAGAAAACTTACCTTAAGTAAGGAAAACTCTCTTCCCTCCTGTAAATAACCTTGTTGCTTAAATCCATATTTGATAATAAATGATCAATTAAATTATTTTCAATTCTGTTTTTATAACCATAGCAATTTATTATTCAAACCATGCCTAGATTAGATGTACCAGTAGATTTATATTGTTAGATATCAAACTATTTACTTTCATATAAATTAATTAATACTTGAGGATCGCCTTCCAAGAAGGAAGGTGATCCTTTTTAGGATCACAAAGGCCACAAAAGATATCCCTGGTGGCCTAGAAACCCATAGTTGTTTTCTACCTCTAAAACTAGGCCCTAATAATTAAAAATATATAAATTCTTGTTATTTTTATTTTAAAAAGTGAGGAGTCACTATGTTGTCTCCAAGACAAGTTGTATGTATTGTACGACAGTAGTTGTATTACCGTACTTCATGATCTAGTAAGGTTTTATGAAGGGTATATCTCACTTATGAGGTAGAATAACACCACTGTACTATTTGTATGAATAAATTACCCCTATAATAATACTCTATAAATAAGTAAAATCGAGCCTAAATTATCTTTAAACTACAACAATAAATAAATATTCTTCCAAATAATATTTTTTTACCATGAAGCTATTCTGCTGCTTATGGTTAAAATAATTCTGTTTATGTAAACAAGTAAAATGGACGTATTAGCTTTTTACTTCGCTACTACTAGTAGTAGTAGAGGGGTGGGGAGGCCAAGTCTAGCAAGTACACCACTGTATTAGGTCCTTTTTTATTTGAGCTACTACTAAAATATGTTTTACGATCACAATTGAGAAGACTGGACAAAAACGATAGTCTAAAACCATTATGGTATTTGACCAATTAGGATGTTTCTCTTATCTCTTTATATGTCATTATAGGCTGTAAATAATTTACTGAATATTTAGTATTGTATTTTTATCAATAAAGTTGTGATTATTAATGTATGTAAAGTTTTTTTTATAATTTCTTTAAATTAATTAATTTTATATATAATTTTATATTTCTAATACTTTCTCCAAGTATAACATTATATTTTTTTAGACATGGGAGAATTGAGGTTCGACAATCGTGTAGTCATTGTAACAGGAGCTGGAGCAGGTAATTTGTATTCTTTAACATTGTTACTATGTAAATTTAATTAGTCTTCTCAATGTTGTTGGTCTATGGTGTTTGAGTTTATGTTTCATGTTTTATCAGTGGTATATCTAAACCCAGAGAGATATTATTACTAGAGAGGTCCTATAGGTTAAATTTTAAAACATCAAAAAAGTAACCTGATCATCTTCGCTTATAAATTAATCAAATAATCAGAACAAAATGACAGTAACTTATATAGCAGAATGTTAAAAATACAAATAAAAACACAAGCAATGTTCAGGAAGCCGAAAACAAAGTTCAGAAGTACTCCATTCCCGTTTTTGTACTTCACTTATACTAAACTAAATCTTTTTCCACTTCATGATTTGGTGGCTCTAAGGCTTAATAAAGACATCATCTATCCACTTTTAATTTGAATATATATTGAAACAATCTATTTTGAATCTATGAAACGTCTAATTGTAAATGGTGTAATATGTTATTATTTTTTTGCTTTTTAGGTCTTGGGAAAGCATATGCTCTTTTGTTTGCCTCAAAAGGGGCAAAAGTAGTAGTGAATGATCTTGGTGGAAGTCGACATGGAGATGGAAACAGTACAAAAGCAGCTGATCTTGTGGTGGATGAAATCAAAAGAAATGGTAGTTTAGTTTATTTTTTGCAAGATAATTATTAATTTTAAGTAATATAGATCCTGTGATTAAAATCAACAGTAAGAAACAAATGTTTTTCTATTTTAGCATTTTAGTGGGGGAGGGATATCCCTACAGTAGTGAAAGATCAATTGATTTTTCTTAAAATCTTCTATTAATCTTATTAATAATTATTTATTAATAAGTAAATAATGAATAAAATTGCTAAAGGTGAAGGTACTCTCATAAAAGGGAGAACTCTCCAGTGCTATGTAGGTATTATATTATTGTTACAGTATGACAATAAATAGAGCTAGAGTGACTATTTAATAGTGTAAGGACTACTGTATACTCAAAAGTGATTGGTTGAATATGAAACAATTTTTCTAGAAGATCTTATTATTCTTCTTAGGTAACAGAAACAAGGTTTTGTTTTAATAACAATTTTTTTTTACATTTCTTCTTGTATTTTTTGTCTAAATTGTTTTTTTTAAATATTTCTTATTGTTAATTAATCGATTACAAATGAATATGAAACACAGGAAATGACATTACATATATCATTTTATACTAACGAATTTTGCAAAACATGAATAGTTGACACTAAATTATTGTGCATAAGAGACACCTACAAAATATTTAATAAGCAAAACTCGGTGGTATCATATGATGTATGTTTTACTTGCCAGGCATGATGGCAGTAAGAGTATTTATCTCTGGTAAATACTTTGCATTATATTCTTTGGGATATGAATAAAAGGTCAGAGTGAGTTCAGGCTCTGTCAGCACCCTGATGAGGTAGACGTAACGAAACAGAGTGGGGCATGACATTTTGTCGAGCCATCAAATTGTCCAAGCCGTGTTGATTGTCAAATTATGGAACAGTTCCCAGATGTAGCATTGCATTTTGCTTGTTACATTTCCCAGGTGCCTCTCCCAAAATTATAATGTGTCAAGAACATACATGTTTATAGTCTACAAAGTGTCTAAATAAAGATCCATATAGTTAAAGATAAAAAATAGTTCTATTGTCCATTCTCTGATTATGAAGGTACCCTAAATATAATCGTTAAAAAGGAAGTATCAAATTCGGGATCAATTTTTTTTTAATTTCACATCTATCTTTATTTTGTAGGTGGTATCGCAGTTCCTGATTATAATTCTGTTGTCGAAGGAGAGAAAATTATTAGGACAGCACTTGAGAATTTTGGACGCGTTGATGTTCTTGTAAATAATGCTGGTATTTTAAGAGATAAATCATTTGCTTCAATTAGTGATAAAGATTGGGGTAAGTGTGTTCAATTTTGGTACTCGCTTGTTTTGATTTTTGTTTCTTTTTACCAACCCTCTATACAAAAATATTGATTATTTTTACAATTTTAATGGAAACAAGAAATTCATTCATTTTACTAACCAATTCTTATATTTGAATAGATAAATAAACAACAACATTCCCTGTCTGTACTATGTCTGCTATGATAGGTATATTTGCTCAAGTCTGTATTATTTACTTGTAATTGTACTTGAAATCTTCAATTGTCTAAACATGATAAATAGGATTAAGTTGAATAGTAAAAACTTTTGTGTATTCATGTTTTATTTAACTTTTTTACTATGAGACTACACTAATAGGGAAAGGACACTGTGAGAAAGGGTCTAGGCGTTTATGCTTCTGTTTTACTATAAAAAGATAAATCCTTTCACCACATATGTGGGGTAAAATAAAGCCAGAATGTGATTTGTTTAGACCTAATCTGTTGATCAAGAGCGATACCCTTTTAGAAATGTTATCACCCTGGTATTTAGCCTCCCTTTATTATAATGGTTAGTCTATTTTAGTGCTAAAGTTAAGATTAGTCTATCTCTTTATGTTACCCAAGTTGCTCTTCTTTTTTCATATTTGTTCTTTTAATAATATTCTGTTATTGGTCCTTGTTTGAATATTTTATAAAATCCATTTCTTTAATATTTCACAGATTCAATACAAGATGTTCATTTAAAAGGTGCGTTTAAAACAAGTCAAGCAGCCTGGCCACATTTCAAGAAACAAAAATATGGAAGAATCATAATGACATCATCCAATTCTGGGCTTTATGGAAATTTTGGACAAGCTAATTACAGGTAAGAGTACATGTCTGTTCACACATTGAGCCAAAAAGGCCCGAAGAGGGTTTGGCCTAAAAGAGCCCAAACCTACATCTCAATGGGCCCAATGGGGGGAGGAGGGTCCTATAATGCTTCTTAGAAAGATGTACTTTTAACTAGAGTAGTATTAATGATTATAGCAAGCTCAATTTAATTTTAATTTCGTATTTAATAAAATTAAATTCAAATGATATTATTTATTTAAATAAATTAAAATAAACTTAAGTAAAATTTAATTTTATCTATTTTATTGAAATTTTTAATTAAACTATGTTATGTTAAATCTTGAGGGCCCTTTTGTACTGCTCCAGGGCCTTAATTAAGTATTTTAAGGGCCCCTTGAGGCCCTAGTCTTTCATTTAGGACCTTTCAAGATCCAAGTATAAAGAATGGGGCCTTTTAAGACCTAAATTAAAGTAATAACTTGAGAATTTTTTTAAGTACATTAAAACATTTGTCTCTAGGAGCTCTTTAGGCCCTACCATATAGTATTTGGCCCCTTTGACTCTTGTGTTATGAATGTATCAAATATTAAATAATCATTTATTTAAGTTAATTTTTTGCTGAGGGATCCAAGGAGGATTGCCACCCTCGACCTAAATGGCTAATCCGCTCCTGTGTCTGTTGTTGGAGATTATAGTCACATGGATTTAACCACTTTTCATCACCTTGTGAAATATATTTTTTCCTGGTGTCTAAATTTTATCACAACATTGACATTGTGAGATTTTTGCCATTAATATAACTCATTAATATTATTTTCATACGTTTTACGTGTGCTTTAATAAGTCTATAAATATTTAAATCTGAATAATGTCTTCATGTAACAATATAACATAGATAATATTACTAGTAACTACAAGTGTTGCAATCATTAATTCCATGTTTAATCACTTTGTTAATTCAATTTCTATTTGTAATAAGTGCCAACTATTTTCCCAATATTAATTCTAATTTAATTTCAATTTCCTTTTATAAACGGTCATACCAATGTTGCCAATATTAATTCCTCACTTTAGCTATCTATTATCTTTCATCTCTATTTCTAACAGTCCTACCAATGTTCCCAACATTCATTCTAATCTTGAGTCATCATTTTTTTATTTGTTCACTGTGCTACTACCTCTATTTTTTTTTAAGTGCTGCCAAGATGGGTTTGGTAGGACTCTGCAATACAATGGCCATTGAAGGAAGAAAATACAATATAAACTGTAATGTTATTGTTCCTACTGCTGCTTCTAGATTAACTGAAGATATCTTACCTCCTGGTAATGTACTTTTTTATAAAATTATATGAATTACTTTACTAAGTACTTTTTTAGTTATTAGCAAACACGATACATTTCATATTTACAAATGAGGAAAATTAAAAATGTGGTTTCAAAGATAATCTGAATGTTGTAGGCTTCTCTGTTTTTTATCTGGGAGTTCAACATTATCCGTCTTAAAGGAAATTAATATTTTATTTCCACTGTTAGAAACATCTTTAGGTGTGCAGAACACCGTGTTTTTTTTAAATATGTATTTATTAAATAAATATACAATTATACAAAGATTTCATACAAAGATAAAATAATTAATTAATCCTAAAAACTATATACAATAATTGTTACAGTGTAACTTAACAAAAATTTCCCTCCATCTCTAGGAAAAGTCCTGTGCTGATGGAGGGGGAACCAGTGACTCAACTGGCGGTTATTTGTATAATTTATTTAATTATAATCATATTTTCCTTTCCTTAAAAATAAAAATAAGTTAATAAATATAATAATAATAATAATAACCATTTATTGCATTAAAAACAACCAGAGAAAGATATTTCTTTTTTTACATTTTTTGCAAATCAGCACAGAGCTGTGGTACCCTTCTGAAATTAAAACTTAGGGAAAGACTCAATTTCAGTCAGGTCTTAAAGTTAAGAACAATTTTATTTTACTTGTTTGTTTATTCTTAAATTATTTGACTATAATTAGACAACAAAAAGTTTTTAATTACTTATTATTAGCTTCCATGTTTACCATAGATTAACTAAAGAAAGAAAGATAAGACATTCTGAACAATAAAGAAAAATAAAAATAAATCATTCCACATAAGTTTAAAATTATTTAGCATAATAAGTAATTAAGAACAGCCTAACATAGTCAGGGGGTTGGGAGGACAGTACTACTGAACAATTCAAACCACTGCTTCCATCCTTCTCTTGATTGAGCTTCCTTAATCCAGTTGACTGTCTTGCAGGTTTTCCTAAACATTTCATCCCATTTCTTCATGGGTCTGCCTGGTTTTCTGGTATGATCTCTAGGACACCACTCTAATAGCTTCTTGGTCCATCTATCATCCTTGGTTCTAGCAATATGCCCTGCCCAGGTCCACTTCTTCTTAGCTATGAGTTTTCCTATATCTTCAAAACTTGTAGCATTCTGGAGCCAAACCTTTGATTTTCTATCTAGCCTGGTTACTCTAAGCATGCTTCTCTGCATGTTTCTCACAGTTATTCTTATTCTATTTAGCATTTGGTTGGTGAGTATCCAGGTTTCTGCTCCATAAGACAGGACGGGTAATACCACTGAGTTCCAAAGTTTTTTTTTAATGTTTACATCTACACTTGACCTATATTAATAAATATTAATAAAATATATTTTTAATTTTTTTTTTAAATTTGGTTATTAAGATACACGCATTCATCATGCAAAGTGTTATTGAGTTAAATATTTTCACAGTTTCTTTTTGATACACCTGAGGTATTGACTCATAGGAACACACTCTGAAACTGATATTTTATTAAATAAAAATTACAATTCACTTAAATCTACGAATCTATTAACCTAAATAATATCCCTCACTAGAGACTTGGCCTATGTTGTGAGGCAGCACAATCAGTAGAGCATCTTTTATCCCTCTGTTTCTTTCTAGAATGGAAGAAAAGCTCTTTTTTCCTAGAATTAAAAAATTAAAGTCAATGATTCCATTTCCCATTCATTTTTGCTGAATGCCCAGTCAAAGCCAATACTAAAAACATGGAAAAATAATGGAAAATATAATTTTATAACATTTTTTGTCATTATTGAAAAAAATGATTAATTTATTCCTTGTTGTTATTTTAATTATTTTTATTTTCAGATCTTTTTGCTGAGTTAAAGCCTGAATTGATTGCTCCTGTTGTTGTGTGGTTATGTCATGAAGATTGTGAAGATACAAGTTCTGTGGTTGAGTCAGCTGCTGGCTGGGCTACAAAATGTAATTATTTCCATAAATATAGTTCTTTGATCTTTTTAATAGATGAGTTTTTAATTGTTAGTTTAACAGCTATATTAAGTGCACTATTAGGTTCTGACCAAGCTGAGGATCAATTCTGCTTGGCCTCCTAGTTTCAAATAAAATATATATCTCAACAAAGTTTAGATGTATATGGGTGTGTGTGCAGTGTAAAAGTTAGCTGGAGATCAATCTTACATGTCAAAAATATTTAATCCTATCATAATAAAGGCCGCCTCCGTGGCTGAGGTCGTTAAGGCGTTAGTCTTTACACTGACCTTTGACACCCACGGAGGTCTGGGGCATTATTATTATCATGATAAAAATCTTAAATTAATTTATTCATTGCTTGACCTATTACTTTTGAATTGAAATAAATAGCAGTTGTTCTTGCTTATCTTGTTTATTTTTTTACAGATAAATTAGTCCGTGGACCTGGCTCATTATTAAGGTCTAAAATAACTGATTCTGTTAGTCCTGAAGATGTAAAAAATAAATGGGATAAAGTGACTGATTTAACTAAATTTGAAAGCTGTGATTCCATTCAGGTTTGCCTCTATAAGATAAAATGCTTTTCCTCTGTCCATTATACCTATATTCACCTCATTTATCTTCAGAAAGTGTGGAGACAAATTATTTTTTTAAAATTTAGTTATTAAAGCATAATGTATTCACTTTAAATTTTAATATGAGTTTATGTCATCTTCTATGCCTATTTATCTTTATAAGAAGTGCATTGGGTGTAATAGATGGAATATATATTTTTAATTACTATATAGTATTAGTTTTAGTAGTAGTAATAATAGGGTGGGGAAGCAAAGCAAGACAAATAGGTCACATAGTTGGGCCCTTCTTGCCAGTCCAATCCCTTAAGCTGCACCACCTTTACCAAGAGTCTCTCAGAAAGGTTGATATATTTGAAGATATCTTTCCAACTAAGAGATATAACCTCCTCTTCATACGAGAGGCCAACACCAAATGTGCAGGTATGAAAAGAAGTATAGGCCTCACACTCAGCAAGCAGGTGAAAGGCTGTCTCCTCATAATGCCCACGCATGGGACAGTTAGTCTCTGAGTTTATACCTAAAGTGTTAAGATTATTCAACCGACAGTGAATGGTCAGGACACTAACTAGGTTCCTAAGGCAAGACTTGCTGAGGTTAATTAGGCAATTTGTATTTTTTAAATTGGCTGAGTAATTAACATGTTTGCTTGTCTGCAATCAGCAAAGGGATAAATTACTATAAAAAGCATTATGTTTAAACAGACATATTTTCTACATTTTTAACCTTTTAGAGATTTCTTTCCATGGTTAGGAAAGATTTAAATTTGGATGATTTATACTAATTAATATTTTACTAGTTATTTAAATTAATATTTACTTTTAATATTTTTCTTCATTTTTTTTATAAAAACAATTATAGCATTGACCCAAAAAAATCAAATCTAAAATGTTATAAAAGTTTAATAAAACATCTGTTTTGTTTAAATAATGGTTTTATAGTGAAACCTCTTTAGTGGCGATTTTAGTGGACTTCAGTTTAGTTTACATTTGTCGTCAGATCACTTGAAAATGTCACCTACTAGGCTTCACGAGGCAAATAATATTCAATATCAATTTGAATAGTCAAAATATTTTTCACTGCTATTTTCTAATGGTAGGTAGCTGAGTTTTATAGTGAGTGTTTATTAGTATTATGTGCTAAATGATATCTCAAGTGATGATAATATTTGTCTTTATTTTGTATTTTAGGAAGCTAGTGCTTCTCTGATGACCTATTTAGAACAATTAAGAGATGGTGATTCATCTCAGGAAGTAAGTATTTGTATTTTTTTAAAATAAATAAAGGGTTATATATTCAGAGGTGCTGTTTCTATTTATCTTTTTAAAATAAATTACTTGTGTAACTAATAAGGGACCTGTGTCAAAGTATATTTTAGTTTTCAATTTTTATTGAATGACTTTTGTACGTTTTTAAAATAATTGTAAAAAATAGGAAAATAATTCAATTGAGTTGAAATATGGTACAAGTGTATACCATTACTTAATAAATAAGTAGACTTAGTTTCATTTCAATACGACAAGTATATGTATGATTTTTGTTGGATCATAAAAATTAAGAAGCATTGAGCGTGGTCAGTGCTGTATGGGTGACTGCTGAGAATGATAAGGATGCATTTACTATCTTATGACAAGCAAAGCGATTCCAAGCACATGCTGTTGTATAAATTTGGTAAACTGTATTTCTGAGGACAAGCGAAGCAAGTCCGAAGCTGGGAAGATGAGCGTAGCGAATCCGATGTGATGAGGAAAGGTTCCGAGGATCCCTGTACCTTATTTTTTTAATGCTTCGAGTGAATTCAGTTCCTAGATAGGTAACAGCTGGGACTAAAACAAATGTATTAACTGTCTAAGGACGAGCAAAGCGAGTACTTAGACAATTAATACATTTTGTGTTTCTATATTCTGAGGGTGAGTGAAGCGAGTCCTAAATAGTGAAGATGAGCATAGCGAATCCGATGTGGTGAGGAAATGTACCTTGTGGGGAAATGTGTGTGAAATCCAAGGTGCCTTGTATCCAATTTTTATTTATTTTCCTAATAAATTTTCCTCCTCTTAGACCTTGTAAGAGGATTAGTTGATTCTTTAAGCTCAGCAGTATAAAGGATGGTACAATTTTTGTTTAAGTATTTGGTTGAAAATAAATATCTTTTTAGACCATTCAAAACTGTTAATTTGTTTATATATTTTTATCAATAGCTACATTTAGAAGAATATCTATTAAAGAAATATGTATGAACTTGAAATGTCATTAAAACAAGGTGTATAAAATTTAAACAAAGTGCCCTGCATAGCAGCCCACAAGATACAAGTTTGCCATATTTTCATTATAACATGGCAAAACCCCAGGTAGTAAAAAAAAATTGTGAAACAACAAATAATAAAAACAACTAAGGGTCTTCTTCTGAGCGAGCCAAAAGCCTGTGAAGTGGCTATGAGCTGAAGCTCCCGGCTATGAAGCAAATTGTGAGAATGTGTGTACAAATTTAAATAGTGTTGATAATAAGAATTTATTGATTTTTAATATTTTATTTTATTTTACAGAGCTCAGATCAATCAGAGTTTGAGTTCAATGACAAGACATGCATATTGTACTCCCTTGCAAGTAAGTATTAATTTTAAGATCTATAGTTAGATGTAAATGTACAGGGTGACCCAAGTTTTTTAGGACTAAAGGAAAATCCTGATTCCATAGTCCATGCTGGATTGAAACCCTGTATATGTCTTTCTATTTTTTCTTAGTTTTTGAGATATTTGTATGAGTCAGTATTTTGTTACTTCGTAAAATAAAAACGTACTACTGTTTCTTATGACAATAAGTAAACGTTTGAAGACAGCTTAGAATTAGACCATCACTCGTCTGAGGAAAACACTACCTCTGCTTTGCACTATTTTTGTTTACACTCAAATGTTTTATTTTGGAAAATCTTGGGAAAAAGGTTAAAAAGTGTAAATAACCTTTCTAGCTAAACAAAAATTAATAATATATAATAAATAAAAAAAATATAAAAATAAAAATAATATAATAATATTAATAAAAATAAAATAAAATTAATAATAAAATAAAAATATATAAAAATTAATTATATTATTTATTTTTGTTCAGTTTATTGTTTGATTGAGTTGCTTTGTTAAAAATGTGGATATTTTATGGGATCTAAAATGTTATAGGCAGACCCCGTTCAAATTTCAGTGGAAAAATAAAGTTTAGTTTACCTTACTTTTCGTTCAAATTATACAATTATATCTTAGAATTTGAGTTAATAATAATAGTTATTATTTTATTAATTTTCACTATCTTTTGTAAAAAAAATCACTGGGCCTATTGCTAGTTTTAAATATTTTTACAACAAGAGATATATTGATTCTTTCTTTTATCAAAGATAGTACATATTAATAAAACAACAACTATTGGCTCAAATTTTACGTCATAATTTTGTAATTTGAACAAAAATTACATTGAACAATAAGCACTTGAAAATTTATTGCTGATAGTTTATTTGCACAAAACATTTTTAAATATTGTTAAAATGCATTAATAGATAATTTATTGTTATCATATGTGATAAGAGTGATTACCCACCAGAACTATTTTATTCTACTTTACTCGGAGTAAAAAGTCCAGTTTAGAGTAAGATTATTCTTGCCTGAGATTTGTTTCAAAATACAGTGTAGTGCAGTTTGGAGTGGGATTGAGGAAGTGCCCGAATATAGTTCTTTCCCTTGGTTACTCTAGTGTACACTGGAGTTATTTTGCCAAACAAACATATTATGAACCAATAGATATTATTTTTTTCAAATACATTTATTACCAGCAGTAAATAAATAAATTTAAATTGAATATAAAATTTGCTTGTAAAGGTTGGAAAATGTATGAGTGAAAACAAAAATATCTTCTTTGAAGGAAGATGAGTGAATTATCTTTCTCATTAGACTAGAAATTAAATGGTATTCTTATTAGTCTATATCATATATTTTTTTAATAATATTTTTCAGTTGGTACATCAGTTCTTGATGAATCTAATTTGCAATTTTTGTATGAAAATCACGAAAATTTCTCAGCTTTCCCAACGCATGCAATTATACCTGGTTTGATGGCTGTCATGTCATCTGGCAAAACCACTCAGGCTATTCCAGGAAAAACTTTTGATCTTTCCCAGGTAAATATTTTTTTTAAAATAAGTTGCAAGAATCCATAGCCTTCATGATTTTACAGTGTAACTGTATGGATGACTCAAATGTAAAATCATCTCCTGTTGCTGATCACTTGTCCAGGAACACTTTTATTCTATTTGTGCTTGCCTTGTATGAAACTACATACTTAAAAACAAGGTTGTTTTTTTTCTTTTCATGATGACACTTGGCAAGTGTGCCATCTTGTTATTATATGCCATCTTAATATTAGAATTTGCCTCTTTTTTTTATTTAGTGATTGATTTAAAATTTGGTATGATAGCATTTTTTATATAAATATAAATAATAAAAAGTTTTTTTCTAATCACTTTTTGTTAATTTGTGGTAAATGTTTTTACTATGCAAGCTTGTGATTGGTTATGATAAACAGTTTTTTTTTACTTTCTGATGACAAACAAAGCGTGTTAGCAGATTCATTATAGAATAAATTATGTTTTGAGTATAATTGTTGTGAATTCTATCTTGTGAGAATATACCCTATTCATTATTATTTTTTTAGGTATTACATGGGGAACAGTATCTAGAATTATTGAAGCCTATTCCAACAAATGGTAAAGTATTTAGTGATTTGACCATTTCTGAAGTTCTGGATAAAGGAAAACATGCTGTAATTGTAACTGATGGTCTGTATTTTTTATTTATTATATCTTTTTATTTGTTGTCACAGAAACAGAAATTGTTATCTGCTTAGTCACATTATTCATCATTCTTATTAGTTTATAACTAGCAAAGATTGGAGTTTGATTGATATTAAAAATGAAGAGTGTTTTTATATGCTAAATAATTTTTCTGATCTTTTTCTTCAAAAAATCTTGGATGCTGAGGGCATTTATAATTATTAAATTTTCGCTATGTTCATGCAGGGTACTATAACATGTTCAATATACATAAACTGTCCTGTAAAAGCAGGTACAAGACATTTATTTAACAAGTTTCACTTTTTGATAAGTGAAACTTTCAAGAATAAGTTTCACTTTCTTGATAAGTTGTTATCACTTCGTGATAAGAGTCTCACATGCTTGATAAGTATCTAGCGGTTCTGTGATTTATATAATGTTGACAACATTACTTAATTAATAAAAATAATTGTTATAATTAAGTTTAAAGTTATGAGGCAGTTATGGTCAATAATCTTGTATTATTGATATAAATAATTGTTATAACTTTATTTTTTTTGCATCTAAATCTGTAAAAATGAGTTAATTAGTATAATAAACGTATAATTGGCCAATAATGTAAAATGTAGAAATATACAAATATTTTAAATTCATTTAAAAATTCTTTAAAAAATCTATATTCTTTTTACTACTTTAATCCTAAAATAGAGAGCATAGAATTTAATCACGGGTTAAAAAATCTAAAAGCATGTCACGAAATAAATTAAATGTTGAATAAGCTTGGAATAAAAACAAAATTTAAGCTACCTTTAGGCTGTAAACTCTAAAGGTAGTGTTTAGTATCACTAGATTTTGCCAGCGTCCTTGTGGTATTTTTTTTCTAAAAGTTACCGAATAGGTAATATGGGCAAGTGTTTTTTTTATCTACGACTTACTGCCTTGCTGTAAACACACTTAATTAATTTGAATTAAGAATTTAAGTTCTTAATTTTTTTCCCCAGTAATAAACGTTAATATGTACCTTAATGAATAAAGTAATGAATGTTTAATTTATTATTCTTTCAGTTAATACTCAAGATGAGAGCGGAGAAGTTGTGTGTAAAGCTCAAATTACTACTTTTGTTCTAAACGGGGGAGGTTTTGGTGGGAAGTCAAAATCAACTGTCTCTATTCCCACCGTAGAGCCACCTAAGAGATCCCCTGATTTTTCCATTCGTGAGCAAATACCATATAATCAGGTATGTAGAAAACAATATGGTATTTTCATTAAGATTTTATGCTGAGTGCAAAGAGGGACCACTTAGGTAGAATAACAAAGTGATAAGGGGTCTAGAAGTGAGATGGTTACCAGTAGGTAACTACTGGATAGTACCAGTAGGTACTATATGGTTCTTACTTCTCCTGGAGTCTCCCTAGACTCCTCAGAGCACATATTCATAATACACGCATCAAATATTAAGCATTTTTCAGGGATTTCACATTTAATCACTTTATACAACACAGTAAATTACTACTTATTTTAAGACACAGTGTTCAACAAATAATGAAATATTTATAGTAATAATAATAAAAATTATTATAAAAATTTAAAAAATGATGTCACCAATGTACAATTATGGTACTACCCTACTCAAGGAATGATAAGAGCTGTTTTATCTTCCCTTTAAGTATTTAGTCTTTTTGGCTGAGT
Organism: Microvelia longipes; assembly: GCA_018340805.1. Taxonomy (NCBI): domain Eukaryota; kingdom Metazoa; phylum Arthropoda; class Insecta; order Hemiptera; family Veliidae; genus Microvelia; species Microvelia longipes. Next base: position 14,845,009 of record JACMZG010001893.1, read on the forward strand.
GTGATTGTTCATATTTCAAATTGTGACGTATCCTTTTTTAATTACATGATAAAATTACTTTAATTCGTAGTAAACAGTCATCATCGGGAGACAAGAGTAGGGAAGCCTAATTCAGTTCCAAGGATTGGAATTTGGTGGTATCTAGGTCTACACTTGTTGCCAAATAAACTTAGTGTGCTACTTTTCCTGTTGAAATTTAAACCTTAAAGCAACCCTTCTTATTCTAAAGAAGGGTTCTTTGAAAGGTTCCTAGTCCTTGATGTCATACTTTGAATCAAGGATTTATGTAATTTTTTAATTGGTTTATTCCATTAAAGTGAATCGTCAGTCCTTTAATTGATCAACTCTTGTATTACTGAAATAAATTTTTAATTTATTTCTATAAATTAAAAATTAAATCTTTACTTAATTTTTTTGTTACTTTTTCATGATTTATATTGTTTTTTTTTTTTTCCTTTAGGCTGCTCTTTACAGACTTACAGGTGACATCAATCCTTTGCACATTGATCCAAACTTTGCAATGGCTAGTGGCTTTAGTAAACCTATTTTACATGGCTTATGCTCCTTAGGATTTTCTGCTAGACATGTTCTATCTAAGTATGGTGGTAATAATCCTGTGGCATTCAAAGCCATTAAGGTATTTATATTTTAGATTATAAGAATTAATTATTCCATATTTTTTAGCGTGTATGTATATATTAGGGAATTTTCTATAAAACATGTTGTTCATGAGGTAGGAGGGACACCGCTTCTCCTTGGGCTCATATACTGCTGAGGAGGTATGAAAGAGTTGCTAGTTATTTCATTGTATGGGAATAACCTTCTTAAATTCTTGGAGACAACATTGCACAAAATCTAGCTGATAAACTCAACCTTTAGACCTTGTTAGGTCAAACATCACAGAGAGATTACTTTTTAATATCCATATCTGAAGGTTATGATTCCACAGACAAATTATTTTTTTTAATTCTCTGGCTACGTTACCTTAAAATTGGGTATATAATATGATGCTCTTGAGTCGAAAGTTTGACATTGATTTCATAAAAATAAGTCAAATAGTGTGTGCCAACTATTTGTATATTAAATAGTTCCAACATGTGTGTATTAAAATGACAGATTGTGATTTTGAAAAATGTCAACAAACCAGGTAGATGATGGAATTCTCGTCTATAATTTTAAATGTAAGTATAGAATAATGTCTACCTCTGTGGCCATGATCGTAGAAGAAGCACTCGATTTCGACATTGGAGGTCAGGGGTGCACAGCCTCGGCTATGCTCTAAGTTTATATGAATAGTGTTTGTATTAAAACGATTTTCCTAACTTTAATTAATTCATAGAGGATAATAAATGCAACCCACCTGAGTTGTCCTTATTTTTTTTTATTTTTTTTTTTTTTTGTATAGAATAATGTTCATTTTACGTGCTTAAAGGATTAATTCTCTGGAAAGGGGAGTTTTATTATTAAAGCTTTAGATAAAAACGACAATTTTAATCTGCTGTCCTAATAGTTGCTTCATCTAGGACTTTAGTTTTATTCATTCATTACTATTTTAACTACTTGGACTGCCGCTCACACCTTTTTACATATTTGTGACCCACAAATAAAGAAACAGTAAAGATCCTAGATGATGAATGAATTGAAGTGTTTGACATCAGATTAAAAGTATCTTTAAGCTTCCATTTACAAAGAATTAATCTTTTGAACACATTCCAGGTACATTATTCTACATATAGACTTAAAATTATATAAAAAATACTCTATTTAAAGCAAAAATCCCATAGTTTATCTGATTTGTTGACATCTTGCAAAATTACAATCTGTTTTTTTGACGCACAAAATCACTTTTAGCACATATCTTTTGACTCGTTTTCATCAAATCAATGTCTAATTTTTGACCCTAATTTGATAATATAGACGACAAATTTTAAAAATTACTGTTTAGGAATCATAGCTTTTAGGCATGGGTTTTCAAAAATAACCTCTTGGAGACGTCAGTCTTACCAGGTTTATTGTTTATAAAAAGTGTATTTATCTTCTTTTGAGTGAGGCCTAGCATGTTGAAAATTTGCTATTAATGTGTTTTGATATGTTAGATTGATAATCAATTTTTCTTTATATGAGAGTGGACATTAAGACAAGACTACGTGAAGGGAATGTTTTGATTGATATTGGTGGGATGGTATTAATCAATTTATCGTTTAATCTATTGGTAAAAGTAATGTTTTGTTTATTTTTTATTTTATTTAACAGGCTCGTTTCTCTAAACCTGTTTATCCTGGAGAAACAATAGTTGTAGATATGTGGCAAGAAGGTGCTAGGATTCACTTTAAAACTTCATCTGTTGAATCCAATAGTGTTGTTATCACTGGTAATTTTTTTGCATTAATTAACTAACTTTTATAATAATTTGCAGATTTGTGATGTCATACTATGTATGCTGGCTCTTAATTAAACTGAAGCAACCAATCAACTATAATAGCACCTTCTATTATAGTTTTCTATGAGCCAAAAGAGATTTTAATGTAAACAAACATTTTAGCTTACTTCTATAGTATAACACACGGCTATAATCAGTTGACAGCATGGGAAAATAATGCGAGAGCCAATTAGGTAATTCCTGGATGTTACACCCCACCCACAATTTCATATTGTGCATACTTCATTGTTTCCTCAGCACTATTTTCACACTCTGTCAACTGAGTATAACTGTGTGCTATACTATAGCAACAATTAATATCATAACATTGCTCTAGAATATTATCAACAAAAACATCAACACAACTTTGTATAACCTAATTGACTGAAGTCACCTGTTTTTAATCGGATTTTTTTAATATCAGCATTGTTCGAAACATACTATTTTTGTTGATTTCTAGCATTTCTATTTTACATTTTCACTAAAATCTCTGTTTATATCACAATAAAAGCTCGTTTCATTGCTTATAATAAAACAACTAAGCAGTAGTTTAGCTACGTTTATGCTACTGTTTTAATGCATTTCCTTTGAAAATCCAGCAAATATTGAGTTTGAGTAACAATGTTTACCCCTCAAGTTATATAGCATGAACAGGAAACTTAAGCAAGAAATAGATTGTTTAGCATGCATTGCAAGGAGAAATTCGCTCAGCATATTGACCTCCGCACCAGAATGTTTATGTTGATTTTTATGTTTTAGGGGCATATATTGATTTGAACCCTGACTGCATTTCAATCCCTACGAGCAACACTGTCCCACAATCATCAAGTTCATGTCAAAGTGATGTTGTATTTGATATGATGAAGGATGGATTAAAACGTGAAAAAGATGTTTGTAAGAAAGTAAATGGAGTGTTTTTGTACAATATTACCAAGGATGGAGATGTGGCTACAAGTTGGAGTAAGTTTTTATCTTACTATTTAATTGTTGTTTAAGAAAATAGTTGTAGTTGGCGACAGTATTTTTAAGGAGCCTTATAATAATAAGAAACTTTTTTCATACTATGCATACTTCCACTCGAGGCTTACTTACAATATTGTATTATTGGGTAGTTCACCCTCAGCAGAAAATATCTTTCTTATTCAAAAGAACGCTTTAAGAATTGATCATACTGAACATTATTGAGCTCATTGTGAGCCTTTGTTCATTAAATCAGATATACTTGCATTAGCCTCTGCTTAGTTAAGGTACCTGTAATACTTAATGAACTCATGCTGACAAAAACCAAGTATGGCCTGCTAACTGGCAGGTTGTAAGGTGAGCACTCTACCACTGGCTTGCTTCACTAGGATAGGATAGGCAAATAATTTAGTAATTAAACAAGGATAGCTTGGCTCTAAAAAACGTAATGAAGCTCGTTTCGCTCACAATAAGCAAAAGAGGCTCACTTCCCTATCAATAGCCAAACAGGGCTTGCTTTATATTGCTTTAATTTTATATGGTGATATAGAGAAAGATACTTGCTTCACTAGCTATAAGTGTGTATTTAAATATATGTATAAAGGTTGAATCCGCTCGCAAAATGCTATAATATTAAATTAGGTATATTAAAGAGGACTCATATAAGATACTCCGAAAGGAGCATGTAATAATCTAGCATAATCTTGCTAGATTATTAAAATTGAAAATTATGTATAGTAATAGAAGCTTGCTTTTCTCGCTTGGTTGATAAAACCTTTATTTAATATGTTTTACTTCTCTTGCTAAAGGTCTAAATGAATTAAAATATTTATTTAAGCACAATAAATAAAATATTGCATATTTTTCTCAATACATTAAAATTTAGTTTAGCAAATCCTCATTCCTGTGGTTTGCTGGACTCCCATCTCTGACTTTATTCCAAGAGTGCTGAAAACTAAACCTGCAGTGCATTATTAATTACTGAACTAGGCGGCTTTGACCCCCCTCCCTGGGAAAAATCCTGCGGACGCCCATGCATGTATTATTATTATTACACTCATTTGAGTGCAAATCAGCCAAAAGCTCTTGTTTCTAAGGAGCCATGTATCAATATAAATTAAACTACTTAAAGAATTGACATTATTTTTCCTTTTATATTGTGTTGTCCATTGATAACTTTATTTAATGTTACTGTTAATATAAAACAGTAGCCATCTCATAATGCACAACCATTACTTCAAAAACAAATGTATAGACTAAAATGGAGATGACTTAATAGGGTATGATTAAAGTATTTTGACCTTTAGTTAAATAATCATCACTATGCACTTGCATTATAATTTAAAACATATTCATTTCAGCTTTAGATTTAAAGACTGGTAATGGTGATGTTTACCGAGGAACTCCTAAAAATGGTTTGAAAGCTGATACAACTATTACTATTTCAGATCAAGATATGTTAGATATTGTAAGTATATTTTAAATTCTATTTGGGACCATAATCATACAGGCGGGCTTGGGGGGAGGGAGGCTAAGCACTCCCAATATCATGTTACAACCCCCCAAATTAATTAAGCCTCATTTTTCTCCTCCACGATTTATAAATAAGGCTAACCATATGTCTTAGTTCCCCCTCAACTTTAATTTAGATAGTTTTAAGTATAATTTTAGATCTATATTAGCTAATTTGTTTACTTTTAGTTTGCTGATTATTTTTTGAGAGGTCAAAACATGGCTATTATAAAGTATTGCCAGAAAGACACATATAAACACCATACACAATTATCTATGTATAAAAAGTAAAGATCAACTTATCAATATAAAAATTCACACTATCTTTCATACAAACCATGCTTGATGTATTCAATTTTCAAATAAATATATGGAGAAATTGTTTTCTTACTGAAAACATTTTTTATTTTTGAAATATTGAGGACAAAAGTCCTGTTTGTCTCCTTTCCTCTTAGAAACTTGGTGGGGTTTTAGTGTTCTGACGACAGATTTTCTGTGGAGTCAAACTAAACTCTGTGAGTAAATTAATATTAAACCTGTTTATTTACTCATGTAAATTACAAGCTACATACTACTTAAAAATACTATGATAACCCAGCTTTAGAATTGCTAAAGCCGATTATTTAAGTGTGATATTTAGCAGATCAATTAGTCTCGAAGCTAATTACATTCTCTCGTTTCCTTGTGTGTTTACCTTGTCATATAACATCGTTTATATAGTAGTTCATATCAATAATTGTTTTGACAGAGATTTTCTGGTGTGTGTTTACCTTGATTATGATATAATTACTCAAGTTTAGAACAAATAATATAATGTCTAACCACAATTATATGTTAACAGTGGTTAAAAGATAAACAATCAAATAACTGGCCAACTGTTATAGAGTCATCTTTAACTCTGAAGATGACAGTATAACAGGCAAAACTGATAAGTTATTTAACTATTAATCTGTTAACATATAATTGTTGTTAGAAAATATTTGTTCTAAACTTATGCTTAAGTAATTTTATCATTTTCATAGTAGTTGGTTTTATATTTAAAAAATTGTAATCTATTCTTTTATTTTTGTTTTAGGCTCAAGGAAAATTAAACCCACAGTCAGCATTTATGAAAGGAAAAATGAAGATCAAAGGCAATATAATGTTGGTTCAAAAATTAAAACCATTTCTTTCATCATCACCAAAAATATAAACATTATTTCTTTCTTCAAATTTATGCTATTATGGGCTAGGGATGATGTTAATTGATTTAATGCCAATAATTAATTTTTCAACTTTTAAATTTTAAACTTTCTTACAATAGACTAGGTTAGGTCTGATGTTAAAAGGGAGGTTACTTTATAAAACCCATGGCTTAAGGTTATGATTTCAACTTTGTTAATAAGTCGAAATAAGGTCGATTAAAAATTGGTTGAATTGACTATTTGACATGGATTTAATGAAAATGAGTCAAAATATATTTATTAAAAGTAATATTAGTGTGTTAAAACGTCGGATCATTATTTTTCAAGATGTCAACAAACCTTGTCTTTTTTCAAATACAATTTTAATTTATAGTTATACCTTATATTTAAAGCTGTAATTTTGTGGTAAATTTGAGTACAAAATGATTTTTGTACCTTCAGTTCGTCAAAAATTATTTAAGTTTATGTAATTATCACATTCATTATTATGCTGTTAAATTACAAAAACCTAAACAACTTTTGACGTACTGATGTACCATAAGTATAGTTGTAAGTAAGTAAGTATAATAATACCACTGAGTAATACCAAGTAATACTCTAGTCTTTTTTAGTCTAAGAAAAAAAGACTTGTGATGCTGGCCTAACCTGGTCTATAAAAGTAATTAAGTATGTGATAGTGTTTTTTCTGTTAAATTTTTATGTTATTTTTCATTGCAACAATGGATGTAAAATTATTGTTTACTGTGCATTTTGATAATATATTTTTATTTAGAAATTAAAATTGCAGTGTGTTTTATTTCTTCTTACCTTATTTTTTAGATATCTTGCTGCAGGGTCTAAGGCTCTTTGCCTGTTTTTATTATCTTTGCTGTAAAGAGATCAGCTACCTTTTTAGGTTTTGTTAAACTCTAATGAAGCCACTAATGGATGTGGTTTGACATGGGATTGTTTTCAATCCCATTGACTTGAAATTTGGTACAAATATACACCTTTACGTAATAAATAAGTACACCAAGTTTTGTTTCAATACAAGTATATCCATAATTTTTAGCTCATAAAAGTTAAGCAGCAACAAGCATGGTGAGTGCCTGAATGGATGACCACTGGGAATGAAACAAATGTATTCACTATCTGAGGACAAGCGAAGCTCGTCCGAAGACGTAGTTGGAGTATAAATTTAACAACTTGTATATTCTGAGGACAAGCAAAGCGAGTCCAAAGCTAGGAGGATGAGCGTATGAGGAAAAGTTCCAAGATACCCCGTACCCGATTTTTTTATTTGATTTCCAACTGAAGCGTTTGATCCCCCCCCCCATAATTATCAAATACATTGATGTAGTTCAAAGTTAAGAGGCAAAAAAAAAAGTAAAAAAAAGTTTCCACTACGACAATTTGTGGTAGTGCCAATATACCTAGCATATTTGGCTCTTCATCAACTAAACCGATATCACAGAGATTTTTCCTAAATAAATAGTTATGTGTTATAGATAGTTGTGTAGCGAGTTCTTTTGTTTATTGTAACATAGCACTACATCAAGTATCCAAAAACAAAACAATAACCATGAGGCCACGAAGCATCGAGATGACATATGAAAGGTGATGCCCAGGTCTAAACTCAGTATGAGTTTTGACTTAGACCAAAAGGCCATGGCATTAATCGGTTCCCATAAACCAATAATAAATAATTAATATGGACACCTCCAAAAAAAATGAGACCTATAATTCCCCATTACTAGTAACTTGTAATGAATGCTTTTATAACAAATTGTGTATTCAAAACTGATAACTATAACTTACACAGATAAATAACAATGTTACTGTAATTGTCAGATAAACTGTTACATTAACTGTTTAGACTTGAAAGCAATTTTCTGCATTAAGGGTTTCAAGTACTATCCCATATTTATAAATGTAATATAACTAACTCCAAACGCAGGAAAAAGTTAACCTATTTCTAATTTATCAAAATATTACTTAGATATTTCTGTGATAAGTAATGACATGTCTAATGGACGTTTTTAAGTTATGACTATTGCAGTGATTAACAGTAATATTTTAAGGTAGTTAACAAAAAATATAAAATGGGGATGTTTTATCAGGAAAAAATAAAGTGAAGGATTTCTCAAGCTTAACCCCACCTAGGACGTGGGCAGAGAAAATATTTTAATCCAAAAGACAGAGAAGGAATAAGGGTTTATTACCTTCATTCACCTTGACAATCAGACATTAATTTACCCGCCTCAGAGGGTAATCTTAATAGCCTACTCTCACTTACAAATTAGTAACTTGTCAGTGTAATAACATTTCCCTCCTAAATTAAGTTACCAAAATGGCAACAAAGTTAATTTATTTGTGTAAATCATCTTATCGGAGAATTTGTTTTTAAGTAAAGGATGATGTTTACAAAATCGGTCCATTGAGAGTCTATATATAATGGACAACTTACAAACACTTTTGACCATGTCACTCAATAATGACGTAGCAATCAGATGAGAGCCTTGCCATAAAAGAATTGAAGGCAATGAAGCCTTGCAAAAAATGTCATAATACCCATACCTACAACTATAGCCAATAGTTAAGTCAAAGATTGTGTGGCAGCCCCTCACATAATAACATCATACCACCAAAATCTTTAAAGATAACTTAAAGGTATCTTGAATCAGATACTGAAACCACTACTCTCTTCTGAGATGTAAGGCCATAGCCTTTAAAAGGTTCTCCAACTTTAGTAGCAGCGCTCTTACTAAGTTTTACACTACCAATTGGATTCTGAACAACCACTGGTTAAGAAGATCCAGCAGAGAAAAGGGCAGAGATTTTTGTCCAGAGAAAAGGATTATTCTGACCTGGACTAATTGAGAGGGACTGTCCAATAGGCCTATGGTGGCAGGGCAAATGGGGTCCATGGTCAACCCTAAACCCACTCAATAATAATAATGGACAAAGCATAATTGTTTGTTGTGTCTCAAAATAAGAAAAATAATCCAAGTACACACAATATTTTTTAATAATCAACTTCCATTATAATTGGTAAAATTCTACAAGACAAGATGATAACATTATGATAGTACAGAAGATGATTATTTAATTTAGTAAGGTGACAACACATTTATTTATGAATTTTTTTTTCTTGTTTCCTTCTTTTAATGATGTATTTATAAGAGCTGATTTTTTTCATAGGATGATTTATAATTTAATCATAATTACATTTAAACAATTACTTTTTATAACATTAAGGAAGTAAGATTGGGGAAAAAGCTATACCATCTACATAGTCTTTAGGTAAGTTCAACTTAGATTTTGCCAATTGGGTTTCTTATAAAACAATTACTAAAACCGCTTGAATTGGCTCTTTTACTAAAAATGGGGATCAAATGTACATTAATTTAGTTCAAGAGCCAGACTTGAAATAAGTAACTCAAATATACTATTTCAAACCAAAGTATTTAAAAAATATGTGTCCAATAAAGAAAAAAAACTAAGATAATCTATCCTGAGTGAAGTACTTCAAATGCGGGGCAAGATCACTTTTTGGAAATTTCACACAAACGAGTCTATTTATTGAAATCGGATAACTTCAACCCAAGTTATGATCTTTAAAAAAATTATGGGAAATGGAAATTCCTCAGAAAAATTTGGTTACCTTGCAAAATTATTCACATTTTTTTAGTAGTTTTGCAAATTTTTTAACTCAGGTTTGTAAAAGAATTAACATCTTTTTCAAAATTTCAACAACAAAAATTATTTCTCTTTCCAAGGAACCCCTTATTTTAAGAACACCGAACTCAGTGCTATTTTCAAAATGCTGAGCGTGTGTCATAAGTACTTAACTCTGGATGGACAGACTAAGTTTTCCTTTATCCTTCAGGACATACTTTCAAAAGAATAAAAAATTTGGTTTAAAAGGTATAAAAACGAGTCACATTTTTTCATGTGTGGCTCTTGAGCTATAAACAACTTTAACACTATTACATAGTTGATTCAATATATTTTATTTACTTAATTATTGGCCATTATCAGTTAAACTATAAAAAAATAAACTCATTGACACCATGTTTAATTCATTTATAACCTTTTCAAAATATTAAAAGAGGATTTTTAAAAATAAATTACACCGGCAAAAATGTAATTAAAAATAATTATAATTTTTTTTAAACTACACGTGCATTATTTTTAGTTTTATTTTGCCCAAACTATGATGTAAAATATAAACCTCAATAACTAGTATTCTTAAAGTTACAACAAGTTAAACACGAATCCAAATTTGAACTTATTTAAAGTAACATGCAAAACATGAAGAATGCACATTTATTATTTTTATAATTATTTTTTTATTAATTTTGTAGTTAAGTTTTTTTTTAAATTTTAACAAAAAAAATAATTAATTTTTATACAACTAACATTCTTTTATTATTTATATTTTTTTTAATTATTTCTTTATCAATTCAAGTAATTATCAGTAGCATAAATAAAAAGAAAATGCTACGACAATTCCAAAATAGAGGGTTAATTGTAATTTAACAAAAGATATTAGATATATATATATATATATATATATATATAATATATATATATATATATATATATATATATATATATATATATAATTTTTACACAAAGTGTTAAGTTCAGACATGTAATTTTTTTTGATATTTTAGTCAAAATAATAAGTATGTAAATACAGTTAATAGTTATGTACATAATACATAATAATAATACATAATAGTTATGTAAAAATTCAAAGTAAAAAGAAGAATGACTATGTTAGAGAAATTATTTTACAGAACTAAAATAAAATAAAAAATTAAACCTGGAAAATAAAGAATTAACTTTTCTAAAACAATATTTAAAAACCTGCTACATAAATCTGAAGAACCAATATAAAATAGTATAATAATAACTATTTCTCAGCTTTACAGCTTATGTTGAATATGCATATAAAGTATTTAAATATTTAAGTATACAATATGCAAATATATTTATAATGACATTAAAATATCTATTTGAGTATAATAGTAAGTAATAAAATGTTTCATAGCTAAAAAATTATAAAATTCACGCACAACTAACATGAATCAGAAGAAGTTAACAAATAAAACATTTTTATTGAATATTTGATAAAAGTTAAGAGTTGCCTTTATGCTGCTTCGACTTTAACTAATCTGAGCTCTATCGCTACAATGAATGCAATCACTTCATTTCAAGTGCATCATCTTTGTGATCGTTAGTTCAAATGATTAAAAATATAAATATATTCAGCGAATTTCTTTTAAAAAAATAGTAATTGAATGGATTTTAAATGTCCTAAACTGCCAAAACATGGCCTGTATTAAGTATAAATGAAATCAAAAAAGAAGTACCACTTAGAACTTTAAGTGGAACTTTGTTTTATGTTAAGAATGAAATATGTAAATTTTATGTGAATTTAAAATGCAACATTTAAAAAGAGCTCTTACCTAAAACAACTCTATAAATCTTAGAGCTAAAAAAAGCAGTGGTAAAAAATAGATATTGGAGTTACCTTGAAAAATTACAGATATTGGGGTTATTAGAGTAGAACGGGGTGCAAACTTCTCTCAAATGCACATATCTTTAGTTTTAAGCAAATTTTAAAAATCGAAGAAGACTCTCTTTTTAAATATTCTCAATTTAAACCTCTTAAATGGGAGAAAAATTAAAAGAAAAAAATTATAGGAATACAGAGAAAATCTTAATTCTTAAAATTACGGCGCCAATTCAAGTCACAAAAGGTCTTAACATGACCTTAAAAGGTTCAGAGTTATAATTAGAAGAGATGTGTCAGCTTAGTTTGTAAGTGTTTGCCTCAGAACCCGAGACATTTTAAACATTCACGTTTCCTCCCCCCCCCCCCCTCTCTATTTGAGCAGAAGCCTACAGTAAAAAAAATTAAAAGAACCAAATTATTAAACTAACTTCCTCATTGCTTCACAACACCGATATCAGTAATTTTAACATCAAAAAATACATTCATACCTAAAGCCAAAATTATGATTGATACAGATTTTATGTAGATTTTGAACTCACACTAAATAAATATAACTGGAAAAATACTAACCAGTTCAATTGAACTAAAAAAAGCTTAAATTTAAATTGTAATTGTCACAAAGTATACAATATGACTGAAATTAAAATTTATGAATTAGATGGATAAATAGTTAAGACTTACTTAACCAATACAATGAAAATAAATACAAAAATATTACCGTTTTAATCAGTTTCACTCACTTTTTTTACAATTATTAAAAAACGGAGACTAAAAGTATGTAAAAATAGTAAAATGATGGTAGAGCTTTAAGTATCTAAGAGAAAGTACTACACTATAGGGTATAATACATTCTCTTAGCAAAATAGTTAAAAAAATAAAAAATACAATAAATTGTAAATAAAATAGTACAATTATAAAATGTAAAAATTAAAGCAATACTATTTCAAAAGTAAAATATAGTAACTGAAGGTTGAAATTCACTGGGTAAAAAAATAATGATTTCTTGTCCATGATTGGTCTGAGTCTCTAATCCAAAATACCATTGGTAAATAGGGTCCAATTAAATTTACCATGATTCATTTTGGACTGTAGACTAATCGCATTCATTAATTATCATTATTTTACCATGACGACATTTTCAGTATTTAGCTAGAAATAGATTAAATTAAGAAACTATTTGGCAATCTAAAATATTACAGCCAATTATTAAAATGCGTCAGGTTTACTAGTAATATGATCGAAGTCACAATTATTGATTTGTCAAAAAGAAGTACAATAGTAGAGGAAACAGAGCAAAAGTCATTCTTTAAATTTTGACAATTGTACTGTTAATCTCCATAATTTTGACACTACAATAATAGTAAAATTAAAATAAAATTGAAAAAATAATACCTTAAGTAATATTATTAAAATAAAAGTTTACATCACAAAATATTAGATTCATTAGAGTAAAAAAGAAATCCTTGATTTTTAAACTAGATTAGTGAAACAAGCTAAAATAAGTAACTAGACGAATAAATGTTAACAATTTATTGAATATGAAAACAGTTTTCATAAGAATCCAAACAACAATTTTAAATTCTTATACATCAAAATGAATTAAATCCAAAAAACCACATTCATTTGTAAGAGTACTCTTTTAATAATAAATAGAGAACCCTTAGTTTATAGTAGTGTACTTATGTGACCCCAAATTAATTAATAGAATAAAAAATAAACAATCAGTTATACAGTCATGTAAGCATTTCCTGCAATGAAGAGAAAAAATAGAAAATTACATGTCTGATCTAATAAAACACTTACATGTACCAAGGAATTCCTTAAAAAAGACCTGAGTACAGCAACTGACATGTACTCAATTAGAGGACAAATAGAATTTTGAATTCACTTAAATGATAAAAATTAAAGAAATAAAAATAAATTCCTAATAAAATAATAATAACAAAAAAGAAATCACACTTACAAAGATGATAATTATAACTTAAAAGATAAAATATGAATCGAAAGTTTTCAGAAAAAAAAATCAATTTGATAAGTAAGAAAAAACTGTGTTTAAAAAAAGAAAAAAATCTTGGTTGGATTTTGTTTTTTTAAGCAAGTACACTAACCGAGAGAAGGGAATTCGTGTTCGTTATCAACCTTAGGTACTTCTTTCTTGGAAACATTAGATTTGTCTGGGTCCCTTGGAGATATATTCCTTCCAGCTCCTCCTCGACCCATTCCTCCTCTGCCACGTCCACGACCAGTGGTTCTAACATCCTTGAAGCGAATATCAATATCCAGTAAATGCTTTTGACGTCCAACCCTTTGAGGATAATCACAGTGTTCATATTCCTCTTCCTCCTCATCTTCCTCAATATTTTTCTTTTCCAAAACATACATTTTTTTCCAGCGGGACAAATCTTCACCTTCACCAGCTTTCCTTAGATTGTGTACAGGCTTGGGTTTTGGTACTCTCAAAGCTTTCCATTCATCAAGGGTCATTTCACGAGCACTCTCGCTTTCACTAGTAGCATTGGTTTCCTCACCTGTTCCTTCATTTTGAGCTGGCTGTTCCGGGTTTTCAACTGTTCCTTCCGATTTCTCGGTCCAATCCAAATTTCCATTTTCACTCATTTCCTTGGCTATATCCTTCGAACTGTCCCAGTTAAAAGCACCAGCACCTTCCTTCTTGTCTACACTTTTAATACCACTTTTGTCAGAACCAGAATGACGGTCAAATTCACGTTTACCTCTAGAATCAAATCCCGTTCTCGCACCCCTGCCACCTCTACCACCACGATTAGAAACACGAGCAGAACGTCCATTGCCATCTCTTAAAACAGATTTATCAAATTTAGATTCAGAAAATTCATCCCTAGATTCCTCAGAAACTTTATTGCCGGCATAGCCTGTTTGACGGTCCCTAGGCCCAGAACCCATTTCCTGCCTACCTGGTGTAAAATTAGGTCGAACAGCTTCTTTTTTAACAGTGGTAGTCCTAGAAAATGGAACATCTTTAGGAGCTTTCCTTACAACGACGGGTTTTTTAACAGGGTCCTTGGTAGTGGTCGAATTTTCCTTTCCAGTCACCTTCTTCTTACGCTCTTCTTTTTCTTTTTCGGCTTGCTTAATTACTTCCATAGGATCCTTTTCATCGTCACTATCAAATAATTCGAATCGGTTTCGAGTAACACCGATTCCGTATTGAGAAGCCATTTAGACGGATGCTAAACGGATCGGGTCTTAAGAAAAACACGTGCGGGCACGAAACTCACTGAATATAAAGGTTTCAATCACGCACCATAAGGTCAAACGATAATCTAGAGTGTACAAACATAATAAACGGATCACAAATAATTTTGAACAAACAAATAATTAAAAACTCGACAATTTAGAGAATAATTATTTAAAGAAAATAATATAACTTCGACGGCACTAATTTCCGTACAGGTTCTCAGGACAGGTACCGACCATTATATAATTTACCATGTGATATCAGGGTGTTCTCGGTAATAATATCTAAACCAAGCTCTATAAATCGGGGGCTCTTGTTTTATTCGAATTTTTGAGATTTTATAAAATAGGCTCTACTTTATTTCTTAACTTTTTATAGAAATTTTCCTAATATCCCGGTAAATAAAATAAAATAAAATAAGAGGACCGCAAGCCAGGCGAATTTTCTTTGAAATGTGTGATTTTTTGCTTATCTTCCAATTCCTAAATCGGTTTAAGAATAAATCGGTTGTGAGCAGTAGCTCGGGAATATTAATCAAATATTCCGACGGAGGGCTGCTATATTCTAGATTCTTTGATCTTGTAAAAGCTCTTTAAAAATAACGTTTTTGAAAAGTTTGCTGCTAACAGGATATGACCTTGGTGCCCAAACTTGCGGGATGTATGACACACGATTAGAATCAGTTGACAGCGTGGGAAAATAAGTGATAAAGAACCAATGAGATTGGCTTAATATTAAATTTTGGGCGTGGTTTAACATCCAGGACTAACCTCATTTGCTGCCTCGCATTATAGTCCCATGCTGTCATCTGATTTTAACCTTGTATCATAATATAGCACCAGAGATGTTACGGAAACAAGCGAGTCAACGATATGCTAAGTTCATATCTCTCTTATCAGATGTATATTTATTAGTTGATTCCTATGGTCAAAGTGACTAACACTTAGAGGAATGATACAACAGACAACAGCTCTTATTGTATTCTATCAACGTTATCAATGACAAATTTCTAGATTGATAATACAAGCTTCACTCTTTTACGTTCATTTTCATTATGGTTAAAAAGATCGGGTACGGAGTACCACGGAAATTTTCCACGACTAATCGGAATCGCTACGCTCACCCTCACTACTTTGGACTCGCTTCGCTCGTTCTTAGAATATACAAATCGCCAAATAATGCAACACCTCGCTTTAGACCTAGCTTTGCTCGTGCTTAGAGTTAATACATTAACCTGCTTACAGTTAATACATTCTTGATATTCCCAGCGGTTACCTATCAAAGCACTGGGCTCGCTTAATGCTGCTTAACTTTAATTATCCAACAAAAACCGAATACATACTTGCCAATACAATACTTGCCACATAAAAACAAAACTAAAGAATACATATTAATTAAATAACGGGATACACTCATACCAAATTGTTTAAAAGCCTGTAAGTTAAGATTTTGACTCAGAGACACAATTGTAATTTTACTTTTGTAATTTTATGTATTTGTATTAACTCTTAGAAAATAAATAAATAAATAAAAATAAATAAATAAAAATGATAAAAATTGAACTAATGACTAATTCTAATAATGAGATGAAACATAGCACATATATTGGTCTTATATATTATATATGATGACTACAAGCGTGATAAATCAATCGAAATTTTTGCCGAGTCATTATTGCCGGTTCGGGCAAATATTTCCTTGATAGTAAGACTAGACTTACAGATAGATTTTCATATCAAAGTTTCAACTCTCTTGTATAAAAACTGTGGAAGCTACGATGATAGGCACACACTCACACACATACAGACAACTTCGTGAAAACCACTCAAAAGGTCTTAAAAAACCTAAAATAGATAATTCTGTTGAAGTCGATTTTTTAAAAAACTCACTTCTTTTCATGTATACCTACGATATAAATAAGGAAAAGTAAAAAAAATAATAATAAAAAAGAAGCAACGAAGCAACTAAATTAGAGAGCCTGTAATAAAAACATGTTTATATAGGTATTATATAAGTAGGTATATAACATATGTATGGGTATAAATACGTTTATGAAAATAACTTTTCGAAAACGTTGAAATGCATCTTATTTCATCCTTTTCATGAAAGTTTTTAAGTTTTCAGGGGAAACATGTGCAAATGCACTAGTTTCCCTTTAATAAAGGGATAAAATATACGTTGTCCATTCTTGGTCACATGTATGCAAGATTTTTACGTCACAAAATACTTTTCAAGTGGCATGCGTTCATAAATCCTGGAGTGACGTATTTACTTTATGGCGCGCTTTTTAAAAAATATATTATTGTTAAACAGCAACCTTTCTAGTAGTACTCTTGGTTATCTTATCAACACTAATAAAGGAGAAAAATGTTTTGAAATTTTTGATTTTCTTGTTTTTGAGTTTTGTTGTTTATAATTAAATTTAATTGTATTTATAGTAAAATTTGGATTTGTTATGTGTAAAAATTTTGAAATTTTTCATTATGGTAAGCAGTTTTGACTATCGTTTTGAATATTATTTATGTGTTATGTAATATGCGACGTTATGTTTATGAGTGATAATAACTTGGGATAACTGGGCGATTTTTTGAAGATTTTTCATGATTGGAGTTCGTATTTTTTCCTCGTGACCAGCATCTGCTGTTGCATTTGAATCCTTAAAAACAATTTGCATGCCTTTGTCCCATGGGTTGAGCAATATATAAATTTGAAATAATTTAATTTGTGATGCTTGATTGAAGTAGTTGCGGTAAGAATACAAACCTTGAGTTCCTATTATCAAGATATACATTACTGATGGATAAATACATTTTTCACTTAGTTTTGCTCTTTCGGGGAGAGTTGATTGATAACACGAAGATGTGAATTTATTGTAGATTTTGGGTACAAAAGTAAAGGTTTAATAGGATACCCAGAAGCTAGATCACCCATCTCAAAATTAAATAATATTTTGTATATTATCAATTAGGTAATTGTCCATCTGTAATAATAATTGGGGATAAACACTTCAGGAACCACTAAAGTGGTAAAAGCGACTATTACGCTCTAAAGTTGGCTATAATTTATTTGAACTAATCTTACATAGACAGAGAGCATATTACAAAGGATTTATAAATACTAATGCTCTAACAGCCTAGACCACGAAGGCAGCTGTCCATCCATAATGTTTTACAACTGGAGTGTAAACCTTGAGTATTAGTAACAGCTACATGCTTTCCATAGTCAGTCTGGTTAACTCATATATAGTCAAGTAAAGAGTTTGTTTATTTACTGTTTTATATAACCCTCTACCGGGTCCGCTTCAAAAAGTTATGATACCAGGCGTGAAACGGGGATATTCACTGTATCTACGTTTCAATATTCACTGTATATTTGTGCAATACCTATCTATACCGATAATTTGATACCAAACTCGATTATTTGGAAGAATATTTTTTTGCTTGTACAATTTTAAAAATGCTGAAATAAACTTTTGAAACCCTTTATTCGGAAGTTTTCAATTACCAATAAAAAGCTATTAATAGTCTTTTTAAGTAGCATACTGCCACAATGTAGGCGAATTTTCAACTTTATTTGTTGAAAAACATGATGTGTTTACATAATGTTATCGTAAAAATCGATATGTCAATCGATAAAATCAAAACTAATGCTGATACAATTTTTTATTTTGTTGCTTCTATATATTAGTGCATGTCTTTTAAATTTCAGCTCAATTCAATAAGTTTTCGATTTTTAATGAATTTGTGATGACTCATTATTGTGGGTTAATATTGTCGTGAATATTTCATAAACTATAGGGTTCTGTAGTTTTATATGATTCGGATCGGAGAAAGCATTCGAAAGTTATGAAATACATAAATACAATACATACATAAATATAGCTCCTAAAGAAATCGTTTAACTTAGTGAACCCTTTTGTGTACAGCTATGAAATTCAGCAGAGAGGTTTATAGTACAATCCTCTTCTAGTGTGTGTAATTTCGATGTGATTAGAGAACTTTATCAAGTATTTTTTTTAACATTTTTAGTGAAATTATGTGTATTTAAAGTTGTCAATTCTATATTAAGTGACCTCAAAATCGAAAGTAAGATTTATTTTATTTTTTACTGTCTCGTGTCAATAATGTTTTTTGAACTATCTTTAGCCTGGATCATCAGAACCTAGAGTGAGTGAATTTAAATTTTTTTTTTTTAATATAGGCTTTATTTAATTGGATATTTCGTTTATTTATATTTGATTTAAACTGAATTGGTATTTTACCAAATATTTATTTATACTGAAGCTTAATAAACCCTACTTTAAAACCTTTATTTAGCAATGAGGGCAAAACATCAGTTTCTTTTATTCTTTCTTACTTACTTATTTTATTTGGTGGTATTTTTTTTAGGTTTTCAGCTGCAAAATTTAGACAATAATAAGTTTTTCTCATCATTAAGAGCTTTTGATATCAATTTTAAATCTTAAATTAAATTTTAAGTAATGACTACATCAACAATGAACAGTTTTTAAACTAATGAGATGGACAGTTTAGACTCTCAGCAGCTTTCTAACAAGTTTAGGAGAGAGATTATAAGATGCTTTCTTCACAAATAATATTAGACTAACTATTTTAATTACCTCAGGATTTTTAATCTAATACTTTTCTTCTTCCAATTATTTTCCCACGCTGTCATAATGTGTGTTTTTAAACACACATTATGTTTTAAACCACTGTGTGTTTTACTATAGTGATACTTTAACATCTTGTGAAAAAAGTGTTTCTATTCCTATATGATTCCATAATCAAAGATACTTAAACAAAGCGAAATCAAGTGAACAGAAACGAAACAATTACATATGTGAGGTAGTTTTTGATACATCTAATTATGATGCACTCCACTTTTAGCTCAATTCAAAAAGTTTCCAATTCTTCACACTCCCCTCATAACAGGTTTAAATAAGGCTTGGTTTGAAATCACACAGCTCAAAGTAGTAGGTTTGCTAGTAGTATATCTAGATTATTTAACAGTGTGGCGATCAAGCCTTTGTCTTTTGATCAAATAAAAGATAGGGAAATTTTAAGAGATGTTATTTTTAAAATTGAAGCCTAAATAACCCTGATATTTTACAAGTTAGTTAAAAAAAAGTTGTGGCTTGTCTTAGTGAATGTGAAATTGTTAAGGAAAGAAATAATTTACTATCTTTTACCATTCAACTTAGATTGGAGTTTGTCACCTTTCGAACTAATCTGTTATTAGTATTTTAACCAGCAGGTTAAAATACACTGGCAGTGACATCTAGTAGCGACTAGATGTCACTGTGAGTAATACCTGAGTACAAAATTTTTATGATGGAGTTGGCTTATTATTACCTGTTTCTTGGTTATTCTACATTTTTCGTGATGAGTGTTAAAAGTAATTTAAGTAGTTGTATTTATTGATAATTGTTTAGGACTAATTATTTTGTTCATGTTAAATATTTCCTTCAATTAATCTTAAATGTTTGTTTGTGGTAACATACTTTATGTTTATTTGGTGTTGAAAGGAAGTCCACGTGTTTGAGGTAAGTATGTTTTAAGTACTACAATAACTATTCATTTCATGATTGGTTTCCTAATCATCTAATTATCACATTCATTCTTAGCTCTGATTTATTTAATAAAGATCTCATCCAAAAGACCATACTTCCTATAATTCTACACCGCATCCTGTAGGCTTTCTTATTTTGGGACGGTGAGAGGATATAAAATTGGAATTAAAAATATAAAATTGGATGAATTAACAAAAATAACCTGGGAAAGTAATTCTGTTGACCCATTATAGCCTCCCTTCCCCAAAAAAACAATAGATTTTATTTTCTTTCCTTTACTGATTTTATCAGATTCTTCATTGATTAAAGCTGTGAGTACTTCTGTACTGCTTGGAAATTGAAAATCAAGGACAAAAGAAGAAGAAAGAAGAAAGAAAAGGACTAATACAACTAAATCCTAATTGGAATGAATCCACAAGAGGCAACAGGATTTTAATTCACCTGACTGCCATTAGATAGTGTCAGTTGTAGTAGGGCACAGAGTGTTAATAGCAACTCTTACTTATCAACTACCTGTGGTCATTTGCTGGAGGTAATAGCTCAATGCCCTAATCGACCGTCACTGCCACAAATTTCACTGCTTAAGTCATTAACTTATTTCCTTAAAATATTATTCTTTTTTGACAATACCACAATTTTTAATGTGTGATTATTTGTTGCAGCAGCTGAGTGTTGGTGTGTAATAGCTTCTGGCTGATGCATGTTCATTATAGGTGTAATTAACTCGGATGTATAAAACCAATTGATAAGATTTGTGACTGATAAATCAATTTGTTTAAATTTGTTAGTAATATTCATTATATTACTGGCAGATTACCAAATTAAAACAATTGCATTTTTTACATGTAACTTATTGATAACAGGGCATTGTTATCAGCATTTTCCTAAGGGTCAATATCATTATAATTTATTGTATTTTCTAAATAAGTGTTAGCTCTATGAATACTTATTTTTTTATTTTATTTTTTTTAGATTAAAAAAAATAACTTTGTGGAATCCTAATATCAGCAATGAAGATTTTAATGAATTGTTAGCTGTGCCTCTTGGGGATGATTAGCTTGTTATATTATATTTATTATAACGTTTAAGTATATTAAGAAGCTTTAAATATGTAAAAAGGCTTGCTTCACATTGCTTGCCTTTATTGATAATTAATAATTTTAATTGCTTATATTTATTATTAAATTTACTAGGAAGAGATTTGCTTCACTTGCTAATTTTTGTATACAAATGTGAAAGAAATATCAAGGGGCTTACTTGTCTTGTTAGCTTTTTTTCTATGCTAGTTTTTTTATATAGAGTATGATTTGTCTCTTTGCATGCATTATATAATAACACATGCATTATATAATAACACACGGTTACACACACACGGTTTTTTATTTTTGGTGAAAGTTTTTATTTGATTTCGTAAATGTTAAATTAGTGTAAACACCTTTCTTGATTCCTGAAGGGCTTTTTAATAATGCATTACTCATCTTATTTAGCTTAATTGGCCTCCATTTTGAAAATACGAAGTTGTTTTAAAAAAACTCATTTTAAGTTATATGTTCTTGTTGTCTAGCATTAGAATTAAGTCCTGAGAGGGAACGCCTCTAAAATTCACTATTGAATTAAAAAAAAACAGTGATAAAATTGACTGCCTGAGGTAATTCTACTTACTAGTGAGCTAGAGTTGATTTAAAAGGCAAGCTAATATTGAAGAAATCAAATTTTATATGTTTATCTTACATAGGAAATTAATTATAATTTTTAAGCTTTTTTCTGGTAAATTTTTGTTGGTTGCCTTTCTTTTGTATTAAACTAAGTCTTTGTAATATGCCATTGATTAAAAACATGTGATGTATGAATTAATAATTTAATTTTATAGTCAAATTATAAGTATTTTAAGAAGTATTTATTGTATGAAATATTCTGTAATATGGTTTATTGCAATAAATTGTTCTTATAAAAAAAATTGTTTGTTTTTTCTTTTATTTATCCTATCTGTGTTTAATAATAATTTTTACAATTAATTACAATTTATTTTATACAGAAATATCTGGTACTTAGTTAAAGTCAAAGAGACTAACTTTGAGGGAGGACTTAAAAGTAGGATAACACAGTGACAAGGGGTCTGGAAGTGAGACAGTTTCCGTAAGGCACCATAACAGTACTTATCCTACTACAGCATCCCTAGAGGGAGACTAGAGATTACCCACCCCTTTACAACCCAATATCAGGGTACATATTTATTATGCACCCTAAAAATCGTGGGCACTTAAATCACTTCATGCAACATAGATAATTAAAGAATATATTCTATAGATAATAATTTTAACTTAATTCAATTTAACTTAAGACAAAATAGAAAAATAATGTATTATTTCCGTGAAATTGTAATTATTATGAAAAAATTAAAAAATGATGTCACCAATGTACAGCTACGCTTCCAAGCTACCCAAGGAATGAAAAGAGCTGATGTTTCCTCTCTATAAGTATTAGTCAAGGTTAAAGTTCACTGGCAACTTGCAACTAATTTATAAAGAGGGGTTTAGTGTCAAGACATGATGTATAGGAGGTATGATGTTTGTCTAAATGGCCTTAACTCTCTTTAAGAGTTAAAGAGTATTTAGGGACTCCCACATAGTAAGTTACGCAAGGTCTTATAGTGACATCACTTAGTCACTGTAGGTATTTTTGTCTTCCCGAAGTTGTTTACCTGCTATTTATATTAAAAAAGCTGATAATTCCACTCCATAATTGTTCTGAGTCCAAAGAAACTGGAGGAATGTGACTCTGAGTTGAAGTCTAAATCTCTAAAAAAATTCTGGTGCTATTTATTTTAAAACGCCCTCGCACCGGATGAATTTCCTTTGAAATGCTTACTTCTGTGCTTAATAATGTATTTATTGTCTATGTTTCCATATAACTTGAGCATTAGCATTACTACTTGTTATTCATTTTTTCTGGATTTTTCAAAATAAAATGTGCATATTCATTTTATTGGTTATAAAAAACTAAATTGGCACTGCACACCACAATTTCCTCTTAATAAAGTACCATTTATAATCATCTATGAAAGGTTTTAACACTATTCCTTTGAAAACTTCAGAAAATATTGAGTAACAAGTAGTAACCCTACTGCTCAAGTTATTATAAACCGTTAACACTATGTCTTCTTTGACAATTGTTCTGTTTTGTTATTCTGTTGTTCCTATATTACCTGTTATTCTTAATCTTTTCTACTGATCGTAAAATCTATTTTGTTATAAATTAGTAAATAAATTATGAATTTCCGAAAACTATAGAGGGTATAGAAATAGTTGAGTCCTTATCACTTCTAGGAGTTACAATACAGAACAACCTGGACTGGACAAACATATAGACAACCTTACCTCCAGACTCTCATCATCTTGCTACTTACTATCTTACTATAGAAGACTTACTGACCTCAAAACATTGACAAATATTTATTATGCCAAGTTTAATTCTGTCATGAGTTATGCCTTAATACAGTGGGGTGGTTCAACAAAATTAGAAAAAAGTTTAAAAACAAAAAAGAGCCATTAGAAGCATGTTAGGATTTGAACAGACTCATACCTGTAAGGGTTCCTTTAAAAAATTAAATATCCTAACCCTTCCATCTCTTTATATCTATAACCTATTGCTTTTGTATTAATAATATTAATTGTTTGAAAATTTAAATAAAGGTATTTATATTACTCGGAATGTCAATAAGCTTGAGGTAAAAAGCTGTAAATATGAAAATATTAAAAAATCTCCAGAATACTTGGGTCAAATGTTTTTATAATAAATTACCTGAACATATAACAGGCATCAAAAAAATTACAACTTTTAAAAATAGACTCAAAAAAATTTTTACTTGAAAAAGAGTATTATTGTCTTAAAGAATTTTTTAATGACGATCTCTCAAAATGTAGTGAATTATTATATTTTTTAATATTTATTTTTTTATTGTTTGTAAATGGAATACTTGTTATTATATAATCTTGTATGACAATTTCTAATCTTGTAAAAGTCAAAAGAATGAAATAAATTTATTTATTTATTTATTATTTATTATTATATAATTTTATTACAATTTTATTTGTTTTTAGGATTTGGATCGCATAGAGAAAGAAGGTTTAAGCGAAGAAGTAATTAAAAACTTTAGGGCTGATTGGTCTTTAGCACATGATGTAAAACTTCTTAAATTTCTAGAGAATTTTTCTAAGGTTAGTATATATTGTTTTTTGAAAATAATGCTCGACCACAGTTATATTTAAAGGGTCAAACTATAGAGAGTAAAATATATATTAAATTTAGTCAAATGCCTGCTATTCGGTTAAGGGAACGTTAGCATATAGAAGTTTTACATAACTTCACCAGCAACAGTAAAAAAAAACTCTTTTACTGTCACCAACAGAAAAAAACTCTTTTACTCTCACCAGCAGTAAAAATAACTCTTTTACTGTCACCAACAGTAAAAACTACAAAACTGTTGAATATGGTAAAAAACGCCTTACACCTACTTTCTTGAGGATGTAAAGTGCCTACTATACAGCTGCCCGAAAAAAGAAATATTTTACCACTAAATTTTCTTATTTAATTTTATATGTTACCAAACTGCTTTTTAAAGAATTTCTAAAGGTAAAATGAGCTTATGAGTTTGGGAGGGAGGAGGTAGAGTTTTACAACGGGGACTCATGTATCAAAAGTTTAGGTTATCTTATAATACTCATTTATTATTTTTAATTGTTCAATGATCAATTATTGGTTTTATCTTTTTCAGAATTTGATATCCAGAGCTAATGAAACTCTAACAGGGTTAGATGAGTTTGAAAAGGACCTATCTTCTTTATCTTTAAATATTCAAACAGTTTCCCAAAATTTCCAGTCTTTATCTAATAAACAATTTATTGAGCATTGTGTTCTAGAAGAAGATGTTTCTGTTTACTCAAAGCCTTCTGTAATTACAAATTATAAAAAGCTTTATATCTTTTTTTAAATTTTATATATATATATAATATATATATATAATATATATATATATATATATATTTATATATATGTAATAAACTGTGTAATAAAACTGTATGTAATGTAATAAAACTTTTAGATGTTACTGAATCGAGTTGAAATTTAATAGACATATGCTACTTTGAAAGATAGACACTGTGAAGAAGTTTTAGTATCAGTATTAGTTCCAATATAATCGTTTGACTTTTATAATTACTTTTATAATTTTGTGAGAACAATCTCAGTTTTTTACTAATACATCAATCAAACTGCTACCCAATAACAGTTATGTGGCTGTAAAGAGGCCACAAAGAGACATTGGTGGTGCACGGCAGCCCCCTAGCATTGACACCGCATACTGACTGTGTTACTTTGCTATTTGTTTGTGGAAATTGCTGTATTTTCATCATTTACTACTGTGTTTTGCCTTTACAGCCTTATGCAGATTGAGATTGATCATAAAAATTTTAAAAGTTTAAATTTGAATAAGTTTTTATGTATGTGGAATTTTTGTAAATTTTTGTAAAAATAAATAAATAAAATTTCTTACATCAGCATTTCCCTTTATTAGATTAATATAGAATATGATAACTTAAAGATTTGTATTTGTGTATTTTTATTACTATTTATTATTAATTTATTTGGTTTTCAGAAAAGCACTAGTGAAGTTTCAGTATCAGGATCTAATGATAATCTTAACAAAGCATTATCATCATGCTTAGCAACATTTAATGAGAAATATTATAACCAGGAAGAAAGTTATTTAAATAATAGGTTTCAGTAAGTATAAATTAAAGTATGTAATTAAAAAAATGAAAAATTAAAGTACATTTAAAGTATGTAATATGCACTTTATTACATTTATATACATTATTTAATACAATTCTGACTGCAGTGAAATTTAAAAATATTATAGTATAACACACTGTTATCATCAGATCACAACATGGGAAAATAATGCGAGGGAGTCAATTAGGTTTGTCCTGGATGTCAAACTATGCCCACAATTTCATATCAGGCCAACCTATATTCCCACGCTATCTATGTACTGATTATAACTATGTGTAATGTTATAAACATGACTTGATTATTATTTCTTTTAGTGAATTTATAGTTTAAATCACTATTTAAACCCCTTGTTTACAATAGGGGTTTTTATATAAACTGTCTTTTATAAATGTTATATTATGTTTAGGATTTTATTTATTTCCGTATAAGAACATGCAATTAAATTAAAATCCATTAAATATGTTTTATTAATTTTAAACATATTAAATTTAACAATTTATATAAATAATTTTTTTTGTTGTTATATAAACTACAAATAGTTGTTTCGAATTTCTAATGTGGGTTTAGCTGACCTTATCATAAGTCAGGGCTGTTAACTATAGAAAATAAATATCGCTGTCTATTGATATATTAAGTAAATAGAGAAAAAACGTTTTCAAGCTCTTAGTTTTTATTTAACTTGGTGTCTAAAATCACAATATCTTAATATTGATAGCTTAACAGTTAAACCGAGACTAAGTGGTTACCAAGTAAGTGGTTTTTAGTTAACCTTTTATGTTTGTTTTCAGAAGCTTAGCTCTATATTAAACTAAGCTGGTAGCTTTTTGTTTATTTTTATAAGTTACTATCATCATTTTTATGTATAAACGATAAAGAGATATATTATTGGACTGGAAATAAAGAGACGAATAAAAAATTTTACCAAACAAAAAAGACGGCAGGCCAAAATATTTTAGATATAATTACTGAGCTTTCCACTAGGGATCATGATCATCATTTCTTTAGTTTTCAGTTTTTCTGTTTATGTTTTAATAAAAAAATCTCTTTACCTACCTGACGACCAGATCTCTTGTTGAAAGCTCAGTAATTATACCTTATCTATTTTAGATGCCTGCCTTCTTTTTTTTTTGTAAACATTTTTCTTGTTTTTTTGTATGCCTATTTGTTTGAGAAAAAAAATTATTAAGTTACTCTTATTTATTTTTCAGCCATTTTTCAAGTGCTGAGAGTTTTAGTAAAAAATTACCTCCTCTTATTGGATCAGATAAGTTTAGTCAATATTATTCAGAGTTATTTAATAGTAAGAAAGAAACAAAAGTAGAAATTCCAAAACAACAGGCACAGGTAAGAAAACAGAAAAGCTTATCTTAACAATATTTATCCCTGTAAAAAAGGAGCTTTTGACCCCTCAAAGAATACACATTTTATTTTAATTGAATTTTTTTTTAAATATACATTTTAAAAGAAATTTTTTAGAAGAGTAACATTGTAAAATAACACAAACCAGACATATGCAAATGTTCCTTGATTATACTTTGTAAATATTTACATGCTAGATTTTCTGTGCTTCTTATTATTATTTGATTTTGAGGGTAGGTATAAAACCCATGCCCTGCGACTTTAAGTCTTTTGTACAAATACCCTCTTTTCACTTTTTACAGGAGATCTTTTCATTTGATTAGCTCTAGGATTTTTTCCACTAGGGGTTTTTGGGGTTTAGGGGGGGGGGGCTTTTTTTCCATCAGGGTTTTCAACTCTGTTTAAGGTAGCTTTCCCATAACGTAAATCTTTTATATGCAAGGGCTTCACATTCAAATATGATGTGTTGCTGATTTAGAGGATAATCCACAAAGTCTGCAGAGTAAGACTCAGAGAGTCTCTTTTAAGTATTTTCCTATCCTATTCATATGTTTGCGTAGGTGACAGTGACCTACGCAAACATAGGCCACATTAAGCCACATTAGGCTGGCGTTATTAAGCCAGCCTTTCCTTGGCCATACTTTGTATATATTTACATGCTAGATTTTCTGTGCTAGCATGTAAAAAATTTCTCTATTTGTGCATACTTAACCATGAAAGAGTTTAATGAATTATTAATTAAATAAACTATTAATTTATCCTTAGAGTCTATTATTTTACGTTTTAAGAGATTCTTGTGTCTAACACATAATCTTATTCATTTCAGGAGGAAATTCATGATAACAACAGTGAGTTTCAAAGTTCCCAACACTCATCAAGTTCTAATGGTAATTACATTGCATTTAAGTTCTATTTGTTACTTAGTGATCGAAAATAGTAAAATTTTAGAACAAGTTTCTAAACCAAGAAAATATTAACAACAACTTTTTTACTTTTTACTAATATAATTTAACATCTAAATAAATTATTGGGTTAAATAAATTTTATGAATGCATTTGCATAAAAACTGTAAGTATTAAAGGTACCTACTTTAATTTTTATCTATGCTTTGAGAGATACACGCAGAGCTTGTTTGTAGGAGAAAGTGTTATGCTTTCAAACATGTAACAGTTTATTTTTTATGTTTTTATGTATAATTATGTACCTTGATAATGACTTAAGCTAATTGATTATAAGCTTGGTAAATTAATTTGTATAGTTAAAGCAATTGCTTAAATACTAGTACTTTCATGTAGGTTAAGGTACAGAAAAAAATTATATACAGTTCAAGAAAATTTTAAAAGAACAAAAGGAATTTTTTTAGAAATTCATAGAATTTAAAATTTCTAATTTTATATAATTATTGTTTATCAGCTATAGTTATTGGTTGTTCAGAAACATTTTTATGTTACAAATTATAAAGTTGTATGGAAAGTTTTGTTTAGAAGTTAAATTTTTGTCTTTATAGTATGAAGGTTGGGCTGCATATTCCTAAATTATTAACATTATTTGCTTCTTTACAATTTTTCTTATTTGTTTTAGTGGATTTGGATGAGGACAACTATTCTTTTAGAGGGAACTTAGTTACAAGTGCAAATTTTCCTACCTGTCCCTCTGACAATAATTCAATGTATGTAATTCTTGATTTAGGTATAATAATAGAATTAGTTTAAATATTTACGCCAATCTAAGAGTTCTCTGACTACACAAAGCTAATGTAGTAAAATTATTAATGAGTAGTCAGCCTGTAATACCTTGGGCTGTTTTGGTTACATTTAAATATATATATTTAATTTAAGTTTGTCAATTTCAGAAAATAACTCACAACACTTGTTTTTAAAGTGTGCGGCTCTCATGAACCTAAATATGTCTATAATACTGCCTCATTATTCTTTTCTCTTGATTTTAAAAATCTATAATTCAAATTATTATTTATTTATCATAATTACTATTTAAAAATTTTTCTTCCTTCAATTTTTTCATTTAATTTTTAGGTGAAATTAAACGAATAAATGAAATTAATTTCTTGCTACCCTCTGTGCGCTCCCTTGCCAATTTTTAATATGGTGGTTGGGGATTTGTATAAATGGCTGGTGGGTTTTCTCATAAACAGTGAATTATTCACCATTTGGGTTTTTTTAATTACATTTTATTTTTATGTTTTAGGTCTAGCGATTCAGATATCAATGATAAAGTTACAAATAATTCTTTAAATCAGAATCAATCATCTCAATGGAGACCGAATGATAATTTTGGTATTAACAAAGGATATAGTTTTGCACCGCCTCCACCAAATCAATCTTTGTTTGATGATGACGATGAAGATGATGATCTATTTGCATCATGTAGATCCGATCTATTTATTGACAATAAATCTGATTTATTTGACTCTAACTCTAATTTACCCATCGAAGTAGACCAGAACAATGGTTTTGTTAATATTAAAGATGCATACAAATCTGAAGATAAATCTCTAAGTACAAACGGGAATAAAAGTGAGGAAAAAATTGCACCTATAAGTACAAAAGTAAATAAAAAAGAAGAAAACATTACACCTATTAGTACGAAAGTAAACAAAAATGAAGAAAAAAATACATCTATTAGTACGAATGTAAACAAAAATGAAGAAAAAAATACATCTATTAGTACGAATCTAAACAAAAATGAAGAAAAAATTACACCTATTAGTACGAAAGTAAATAAAAGTGACGAACGTTTCATCCCTCCTCTTTCTTCTAGTGTTAAACCTCAAATAGACCAAAAATTAAATCCCAAACCATTCTTGTTTAATGATACAAAAACTGAACAATCTTTATTTTCCGGTGATTCAAGTGATGATGATTTGTGGAAAAGTTCGACAGACTTAAGTAAGTTATGCTAAATTATTATGATTTCTTAAATAAAATAAATATTTATGTATACAGTTCAGTTATTAGCACTAGACTGCTTCTATAAAATATTCTCTCATAAGAAAGAGTCGGTAAGGATTGAGTGATAAGGAGTCTCATAAGGATTGAAATAAGTCTCATAAGTAGAATTAGTTGGACTAATGGATTTGTTGAAAATTAAAGGTGGCCTGAACTCCTATCTAAACTATTGACTTTAAATTTAAGAACTCTTATTTTCAGACGGAATGCTTGTTGTAAATTTTGTTCCATCATGAATTGTTGCCTCTTATTTCAAATCTATGAAATCCCGAAAGGTCCCTATTTTTTATATTTATTTTCTAACTTGTTCGATTTAATTTGTTGGCAATTAAATTATTCTTATAAGCTTAATTAGGCATTTTCTTTTTCTTTTTTATTTTAGATAACAAAAGTAAAATTAAGAAGGCTTTAAATCCAATTATTTCATCTCCCGAAGATGATTCATTGTTTCAGAAAAGTAAGTTTTTTATATATAGAATTTAATTAATATTCTTTAGAGGAGAAATGAATTTTTATATAATTATTCTTAGTGTGTGTGGATATATATATATATATATATATATATATATATATATATATATATATATATATATATATATAATATATATATATATTGTTTTTTTGTAATGAAACTATAGCATATTGGTGTTGTCTTGTGTTAACGAATGTATTATATGTTTAGCTTTATTATTTTATAAAGAGGTATAAATTATCAATATACAGTATGTCACCAATAAGGAAGATGCATGTTTGCCAAATATATTTTTATTTAAAAATATACTACATTTAATGAATAATAGCACTTTTTAATTAATTTTTAAAAGGCGTGTTGTTCAAGGCGAGACTATATCCCACCACAGCGTATTTATTTAGAACTATTCATGGGTTATATTTTATTTTTAGACTCCTGTTTGCTTCATTCCATTGCATATTAAAATTAAATTAAAATCTATTAAATATTAAATTTTTTTAATTGATTATAAAAATTTGTACAATTAATATTTCTTTGAAATACATTTTTTCTTACCTCGATTTACCGAACAAAATAAAAAAAACCATAGGTTAAAACTTATGCATCTTCCTCATTGCCACAGGTTAACTTTTGCTGTGTAATAACACTATGAGAAAATATGGATTAAATTTGCATTTTTTTCCTTTTAAGGAATCTAAAAGATTTTGTGTCAAGTGAATTGTTTCTGTTATTATGGTTGTCCCTTGTGAAAAGTACCCTGAGGTTGTTTTTGTTCCATGAAGTTGGTGAACTAATGTTTTAGAACCCGAAATAAAAAATTGATTGAACTTATTTTTTTTTTAGAAAAAGTGAAAAATGAAATTAGTGAAGTTAAAAATACAAGGAGTCTTTTTGAATCAGATGACAACAAACTTTTTCATGAAGTGGAAAAACCAAAGAGTAATCTGTCAGAAAACCAAGAAAATAAATGTGCAAGTGCCTTATTTAATAAAGAACCTGATTCTGTCCCAGATAAAAGAATTCCTTCTAAATCAACTGAAAAGACATTTAATCTATTTTCGGAGGATTCAAGTGACGAGGAGCCTCTGTGGAATGCAGGAAATTCAAGTAGGAAACTTATTTTATCATGCAGGGCAGACCAAAAGTCTCCCCTTTTTTAGTTTTTACTTGTAATATACCAATACATAAGTAGATCTCCTATACTAGTAAATTACATAAAGAAAATTAATATCAATTTTTTATTTTCTCTCTGAGAAATTGCTTAAACTTTATGTTTTGCTTAAAATTAGGACAGCTTACTTGATTTATGTAATTTTATTCTATCTGTACTTAATAATGTACTTGTGGCAGACAAGTTTTTTATTGTGTAAAAACTTTGCCACATTTTATTGTTGTAATTGCTTTAATAGAATAAATTTTTTTCATTTCATTTAATTTTTTCATCATTGTACATAAATTAATGAAACTTGGAAGGTATACTTTTGGGTTCTAGGTTTTAATGCAAGTAATTTTGACCCTGCCAAAAGGGTAAAAATTGGATATTTTTACTCAAAATTGAAGCTGAAGTATTGACATTAGAAAGAAATTATCAAGAGTAAAAATACCTAATTTTTGGCTTAAAAATGCAAAGCATTTATTGTATTTACTATTTTAAAAAATCAGTGTTAACTTTACCCTAAATCTAGTAGTATTAGTGACCATAAATATCTCAAAATAAGGGTAAGGTAATTAATGATTTGTGTTCTTAAATAAAAAAAAAGGTTCTTTTACTCTTGAATGGAATCCTTAGTTTTTTTAGATTATAAAATATATTTTTTAAACTAAAATATATGACTGAATTTTTTTTCTTATTCGAACATTTTTTCTTAATTTTTTAACGAGAAATTATAAGAATGAAAATATGATTGTCGATTATTTTTATATCATTTGTTTCTGTTTGAATCATAGAAAAAATTTTTTTTAATGTAACCATAATTTAACAATATAAACTTGAGGTATGATTAGTTTATGTTTAACTAATTAATCTACTTATTTTTGTTTATAGATGCCAAAAACAATTTCAAAAAACTTTTGGAACAGAAATTATTTGCACCGAAGTCTCCTTCAAGTGCAAGTAAGTCTGCTTTTTAGAAAATTTTTATTAGATAATGATGCTTGTGAGGTTGTTACGATAACAGAAGTGAAAAGAGGATTGATAGGGGGGGGGGGGGGTCAATTTGATTCTGGTACTCTAGGGTAACTAGAAAGAGTACTCTCACCTCTAATTTAATTTATTCATGATTTCTACAAAATAATATATTATATATATATATATATATATATATATATATATATATATATATATAATATATATGGGGAGTCACTCGGGACTTCCCAACCTTACCTGACCGATGAAGACATATGTCGAAAAATTTTCAAAACCCTCTAAATCTCTTCGCTTCACCTCCTGTAAGTTATTATTATTATAAAAGATTGTTATATATATATATATATATATATATATATATATATATATATATATATATATATATATATATATTATATAATAAATATATATATATATATATATATATATAATATATATATATATATATATATATATGTATATATATATGGGTTTCTACTCTTGCATATGGTGCACAATAACTTTAAAAGGGTTACTTACGAGTGAATCATCTGAGGTTATGATGCTTTGTGTTTTTTATTATGATGTGTACAGGTGTCATGGTTTTCTCGTTTTTGTTTTTTGTCAAGTGTTGGTTTGAGTACTAAAGAAGTAATGCTCGAATTGGAAGTAAGTTGTTCATTAATAATTGTCTTGCCAGTAATTCGGTGTTTGTATATTTTAAGTCTTTTGAGTACATTAAATAGGAAAACCATGGCACTGGTACACATTATACTAAAAGACACAAAGCATCATTACGTTAGATGATGCTCACTTGCACACATGACTTCTTAGGGTTACGGCCTTGGCTCAGTACACATTCCCTATATAAGCCCCCACCTACTCCCTTCCTTATTTTCAAAGGGCTAGTTGAGCTCATTGAGACTGAAAGATATTCACTGATGTATCTTTATTAGTTGAGAGCTCATGTGTTGCCCCAACTGCTGATGATG
The DNA here is from genome assembly GCA_018340805.1 of Microvelia longipes. NCBI lineage: Eukaryota > Metazoa > Arthropoda > Insecta > Hemiptera > Veliidae > Microvelia > Microvelia longipes. The sequence continues at coordinate 14,879,080 of JACMZG010001893.1, forward strand.
GTGTTAGCCTGTCATCAGCAGTTGGTCCAGGAAAAATTCCGAAGAATATACTTTCTTCATCACCTTCTTGACCAATATTTTAATCAAAGTATCTAAAGCATTGCATATTTTAGAAACGTTAACTTGAGTGTTCCTGAAGAAAAAAATTGAGATACTAAGGTAATATACATTGATATAAATTAAAAATGTTTTAATAATAATTGTACACTATCTTGAGACAGGAATCTCACTCTAGGAGTTTTAACTTCTACTGAGGGCCCTCGCAAAATTATTAATTGTACATAAATATATTAGTACAATATGTTTTTAAATAATCCAACATTGTAAAAAATATTTTTGTAATATGTATTTGTATAATTTTTTGGTGGAAATAAACAATTTTTATTTATATATCACATTATATAAACAATTATTTTATATAATGTGAAGTATTTACTAGAGAAGAGCGGTGCTCTTCTATTTATAAATATCATATTTTCAGGAAAGATCTCTAGTGACAGTCAAGATGATGAATCCCCTACTAATGACTTGCCTAGTAGTCCTATTGAGAATGTAAATGTTGAGAGTACAAAAAAAGTTAAGAGTATATTACCAGACCAAGAGAGAGTGGAACCAGTCATGAAGAGCCAGGAGGATAAGAGTTTTCTCCCTAGTTACCATACTTCAACTCTTCAAAGCTTGTCTAAAGTAATTTTAATGAAATTAGATTGTTTATACTTATTTATGGAGCAATGGATGGAAGAATGTTAAAAAAACTCAAGTTTAAATCCCCTCTTAAGGCAAAATGGAAGGGGAAAATTCATAAGCTCTTGAGGTCATCAGGGCCAGGGAGATAAACTGATTAGCTCCTGAGGGAGATTATTTTTATGTTTTGCTCTGCCAAGGCAGATAATGTGAAAGCTGAAATCTTCCATCCCTGTTGGGTATTAAATTTTATCTTTGATCAGTCATCCAACATAAACTTATGGGAGATAAAAACTTCAGCCTAGCCAATAAGGTAAAGCATTGGAGGTCATTTTCTTGCCTCATTTTTTTAAATTAATTTTCAGAGGAAATAATTTCCTAGGTACTTAGACCTTGTATGTGGGTCCATTGTACCTGCTTGCCTCATGAATAATCATCAATCTGAAAATCAGTTGTTAAAATTGCTTCACCATCTATTTATTTTTACTGTTAGTACATGTATCAATTGAACTAAAAATTAAAATAAATTTGACAGGGTTTTATTTTGATTTGTAACTGATTACTAATCTTTAAACTGAAAATAGCTGAAAGCTCCTTGTTAAAATAATGTCTCCATATATTTATTTTTACTTTTTATATATGTGTCTATTAAACTAAAAATGAAATTGGGGAAACATACTTAGCAGTGTTTTATTTTAATTTAAAACTGACTTAACTAACTGAAATAGCAAAGTTTTTGGTAGGACTCTAAGCTTTATTGAGTCCTCATGAAGGTACCTAAATAAACAAAATTATCCTATGATATACATAGTTCTTTGTTCTCTCATAGTAGATAAAACAAAATTTAAAAATACTATTAAAAGATTGAGTACGGGGTACCTTGGAACTTTTCCTCATCTTATCGGATTCGCAACCCTCATCCTCACTACTTTAGACTCAGTTAATAATCACTGAATTTTTTTCAATACATTTTTGGACTCGTTTCACTTGTCCTCCGACAAATAAACATCTATTATATTCCCAGCGGTCACCCATCTAAGTACTGACCTTGCTCAATGCTGTTTAATTGTTGTGATCGGATAAAAAGCCTTACTTATAGCAGCCGAATTGAAATAAACTTGGTATACTTATACCTGGTGTACCTTAGGTACACTTGTACTTAATTTCAGTTTAATTGGATTTTTTGCTTTTTTAGGAAAATGTGTACAAGTTATTTGATTAAAGTTAAAACTAATAAGATGAAACTTGATTCATTTGTTGATCTTATATGACTACATGTGTGCTAAATTTCAAAGCGAGTAAAACATTTATCTGCGTTTTTTGAATTTTTAAAATTTTTTGCTGTGTCATTATTGTCGGTTAGTAACGTTATAAAAGATTATTTTCTGAATAACACAACTAGACCTAATGATTGATTTTTGTACCAAGTTTCAACTCTCAAACATAAGCACACTGGGAGGCATGATGATAACAGACAGACACACACACATACTGACAGGCAACTTAACAAGGTCTTAAAACACCTGAAATAAATGATTCAGGTGAAATCCCGACTTTAGATTTTTTTTCGTAAACATTTATACTTATCTTATATACCTTATACCTACAGTATAAATGAGGAAAAATTACTTGTATGTTGGTTTTAATGTCACAGTTTGTTTTATGTAATGACTAATTATAACGCCAATTACTTAGTGAAATTATTTTTTATATTCTAGACCAATGCCAATAAAATATTGTTTCAATTAGAGACGTTCATACTTTATTCAAAATTAAAATGATTTTAATAATATGATTCTTTATGTTTTTTTATAGAACCGTGCTAAGATTAGAAACAAGAGAAGACCACCTACTAGAAAACATTTGAAGCATCTGACAGTTTGTAGCACCGATGATACATTTTCTTCTAAGGATGATTCATCTTTTGAAAATCCATCGAATCCAGTTTCCATTCTATCTCCATCTACTGAAGAAGAAGATTTGTTTGTTGTCCCACCGAATCCTATTGGTCATGATAATTCCAACTCAAATTTATTTGCAGCGTCATCTTTACTTTCACCCGGTTCTAGTCTTGATAACCAGAGTCTTTTTGCTGATGCAATATCAGAAATAGATGTTCAAAGTGATACTCAGAGTAAAATTATTGATGGAGATAAGTCTCTTAAGAATGATAGTACAATAAAAAATACTAAAAGAACTGGTTCAGAAGAGCCCAAAAATGATTTTATAGATAAAACAGCACAGTCTCCTAATTTAAAAATTAACAATAAAGAAAAATTTATTGATTGGTCTTTAGACAAACCAACGTCTAGCAAAAAGCAAGATTTATTTTCAGAAGACATTTTTGAAAAAGATCTTTCGTCTGATTTAAATTTTACATCTGCATCTTCTAAACTATCCTTAGGTAACTCTGTTAGTCAAATTTCAAGTGAAAAGGTCGATTCCACTTCTAGTCATAATATTTCTGATATTTTTTCAAAAGAAATTAATAATGATAGCTTGAAAAATCAATTATCTAGTAATTCTATTCGCCATTCGCCTCCACCTTTATTTCCCAGTAAAGATGATAATGAATCTTCTAAAAAAGAAGATAAATTCTTTTGGAACACCAATACATCCCTTTTTAATGAATCGTCAGATGACGACGATGATCTATTTGGAAGTAAATCAGTCAAAAAATCTGATAATTCTTCGAAAAATGCTGTGAATACTTCGCAATCTTCTTTGAGAAGTAAATTTTTTAACAAAGATGCTGCTCAAGATTTATTTTCTAGTGATGATGAGTCTTTATTTAAAACTAATGATAAAAATACGAAACAAAAATCTAATAAGACTGAACCTGCAAACAAACCTGGTAAGTTTTAGATTTTGATAAGTATGTAGTTCAAATTGATTAACAATATATGCACAAATATTTAACCTTTAAGACAAAATTTCAATAATTAAACAACATTTCATTAGAAAAACCTGTTTATCATTGTCCCATTTGTGTGTATTATGATAAAATTATAATTTTATGTTTCACGGGCATTATGTTCTACCTTACTAACTTTTAATATTATTGAATGTATTAAATGTGTACTTTTACTTTTCCTCATTTATACTTTTCCTCATATATTATTTGTAAAGGAAAAGTTTTGTGTTTGGAAAAAAATCCAAAACAGGGATGAAAACAGAATTATACGTTTCAGGCGTTTTCAAGGCCTCCTGAGTGGTTTTGCAAAGGTGTCTGTCTGTATGTGTGTGTGTCTGTTGTCATCGTAGCACCTAGTGTATTCATGCTAGAGAGTTGAAACTTTCGTACAAAAATCAGTCTACCACTGCAATTTTGCTATTCGGAAAATAATTTTTTATGATGTCATTATTATTATTATTATACCATTTATTGCTTAAATAAAAATAAACTTTACAGTTATTTACATATTAAAATAACATCATGCAAATCAGCTGTTGCTGTAGTTCCTCCATTTTGAGGAAGGATGATGTCATTAACCCACATTAATGACTCAGCAAACATTTTGAAAATCCTAAAACACGGAAAAATGATGCGATCTGATTGAAATTTGGCACGTACGTAGCTATGTATAACGCTAAAATATGTGCAAAGTTTCATCTCATTGTCAGCATTAGTTCAATTTTTATTGAATAACTTGTCTACCTTCTTTAAAAAATTGTAAAAAATCGGAAAATATTTCAATTGAGTTGAAATTTGGTACAAGAGTACCAACGTGATTTGTTTACATTAGGTTATATATGTCAGTCAATAACATCGGAACTAATACTGACTTATTATTTTTGTTAACCATACATGGTAATACATGTGAAAAAAATTCCAGCCCAATCTGAATACTTTTTAAAGATTTTAGGGTCGTTATTGTGGGTTAATGACGTAACCAATATTTCATATATATATATTCTTTTGTTAGAGTCTCCCTTTCCTCTATGGCTCCATTCTGATTGGCTCATTTGTCCTTTGAAAATTCACAATTACATATAATAATGCACTATGTTTTTTGCTAAGATGACTTATAAGTCATCTTAGCAAAAATGACATCTTATAATATAAGATAGTCAAGCGAGTTGAGTGAGTCAGTTGGTTAGACCCCCCACTTTGTTTTCTTCCCCTCTTTATGTGGTAACTGTTTTCCCCTATTTGTCCCGAGGAATGTAAATCAATTTACAGGGCCAGAAAACCACATTTATTCCTACTTAAGAAAACCTAACACTACAACTGTGACTCAACTCATAGGTAAAGCGTTCAAATGCTTTGAAAAGGATTTATTGAATTGTTACTGCTTGACAATACACCTTTTTAAGCTATAAAACATCTTTACTCGGCCTATTTATATTTTGTATTAACTCTAAAAAAATAATAATTTGTTTCAGATAATCAGTCAGCTGCTACATCAGGTTTTAAAGATCCACTATCCATTTTTAATGATGATGCAGCTTAAAGTTAAAAGACATTCCATTTCTATATTCTGTTATGTTCCTTTTGTTAGAGTTTATTACAATGTTCAAGTTTATACATGTGCAATTAAATCAGAGGCTTGGTTAAATATAAAGTACTAATCAAAATTTCAAAACCTTGTTTTATATTTTATTTTAATGACAGAAATGGGTGTTAAAACCAAAATAGGAGGGGAGGGAGGGCTCTCCTAATACTCTGGGATAGCCCTACTCAATACCCCCAAACAACCGGAAAAACAGTTAATTTCAAATCTTTTCAATTCCTTTATAATTTTTGTAAAATATTGCATTTTTGTTTTCTGGGTCCCCTAGAAAGGAACCTATCTATTACACATATTAAAGGAGGCTGGTGCAATTGTTTTTCAAAAAATTAATAAATTAAAAAAAACTATATTATATCAATTATAAAACGAAATTATATCACTTTATTAAATGTTTTAACCTATATTGGGATCTAGTTGGTTCTGCTATAGTTATATTTTGAAGATCATATTTCTGGAAAACATCTTGTGTAAAATGATAGATCAGTTTACAAAAAAGTCTTCTGGACAATTATGATGTAGAAATATTTATTATATTACAGAATTTGAGGACTATCACTATGATTTTTTTGTGCAAAAAATGTTGCTTCATATATTTTAACACGTACATTTTTAAACGGATTAGGTCTAAAACATTGTGTAGAATAAGTTGTACACTTTATTTCTCTAATTTTGTGAAAGATACTCAAATATTAATTAAGTTTTATTTTTAGACAGAATATAAAGTAGCTACAAATGTCAATAACTTCAGTAAAGGATAAGATATCAGCAGTAGCGGACTGAGCTAAAAAGGTCCGAGGAGGATTTGGCCTAAAAGGGCCCTAATCTATATCTCAAGGGGCCCAATGGGGAGGGGGGATGAAATTATTTAACTTTAATTTCATATTTAAAAAATTAAATCAAATAATATTATTTTATTTAAATAAATTAAAATAAACTTAAGTGAATAAAATAAACTTACTTTTATTCATTTAAATGAAATTTTTAATTAAAATATTTTAGTTCTATCTTTAGAGCCCTTTCATACTGCTCTAGGGCCCTGATCAAGTATGTTAAGTACCCCTTGAGGCATTAGTCTTGTCTTCTTTTTGGGACCTTTAAAGGCCCAACAATGTCAATATTTCTGTTGTGTCAATATTATTAGAGTGAAAAATTTACATCGGTTTTTAACACTTTTTTATTTCAAAACTTATGTATTTGGGCTTTTCTGGATATGTATGTACCTATATGCTTAAAATGAGTTCTTAAAAAGCATGTGGACAAATGGCACCCTGAAACCTGTCCAGTTTTACATGATGGTTCGCTAATAATTCATATTTGCAACTGTAAATTAATGAATTGTGACAACTGAGTCTGAATTAAGTTTAAATTAGTATTAAATTAAGAATGATATGCATTGACATTTTCACTGTTTAAAACTTCTAAAATAGTCTCTAGCATAAAAGTTTTTTAATTTTTTAATCATTCTATTGGTCATCCGTGGAACTATGAAATGAACAAGCCTCTGAAAAAAATTATATTATACTAAAATTGTATAGCTTATGAATTTATTATTTTGTTATTTTTCATAGATTATTTAGTGTTCATTTAATTTGTTGCTGAACAAATGCTTCAGTTATATATCCTATAAAAAAACATTTTTAAGTAATATTATTATTATTATAGATCTTTAGTAATACGAGCATGCTAAAATACTTTATATAGATACAATTTTTTAATTTAATTAAAACTGAATCCTTCTGCTCTTGTAAGTGCTGAGGTATTTTTCTGGAAATATTGAAGACACATAGATGTCTTAACACATTCATATGAAATCAAACAATATTGAAGAGAGCATTAAATAACCAGTCTAGGTGAAGACCCGATTTTAATCAAATCCTTATTCATGAAGTTAGAAAGAATTTACTACCAAAAATTCATAATTTTTAGCAAATTTTCTTTGGTCAAGCCATTAGTTATATGGCTCTGGGTAAATGTACAAAAAACACCGAAATTAAAGTCAGTATGTGTCTAGTTCTTAATACTACCTTTCGTTTTTAATTTTTACCAGTAGTTCGGGTTTAGTATTAAAAACACAGAAACAATAGAAATCAAGAATGCAGATGCTGGAACCCATAAAAATTTCTAATTTTTTTTAGCTAAATAATAGAAATAGGAAAAATATTTAAAGAGTAAAAGGTTATTTATTTCATCCATAGAATAAGAATCTATTCTTAGAAACATTTTATGAGGTCAAAACTTAGAATAACTAAAAACAATATATACTATGGGTTAAACATTTTTTTGTTTAGGGTGTCGTTCTGGGGTGTATGAAACCAGTTGGATTTGGTAGGACCATACTAAGTACCATGGTCAATAACTGGAGACCCACAAATACGGTCAAACCTAGTTGTAGGTACACCAAACCTTGTGGTTGTAGTACACCAAACCTTGGGTGTAGTTTCAATATTTTTTGGGGGTTCTGAGTTGAATGATACCAGTGCAAAGTGGATAGAAGCACTCAAAGTGTCCCCGGTAGTTTTTTTTTGTCTATAAAATGGGATAAATAAATATGAAAATTTTCTTTAAAGAATCCAGAAAAAAAATAGTAATGCTACTGCTCAAATTATACAGCATTAACCAGAAACAAGCAAGAAATAGATTGTCTACTGGCATGTAGACCTCCATGCCAGTATTTTCTTTTTAAAGTACTAAGTTAAAAAAGAAGTAATTTTCAACTCTATTTTAAACACTTAAGCTTTATTTTTGATTTTTAATCAATTAATTTTGTGATAACCTATAAGTATCACAATGACTGCCTTTTCAAAAATAACTTTTGGCCCTGCAACATGATTGAGCAGAAGCGTTTCAAGCAGGCTGGAGAGTCTATACTTTTACAGAATTGAGCTTTTGTTTTAATAAAAATAATATATAATATATGTATATATATATATTATATATATATATATATATATATATATATATATAAATGTATAATTATATGTATATATATGTGTATATATATATATATATATATATATATATATATATATATAATATATATATATATATATATATATATATATATATATATATAATCTATTAAAAAATATTTGTGTCATCAAATGTTACACAAGAATTGTTAATGTTCCTATGCTATTTATTTGTTTTAAATTTATTTTTGTATGAATAAAACTGAAAATCTGAGTTAAGAAAAAACAATGATTTGTTAAGAAAATTTGAAATCTGACTTTTTCCTTAACTCAGGTTAATATTGTTAAAAAGAATTAGTTTTTTATTTATTTGCTATCCCATTTCATCAAAATTGACATAAAATAGGATGAGAACTTTCATACCAGAAAATTAAGACCTCGGGTCTTAGTAAAATATAAAAGAGTAATGATTTAATGATTTTTAGGAAATGGTATAATTTAGTGCAAGGCTGTTGTGGTAATAAATCACCAAGCAAGTAGGCCACAGCATTGGACCCTAACAATGTTTTACAAAATGAAGCACTTTCTTTTGCAACATCTTGCTTGTGCTGCAAGAATCTTGCTTACCTGTATTTGCCATTGAGGTTATAAATCCTTTATTATCTAAAACTCTTAATTTGTTTAGTTTGTATAATCTTTGCTCGTGAGGATGTTAAAAAACTTTAATCCAAAAAAGTAAAAAATCGGGTATGGGGTACCTTGTAAATTTTCCTCATCACATTGGATCTAAGCTCATCCTTCAATATAGGCTCGGTTTGCTCGTCCTCAGAAGATACAAGTTTTTAATTTAATGACTGCAATAAGTCTTTGGAGTCGCTTCCATAAATATTTCCGTAAAACATCTGTTTCATTCCCAGTGGTCACCCATCTAAGAGCAGACCACCCTCGATGCTGCTTAATCCTACAAAAATCATGGATATTCTCGTATTGAACTCCAATTGAAACAAAAACTTAGCGTACTTATTTATTACATAAAGGTACACATTTGTACCATATTTCATTTCAGTGGGATTATTTTCTGACTTTTTAAAAAACGTAAAAAACTAGATGAAACTTGGCAAAAATGTACATCTGTGGCTAATCTCAAAGATGGCAACATTTTTCCACGTTTTACGAATTTTAAAAATGTTTTCCAAGTTATTATTGCAGGTTAATGAAGTCATAAAACAAATATTTTCCAGATAGCACAACTACACTTTTAGGCTACTTTTTGTACAGTTTCAACTCTCTAGCATAAATACACTGTGAGCTACTATGATTCAGATAATTCAGGTGACATCCCAGTTTCGGACTTTTTGCTATCACAATACTTATATACCTACAATATAAATGAGGAAAAGTAATTAAAAACTAGTCTGATTAATTATAACCTTGTGCAGCAAAATGGAAGAACCATACGCTCAATTTTGTAGTATGTTTTGCTCGAGCGTTAGGATTCCCACCATGAAATTAGTAATCCAGCAGCCATCTTGCTGCAAGCAGTTTGGTTTTGGAAAACGTTATTCTTCCATAAAAGTGCTCTATCTTATAAGTAAAAGTACAGGCATTTTGAGTCTAATCCACATAAGAGTCATGGTTTTACTATTAGTACAACACTACTATTGAAACAACACCCCACTGTGTTGTTTCAAAGGACAACTCATACAAGAATTTCCATTCCTAAAAAAATCCTAGAGAACCGCCCAGGTGACGGGATCATGTGCAAGTAATTACACATGTCACAAGAACCCCAGTGGCTAATTATATTTTTTTAAGATTATAAGTATTAGCAGAAGATGGATTTCTAAGTAGATTACATCATCCTAAATACGATTAGCCTTCATTTTGGTCCAGTTTTATTTAATTGAAATTCACGGATCACACGATCCTTTTACATGTTATATATAAACAAGTTTCAATGACTAAGCAAATTATTTTTAATTTAGATTGGTCGATAAAACAGCATAAAGTAAACACCCCGAAATGATGACCAGATTTGCAAAAATTTTAATTGTAAGCTAAAAACTTATTTACATCCACATATATTATATGATGTTGTATTGTATGAAGGTTGGTTATATGAAGTTGTATAGTGTAATTTTTTGGGGACAAAAATTAAGATCAGATAATATTAAATTTTATTCATGGTTTGTCATAGCATCATAGTTGTCTCGGAGATATATATTTGCTCTTCCGTACCAATTCAGATAATGCACCGAATGTGAAGACAGGTTTATCCAATACAGCTAAATAAATTTGAACTAAAAAAAATAAATTTTCACATAACATTTTGAACTAAACTATCATTTTTATTATTTATTATATTAAAAATTCATAAAAAGAAATACTATTTTAAAATTGGTATTATATTATTGGTATTTTGGTAGTGGCATATAAAATTGATATCATAAATACACTTACTGGAATGCATTTTTAAGTCTGTAAATTTAATACTGCATTAGAAGTTACATAATTCTTAATTTGGTAAAAATAAAATAAAAACAAATGAAGAAATAAAATATTTCTTCCAACAAAATCACAATTATTACAGATCATTCAAAATACATTTTACTGTTATTCTAATAATATATTTAAAATTATATAGTATTCCCAAATTTATGTTTTATCTACAATGATTACAATAACAATGAAAAAAGACAAAATATACATATTTAACTCTTTAGAGAAAATGTTTGTGCACACCACAATTAAAATTAAACATAAATACATCTATTGACTCAATGTAACACCCATTAACATAAAAAATATACAAAACCAACATTGATTTCAGCTTTTGTATTGATAATACATGCAAAACTTATCCAGTTAATTGATGAAATAAGTAAAATAATAAGCCGTTAAATAGAAAATAGCAAATTTTGGGGAAAATTACTGTACTAAAGAATTTCAGTAGATAAGCTAGCATTCAAGATTCTTACACAACCCTCCTAATAAAACGTTTTTATCTACTTTTAGAATACTATAGCTAAGATATGAACCATTTTAGCTTGTTAACAGTTCATCGTTTAGTTTAAAAATCCCCAAAGTCATAAGCATTTTGGGTATTTACCAATCAGAAAAGACGCTGCCAACCCCTCACTTGAAAAGAGAAAAAAATCCCTATCCCCATAACCGCTGTAAGGAAATAACCTCTATTCCAGCAATCGTTCATTTCGTTTGTGGTTCTTCTTGTGTTTATATCGTTTTGAAAACTACTCTCTAATTAATAATGATAATGATATTATAAAATAAAACTACACAAAAGAAATGTAAAAAAACATTGCCAAGAAAAAATGGGTAAAATAACCTGATTTGATTACAAAGTTTTTTCCTGCTCTTTTCTTGCAGTGCTTTTTTTAGAATCGGCGGTGCCTAAACTGTGTCAAGATTTTTAAAGTAGTCAACAGACTGTAGTATTATATGACCAATTACTATTTTAAAACAGATAAAGGAATAAATCTAAATGACAGTTACCACTTTAAAAATTATTTACATGCTCTCTAGCAATGTTAAAATTCTTATATATTTCAGCATACTCTATCTCTAGATGAAATAGCTCGTCAAGCCTTGTCATATTAAAACTCTGAGAGAGAGAGAGAGAAAAGGAACTATTCCAAACCAATAGCAACCATAATTTTTCATTATACAGCAAAAGATATTTCTACCCCTCAAACAATATCAGAATCACAAGATTCTTCCCTTTAAACTGCGGTCGATCTATAAACACACACCCCTGAGACTTTAAATAAGAAATCTAAAAAAATATTCATAAAATTATTTGTAACATTCCTGAGACTAACCGACTGCTGTTAACACATTAAATTGTCTTTTTTAATGTCTACTAAAATGGCTTAAAATGTTTCAGAAGTAGTGTCTCAAGAAAGGTTTCAGCTTAATTAGGGCTAGTTTCCAAAAAATCGTTAGAATCTCAAAAGTTTAGGAAAATTGCTTGGATACCTTGGCAATAAATATCAGAATCTCAAGTAAATTTCCCTCAAATTTATCATTCCAATTGTTATGAGGTTCCAACAGTTTTAAAAATAAGCCCTATAATCACTTGACCTATAAGTTTTGCTTGTATCATTATTGCATGAACAAAGTATCTTTTATCATTGACTTAATATAATAAGTGGAAAACAGATAGACAGATAGGTAATGGTTGAAAGGAAAATTATTGAGTTCAACTCTCTTCTAATATTTCGTTAGTATCGGTATCTATGAATTCTACATGAGTAAATGGAAAGTGACCAACTTTCCCATTAAATTCTCCTTCCCACTGACCGTTGATGTTCATTTTAGTAACTTTAATGGTTTTGCCGACTTCTAATTTTAAAGCTGTTTTATCATAAGCATTTGGAATCCTAGCTTGTTTAACTATAGCATAAGCAGGTAGTTGTCTCTGTAAAATGAAAAAATAAATCAAAGTTTATCCTGTAAAGGAATTAATTTAGGAGATATCTTAAGTTATTAGGCTTATAATATAAGATCTGGTGGCTAGATAAGAGCTGCCAGACCAAAAAGCAAGCTCCGTTAATTAAAATTCTAAGAAGGTAATGTATTAAAATATAACACATGGTTCATAATCAGTACACATCAGGGGAAAATGATGAAAGAGAGCCAGTGAGGCTAGTCCTGGATGTTAAACCACGCCTAAAATTTCATATCGGACTAACCTCATTGGTTTCTCAACACTATTTTCCCACGCAGTTAACTGATTATGACAACATGCAATTTTATAATTCTTTGTACTTTACTTTTCGTTTTTTTGTTCTGCTCCCAGTCATATTAATAGTAAAAACTCTTTTACCACAAACCGAGTTTAATGGTTCTAACCAAATTATGTATTCATTAAGCTTACTATGAATTCATACTCCATGGAAATTAAATTTTCCCTTGTTTTATTCAATTAATATTAGCGATTGTACCGGCTGGGCAGTCGAGAAGTCGGTCAGTCCCCACACTCCATGGACCGGTGCCATGGGCTAGGCTTCGTCACCGAAAGAAGGTGACGAACCTTCGGATGATCAGGAGCCATCCCCTTTTAGGAGTGTTAGCTGCTTTGATTCCGAGGGATAAAGCTTTCGTCTAGAGGCCGTCGCGTTTCCCATCCGTTGACAAAAAAAAAAAAAAAAATATTAAATATTACTAGAGAAGAAGTAAATAAATTAAATACCGAGTTCCATTAATTGAAATCACCACTTAAATAAAAGGCTATTATAATGCCCTTTTAAAATAAAGATATTCAATTTATGATTCTGAATATTTGTTACATTCTTAAATTTGAACAAATTATAGGCCTTTTAGCGTAGTGTTCTTTATTTAGAAAATATATAAAATTTGGCAGAACTTAAGAATAATTTCTTTTTAGACATTAACTAGAGTGAATACCTGAGTAGTAGATCTTTTTGTTTCACTAGGCCTAGATGTAGGTGAGTGACTATCAGATGACACAACAGGGGGTGTAGTACCAGCAGGTTGACTTCCTTCATACTGAAATTTATAAACATTCCAATCAATATACAATAATTTATATGTTTTAAAAAAAACATAATGTTGTACCCCCTTTGAGGAACTATCTATAACTAACTATCACCTCCTAAATTTATGAGGGGGTGGGACCCAAAAAATTTAAAATAAAATACAACAAAAGGTATGAAAATAAGAATATAACAATAATTAAATGATCTTGCCATCTGGGGATAAAATCTTGAATGCACCTTGGGAGTAATATGCTATTTTCCCACACAATAACTACCTCCCTTGGCTTTTGGGAGTTAATAGTCATAACTCACTTAGCTTTGCCTTGGGACTTAAGTACAATAAATCCCTTGTCTTTCACCTTAGGAACCAACCAACTGGAATTTTTTTTAAATACCTTTTATTAAATAAATGCATATAAAATAATTACAAAATAATAACAGTATAACATACAAATGTTGAAATTAAATCTAAGCAAATCATTAACTAAGGCTACTCTCCACAAGAAAGTGAAAACTCTGTGCCATGGGGAGGAGTGTTAATTTTATATCTTTACACTAGGATATATATATATATATATATATATATATATATATAATATATATATACATATAATTTTTAAGTATTATTAAATATAATTAACTTAAATTAGTATATAAATACGTAAGTATTTATAATATCTGTAAGAGCAATATTAACATGGGCATGCAAATTATTTGAATGTTTAATAGTTTAGTTATAATTTTTTAAGCAATAATAATTCTTAAATTAAGGAGTATTTTTAAATTAAATTATAAAAAGAAATTTAATATTTATGTGTTAAGGTTAACTTCTTTTCTTTATATTTTTCATAATTATTACAATTAAAAAATTCTTAATTAGGATCAAATACGATATGACTATGTTTATAAATAATGTTACGATATAATTATCTATGTTATAAATAATGGTCAAGAAACATGTTTAACGTGTTTTGTGAAAATATTTAATGACTTGAAATTCTTTTAAGAGATCAGGCAATCTATTATAATTCATAGCTGCTACAAACAGCCAGTGTCTCTGGCCCATTGTTGTGTGCTTCCTTGGAATCTTATAAATGTTTTGTTGAAGCGCTAATCTTGTATTAAAGACACGGTCAATTTTTACTAAATTACGTTTACCTGAATAAATTTGTTGTAAACCTATAAGTTAATAGGTAAATTTAAGATTCGAAGTCTTTGAATAATGAAGCGGACTCTTCCCTGTATGGTTGTTTTAGTGTAATTCTAACAAACAGTTTTTGGCGTCTGTAAAGAGGCAGTAAATGAGTTTCTGCAGCTGAGCCGTAAGCTGTTATACCGTAACTTGGGATAGAATCACTCAGTGCAAAATAGAGCATTTTAAGTTTATTACTTTTAAGGAATCCTTTAACATCATGAAATAGATATATGTATTGCCTAACACGTTTAGTTAGATTTTCGAAATGGCATTGCCAGGACAGATTGTGGTCCACAATTATTCCTAGATACCTGACAGACTGAACGTCTTCCAGTTTAGGACATGTGCAGTCCTTCAGGAATTCTGTACGACAAGCATGTTTGTGTAGACGGATTTTGTAATTTGGCTTTGAGTTTATACTATTACCCAATGAAAAATAAATTAGGTTGGTATTTTCAATATTTAAAGATAATATATTAAATTTTATTTAAATTGATTTCTAATGCATTACATACTTCGGACCAAAACTTGGTCGCACACAACAATACTAGTCATCACCGAATGGCACTCACTACTGAGAATACGTTGTTTATGTAAACAAGGAATAATAATGGACCTTGGACCATGCTTTGCGGTATTGCATATTCTGAGCTGGAAGCGGCAGAAAGCACATTGCTAACTTTAACTGATTGCAGTCTGTTTTCCAGATAACTGGCGAACCACCCGAGTACTGTTCCCCTTGTACCTATATTAAACAATTTTTTAATCAAAATCTTACAAGAGAATCAAATGCCTTCCCCAAGTCCAATAATACAGCTGCAACCTTTAAACCAACATCCAGAGGGTTACTGATTTAAGAAATTGTCTCAGATATGGTGTTCTCAGTGCTTATACCTGATTGGAAGCCAAACTGGTTTTTGTTTATAATACCCTGTGTTTCCAAAAACTAAACGAGTTGTTTTTTGACAAGTTTTTTTCAACTATTCTGGCACCATTAGACAATAAACTTATAGGGAGATAGTTACAAGGCTGGGAAGAATCACCACCTTTATATAGCAGGATTACTAAGGCATTCTTTAAAACATTAGGAAATATTCCCTGGTTTAAGCTTAATGCTCTAATGTGGAGGAAAGGTTTTACTGGATTTCTTTAAAAACTTGTCTGTATGTTGTCAAGTCTTGGACCTGAACCATCTCTAATTTGCTTAATTGCATCTATTATATCTTTATCCACGAAATAAAGGTAAAATAAAATATAATAAAGATATAAGAAAAAAATTCTATCCTCCCTTGGTGCATAGATAACTATTTTTATCACCATAAAAACCTCTTGCTTGCAGTCGTAGTCAATAATCTGGTTTCTGTGTCACTATTATATTTTAATATTTTAGTAATATTTCCTTCAAACACCTTTTTTGATAACCTATACAATAACTAAGGAGCCAGTGCCCTCGATATCAACTATTTTAATAAATATATAATCTTACTTCATCTTAATTATATTATGTTCTTCATTATGTCTTAATATAAATTATTTATCAATTGCAGTCTCAAAATTCAATTATCTCTATTGTATTTTTAACTTACCCTTTCTTATCTCCATATTTTATCTCATATTGCCGATAGTATCTTAAAATTTGTTTTGTCTGAGTACGACTACTGGATTGTGTTTTTAAAGTCTCTAAAACTGAATCATCACTAATACTTGTACCAATTATTTTATTGTTGTATTATTTAACAAAAAAAAGCTTTATACTTATATAAAATCAAAATTAAATTAAGTATAATAATATCAAATAAATCATTTTTTTTAGTTAACAGTCTCATAGATACTAACCTTTTGAACATAAGGAACTGGAATAGAACCTACATGGCCTAAACTATTTCTAGCTGTCCACCAACCTTCTTCATCTTTGGAAACAATGGTTAAAATATCTCCTTTACGGAATGGTAAATCATCCTGATCCTAAACACACATAATTTTTAAACTATTAGCAATTAATTTTATAACAAATTTACAGTTTAGTTTGGCAAAACAATTATTTTTAAAAAATATTAATATTTTAGGAGAGCATAATCTATTCTTTAATGAGTACCCAAGGTTTGAGTTTATACTATTTATAATGTACAGAAACGTTTTCACTATAATACTAAGTTCTTAAAAAGCTACACATGTTAAGAATTTTCCTTAATTAAAATGGCCATAGATGGATGTGATTATTATACAAGAAATTTACTTTTTTACAGATGGATGAAATTATCGGTTGATAGTAATTATACACTTTGCGGTATATTTAAAACTTATCATATATAAATGTTTTCTGTATAAATAAAATAATATCACTTTAAACACCAAGACACAAAATGCTTTAGATGATTATCTTGTCCTGAAAGATTTGAGCATCTAGAGGAGTAGCTGACTAGCTTTTAACATTTTTTTTTTTAATTTTAATACATAGAACCATAGAGATATTATAACTAGAGGGGCTCTATTGATTGAATTTTGAAACATCAAAAAAGTAACCTGACCACTTTCGACTATCAATATAATCAAAACAAAATGACAATAACTTAAATAGAAGAACATTTAAAATACAGATGAAAACACAAACAGTGTACAGGAAGCCGAAAACAATTAATTTATCATAACCTTAACTCATTCATGGAGGAGGTTTCAATGAGGTTACACAGAACCCCTAAGAGCCCAAAAATGATGTTTCAGGCCTCTCAATATGTTGAGATGGACTATGCCCCCTCTAGTAATATACCTCTAAGCATAGAACTAACAAAAGAAAATTATAGAACAAAATTCATATTTTTACTTACATTTCCTTCAAAATCATATTTAGCAATTACTTTCTCATCCTTGTTTTTTCTAGGAGCTGGTCTGATGAGTGGAGTTGTATCTAAATAATGCAATTTATAAAATGCAATTAAGCTAGGTAAATCATTAAACGTCTGATCCCCTATACGATACTTAGTCTGGTCATTTTCTAGTATTTTATTAATTATGTAATGACTAACTTTACTATCCTCTCTGAAACAAAGTTGAAATAGTAAAATATAAAAAGTTTCTAACAGTAAAGAATAGAATTTTAAACTAATAAATCAGATATTGCAGTCATAGTTGTAGCTTAGATAGAGCCTGCCAAATATAAGAGAGAGAGAGAGAAATTCTATGAGGCATTCCATATCAAATCAACACAGGTAAAAACACGTGATATTCCCAATTTTAATATAATTAGGCTGACAGGTAGGCACCATAGAAGGAAAAAATATCCAGATTTTTGCCTCATTTGGTGCAGCTATATTGCCGCAGTAAGGTAGTAAATTTTCCAAAAAATGGGATTTTTCAACATTTCTTTGACTACAAATGTATATAAAATTCTGCATAGGTTATGATTTTATAACCTATTTCGACTAATTTTGACTCACATGATTTTAACAGAGTATCGGCAGAGTGGACTACATTTTATCTCTTTTGTTCTAGTCTATGGGATTCGATTTTCTCCCCTTAGTTCATACAGGGTATTTAAGTAGGGGAATGAATACAATCCACTTTTTCTTCCAAAAAGGGAAGAAAAGATTAAGTTTCTACAAAAAATTTGGGGGACAAAAATATCTGTTATTGTTTAGAGGAACGAAACACAACTGACAACCTATAATCTATTAGATGGTCATATTAAAAAATATATATCTACAGGGTCAGACTTTCGGACTTCAAGTAAGTTGAGAGATAGGTGCTTCTTTTAGGATGAGGTTATTATGAGCTAAAAGATTTTTTAGCCTAATAACGGACACATTTATTTATTTTATTATTTATCTTTTAGTTTTAAGTTTTGACTTGTCCTATTTCCCGAAAGGGACCTCGGGAACTGATAATGATTCTAATTCTATAAAATTACTTTGATTGATTGTAAATTATTACACAGACTACATACATATAGAGAGGATAACTTGAATAACAAACTTGATTATAAAATAAAAAACAAAAAAAACCATAACCTACATGACAAACACTAAACATTTTGGGGGGAATACTAAGTTATTAGATAAAAACTCATTAAAATCATAGTAGGCTTTCTCAAGCCAAATTTCTTTTGAAAGTTTTGAGAGGAAATTCAACTATTGAAGAGGGTAATTTATAAGCACAAGTGACCTAACTAGACTATATCAGAGTGTCAGTGTGTGGAAAGAGAAGGAGACTTCCCTCCAAGGCTAGGGTTCAGTCAAAATACGGCCAGATATAGCTCCGAGTAGAAAGATATGTGCTCCTATAGAGGTGGTGAGTCTCAAGTCTTTCTCTAGGGAGACTCTAGAAAGAGTACCATTACAGTACCCACTGGAAATCCCTCATCACTGTTTTTTCAACCTAAGTACTCCCTGTAAGTATTATTCTCTTTGATACCCGAATAGGTCTGATGTGGCAGGGAGGTTACTTTTTAAAACCCGGGTCTGTATGTTAAAATTTCAAAACAATTAAAATTAGTTTTTATTATCCAGCTGATTTATGTGAAAAAAGGTCTGAAAATATTTTAGTTGAAAAATTTGATGAAATCGAGTCAAAATGTATGTGCGTTAAAAGGACACATTAAACAAGACGTCAACTATCAGTAACACTACCGTAATATTTTTTTTTAAATACATTATATTTGACAGTAATACTTTATTTGTAAATTAAAATTAATTTTGTGATAAATTTGACTGTTAAAAACAATTTTTGTACCTTCAGCAAGTCAAAAGTTATTTAATTTTTTTGTAATTATTACATTTATTATTAATTCTGTAGGTTGCGCCACGTTGAAACAGCATAATGCAAAACTTAAATAACTTTTGACGCACTGAAGGTACAAAATTGCATTTAGATCAAATAAAAATGTATTAAAAAATAAGGATTTTGGTCATGGTCCAAGGTTTAACTCCTGCCGTCATGACAGGAGTCAAAACTGCCATGAAGGTTTGAAAAAAAAGGATAGGCGTTATGCCTATCCTATTAGCTAATTTTTCCAAAGGAAATTCGCTATAAGACTATGGATGTGTTACAGGTTTGTTTATATCTTTCAAAATAACGATCTGTTGTTGTTTTAACACACAATATCATATCATATCACTAATATCACATATATTTTGATTTAATTTTAATCAAATCCATGTCAAATGTTTGACTCAAAACATTTTTAGACCTTATTGAAACATAAATTAGAATATGAAAAATAATAATTTTAACAGTTTTGATATAATAACCTTCAAGAGGGTTTCAAAAGTTAATTCCCAGTGACGTTAGCCAAACCTAGTCTATTGAAAAAGTAGAAGCTAGGATTGTGGGTGAAAGTGTGGTTTGATTTTTTTTACTTTTAAATGTTCCTCATAAAAGACCAACTGTATATGATAATTGGATTGGTTCATCCTATATTTTTTATTCATAAAATTATTCAGAAATACTGTATATAAGAAGTTTTTTCCTTTTTTCAGGCATAGATTCAGGCTACTTACTGTACATGACTATGTATACATAAAAACCCCAGAGTATGCGAGTCATCTTTTTATTTTAAATGAATATCATAATAGTACATTAAGGCTATTTTCAAACATTTTATTAAACAAACAATATTATAAAAAAACTCACTTGACACACAAGACATAATCTCCATGTTTAGAAATACTATCTCGTACTAAGAATACACCTCCTTCTTTTTCTGTCATTAATAACTCTGTAGCATCATGCCTTGACATCTGACCAAAGTACCAACTGCAATATAATATGAATATAATTTATAATAGAATTATTATTTTATAATTTATGATTATATTATATAATTATACAATTTATTATAATTTATAATATGAACATAATTTAAGCATTGGAAATCAGAATAAGTGCATAAAATGTTTCATTCTTTAATAAAAAGAATTACAAGTAATTCCATTTTTTTATTTATAATAAGGAATTAATTTCAAATTAAAAAGAAGATATTTTGAATACGTCAAATTTCCATGATAGAAAATGAAGAACTGTATAAAATAATGAAACAAAATTTATTCATTATCATTTATAATTTTTGTGCTCCGCATTATTCACTAAGAAATAGAACTGAGAAAATAATTTAACATTATAAACTTAAGTTTTAACCAGTAGTCATGATTTTAGGGCTTTACTTATTAGGACAATGAGTAGATGTCTTTATAGTATGGCAACCGGTTATAATCAGTTGACAGCTTGGGCAAATAGAGATGAGGGACCAATGAGGTTGACCTGATATAAAATTGTGGGAGTGGTTTAACATCCAGCAATAACCTCATTGGCTCCCACACAAATGATTATAACTTTGTGTTATATTATAGTTTCACACTTAATAAATGATAAACTAAACTAGTATTGAATCCACCATCAATACTTATTAATGGTAATTCTGCATCAATGAATTAATATTGAATTTTGTTGCTCCTAATAAAAAAAATAAATAAATAAATATTAATCATACCTAGTCCGATCAAAAGGATCGAAGGTCGCAGCCATTTTGTCTGTTCTGATTTTTGACTATAAGTATGGGTTGACATGTGGTAAAAATCTAAAGATTCATAGTTTTACCTCTCTGATGCCTGTAAAATTTCGAAAATATAAACAATAGGATTAATAGTTATCCTTAAAATGAAACTTCAACATCAAAATTGCTCCACTGGAAGATTAAGCATTTTTAAACCAACTTACAAGAGGGCACATAAAGAGGTGTAAAATCTTTTACAGATATCTGTTAAAATATTTTACAGAAAATAGTTAAGAATAGTAAAATGAAGACTAGGCCAGTCTATTGCTTATTTTATTTTATTATATACTTTTTTTTAAGAATGACAGCATATAAACCAACCAGAACATTAATATTGGAGTTAAGTTTCATTTAGATTACAAGGAAGTTAAACATAAAATGAATTAAAAATAAAGGGGGGGGGGTCTTTTCTGTTTTCCCTCTCACTCCAAAAGTTAGAGGGGAAATGTTTTAGATTTTTTGTTATGTTTTCACTTAATATTTTGAAGCAAACACCAATCACTTTTTGTAACCTCTAGTAACCATTACTAACCATCAATTACCAATAATAACAACTATAAACTAGCATTAACATGAACTTCTTTTACATAGCCATTTATAAGCTTCATTAGGTAATTGATGGTTATTTCTGGATGAAGGTGCTTAATTTTTGGTTACTAAAGATGGGTTTCAACTATAAAAAGCAAAAAAACAGCATTGAAGAAATCAGACAAAAACATTCCTAAAGGAGGAGGGGGACTGAAAAGATCCAATATATGTTTAAACTTAAATAATTATTGCATAATAATCAAGTTAAGAGTAAAAATTAATATTTAAAAAAGCTTTTTGGTAAAAATCAGTACTCTAACAATGTTATTCAAATAGTTTCGATGCATGGATTATGGGAGATATCTGGGGTCTAATTGGTTCCTAACAATAATTTGCAGTGGAAACACACTACACCTACGACAAAACTAATTGCCTTAGTTCAGGTGATGTCATAGGTATAAACGATACGAGACTTTACCTTCTACAGATGAAGTTAAGCATTACTAATGATTTAACAAACTTAAAGTATTAAAGAGGAAATTAATGTCACTTTTATTAAATAGCATTCGTTTTAAAATAATTTAATTTTCTCTTATTAGTGTTCTGATTCAGTGTTTTCCGAGTTAAGAACTAGGAAATTTTTTGTCTGTAAAATAATGTTGACAATCCTACCATTTTTCGATTCAAGCATAACACAGGGAGTAGAAAACTCCTTAGAACGTTCACACAGCATACTAAATCCGCAGATATTATCGAATTAAGAACACTAGTTAAATACACAGTAAGAACCATGAAGAAGGAATTCAATCGGATACCCTAGAACTAGGGAAATGGAATTTAGCTCGATTCCCTCATGTGCTGTATTTACCAATGGAGGCGATTATATATTAAGTATAAAATTCTAGACAAAACTATTATTTCACTTAAATATTACTGTTTTTTCCAGAATAACTTTTCAAATATTATTTTTATAGTGTAACATTATTATTACAAAAAGTAATCACAATTTAATTACATATAATTTTGTTCAGGACTTCTGTATAACCTAAGTGAACCTTCACAATAAAAGATGCAATACTTTGATGGGATCAGTTAGAATGTCATCTGACTCGATCCCTTAAACAAATATGGTACAAGAACGGACCACATTAAATGCTTATTGAATACGATCACCTGTGAAATACACTGCGTGTAAGTAGTAACTGATACACATAAAGACTCTTAAAACATTGGTTTTGTTCCTTAGGCATTGTAAGTATGTTTTCCTGTTGTACTTTTTCACCCAATAGCAGTTTTGACATAACCCCACTGAAATAGCTTGAATAAGAATATAACCTCCGATATAATAAAGTTAGTATACTGTTCATCAAATAACATAATATAAATCGCGTTTGATCACGATTTATAGCGTTTTGATCCTTATTCAACTTTACCTTCGGCATTAACAAATGTAAAATCGATCAAATTTTAGATTTGAATACCAGAACTCATAAAATCAAGAACCAACTTATTGTAAGCAATAAAATAGTTGAAAACAATAATAAATAGATTTCACTTTTAGTCTCATACAGCTCATCAAATGAACACAGTCATTTTAAACGACTTCATTATGGAGCCGGAAATGCAATTACTATAACAATAGTTTTTAAAAAAATGAATAAATAGAAATACAAACCTATTAAGTAGAAAATAAAGTCGTTTATTCATGGATAAAAATAGTTATTTTTCCAGTTCCCAGCGAATAATAAATTTAAAACATAAATTAAAATGTGTTAACTCGGCGTTAATGCAATTTGACACTTAAAAACCAGAATTTCAGATAGATTAACCAAATAATTTATTAAATGTATAAATGCTAATAAATTTTAGTGTCCTTGCAATAGATACAAAGTTAAATTACATTAAAATAACTTAAAAAATCTATGTAATAAAATAAAGGGAAAAACATGAAAATTTGTCAGAATTTGAGATATCTAATCATCAAAACAAGGGAGTGCGTCTTAAAAAGTTTATAAGCTAAACACAGTGAAAGCTAATATAATTTTCAGAGCAACCGCCATTAAAGCTAAAAGTAAGACGACAGAGTCAAAACACCGAATGGGTTAGACCAGTGGTTCCCAACCAGGGGTCCTGGGACCCCTTGGGGGTCCCAAATGAGTTTTTAGGGGGTCCCGGAAGCAATTTACAAACTATATTGTAAAAGTAATAAAACATAGATTTTTTCTTTCTTATGTGTGCGTAACTTCAATAAATAATTAAATTATTAATTATATATGAATTATTTATATACTGATTAGAATTTTTATTTAATACTATCCGTTCCCTATAAGTATAAGTTATAAATTATATTAAAAATTGAAGAAATAGTAAATGTTGTTTAATAAACGTTAGTATTCTTTATATCGTCTTTGTATTTACCTTGCCTTTATATATGATAATAATAAAATTTAATAAATATATTATATATATAATTATATATATAATATATATATATATATATATATATATATATATATATATTATATATATATATATATATATATATATATTATATATATATATATATAATATATATAATATATATATATATATATATAATATATATATATATTATTATATATATATATATATATATATATATATATATATATATATATATATATATATATAATATATATATATATATATACATATATATATTATAGCAAGGGGTCCGGAAGTAGTTCAAAATATTTAGGTCCCAAGTATAAAAAAGGTTGGGAACCACTGGGTTAGACTAAAGCGTCAATACGGGAGTGCCGTACGGGTTTAATCAACACAATTTCTGCAAGGCGTATCATTTTTACTGAATGATTTAACCAAATTATTTCATGAAAAATTGTGATTAAATTATATAAAGCAAACAGGGCTTTATCATAATTTTATAAATTATGATACATAGTATAATGGGGCTCGCTTTACTCACTAGATAAGCAATCTAGCAATATTAATAACACAATATTGTAATGAAAAACTCGCTTCGCTCGCATATAATATTAATCAAATTTTTGCAAAAAGAATTCGATTTGCTCTTTGAATTGCTTTAATTAGTATTAAACGTCAAAAAATCGGGTACGGGGTACCTCGAAACTTTTCCTCATCACATCGGATTCGCTACGCTAATGCTCCCTACTTCGGACTCGATTCGTTCGTCCTTAGAATATACAATTCGTCAAATGTATACTGTTAAATCTTTTCGGACTCGCTCGCTTGTCTTCAGATAGGAAATGCCAACTTTCCATTGCGATTATGTAGCTCCCTCACATAACCTCACTGGATTATTCTTAGATTTTATACATTTTTAAAAAAAAAATGCACACAAGCCATCAGATAAAAATTGAACTAATGCTGATAATTAGATGAAACTTGGCACATATATTAGTCATCTTCATGGCTATATGCGTGTCAAATCTCAATCAGATCGCATCATTTTTTCACTTTATGATTTCTCGAAATTTTTGCCGATTCATTATAGCGGGTTAATGACGTCATAAAAAACATTTTCCGAATAGCACAACTATGCCTATAGACTAAATTTTGTACAAAGTTTCAACGCTCTAGAATAATTACACTGGGTTCTTCGATGATAACATACACGCACACAAAACTTTGAGACAACTACTTAGGTCTTAAAAAACCTGAAACGGATAATTCCGGTGTCAACCCGGTTTCGGATTTTTTGCCAACACAATACTTTTCCTAAATACCTACGGTATAAATGAGGAAAAGTAAAAAAGATTATTACTTTTCCTCATTTATGGCGTAGGTATGTAGGTATTTATAGGTATATAGGTAGAAAAGTCAAGCTATGGTATAATTATGTGGGGTCATGCCAATACCAATCCGCTCCTCTTACAACAAAAAAGGATTATCCGTATCATATTAGGACTGCAGCATGACGATACTTGCTTGACTCATTTTAGAAAACTAAAAATTATGACAGTTATAAACTTATTTATCTACCACACTTTATTGTATATCAAAAAGAATATTAATTTATTTGACAAAAACAGCCTGACACACGACTATAACACAAAAAATAAAGACGCTCTGGTCATACCAGCCCACAGACTAAAAAAAATCAGAAGTTGGTCATAACATACTAGGCATTAAATACTTTAATAGTCTAGGAAAAGACATTCAAGAATTGCCTGAAAACCCCTTTAAAAACTATATTAAGGAATATCTTATAAACAATCCTTTTTATACTCATCAGGAGTTTGTCATTAGGTCTCTCTAGTCTAAGAAATGATTGCTGTGTTTCAATATACACATATATTTTATTTAATGTTATTCGTTGTTTTTAAATCTATTGTTTAATTATGTAATTTTAATGTTAAATGTTGTAAATAATTAGTAAGTAAGCTTGGTAATACTTTTAACTTCATTTATTGATACTATCCTAAATTTTAATTACTTGTTTAAATATTTATTTCATTTATTTATTTTTTTAAATTAGTTATTTTCACTACTTAATATATTTAAGTGCAAATAAATAATTTTTCTGTTTAAAATAAAAAAATGACAATATCATAAAGTTTTATGGCTTGTAAAACATAATGGAAATAAAGGCTATTTATTTATTTAATCACATAGGTATAAGTATTTATTTTTTTTTATTAAAATGATAAGTTTGAAGTTAATTATAATATATGCTGATTCTATTAGTGTGAATTCTATGATCAATAAAAAAGCTTTATTAAATAGAAACTATAACTCTGTTAGTTATAGTTTAGCTAGAAATGGAATAAGTCCAACAACATCTAGATGTTTAAGTAGAGAGAAGGTACAACAAAAAACAAAACGAACAACATGCAATTGTTACAATGACACAATGCATGTTGTGTTTGTTTGTTACAATCAACATGCAATTTTTTAATGATAAACATAACGGCGAATCGAGCTTCCGAATCAGCGGGCGAAGCGAGTTCTCGAAACAATATTTAAGTTAATTTATTTGTCAAAAGGGAGGGTACAAACGTTTTAAATTTCCTCAGGACATGGTCCCTAGCCCAGGATGAACGATTTCATAATTTCATTACTGGTTTTACCTAAGTGAAAACTTGCAAAAAACCCTACAGACTGAATATAATATATTATGGGAGACATTTGGTGCAAAGTTGATGAAGCGAGGTAAACTAAAAACAATGCGTGTAAAAACGATGCGGTAACAGCCCCAACACCTGAGCCGTCTTCTTAGCTTTCTTTTCATATTGTTTTTTCTTTCATTTTGTGGTCGACACACCTGTCAAAATCAATTTAGTATCAGCTCTTGTTATATGTCCATTACTTGTTGCAGATGTATAACTATGTATGTAAATATTTTGTTCTTTCCAACAAAACAATTCAAAATGAAGCCATAATTAAGGAGGTTTCATAACGTTCAATTACAATATTTATTCGTGTTTATTACATTTATGTAGAAACCAGGTATAGTGTCTCTATAGATATATAAAGATGAAAGAAGAACAAGACAAAACATAGCTTGTAAAAAAGGGGGAAAGGTGTATTCATTACAAAATTATTCAGTAAACTTTATTCCCATTTAGTTTATTAAAAAGTTTTTTTGTTCTACAAGTTATTGTGTCGATGCACCTGGTGTCAAATCCTATCAAACCAATCCCAGTCCGACGAGAAATTGTTTTTTCTTATTATTTACCATTAGTGATTTGATAGGATACAGAGAAGATAGGATGTTTTGTCAGAAAAAGAAAATAACAAGGATTTTCTCCTCCCCCCTTTAAAAAGTAATCAGATGAAAAAATAAACCAATACCTGATTTCATCGTTCACTAGATACAAAATCGTGGCCAATTTCAAATGCAACAAGTTTAATCGGTATACTTAAACATAGAGATATTAATACAGAGGTCTATTGGTTGAATTTTAGAACATCGAAAAGTAACTTGATTACCTAAGTAACACTTACTGATCATTGATAAAATGAAGTATGAAAATGAACAAAATCACAGTAACTTATAATATAGAACGATTATAATAATAAAAACACCATAAAACCTATTCCATTATCTCAAATTATTATAGTAATAACCAGAATTTAGTCAGAGTTTACCAAGTAAAGGATATTGGATACATATTTGATTCAAAATGTACTTTTATCCCTCACATAAACCTAATTATGTCAAAGGCTACGGAAACTCTTCATAGCCTAAAAAACTTCGCTAAAAAGGAACACACAACATTTCCAAAATATCAACTGAATTAAATAAATCTCTATACTGTTCTCAAGTCTGGTCACCCCACTATCAAGTTCTCTCCCATTATATAGAGAAAGTTCAACATAAATTTCTTATCTACTTAAATTGCAAACTCAACATCCCTCGAGAAAACCTAAATTATGATCATCTCCTTGCTAGACTACTCGTAGATTTGAAACTACTTGCTATACGCAGTATAGCATATTTCCTTTTCTTAAATTCCTCCGTCTAGTTAATCTACCCTCGGATTACATTGATGGTTACTCTAACATTAAAAAAATAGTTAATTATTAAAAAATTTAAAATTAGTTAAAATTAAAAAGGTTTTATTTACCGCAAGTTGAAGAAGCAATTGAAAAATAAGCTACAGTCGACACTTGCTGTTGGATATGAATATCCCTGGACCGGCTTCGGCATAACGCCATCATCGGCAGGCGGGGCAACACTCGAGCTCTCAACTAATAAAGTTATATCAGTGAATAATTTCTAGTCTCAATGAGCACGACGAGCCGTCTAATGATGGCTCCGGTCCAGGGATATTCATATCCAACAGCAAGTATCGACGGTGCAATAATGAATGGGATGACGCGTTAATTCAATTTGCCATATAACGAAGTGACCTCGTTGAGGAAAAAGATAGTGAAGAATCCGTCCCAAAACATGTGTCAAAAAAAACTTTGCACAAGCTTGCAATAATTAAATTAACTGCGCAGGTCTTAAATTTAGACGCAAACTTACCTTCCCACAAATGGTTTCCTAGTGAAGGATATAATAATATAGTAAAAAGTAATATACTTTATTTTGCTCGTTGCCACCTCGCGTCTTAATATTTTTATTAAAAATAGTAAAGGATGGTATTTTAAATGTTTTATTTGCCCTAAAGCAGTGGTTCTAAATGTGGGCGATATCGCCCCCCTGGGGGTGATGAAGGATTCTAAGGGGGCGGTGAGACGTAGGGGGCGATGAGTCGTAAAGGGGCAATGTAGAAGGCTCTTTTCAATTTAATTGAAAAGAGGCAGATAACATAATTTCTCATGTTGACCATAGATATCATTATTCTACAAAGTAGCAATAATAATGCTACACTCCCATTTGAAGCACCTAGCATCTTTCGCATTCTGGATTGTTCCTTATTGCTTGTCACAAGCATTTTATTGCTTACTAATTTTTTTTGAACTATCATGAAAAATAATTGTTCTAAGACTTAAGAGAGACAAGATTTCTTTGATACTTTTAACGTCTATATTTAATTCGATTGATAGATATTAAAAAATATTTAGTTTTACCATTCTAAAATAGTGGATTTTGCGGTGAGACTCTATTTGCAAATTTACAATGAAAAATGACCCTATATGGTTGGTATCATAGAGGGGAACTTACTGATCAAGAATACATAAATATTTTGAGGGTTTTATATATCTGCATGATGTATGTACGAGATTTTGTTCCTAGACGTTTCTATGGGACATGATAACTTTCGATCGTTTTCTTGGATCGAAATGGTGCTGGTTACAAATTTGAACTTGTTCATGTCCCAAAACCAACTGTTTTATGAAATATGTGTGACGTCATCAACCCACACTAATGGCCCCACAAACATTCCAAAAAATCACATCTTCGAGAAGTGATTAGATCGGGCTGAAATATTGTAAAAATGTACTAATACGTATGGAACACAAATATACGAAGTTATATTTTATCAGCATTAGTTCTGGTTTTATCGGTTGATATATAAAACATTATGTAGACAAATCAAGTTTTTTACTAGTACGTTTGAAAATTCGATTATATTGTAGCAATATGCCACTAATATAAACAATAATATGACGAACCGATATAGTACAACAACTATGTGGGCACGAAGTGGCCCCAGTGCTGACACCGCGTAGTGTCAAGAGGCCGAGGGTCTCTTGTTTTTTGTTCAGCAGCACTAAATAGTAAAGGAAATATAACTGATATAAGATGAGATAGATCTCATCATCTTTAAAAACTTGAATAAAACTTCCTTGGTATATTATGAACACACACATAATATTCTTTGATATTGTGTACCTCTCCCCTCCTTTCCCCGATTAATATGGGGGGTGATAGAAAATCTATGAATCTAAAAGAGGGCGGTGATTGAAAAAAGTGCGCTGAAATGTTAATATAAGCTGAACTCGTCTTATCCTTGTTACATTACCTAGCTTGGTAATGTAACAGCACCAATGATACAGTACCTTGCTTGGGAAGGTAAGTTTGCTTCTATTTCTGTGTCTCTTAAAACGATCATGGGGTCAGTAAAGTTCTCTTATCGCGTAATTTTCTTTATAAAAAATCCTTGATGGTAATCGCATATATCGTGTAAAAAATTTCAGATACACGAACTTAATTCCTTAAAATTGAGGCAAATAGTGGTTCTAGACTTTCGACAATTCAGTCTACCCCCAGCAACTCGACTCTTACGAGTTCAAATTCACCTTTATTTTTCTGCGGTTATTATAACCCAAATACGGTATTATCGTCACCACTTTTTTGAAAAGTTGGATTGTAGAAATGATATACGGCAGAAAGAAGAAACAATTTTTTATTAAGAAAATGAATGAAAATATCTAAGAATAGCCTGATAAGAAATCGGCTAAGGGATACTTTGGAACTTTTCCCTACTATATTGAATTTGCTACGCTCATCCTCACCATTTTGAAGTCTCTTCGCTCGTCCTCAAATATAGGATTTCCATATTCTGAGGATGAGCGAGATTTTCATATTAAATTAGGTGATTTACCTAATTTATATTGTAGTACGAAAAAAACATACGCTTAATTTCCAGCAGTTACCCATCCAGTTACTGACTTCGCTCGATGATGTTTAACATTTGTGATCTAAAAGAAACCGTATATATACTAGCTGTATATTAATGCAACTTAATATACTTATTTATTACATAAAGAGATACACTTACGTAAAATTTCAACTAAATTATTTTTTTAAAAACGTCTTCATATCATTTAATAAAAATTCGACCAATGCTGACAACGTAATTCAAAAAACTTAGTTCGTTTAATATATGAAAACAAGAGTACCAAATTTCAAAATGATCTGATTACTTTTTCGTGTTTTATAAATTTTTGAATATTTCACTGAACAATTAATGATGGGTAATGACTTTATAAACAAATATTTTTTGTAAAGCATAACTAAACCTAAAGGAAACCAGACCTAAACATAACTAGACCTGGAGCAAACTAGATCTGAAGCAAACTAGACCTAAAGCATAACTAGATCTGAAGCAAATTAGACATAAAGCATAACTAGACCTGAAGCAAACTAGATCTGAAGCAAACTAGACCTAAAGCATAACTAGACCTGAAGCAAACTAGATCTGAAGCAAACTAGACCTAAACATAACTAGACCTGAAGCAAACTAGATCTGAAGCAAACCAGACCTAAACATAACTAGACCTGAAGCAAACTAGACCTAAAGCATAACTAGACCAGAAGCAAACTAGACCTAAAGCATAAACACACTAGGAGCAACGATAACACACATAAAGATATCTTTTGTTAAATCATTTGGGTTTCGTATTTTTAGTATAACATATTACTTTTCCAATACATTCCTATATGAGAAAAAGTAAAAACTTTATAAATATACTCACTAATAGGTTATAGGATTTTTGCCAGTGACAAACTTTCATCAAATTAATAAACATGAAGAATAATTTTAATTTTAAATCGAGACCAAAGAGGAGGTAAGTAAGAGATGGTTGGGTTTGAAAGGGACTCGCTGTTGAGTGTATTTGTATAACAAAGTGCAATAAAAAGTTTTTTAAATAAACTTCTTTTGAATTGAATGGAATAGTAATGGCATTTGATTTTAACGGAAGATCTGTTTTTGATATTAGGTATAAGGTTTCTTTTAATATAGTAGAGTTTATGGTACCTGAGCCACTCCCGATACCGAATTTAATTTGCTTTCAGCCAATATAAAATTTAGTTTCTGAAGGTTGTCAGGAATAGGAACCGGAACGAAGGTTGTCCAGGAGCTGAACCTGAAAAAATGCGACTTATTTTTTACGACTTAAACCAAATTTTTCTGAAAATAAACCTTAAATTATGAAGAAAAACCACCTGTCAATCCAGATCGGATAGCGCATGCTCAAAATTGTAGAAAATCGTACAAATTTTAGTTTTCTTGTAATAAGTGGTTCCCTATAGGGCGTGTGCCAACACGAAGAGAACACTTTTTAATGCTGATAAAATTTTCTATAAAACGAGTGTTTAATGACTACAACCAAAGTTATGGCTCTTTTAAAAACACCAACAAAATAGTTCAAGTACGACACACGGCTTAAATCAATTGACAGCGCGGGAAAATAATGCAAAGAGCTAATGGGGTTAGTTCTGGATTTTAAACCACGCACTCAATTTCATATCAGGCCAACCTTATTGGTTCTTCAACACTATTTTCCCACGCTGTCAACAGATTTTAGCCGTGTGTCGGACTGTAATTCATGCAAAGTCAGCGAATTTCTTTAAAAAAATATTGGCTTTTTGTGCATTTATTGGCCAAATAACAAATGTCATAATTTTAGTTGTTGTCATTTGACAATCATCCGAATTTGACAAAAAAGTCTTATTTTATAGGACATTTTATCAATTTTAAAAAATTTTCTTTTCATGTTTTGCACACAAACCATAGGTAACCACTTATTCCGAGAAAACTGTAACTTGTTCAATAATTTATTCAATTTATAAATTTATTAATTTGTAAATTTAAGCAAAAATTTTAAAATACGAAACAGTAATCAGGTTGTTTTGCAATTCGGTACGCTTCTATTTATATATTCGACTAGCATAAGTCGAAGTTTCATTTCGTTGGTTGGTTGAATTTGTATTGAGTGATATGTATACGTTTTTAAAAAAATGTTAAAAATCAAAAAATAATCTGAGTCGAAATTTTTCGAAAGTGTATCCCTTAATACAGGGTGTTCCAACCAAAATTACAAATTTTACTATCCAGTACAAAATTTAGTCTTGATTACGCACCAGATCAGTATGAAGCGAGCGTTGTAATATTCTTATTACAAATGACTTATTTTTTATTACTTCAAACCAAATTTTTCTGAAATATACCTTGAATTTTGAAGAAAAAGCATAGCAATCCAGAGTAAAGCCTTTTAAATAAATTCAAAGGGAATTTATTTGAAAAAATATTGGCTTTTTCTGTATTTTTTGCCATTTAATAAATGTCATAACTTTAGTTTTAGTCATCCGAATTTGATGAAAAGACAATCATTTTATAGGGGATTTTATCAACTTTAAAAAATGCTATCTTCATGTTTTGCACTCGACCCACAGGGAACCACTTATTGTAAGAAAACTAGAATTGGTGCGATTTTCTAATATTTTTAGCGAGAGCATTCATATGAAAGGCTCTACTCTGGATAGGCAGACTATGCTTTACTTCATTATTTAAGATATATTTTCAGAAAACTATGGTTTGAAGTAAGAAAAAATGAGTATCATTTTTTTGCCCTGGCGCTCAGACGACACAAGCAAAACAAAGACGTTTCAGTTGCATGTTGCGTAGAATATCTTTTATTTTCGGCACTAGTACTAAATGTAAGAAGAATTCTACAATATCAATATAAAGAACGATTATCGATGCATGTTGACAGACATGTAGCGTCAATATTATGTAGCAATCGTAGATATTTTTTTTTCATCTTAATATTAAGTGAGTTATACTGCATAGCACTTTAAGACAAAACAGTAAAATATTTGTGCAAATTCGACATTGATGAAACAAAGTTTCCCACACTACACAAGGATAATTGCTATTGTTGATGTATCAAACTTGTTTTAGCAGTTTTAATTGTTTAAAAAGAAAAACCACACAAGGAAATTTTTCTGAGGGGGCCGAAACCCCCTGTTAAACGGCTTTCTCATAAGCTCACAGCATTCCTAATTCACAGGGATTCCAAGTTTCAGGTTGAAGGGCTGTTTAGAGGAGACACCTATTAATCATTCATTGCATTAAGAATTAAACTCAGTTTTGTTGACCTCAAGTTTTAAGATTCCTTTTTGTAAATCCGGTAAAAACACTTTTTCTTTGGTTTCAAACACCCTGAATGTTAATATTAGGGTGCGTAAAAATTAGAAACATCTCTTAATTAAACATATATATCTTTAAAACATCTAAACCGTCTAACACCTTTAGATGCTCGTATTTTGCAAAACATGAAGAGATAATATAATCTTATTGTCACTTATAGTTGATTTATTGCAGGAAACAGGTTAACAGCCTTGTATATTTAACACTAGCTAAAATCCTAGAAAATCTGGCTTTTCATGGATTAGAAGAATCCTTGAAAGTTGCTTTAGAGGATGAAAGTCTCATATCAGTAATAAAAATGTTGTAAGGATAGGTTTAATACCTGTAGCGAGACAAGCTTCATGGGATCTCTAAATAAAACTCGTCAGGTAAGATAGCAAGGATAAGCATAATAAATTTCTTAAAAATTTCATATGATAAAATTAATATTTATTTACTTTTACTATAAAATTGAAATCAAACCAATAAAACTAATTGTATTATTCAAAAGGAAACATTGACCACCTACGCGGGAATAGTAGAAAAAACCTAACAATAGTGACTTAAAAAGGGCTTACGAAGATGAAGGAAAATTATTTTAAATGACCTGAGACCAAAATTGCCAACTGCAAGATTGCCATTCAAAGAAATAAATAAGAGGCCTTCGGCTAAGAAGCCAAAGGCCTCGGCGACTCAGCATACCAGGTCATAACAACCCGGTTTTCAATAGGGTTCGTGCCACTTCAAGGTTGATTTTTGTACCAAGTTTGATTAAATAATATTTATCCATACGAAGGATAATATATATATATATTATATATATATATATATATAATATTATATATATAATATATATATTTCTTTGCGTATCCCGAGATGCCGGGAAGGATACGAGGCCTATTGTTAAAAAAATGACGTTATCATGGCCACACTCCTGCCATGACGCTGATACGATATGTATAATGCTGTCTATTGTTTATTTAATTTTTAAAGCACAGGCTTTTAAAAAGGATAATTCAGATAATACTTGCCCATAACAAACTATACTATCCTCATAAACTCTGATTAAAGTTTATTAAAGCTAGGTCAACACAAAATTAATCATATGTAATACTATACTCGTTGAATTCTCAAGCTTGTAGGCTAAGAAGCTTTTGTCTTATTTATGTTAAAACCAAAGGATCTAAACTTTGCATTATATAGGGTCACAGAGATTTATCGAGCTAGCTATAATCACAGTAAAAAGCGCAAAGCTATAAGAAGCACAAAGTTAGCAGAGCACTTGACATTTATTAATATGAACTACTTGCATCGAAAGTTTATAATTAGGCAAGTAAGTAAGAAGAAGGGAAGTAGAGTACACATAAGGAAAGGCTGCGTTAACCTACCGCCTACCACTTCACGTCTCACCCCTCTAATTTCTCTCTTTTACTTTTTACTCTTCAACACCTCTACAAAATCATTTCACTCCATTAACGAAAAAACTTAGTTTTTTTTCTTGTACTTTCTTTTTTAGCCTGAATATTTAAATGAAAAATTCATTTAACAAGAAATGGTGTAGTAAGTTTTTTTTGTTTGAGAAAAGTTTATATTTTATGGTTAAATTTACACCGAGAGTAAAATGTTTGTGTTTTGGCTAAAACCTTTTGCGGGTAAAAATAGGTAAACAAATGCATCTTATTTTTCTTAAGTTAGCTAAGTAACGTAAAGAATTAAAGTGTTTAATTTATAAGATTACAACAAATAGGTAAACTTTTTTTTATCTTTAGGTAAAATAAGTTTTAAATTGTTTTACCTTCAGGTGAAATATTTTTCGTGGTTTGCTAACGACAGGGATAGGGGCCTTCGGGTCATAGCCATAGCTTTGCACTTCATCCGTCGGTCCTTCAGGTCGTTTCCGAGGCCTCCCTATGGGCCAATGTTGCTGTTTTGTACCGAATTTTCATAATGTCAGCAGCTGCGGCTGCCTCGTCATAAGGTTAGGTAAGTGACATCATAAATAGGCTTCTCGTAACCATTCTACAGTTCGAATATTGTCTCCACAGATAATGCCGTTAAGCCTAAACCAGTACAGTACTATTTAATATCTACGCTTGCTAATTTTTCGATACAATAAAATAAAATACGTAATTTAAATAAGGTTTAAATATACATACAATATATATGTATAATGTAATATATATATATATATATATATATATATTATTATATATATATATATATATATATATATATATATATATATATATATATAATAAGCCGCCTTTCACGAAGGTTAAGTTGTATACAATGTTCAAGTTACATTATATTTCTTGGAGTCTTTTTTTTTCAGTTGGCTCCTTACTGTAAAAAATATCGACTCAAGGCGAAAAAGGAGGTGTGTATTACAAAAGTGTTGTACACCTTCCAATACACAGCACGAATATCTTTTTGTATTCCTCCGGGAAAACTGTATTAAAGAACATAAAAAGTGAGATATGTTTTCAAGAAAATAAGATTTGATGAAGAATAAGAATGTTTTTAAAGAAAAAAGTGGGTATATTCTCTTTCCATCCCCTTTTTTACTCTTTCTTAAAATTAAGAGTGTGGAAAACAGACATCTACCCAAGTTTATTTAGACTTATCTAATTTTTAAAAAAAAATCTGGTGACAAATGAAATCAAGGGAAATAACGAACATTGTCTTCTGAATGTTGTGAAGATCTAAGTTCATATTTTATAACGAAATCCCGTATCGTTGTAGAAAAAAAAATTGAAATTTTGCTTGCGAAAGCGCAGTGAGAAAACTTATTTGGAAAAAAGTTGATGTTATTAAAGGAATGATAGCAATATCCGTAATAATCTCCGCAGCCAAACACCAGATAAGATCAAATTATAGTTACTTTCCCAGTCTTGCTTCCTTGCTTCATTTTATCATCACCTTTTTCCCATCTTCAATGAACATCCGCTGAAACGCACTAAAAGTCTCATTGAAAGGAAAGGATCTAGTCTTGCATCTCATTTCTTTCTTTAATCTTTCATCTTTTATTTCGTTCCTTACCTGAAATTGAAAAAAGTTAAACTTATAAAAATTGTGTTTGTTGCGATAAGTACAACTTCTAATGCCTAGAACACAATTACTTCTGATCCAACGCTAACTAGATAATTTGTAATAATGTCAAATATATTATGATATAATTATACCATTAAATATTAAAAGCAATATTCTTATGAATATAAATATAACATAAAATGTATATATATAAACAAATCTAATACTGGCAACTATAAAATATTTGTATAACGTTTTAGAAGGGTTAAAATAGCAAGTCATTGTGACTTAGACCTTAGTGCTGCCTACTTATTACAGAACTTATTATTTTAGAGTAACTTCTAAGCTCTTTTTTCTTTTCCTTATTTATACTATACTTATATAGGAAAAGAATTATTTTCAAAAAAATCTGATACCGGGATATCACCTAAACTATCAGTTTCAAATGTTTTTGAGACCTCCTGAGTGGTTTTTACAAAGGTTCGGTCATTGTGTGTTGAAGTATGTTTTTCGTCATCATGTAGCACCCATTGTACTTATGCTAGAGAACTGGAACTTAGTACAAAATACAATCTTTAGGACATCATTTCTAGGACATCATTAACCGACAAATAACAGAGAAAATTGCAAAAATTCACAAAGCGAATATTTTTTCGATTGATACGAAGTTTAGCACATATACAGTTATGCATAGCACCAAAAAAGCACTAATTTTCTTGTCATTATCAGCATTAGTTCAATTTTTATCGAATAACATGTATACAATTTTTTAAAAAATCCAAGAAAAATAATCTAATCGAGTTGAACATTGGTACAATAGTAATCCTTCTCGTAATAGTTTATACTATGTTTCGTTTCGATGCAGCAAGTATTTATATGGTTTTAGTTAGATTACAAAAGTTAAACAGCATCGAGCGAGGTCAGTTCCTGAATGGGTGACCGCTTAAAATAAAACAAATGTATGAACTCACTCTGACCTTCAATTCCGAAGAA
Organism: Microvelia longipes; assembly: GCA_018340805.1. Taxonomy (NCBI): domain Eukaryota; kingdom Metazoa; phylum Arthropoda; class Insecta; order Hemiptera; family Veliidae; genus Microvelia; species Microvelia longipes. The sequence goes on from JACMZG010001893.1 coordinate 14,917,328, forward strand.
TATAATGTGAAGTATTTACCAGAGACGAGCGGTGCTCTCATACCCCCATTATGCTTGGCAAGCAAAACATATATTATTTGATACTACATGAATAGTTCTACAAACATGAATAGTTGACACAATATAATTAGACGTATAACGAAACAGAGTGGGACATAACATTATGTCTAGCCATCAATGGTGACGAATGTCGAATGATGGAACAATTCCCAGATGTAGCAGTGCATTTTGCTTGTTACATTTTCTAGGCGTCTCTCGCACAATTATTTTGCAGAACTCGGTAGTATCAAATGATAAATATAACTTTAAATTGAACACTATATAAGGTAATTATTAGTGCACTGAAAACCTCGCTTGAGTCAAAGATGATAAAATGAATATCATTGTGTTTAGATTGTATAATGTTCTTGTCAACAAGTTCATGCTCTAAATAAAAAAGCATAAAAGAACACGATGAAAAAAGAGTTAAACAATAATAATATAAACTTGATGTAGACAGAAGGCAGCAAACGGACTGAGCATGAGTCGCGTCAGCTTGTAAGATACACTGGCTTTGTTTTCAAGAACCCTTGTATTTTTACATAGAGGCCCTTGATTCGCCCGTCCTTTTCAATAGCTACTCTATATACCCCGAGTTTCATGGGGAAACCTACCTTTGATGTTTTACCCGGTGGCCAATTATTTTTTGAGTAGGAGCCTTATTCTCTTGGACCTATTTTTTCCTTAACTCTTAACATTCACCTGATTAAACACTACCCCCCCCCTTCCCCAACGATCTCACTCTACATACCTCTTGTCTTACACCCGCCTTTTTATTCTCACGGATTTTTTTCAAGAGTGCCTTTGATGTCGGTAATTATGCCGAGATGGCGGATGGTAATTATGTGATGAGAGTTAGGCCCTTTATAACTCTTCGTTTCACCACTGATCCTACTTGAAAACAAAAAAAAAATTAAAAAGAAAAAAAGGGAGACAAAGAGACAATGATTTTATACTCCTAAATAATTAATTGGATGCATGATACAAATTTAATATGGTTGGTGAGCTAATTCTAAAGAATTTGTAATGCCTGCAATCTTTTCCTCGTAAAGAGCATGTGATGGTGACCTAAAATTATTTTAATTTTAGAAAAGAACTAGAATGAATTTCATAGGAACTTATATTAATACGAAGTGGGACATTTTACAACCAAGAACATAATTGATAAGATTTAGATAAGATAAGATAACCTTAACCTATACAATCAATAACATTTAATCTTTAAAAATAATGGGAAAACATAGTCCTAACCTTTCAAAAATGATCTCTTCATGGATCTCTTCAAAATAGATGTTGCAGAGGTTCTCTGCAACATCTCTGCATGGAGTTATGGAGTTTCTAAGTTCTTATGAACAAAGTAAATGTAAAAAGATAACATGTAAAAAGAAGAACTGCTCAAAACCTCGTCCAGAAGCCGGACCTGAAAAAATGTTCATTTTGTACTATTTCAAACCATTTTTTTTAAAAATATACCTAAACTATAAAGAAAAAACATAATCTGCCTATCCAGAGTGGACTCTTCATATGATTGCGCATGCTCAAAATTTAATAAAATCAACAAATTTCAGTTTTCTTGAAACAAGTGGTTCCCTGTGGGTCAGGTGAAAAACATAAAGAGAAGATTTTTAAAGCTGATGAAATGTTCTATAAAAACGAGTGTGTTTATTCATCAAAATCGAATGACTAAAACCAAAGTTATGGCTCTTTCAAAAACACCTAAAATATGGTTAATTTATGCAAAGTTAGCGAATTTCATGGAACAAATATTGGCTTTTTGTGCATTTCTTGGGAACAACAACACAAATGTCATAACTTTAGTTGTAGTTATCTAATTTTGACAAACTAACACTCGTGTAATAGGAAATTTTTATTAGTTTTAAAAAATGTTATTTTCATGTTTTACACATGACCTACAAGGAACCATTTATTGCAAGAAAACTGAAATCAGTACGATTTTCTAATATTTTGAGCGAGCGCATTCATATGAAGGGCTCCAATCTGGATAGGCACACTATGCCTTTTCTTCATAATTTAAGGTATATTTTCAGAAAAATTTGTTTTAAAGTAATACAAAATGAGTCACATTTTTTTAGGTCCGGCTCTTGGACTATAACAGCTTGGTGTTGAAAACCAACAGCTCAACATTAAAAATATACAACACTGGAAATCAATCTTAAAGATATACTCAAATACAGTTTTACCCCCAATGTAGTCAACTTAACTACTATTACACTTAATAAAAATGAAATAGTACCCATGGAATATCTATCACGGCCAGGATGTAAAAAGTAGTATGATAAGTATTTAACTTGAAACAACTTTTAACCATTCATACGGTTACAAATTCATGTTTAAATGTCTTTATAAAAGAAACTAAAGACGTTCTAAAAGTTAAATATATCTCATTATTAATCTAAATTCCTAAATATTTAAAACAAAAAGAGAAAGTAATTATATCACTGGTCTTTAAATATTCGACTAAAAATTTATTTATTTTCAAACAAAGCGAGAAATATAATGGAAAAATTATGATAATCTCCCTTAATTTAACTCAAAAAATAATTTTTCAATTTTCAACAGAAAGCATTTTAAGCGTTCGGTCTGGGGGTTATAATTGGATTTAGCAACGTTTGCCGTTACGTTAGGTTCTGAGCACTTTTCTTTTATAATTGTGTATAAGAAAATGTATAGGAATGAAGCTATTAACACTTTAATATACTTATGAAAGAAGCTAAGCACTCTAGAACAATTAGCAAACGGGGTTAAATCGAGCGAAACGCCGTTCTCCTTCCTTAGGTAAGTACGCAGATACAGACGCCCTGTCAAACTTTATTTTCTATTTACAGACTTTCTTTTTCTTAATTTTTAATCATTAAAATATTAAAGTTTTTATACCATTCACTACCTTTTCTCTTAGTTTTTTATTTACTCTTGCCATTTTTAATAAAGACATTAATTAAATATACTTATGCATTAGTTTAATGAATAAATAAATAAACGTTACCTGGATACCGACTCTGCAATGCAGTGGACGTCCGCTGAACAATCAAATTTAAAACATTTACGAGACTTAAGTCTAACAGAATCAGGTTAGGGTTAGTTTACTGGGATAGATGAGGCATAAATTAGCTACTGTCGTGATTGGTGAGCAGGCTTACATTATACATAAACTGAATACGGTATGTTAGTATTTTGGCAATGATATTAAAGCTATTTAGATAGAAGGGTCGCAGTTAATGATCACCTTTGGAGTATGTTTCAACCGGATGTATGCCCCGGTTGTAATTAAGTGACATATTTTTCTTAGTTAAGGCCATCTTTCTGATATAAGGCTAGGTCACTTAGACATATTTTTTAACTAAATTAGGATTTGGTAATTATTTCAGATTAATCAGATTTAAGGATGGACCTCTGTATCATTACCCCTGCAATTCGTACAAACTGCGGGGGGAAGTATATCTTGCAAGAGGTAATGCCAAATTCTGTGGTATGAGGATTTAGTTTTTTGTTTTTAGGCTAGTCAGTCTTAATTGACTAAGTTCGGCTCCCTCCAAAAAAAACATGGTAAAGCTACATACAATACTTTCAATCTTATGAAAATTTTACCCAGTTACTTCATTAGAACCAGCGTCTTAAAAAATCTTACTCCGAAAAATTACTTTATTTGAATGAAGAGGAAACTAAATTCTACAACAAAAATGTCAATAAACCCCGTGTAGGCTTTCACGGTCAAATGTATGTAGATGGTGTTACATTCCTAATCAATATACATTCTTGGACCGAAGGTTCTGTATGTATCTATATGATCCTCCACCAGCTTGCAGAAGTTTGTCTTTACATGACCTGGAAAGAACGAAAACGTGGACCCAGACTTTTCTAGGACGAATTCCCACCCCAAATTTGCGTAGAAGCCAAAGGAAACCACGTAAAACCAAGGCTTGGTTGGTTGGCCTTGAATTTAATATCTCCCGGTAGAACGGTGCAAAGGATAAACTTATTTAAGGTCCTTCCTCGGCTGGATATAAACCCTCAACTTCCAGGTCGTAACTCGAGCGCTAGAGTAGCTCAGTAGACTACTGAGCTACCTGTCTTCAGTTAAAATTAGTTATTTATAATAGTTGCAAAAGTACGGGGATACAATAACATAATACAATAGCATATTTTAAAAATTAAATTAGGAATAAAATAATAGTTTGAACAAAAGTTGAAAAAAGAACATGAGAGGAAACGAGTCGAATACTAAAGAATACAACTCAAGCCATGGATTTAATCTTTAATCAACATGATTGGGAACTCTTAAAAACAAAGTTTTCGAATCTTTTTAACTAAAAGATAGTAGGTAAGGGTCAATGAAAGCAAACCTTACTTGACACTTACTGGAAACTTTCAGATAACATTGTAGTCTTTTGCTATTTCGGTAAAGTTGAACAAGATGTGGAAGGGTTAACAAGCAACAACTCTCTTCAAACAAACTAGGCCTGGTTTAGCAAGTTTGAGGTTTTTTCTATTTTACCTAACTTTTGCTTCCTTTGAGCATTTTTATAAACTTTTATGCAACGTCTAGGTAGTTAACGTATGGATTGATGTTTGATTTAGTATTAAATCAACATTTATGCTACGTTACGGAACTTAACGTATGCATTGATGTTTGATTTTGTAATAAATTAACATTTATGCTACGTCACGGAAGTTAACGTATGAATTGACGTTTGATTTAATAATAAATCAACATTTATGCAACGTCACGGAACTTAACGTATGCATTCATGTTTTATTTAGTTAAATGAATTAAATCCAATTGGTCAATTTAAAATAATCACAAAGCATTTTAGATTTAACCTTCTCGGTTTTCTAGTACTTATTAGTAGCTGATCATTGAGCATTGTCCAGTTCTTCAATTCTTTTGTTTCTTTATATAAATGAATATATATATATAAATATGAATAAATATATATATATGTATATACATTTTGTTTGGATTATTTTTTATACATTTGTTCATATAGGTGTCTTTTTATTCATTATAGAAGAAATTAATGCAATATTTATATTTATTTTAGGACGCCTTAATGTCCAAATTTATTAACGAAGAGTATTTATTTTCTTACACCTCCGTTTGTTACATTAATATAGACCTTTTACTAAGGCATTTCAATAGACTGTTTAAATTTAATATGTAATTTGAATATAAGGTGTTATAAGAGTATTTTCTACTTGTGTCACCTCTATATCGAGCTGACTAAGATTAATGTCTCTTTTTCTAATATTAAAAGAGCATTTCATCTGTTTTACTCTTTTAAGACGTTACCCTAGCAAGTCATGTCGGAAAATGGAGCAATTTTATCGAAAACCTCTTTTCCCATGTACATCTTTCTTTAACCACTTAATATTTACTTGAACTTAATACTTTTTCCACTGCATCCTCAAAATTTACGAGTCCTTTATTTTCACAATATATTATGGTTGTAAAAGTCATTTAACGCCAAGAAAATGAGTTATTGATAGTATATAAGGATAGTTAGTTAAATGATAGCTATAATCACCTGTGTCTTATAATATATCTAAAGAGTTTATATAGCCTACATTTATAGTAGTTGCAGAGGGAGGGTGCGACAATGAAGTATTTGTAACTTTTTCCTACATATAAGACTTAACTTTTGCTACAGTTGGCAGCTTTACATAGGATTACAATTCGGCAGGGTGTTTACAATTAAGTAGTGGAATGGGGTAGTGCGCAGGTTCTGACGAAGATTTCCATAGTTTTACTAACAAAAGCCCATAAAAAACACACATTAACACGCATTTACAGACAGATTACTAAGAAATAACCACTTGGAAGGTTCTAAAACCACGTAAAATGGATAATTTATTTGGAATCTTTGTTTCGGGGTTTTAGTAGGAAGTACAATACTTTCCCTATACATCTATGGTTCAATGAAGAAAAGTAAACATAAAAATAGAAAAAAGTACATCTTTTTCACTTTTCCTCTTTTATACCGTAGGTATGTAGCGAAATTATTGTGTTTCTTTCCTTTAAAAAACTAGTATACTATTAGACAACTATTACGAATTGAACCTTTTTACGAGAGGTGGAAATTCATAATGAAAACTACAATAAGATACGTTGATCGGTATTTTTTCTTCTTATTTCCTTGTAGTAGCTACTCAAAGCTTTGGATTGTTTGTTTAAACAATTTGTTTAAAGTTAGTTGACCTGTATATAGTAAATAAAATAACACATTAGAAAGGACAAATATGGTTTTATAAATAAAATAAAAAGACCAGTTAGTCGGTCATTACGAAGCACCGGACAAGGAAGAACCAGAGGATAATGTAAAGGAAGCAGAGAAACCCCCTATTAGCAACAATTTACCCTTTGCTCTTCCATCCTTCAAGCTCTAACGAGTTTATTTTTGTAATAACATTTAATTTGCATTTTGTAAGCTGATGGCTCATTACACTTGAGCTTTCAGCGCATTTGCATTTAGAGCAATGCCTCAGGGGGTCTTCTCCCTCGATCCCTTAATCTACAACCACTTCGCATGACCTATAGACAAGTCGGAACCTGTTAAACTCGATGATAACCAATTTTCTTGGTTTAAAGTCCCCTCGAGACCTATTTAACGCTTTCTAACTCGGGAACCTCTTATTGTCGAAACAATAATTGATGGATTAAAACTTCGTACCAGTTTCTTTGAAAAAAACACCACAAACCAATATTCTTACATAAAGTAAGAATTTGCTTCTGTCTTATTTTTAAAAAATAAAGCAACTTTTAATATTATAAAATTGTAAGTAAACCGTAAAAGTAAACGTGTTAATGCAAGTACTTAGCTATACAATTACTTTAGAAAGTAAATAAACTATTAAAATCATAATTTTCAAGCCTAAAATTATCTAATTTTTTACATAATAAATTTTAAAAATGTGACTTAAAACCAATTTTCAAGTGTAAAAAAGTAATTTTTGTACATGTCTCCGTTTGACACGTATATTTTGTATACTTACGTCAAAGGACTTGTTAAAAACAGTAATGTGAGCAGAAACGATTAAATTATAAATACGTGATTTCAAAGATTATTTTCAATGATTTGTGTACAATTTGGCTCCGTTTTATACGGTATACATTGGTTTACTTGAGCTAATAAAGAATTTAAAAAAGTAATTGGTGCATGAAGTACTAAACTCTAAATTCGTGGTTTATAATCAATTTTCAAGCAGTTTATGAACAACATGGCTCCGGTTCACTCAGTAAAATTTTGTATACTTATGTCAATAAAGGAATAGATAAAAAAGTAATTTGTAAACAACATGGCTCCAGTTGAGAGAGTATAATTTTTTATACTTATGTCACTAAAGAACTTATGAACAATAAGTAATTTGTGAACAACATGGCTCCAGTTAAGAGAGTAAATTTTTTTATACTTATGTCACTAAAGAACTTATGAACAATAAGTAATTTGTGAACAACATGGCTCCGGTTCACTCCGTAAAATTTTGTATACTTATACCAATAAAGAACTTGATGAAAAAGTAATCCGTGAACAACATGGCTCCGGTTAAGAGAGTATAATATTGTATATTAATGCCAATAAAGAAATAGATAAAAAAGTAATTTGAGAACAACATTCCTCTAGTTCACAATGTATAGTTTTCTATGTTTTCATTTTACTTATTCCAATAAAGAACTCGTAAAATGCTGTTTTTAACAATATTTTTTTTATTTGGTTTTAACACTTTATGGAGTATATTGATTGCACAAATACATTTACCCTGAGTTTCATAACTGATTCTAAAGAATCGACAAAGACTCTATTGTGTTAAACTTTACCCTATTCCTTTATCAAACCTGCCAATCACGAAATCATCTATCACTTATTTCAAGTTTTTCAGGATTAATCTATGGTGACTCGGATACTGTTTCTGGATATCTTAAGAACCCTGTTGAAACTTTACTATCCATCAATACCTCTCTCACATGTCATGTGCAGATACAAGTTCGTAAACTCTTGATGTCAAAGATTTTTAAGTAATAAGTTTACACTATACCGTACGGATATATCTCTGTATATCCAAGATGTTTTCTAATATCTAGATGTCTAGTTTGCTTTTTCATCAAGAAGCTTACACGTTTTCCGCATCGGTTTATATCTGCGACTAATCGCCCAACAGATCAAAGAATATTGATGTGTAATGAAACATTAATCAAATAGAAGACTTAATCAAGTCCTTTTTACTTTTCCTCATTCATAACGAAGATATATAGGAAAAAGTATTGTGTAAAAGTATCTAGTTCAGGCATTTTTAAGCCTCCCTGAGTTGTTTAACCTAGTTGTCTGTTAAAGGGTCTGATTATCAATTTCAGATGTTTCAAGTCATCCTAAGTGGTTATACCTAGTTGTCTACTGTGTTAAATTATTCATTTCAGGTGTATTTAGGTCCTCCTGAATGGATTTACCTAGTTGTCTACTTTGTTAAATTATCTATTTTAGGTGATTTCTGGCCCTCCAGAGTAGTTTCACCTAGTTGTCAGTTATTGTGTTTAATAATCAATTTCAGGTGATTTCAGGCCCTCCGGAGTGGTTTTACCTAGTTATTTTTATTGTGTTTAGTTATCAATTTCAGGCCCTCCGGAGAGGTTTTACCTAGTTATTTTTATTGTGTTTAATTATCAATTTCAGCCCTCCGAGAGGTTTACCTAGTATTTTTATCGTGTTAATTATCAATTCAGGTGATTTCAGCCCTCCGGAGTGGTTTTTACCTAGTTATTTTATTGTGTTAAATTACAATTTCAGGCCCTTCCGAGGGTTTTACCTAGTTATTTTTATCGTGTTTAATTATCAATTTCAGGTGATTTCAGGCCCTCCGGAGTGGTTTTACCTAGTTATTTTTATTGTGTTAAATTATCAATTTCAGGCCCTCCGGAGAGGTTTTACCTAGTTATTTTATTGTGTTTAATTATTTCAATTTCACTTTCGTGTAAATTATCAATTTCAGGCCTCCTTACCTAGTATTTTTATTGTGTTTCAGGTATTTCAGGCCCTCCGATTACCTAGTTATTTTTATTGTGTTTAATTATCAATTTCAGGCCCTCCGGAGAGGTTACCTAGTTATTTTTATCGTTTAATTATCTATTTCAGGTGATTTCAGGCCCTCTGGAGTGGTTTTACCTAGTTATTTGTTAATGAATAGCATTATCTTTTTCAAGAGTTTATTAAGCTCTTCTTGGGCGTTTTCTAGTTATTTATTGAACGGAAGTACCAATATCAGGTATTTTTATGCCCTCCTGAGTCGTTTTACCTTCTCTGTCTTTGAGTGTTCGAGTGTGTTTGTGTATGTGCACGTGAGTATGAAAATAAAGACGGCGTATATAACAACGGCACGACATATAGTAGAAGATATGCTTTAAGAAATTATTCGAATGTCAAAACAATAACAATGTCATGGTAGAATGTATTTAAATACTATGACAAGCTAAAGGCTCTAGACAGTCTTGGCTTAGTCACAACTAGACAGCTTTTTGTAAACATTTTGACTAAATGTTTCGCATCTGCTAACTAATACAATTAAAGATTATTCATATATTAATTTATTCTTTTTAAAATTACATGAATTAAAAATGTGTAGGATATATAATATCTTTTTGTCTGTCTTTCAAACGACAGATTTTTGTAACGCCGTTAAAGCACTTTCTTAATTTAATAATATAATAATAGAAATTTGGAAAATGCATGACATTTACATATGTCTACTTAACGTGACGAGCATTGCGTGAAATATTATGCAAACATTCTACACGAGTTAATACAATGTTTCCAGCGAATTTAAACTCTTGTGTGGGTGTTCAAATAACGAAATTGGAGAGAGTAGTTATATGGTATATATATATATATATATATATATATATATATATATATATATATATATATATATGTATATATATATATATATAATATATATATATTAATATATATATATATATATATTATACACATACATTATCTTCAAAGCAGCTTAAGTCTCTGGTGGAATGAGTTTTGTGGTGCCACTCGACAACCCTTGCTGTCTTGATCTTGCAAAAAGGATCCTTTAACCCTCCACTCTCGGTCACTAATCCGTGGATCAGAGCTAAGCATTTATCACCGTCTGCAGTCTCGCATTTATTTTCTTAACCTTAGTTTTTATGGTCCTTAACTTCTCTGTTAAGTTATTATTTATATATATTATTTTTTTCCTCCTCTAACCTTACTCGGGTAATTGGTCAGTAAATAAAGAACAAATTTTCACTTAAGCTAACGTTCCATAAAATTTATTGATACTACCATCATTCAGGGCAAACTAAAAACAAATCACAAAGACTATAATAAGTAACATAGTAAAGTGATGAGTACATGAATAGAGATAATAGAAATCATAAACGCAAAATAAATTAGAGGAAAAAATAAGCTCACATGAAAATAGAAGAAAAATATATTAAATTAAAACATTATAACTGATTCCGAGAAAAATAAACAAGAAATTAAAAAAGCGACAGGGAGAAGAGCAGCGCTAGGTGGTAAAAACTTGAACTACGTAGAAGACAAAATTTAAAGATGTCGGACAATTTGAACGCGCCATAACAGTAAACACTAAACGGACTGTAAAAGCTGTTATAGGGTTCGCTGATTCTGGAAACATCAAACCTGTTGTTCATCATGTTATGTAATGACTGTTAAAGTCTCGTTGGTCAGTGCCGAATCTACGATCCGGATCAGCGTAACGATTCCGATGAGATTATGAAAAGTTCTGAGGTACCTCGTACCCAATTTTTTTTGGATTTTAATCGAACGAAACAACGTCATTAGTTGTACTTATATTGAAACATCCTCTGTCTAACACCCTTATATACAAATGTTACAGCTTTTAAACCGTATTCAGACTTTCTTCGTTCACATTAGCATATTATCTTAATGAGAGCAGTTTAAAAAAAACAGTCCTTGCTTTAAACCGAGCCTTATCTACATTCTGTCATTTTAGTCTAAATATTTTCCAGTTATGAGTGACTTTTACTCTACAGATACAAGAAGAAGTATTGTTGTATTAACATCAAGTCAATTACATTAGTGTACAAAATTTAAGCATAAAATCCGGTCAAGTAATTGGTTAAACTTTATCTTTGTGTTGTGTATTATTATTAAAGATTGGGGTTGGAGTCGAGGATAGACCCCATTTGCACTGCGACTGGAAGTCTATTGTACAATCCCCTCAATTGGTCCAGGTCAGAATAATCCTTTTCCCCGGACTAGGTCTAGGATCTTTTTGACCAGCGATTCATTGGTAGAGTCAAACTTAGTGAGAATGCTGCTACCAAAGTTGGTGAACCTTTGAAAGGCTAGGGCTTCACATCTCAGAAGTACGTGAGATGCAGTTTCGGTTTCCGATTCACAAAGCCTACACACTGGGTTATCTTTAAAGATACCAATGGTATGGAGATGTTTTCGGAGGTGACAGTGACCAGTCAGTAGTCCAGTTACTGTTCTAAGGTCCCTTCTGCTGAGACTGAGGAGGTCCTCAGTTACTTTGGGACTGGGTCCTTTTAACATAATTTTACTGTGCCTCATGCCAGAGGATTTGTTCCAGTGGTGCAGGTGATTGGTTAAGAGCCAATCTTTAATTACACCTTTAGCTATAGCTTTCGTTTTTGTGTTGTGTAAGAATATGATACATTATACATTCATATTGATTTATATTTAAATATATTGATTTGATATCAAATCAATATATTTAGATGACATAAATATCAGTTAATTTATAAGTACGATAGTATATAAAATAAATGATGGTATATAAATACGTGTTAGTATATAAATTTAGGTACATTATAGAAATGGGTATAATGCAAAGGCTTGAAAAATACATTACATTACATTAGTCTATTCAAGAAGAATACACTCAAGTAGGTTAGGTTACAGCTAGTCCATTTAGACTTTTGATACATCACGTAATTGTTACTTCATTTTCTATCTTCAACTCCTATTAATGGTCTGAGATAAATTCTGGTATCTCTATATACTATCTTCGAGAAATGACATCATATAAATATATCAACCTATTTAAGTTGAATTACATGTACAAAGTGGTAATTACGATTATTGTTCACATGTTCTACTTATAAAGTCTAATAACAATGATAAAACTCAGATATCACTTTACCAATTAGGCTAAATTAAATCTATCACACAACGATATCAAATTATCAGCTAAATTAAATTAAATCTATCAATCACAGATATCAACTAGATTAAATTAAATTTATCACACACAGATATCAACATAATACCTGTTGATACTTAGTTATCAACTTATTTAAGTTCATTTACTAATATGATACGCATATTTCATTTATATAAGTTGAATTAAAAATATTATGCACAGATATCAACTATCTCAGTTGATTTATACAAAGATATCAACTCATTCAAGTTGAATTTCGAATATTATACACATATACTATTTAACTAAGTTGAACTAAAAATATTACTTTAAATTATTATAAATGTTTCTAATGAGTTAAAATGCATCTATCCAAGGATCTTGAATGAAGGGGATGACGCATTAAGGAACTTTCCTGATCTATTTTTTTGTTCTTGATGAGGTCACTTTGTTATATGGCAAATCGAATTAATGTGTCTTCCTTTTTATTAAAAATCCTTGCATATCCTATCTGGATATCAACTTATCTAAGTTAAATTATAAATATTACTTACAGATATCACTTATTGAAGTTGAAATACAAATTATACACAGGTTGTCTACTTCTATACGTAACTAGATGAATTAGCTATAGGTCAGTACCCAACATTATTTGTGATTTTATCTAATATTCAACAAACATAAAGACAGCTAAAATTACATATTTGTACATTTTTTACAAAAGATTTCTACTTGAATTCAAAGAAGCCTCAAAATAATTTATTAATACTTCAATACGGCCAAAAAGATAAGCTAAAGATTTTTATTTCAAGTTATTATAATATTTATATCATGTGCAGATGCTCCTTTTGTATTTCAGTTTTTCTTAGATGTTTTTCCTTTCTTATTTTATACACTGTTTAATAATATATTCTTGAACCGAAACCATATTCTGCTTAAAAAATGTTCTTTACATTATGTTTTATCATAATTTTGTTTATTTGTATGGAGAAAAATGATTGCAAATAAGCATGAGAAAACAAGATAAAGTAAATTTAGAATTAGGGTTTCAGTAATATGCTTTATCAACTTACGACAGGAAAATGAATAATTACTGGCCTAATTTTAGGGAGAAAATACTATTTTGATGATGTGTCTGATTTAAAGTTATTATTTATTTTATGGTAATTTAACTTGATTTAAAACTAAATATTAAAACAATTAAAAATAAAAATTAGATTTTTGTGTAAAAAAATAATGGCAACACTGTCGTGTAGCTTGTATTTTATTATCTAAGTTTATTATTTTAGGTTATTTTTATTGAAAAATATGTGTTTTCTATAGCTTTATATACATTATAAGCTAATTATAATACATCGAAATAAACGATTAATAATTATTTGAGTTGTGATTTATAATTTATTTCTAATTAAAGTGCGTATAATTAATGACACATGTTTTGTGATGGATTCTTTTCTATTTTTTATCCACAGTAGGGATACATTGCTATATGGCAAATTGACATAAAGCGTCATCCTTGTATTCAAGATCCTTGGTTTAAAGTCATTTGTTAACAAGATACCACCTAGAGAAGGTTTATTTTTATGAAATACAATCCTGCTGGTCTTAACCTTTTAATTTACCAAGTGGCAAGGAGTATTTCATCATTGCGTGACTGATAGTCTCGAACACGATTCTAGCAAATAGTCGGCTAACTTATGTCCAGAGATGGAGTGGCTTTTCCTACTTACCCTTTCCTCTGTCAAAAAGAGGAGGCTGAAGACCCATCGATGATAGTTGCCTTGTTGACTTACGGTGTTGCAATGAAGTGCATCCAAATGCTTCGAAGAGCAACGGCTCCCAGAACAGATGAGATACCCCAAGTGGAGCCTGACCATGTGACGGACCCAACAATCCATCCGGTCGCTCTGAAGCTCTCTCGCTCTTCTAACTCTAATGTAAAAGAGCTTTTAGCCAAGAGTACCTGACAACCACCGAATTCAGCCCCCGACGCAGCACGCGTCACACTATAATGATGATGGTGGAAGATGTTGCTGATGAAGCTGATGTGACTTACAGGGTAGTTAGGTCCAACAGATTTTCCAATACCGTGGCCTCCTTAAGAGTGGACTCAACGGCAGGTTTAACAAATAAACGATAGAGCCCTGACTCGGTTGCTCAGTCAGCGCAGCCTAATGGTTTAACTAGCCTAAATACAAACAACTAAAGCCTAATATCACAGAGTTCAGCCACTGCCTCTCGCGAGAGAAAATCATCTACCGCGGTAAATGATAACAGAGGTCAATCTTAAATTAAACACTGGCGTAATCTTTGCTCTTGGATTTTTCTTCCTTCTTACTAACAGTGCGTTCGAAGACATCAATAATATCAATTAGGTGATTTTCATATTCTTATGGGATGAGCAAAGCGAGTCCGAAATGGTGAAAACAAGCATATCTGATAAGACGAGAAAAAGCTCCGAGGTATCCCGTACCCAATTTTTCACTCATTGTTATACGTTCATATCTATTTTTTTAATAACAACCTAAATATCCCTTTAATTCTCTTTCCAAAAAAACAAAAAAACAAATAAGTCAGTAGAAACGAAAATACAAACAAATCAGTCAGTAGAAAAGAAAATACAAACAAATCAATCAGTAGAAAAGAAAATACTAACAAATCAGTCAGTAGAATCTCAAAATCGTATAAAGAATTATTTTTAGGGAAAGTAGTTAATACAAGTTGGCTAAACCTGAATGTATGAAGCTCTTTAAACTTTAGAGTTACAAAACATGAGTTAAAAATATTTAATAAACATAAAATACATAGGGGGGAGGAATATCTGATTTGATTAATTTTAGCCAAAGGTTCATTTATAGTAGGTCTAGCTTATCGTGTTTTCAGGTGTTTACTTACAAAGGTTTGTAATAATAATATCATGATATAGAAGGATATTTAGTGACAAAGTGTTACCGGACTCGGGACACTCGACCACTTCTAACCTCTTCATCTCTTTAAGGTCTTTTACATTCTCTGTTTTAACAAAATGAATTAAAAATTGAAAAAGGACACAAAGCCTGTAATACCAGCCGGTAATTTTGGTAATAAATTAAAAGTTTTGATTTCCCATTTCCCAAGCATTTCATACATTCGTTCATATGAAAAGTATCAATCGTGGAAAGGAACAAACTCAATTTTCAATATATTTTTCCCCCAAATGATCTTAAATAGCTATAGGCTGGCGCTCAAAGCGAGCACAAAGTTTGGCAATACGACAAAAATCCGTATATATATATATTATATATTATATATATATATATATAATAATATATATATATTATATATATATATATACGGATTTTTGTCGTATGCCAAACTTTGTGCTCGCTTTGAGCGCCAGCCTATAGCTATTTAAGATCATTTGGGGAAAAATATATTGAAAATTGAGTTTGTTCCTTCCCACGATTGATACTTTTCATATGAACGAATGTATGAAATGAAGCTAACAAGTAAACAAGCTATCTTTCGAAATAATTAATATTATATAATTATATAATCAAACTTGGGGTAGACACACACTTACTGAACTAGGTCAAAGTGACGTCATTAACCCGGTTTGCTGAGCCAGCAAGTTTAAAGAAAAATTGGTAAAATTAATGTTCCGACAAAATAGTTTAGTCGGGAAAAAAGATCATTCTTTACGTTTTAGGGCGCTGAATTGAAAAAATCCAGTCTGGGGTTGGTACGACTACTCTTAAGTGACCAAAAACCGTGGTAAATAACTGTAAACCTAAAATGTGATCGGTAATGCGCCCGTCATGTGTAGGTCTGCATGACGAGTGAATTTTCTTTTAAATTCACGCTTTGAAGGACAACCTTTTAGCGGTCGAAAATCGTCTTTTATAATTACGAATGTATCAATACTACAAACTATTTCAACTACAAATATTTGGAGTTTTTCCCTTCTATTTGTAGTGGACAAATATTCATTTTTCCGCTTTTTCCAAAATTCTTGTTTGATTCTCTGAACCAACTACTATCGTGTGAATCTGATCATCGGGAACATCTTGTCGTCCAAAAAAGGGGATTGATTGATAACTCTTTAAAATTTAATATCTCAGTGCCTATAGCCCTAAAATTACTTATGCAATACTTTATAATTACCATTAAAAATAGGGGCAGAACTACGTTTGTTTGAAGTAGAAACCAAAAAAGTAGCAATAAAAAACTTAAAACAGCCGTCTTATCGTTTCTTTAAAATTGGGAAGTGATTGTACAAAATACAAACAACTTTTTTGCAACATTCTTCAAGTTTTGATGGAAAAGTCGAAAAAGTCAAGTTGGCCAAGTTTGAAAAATGTTGAGAAAAAGAAATTATACTTAGGAGTAAGGAATATTTACATAATTTACCGGTGTGCCGGTGTGTAAGAACTTGGAGAGTTTTTAATTAGAAATTAGTTTTGTCCGGTCTACCAAGGCAATTAGCCAAGGAAAGAACAAGTTAGATTGTATCTGTCCAAACTTTGCTCCGACTCTACTATACTCGGTTAACTTCTCAAAAATTTCATTACATATCTATGTTTATAAATAATTTGTGCAAACTATTAAAATTTATATAAAATAAGCTCTATGTTGTGTAGTTTTCTAACCCTGTTATAACAGAATATATTTAGTTTTATAATATTTATAAGCTAAACTTTTGTATTTGATAGTATTGATATATTATTTTACAATTTCATTTTAAAGTATAGAATTTTACCCAATACTCTTTTTTTTCTCCAACAGACTTAGACGCGACATTTTAAACAGTTCTAGTTTTACTTGTATTTACTTTTAGAAAAACTTGTTCTATTAAGCCAATGTTTTTAATTGAGCTTTTGTGTTGTTAGTAAACTTAACGAGCAAGCCTCTAATTCAAACGTTTTACTTAAACCTCCGTCCAATCCAATACGATGTTATTAGGGGATGAAGAATAAACTTTGTTTCCAAAATGCTTCATTTGGTGCAATGTCGCGTAACTTTAAGTATTGTGAACTTTAATTATTTCTTCAGAAGAAATTAGTCGTGGTGTTTAATTTGTTAAATTAGTCAAAGTTTTTACAAGGGATAGAGATGCTCTATTACAAAGAAACTCACCACTAATCAATTTATATTGAATACACCTGGGTTTGATATATTAGAGATCATCATCAGCGCTGAAAAGCAGCTATAAATCAATTAGCAAACTATGGTTTATTACAGCAAACAAACCAATAGATTTGTAAACCAATTATTGTCTAGATGATTAGACAAAACTGCAAACTACACTGTCATATGCTTCTCATCATCGCAGCTTGCTATCATTGATTGAAGGCTGAGTTTATAGCAAATATATAATTATTAACTAAATAAATCAGTTTTTTCTTTTGTTAAAAAAGGTACGGGGTACCTTGGACTTTTAATTGCCATATTCGGTGGATTCATTCTCACTACTTCGGGACTCGCTTCGCTGGTCATCAGACAGTAAACACATCCGTTTTATTCCCAGCGGTCATCCAACTAGGTGATGAACTTTCTTAAGATCATCAATGTTAAGCTGCTTAAATTAAATTAAACTTTTCCGATAAATATTTGTAGATATACATGCCGTATTGAAATGAAACAGAGTATATATATTTATTACATTAAGGGATATGAAACAAATACATGTAGAGGGATGTACTTTTATATTAGCCAAAAACTAATAAATATAATATGGCTCCAGTTTATATAGAACTCAATTTTAAAAAAATTGTTTTTAAGATCTAGTTCTGCGCTGTTTGGGAAGAGGGGATTCTAGAACTTAAAGATGATATTTCTCTTATACTTTAGAATCTCCTGATTTAAGATCCACAAGGTCCAAGAACGAGGTCGTCTAAGTGGTACCAACCTAACATGCAATGTACATTTCTAATGCGATAATTAAGACAAAACATTAAACAAAATAAACTTTAAATCACTCAAAACCCTTTTGAACAAAAGACATTTTTATATCAAGACAAACTTAATTCGAGTTAAAGATCTCAAAAGGAAAAACAATTTAGTATTTAATTGTAAAAAGACCTGAAACAATTTTCCAGAACCTTACGCATCGTAGGCATCAACTCCGAATTATAAGCTTCAGATAATTAAGTGTAACTTGTAATTTCACCCCTGCTGAAGCAGTGCGTTTCTACTTGAGTTTTTGTCTGAATAAGGGGTTGTCGGCAACACACTTGCAACCATAAGCTCACGAACGGATATTCTTTGCTAGCACCTTTGTATGGGGTAATTGTTTCTCACCTTACCCCAAGTTATTTCTATTTCCTTCGCAATTATCGCGACACAAAGACTGCTATAACTTTTTTCCTTTTTGCTCGTTCAAATGTTATATTTTATGACGAATATAAAAATTGGGTATGGGGGACCTTGCTCATTCCCAAATCATAGAATACACCTAATTTATATTGCAGTTTGTCTTTGGAAACAATTCGCTCGTCCTCAAACATTAAAAGCATATGTTTTATTCCTAGCACTCACCCATCCAGGTACTGACCTCGATGGATTCTGCATAACCTTAGATATACTGGGAGCATTGAAATTAAACTTCACAAGGCCGTGAAACTCCATGGTCTTTATTACTGTTTGCAGCTTTGATTTCTGTGTGGTAATGTATATATATATATATATATATATATATAATATATATATATATATATATATATATTATATATATATATATTGGCTCGTGAATTTATTTCTAGATGTGTCTATAGCACCTGATGTCTTTCAAACGCTATTTCGAATCTGAATGAAACTTGGTACAAAAATGTTTGTACCATAGATTTAATGTCTTGATACCTACGGTAAATGTATGACGTCATTACCGCACTATATTGATTTAGCAATCATTACAATGAGGCTTCTTCTAAAATTTGTAAAAAAGCATTATTCTTTGAAATAAGCCGCAATGTAACATGCATATATACTATTTTGTATGCTTAACACGACTGAAGTAAAATTTAATTATATGCAAGAGTTCTGATTTAAATAGTTTGATTTAATTTTATGTTAACTAATCACGGTTTGGTTTGCCAATATCGTGGCAGTGCGCCATCTGCGAACTATTAATACAACAACAATCAAGATTTTTTGGTTTCGTTATATTTTTTATATTTTATTATATTTTTTTTGTTTATTACAAAATTGTTCAGCATGCTGCACAGCTTATTTTATTTCATAAATTTTTGCATGTTTAATATAGAATGTTATTTTAATGTAACTATATTAATAAATTTTTAACTAGTAACTGTTAATAGTAATGTTCAAAAATACAAATCTACTTAACACTGACACATCAAAAAACATCTACGAAACTATTTTATAAAAATGCCAAATAATAAGTTAAAAAACAAATAGAAAATCTTCGTGATTTCTCTTGAACAAGGTTAAATTCACAACACTAATTATATGGATAAGACTCTGAATTAAATAATCCATAAAATATAATAGTAATAACACGAATTTATAATAATAATAATAAACATAAATAAATTTAAAACAAAAAAGTTAATTTTTATCACATACATATAATACAATTATTTTTAGATTATATTATTTCTGTATTTTTTTTATTGTAATATTTTTAGCGTCCCAATTAATATTAACATGTTTATACCTAGATTGAAGTAAGTGCCACACAGCACAGAATATTGCAATCCTCTAGTGAGGCACTCAATCCTTTATGCCATATTTAATTATGTATTATGTAATTTATAAAATAAAGGAAAGTTATTTAAAAAAAAACTATTTACTTTTTCTGTAAAGCTGTAAGAATCATGATCTTACAATAACAAACATAGAAAACAAACACGAATTCAAAATATATAGAAAAGCAACACAGATATGGTCATTCATAAAAGTTCTAACACTAATATAAAACATAAATTAGCAGCTTTCAATAGTTGCATACATAGATTATTTAGTATAGCAATGGCCGAAGAAGAGCAAAATGAAGAAATATTAATTATAAAAACAATAGTGCAAAGTAACGGATACTTTACAAAATTAATAGATAAACTAATAGACAAAAAGAAAACAAAAATAGTGTTCAATTTAGCAACAACATTGCAACCAATAGTCAATAATAATAAAAATGGGTAGGACTAGACTAACATATTTTGGTCAAATATCAGATAGAGTAGGAGAAGTACTCAACTCCTTTAAGGTAGGTTTTCGACCAAACACTAATATAGGACAGATTATAAGTAAAACAAAAGATATAACTGACATTGAAGACTAAAGTGGTGTTTACAAACTCACATGTAACGAATGTAAAGGCACTTACACAGGACAATCAGGTAGGAAACTAAGCATAAGGATTAAAGAACACGATGTGGCATAAAGGAACACCACAGACAGATCAAGCTTTGCAACTCATTTAATACAATCAGATCATACTTATGATTACAATCAATTCGAGGTACTAATTGCGTACTAATATATGTACTATTGTACTAATATATCCGACAAAGGAGACAAACTAGACCCACTTGAGCAACTAGAAATCAATAGAGCCTTAAAAACAAATATCCCATGTTTCAATGATCAAACTAGATTTATTAGGAAATCTCCATTAGTGAAAGAAGACAAACTAGACCTACTGAGCAACTAGAAATATAGAGCCTTAAAAACAAATATCCCATGTTCAATGATCAAACTAGATTTAATAGGAAATCTCCATTAGTGACAAGGAGACAAACTAGACTACTTGAGCACCTAGAAATCAATAGAGCCTTAAAAACAAATATCCATGTTTCAATGATCAAATAGATTATTAGGAATCTCCATTAGTGACAAAGAAGACAACTAGACCTACTTGAGCAACTAGAATCATAGAGCCTTAAAAACAAATATCATGTTTCAATGATCAAACTAGATTTAATAGGAAATCTCCATTAGTGACAAAGGAGACAAACTAGACCTACTTGAGCACCTAGAAATCAATAGAGCCTTTAAAAACAAATATCCCATGTTTCAATGATCAAAACTAGATTTAATAGGAAATCTCCATTAGTGACAAAGGAGACAAACTAGACTACTTGAGCAACTAGAAATCAATAGAGCCTTAAAAACAAATATCCCATGTTTCAATGATCAAACTAGATTTAATAGGAAATCTCCATTAGTGACAAAGGAGACAAACTAGACCTACTTGAGCACCTAGAAATCAATAGAGCCTTAAAAACAAATATCCCATGTTTCAATGATCAAACTAGATTTATTAGGAAATCTCCATTAGTGACAAAGAAGACAAACTAGACCTACTTGAGCAACTAGAAATCAATAGAGCCTTAAAAACAAATATCCCATGTTTCAATGATCAAACTAGATTTAATAGGAAATCTCCATTAGTGACAAAGGAGACAAACTAGACCTACTTGAGCACCTAGAAATCAATAGAGCCTTAAAAACAAATATCCCATGTTTCAATGATCAAACTAGATTTATTAGGAAATCTCCATTAGTGACAAAGAAGACAAACTAGACTACTTGAGCAATAGAAATCAATAGAGCCTTAAAAACAAATATCCCATGTTTCAATGATCAACTAGATTTAATAGGAAATCTCCATTAGTGACAAAGGAGACAAACTAGACCTACTTGAGCACCTAGAAATCAATAGAGCCTTAAAAACAAATATCCCATGTTTCAATGATCAAACTAGATTTAATAGGAAAATCTCCATTAGTGACAAAGGAACAAATAGACCTACTTGAGCAACTAGAAATCAATAGAGCCTTAAAAACAAATATCCCATGTTTCATGATCAAACTAGATTTAATAGGAAATTCCATTAGTAATACCTTTAACCATTCATAATAATAATAATTAACTTAAGATAAGTTTATAAGTAATCTTCCGTTTATGTTAATATATAAGCCTAATTTAATTAATAAGAAAAATTTTATAATCTTAAGTCCAAGTGAAAACTCGTAGCAATTTTAAACCCATAGAGATATTTGTACGTCATCACAAAAAAAACGACTTAAAATATTCTATGTAATTCATAATTTTAACCTATGAACTGCATGTAGTCTTCCATAACTTAAGTAAAAATATAGTCCATTAAATAATTGAATAATTAATAAAAAATAAAAAATGCTTTCTATTTAAACTAAATAATATAAATATTAAGTGAAAAATAAATAATAATATTATTCGTTAGTACTTTAGGAACTTGTTAATCCTTAGTACAGGTGATACAGGTAAAGAAACCCTTTCTTTTATTCCATAGATCTAAGTCTCTCTTCTAACTTTACCACCTATACATAGCAATAAGAAATTAAGTTTAATCTATATAAACACTGATGTTGGAATATATTTTATTTTATTGAGATATTGGACCAAATATTTTAAAACAAATGTTTAAACAAGATACATTGCTATACCTAAAATTGATAAATGCTTCTTTTTATTTCTAATTAACTTCTTTTTCTATTTTTCTTATAAATTCTTCCTTCTTTTTTTCTTTTTGATAGAAACAAAATGACGGACAGTTTAAAAATTGTTCTGGTTTTTTTTCTCAGAACATTGAAACTATACCTCAATCTAATATGTTGCTTTTTTATTGCATTTGTTTTAATAAAAATTTTATTGTATTGATTTTATTGTATGTGTTTTAATATGATTTTTATTGTATTATTTTTATTGTATTTGTTTTAATATAATTTTTATTGTATTTTTTTTATTGTATGTGTTTTATTAAATTTTTATCGTATTTGTTTTAATATATTTTTTATTGTATTGTTTTTATTGTATGTGTTTTAATATAATTTTTATTGTATGTGTTTTAATATAATTTTTATTGTATTGTTTTTTATTGTATTTGTTTAAATATATTTTTTATTGTATGGTTTTTATTGTATTTGTTTTAATATATTTTTATTGTATTTGTTTTAATATAATTTTTATTGTATGTGTTTTAATATAATTTTTACTGTATTGTTTTTATTGTATTTGTTTTAATATATTTTTTATTGTATTGTATTTGTTTTAATGTTTGTTGTTTAAGAAAAACCTAATGTATGCACAGTGAAACAAAACTAAATATTTCATTTTCTAATTAAAGAGAACAATTATTATTATATTTGTTCTTTCTTGTACTGTGTTGTGACTTTTTTCACCCCTTCGGATAGTAACGTAACATTTTAATGTTTAAGAAGAACTTTTAGGTTTAGGGTAAGTATAATTAAGGTTTTGTCTTTAGGTCGTTGTTAAAAAAATAGTCATTAACAAGTTTAGTGGGGGACGCTAGAGTGCTTCAGTCTAATGGTATTGCCGACAATTTTCTTATTTTATTCACGACTTCCATTCCCACTGTGAATAAGTTTTTGGTTAAAAAAGTTTTAAACTATTTTTATTATTTATTTTATTGTTTAGTAAAATGAGATAAAAAATATTTTTTAGGGTGGCAATGAAGTTGATTCTTAATATAAAAAAAAACTTAAAAAAGGGTTTTAACCGTACGCGACAATTTTTGGCGAATTTTATTAAAGAATTTCGCTCATGAAGTTGCTAAGGTCTCAAAGAACTCAAAACTAGGACCCCGGAATATTATGAATACACTTGTTGTATTAAAACGAGACTTAGTGCACTTATTTATAATCTAAAGGTATATACTTCAAGAAAATTTCAACTCAATTGGATTCTTTCCCGATTTATTACAATTTTTTAAAAAACGTATACAAGTCATTCGATAAAAATTGAACTAATGCTGATAATGACATGAAACTTAGCACACATGTTAGTCCCATATATGGCTATATGCAAAATCTTAAATTGATTGCATCATTTTTACGTGTTTGGTGATTTTTCGGAATTTTTCCTCAGTCATTATTGCGGCTTAAAGACGTCATACAAAAATTTTTTTTCGAATAGCACAAATAAACCTATAAACTGATTTTAGTAATAAGTTTCAACTCTCTAGCTTAAATAAACTAGGAGTTAGTAGCGATAATAACAGACACAAACACAGATACAGACAGACAACTTTGCGAAAATCTTGAAGGCCTTGCAAAAAGCCTGAAACGGATAATTCCGGTGACATCCAGGTTTTGGATTGTTTTGCAAACACAATACTTTGCCTATATACCCACGGTATAATTGAGGAAAAGCAAAAAAATATCAAATTGAGCTGTAATTGTAAAGTAATTGTAAGCTTGTACTGTAAAGTAGTAACATGCATGTACTACTTTCTGAAAATTATTACTCATTTACAATTTTAATTACTAACTACTAATATTTATCAATTAGTTATTACCACTTAATATTTCCTAATTTTGAATTAATAAATAAGGGCTACATTAGCATTTTGTAAACATAATTTCTTAAATGAGTGTTATTATTGTTTCGTTTGAAAAGTTGAAATTTAAAACAAATATTTGTTAAAGTTGGGGAAACTGTTTAAGCCAATAGCGGCGTGGTGGGGCGAGGGTACATTGTAAGACACGGTAGGGTATAGTGGGAAGAGGGCAAACTTTAATCAAACTCTCCCCACCGTGAGTCTTTCCCCTAGTCTTATTTCCTCATTAATATTTTAATTCTAATTAAACAAAATTAAAACTAAGTTTAGTATGTTCTGAGAAGTTTTACGGACGCGTTGGCAAGGTGAAGACGCAACGACAGGAATATAGATTCACATCAAATTTGACTTCAAAAGACTAACTTTAAAATATGTTACCCGAGAAATTGTTGCTATCCTTTGAAAAATAAAAATTCATTTATTCTGACTTTTTTAATTTATTTGGTCACCTAGACCCAGATAAAGTTTGGTAATTTTCGTTAGTCGTACTAGATATTGTCATTAAGGTTTAGGCTATCCTGTAGTGACCGCGTCAATTTATTTAGAGTTCGTATGAAGTTCGTATTTGCATAAATTTTTGACTTCAACAGAGTGCAATATTTTGCACAAATTTCACGATGCGAGTAATTATTGCCCTCTCTTGAAAATAAAAATTCCTTTCGACTGGCTTTTCCATTTTATGGGTCACCTAATTCTAAATAAAGTATGTAATTTTGAGTTCTTAACCGTACGAGATATATTGTCATGAAAGTTCCGATAGTGACCGCGTCAATGTTGTGCAATGAGTTCTAGAGTTGAGTTTTGTAGAGTATCGTGTTTTCATCCATGGTGTTCTAAATCCTAGAAGATTCCCACTACAGTGAAAGCGAAATGTCTAATTTATCATGAACATATTGGGGCACCGTCAATGCCCATGATGAATGATACAATAATCAATTTTTAGGATCAGGATCAATTAGGATTAGGGTCAATTTTTCTATCAGGAAAATAATTTTTCTATGACAGCAATAACCATCAATAATGACTCAAAAATGTCAAAAGTACACAAAACACGGAATAATAATAGAATCAATGTGAAATTTGGCACGCATTTAGTGGTATATAAGACTAACAAATGTTGCAAGTTTCATCTCAATATCAGCATTAGTTCAATTATTATTAAATGAAATGCGTAAGTTATGAAAAAATTGTTGAAAATAAAAAAATCCGATTATGTTGAAATGTTGGAATTAATTATGTTGGTACAATTGTATTTCTTTTTATAATATTCAAGTACCAAAAGATTTAATACGGCTAATATATCTACGTTTATATGTTAAATTACAAATGTTTCATTGCTAGGGTGACCACTTTTAGATATTTTTGAGAAACTATTTCGAAATGATTTCTGAATAGCAAAATTAAACTAAACATTAATTTTTGCACCAATTTTCAATTCTCTAGAATAAATACACTGGAAGCTATGATGATAGCAGACAAACTCTCATACAGTTGTGACAACCACTCAGGAGGTCATGAAACACCTGAACCAAATAATTGAGGTAAATTCCCGGTTTTTTTGGGAACACAATAATATTTATTTATAGTAGGCATACCAGTATATCAACGGTATAAGAGGAAAAGTAAAAATAAACTAGTCAAGTCATCAAAAACTTGATACAGGATCGTGATGTAGAAGAAATGAAGTCTTATATAATAGAGTTAGCTATGGTTTAAAATCCAACAGGGTTTTAAACTTAATGTAATAATTGTACTTCTACTCGATGCAAAATTCTATTTCTACTCGATGCAATAACTCTTCCTCTACTCTAAGACAAATGTTACTTCTAATCAATGCAATAGCTCTACTTCTACTTGATGCAATAACTCTACCTCTACTCTAGGCCAAATTATACTTTTACTCAATGCAATAACTCTACTTCAACAGGATGCAATAACTCTACTTCTACTTGATGCAATAACTTTACCTATACTCTAGGCCAAATTATACTTTTACTTAATGCGATAATCTACTTTAACAGGATGCAATAACTACTTTTACTCGATGCAATAATTGTACTTCCACTCGAAGCAAAATTCTACTTCTACTTGATTTAATAACTTTACCTATATTCTAGGCCAAATTATACTTTTACTTAATGCGATAACTCTACTTTAACAGGATGCAATAACTACTTTTACTCGATGCAATAATTGACTTCCACTCGAAGCAAATTCTACTTCTACTTGATTTAATAACTTTACCTATACTCTAGGCCAAATTATACTTTTACTCAATGCAATAACTCTACTTCAACAGGATGCAATAACTCTACTTCAACAGGATGCAATAACTCTACTTATACTCAATGCAAAATTCTATTTCTACTCGATGCAATAATTCTACTTTTTCTAGATGCAATAACTCTACCTTTACTTTAGGCAAAAATATACTTCTACTCGATGCAATAACTCTACTTCTACTCTAGGACAAAGGTTACTATTACTCGATGTAATAACTCTACTTTAACAGGATGCTATAATTCTACTTCTTTCGATGAAAAAAATTTACTTCTACTCTAGGCAATAACTCTACCTCTACTCTTAGCAAAATTCTACTTCGACACGATGCAATAACTCTGCTTTAACAGGATGCAATAACTTTACCTCTACTCGATGCAATAACGATACTGTGCGTTTATCTACTCGCCTTGATCATACTAATTTGACTCTTATTGGAGAGTCACCGAAGTCCTTACTAATGGGTCAAATGACCAACCAATAGGTCCTGGCCTTTACATAATGACTAGATAAAGGAGAAGTATAATATATTTGACAATTGTCAAATACAGACAAATAATTTATACATAAATTATGTATAAAATTAAAATTTAAAATTATAAATTGTATATTAAATTATAAAATCTTACAATTTATGTTGGTGTTAGAGATTTAGTAATTATGTTCGTTCTTAATAATTTCAGTTCTATATTTTACAAATAATTTTTTAGTAAACAATTGTTTTTAATTTGATTACATAGGTACTAAAGCTCTGCATCTCCTTGCAAAGCTCCAATTGTATTCTTTCTATATTAATTTTCTTTATTGAAAAAACCCCACGAAAAATAAAATATAAGGGAAGCAAGAGGGAAAAATTGTTTAAATAATGTTTATACGGATCTTAAAGAAAGTGTGTATGAAGTGTGATACCTCTAGATAGGGGCGCTATCTGCCTTACTTGACGTCTACCTACCAGTCAGAAATGGAACAACAGTAAGTAAAGGAAATTAAAAAGAAATATGAAAAACAACTTAGGGATATCACTGCAATATGAAATGAAAAACATGAAAAATAAACAAAGTTTCGGATCCAATATGTTGCCAGAATACTTCCGTCCATAACTTGCATAGTTAATTCTTTACGTGCTTTATAATCATACAAGTTTGAGCTTTTAGGTAACATGATTAAGAGGGTCTTTTAAAATAATTGTATTTAATATAAAAATTGCAGAGGGAGATGGTAACGTATATTGAATTAACTTCTTTGAAATTTAAAAACTTCTTTTAAATGCTTTAATTCAAAGAATTTCAAAAATCCTTTGAAATTCTAAAATTAGTTACTTTTCACTTCCTCGAAAGTAAAAAATAACTTTTAGTCCCTTGGGAATAAAAATTATTTCCTATTATCGCCAACTGTATTCATTTTTTTTTGGAAAAGTGGAATCCTTTAAATTTATAAAGGGTACCGATCGATCAATTTTTGTAACACTTTCCTGGAGGCGGCACCCCCAAAATTTATCAAGGGGGTCCGACCCTATAAAACTTTGAATAGAATACACCAATACATATGAAAATAAGCATATAAAAATAATTAAATGACGTTAACATCTAGGGATAAAATATTGTATGCACCTTGGTAGTAAAATGCTATTTTTCTCACGCAATTACCTTTCTTGGCCTCGCCTCGGGAGTTAATAGTCTTCACGCACTCGGCTTTACCTCAGGAATTATCAAATAAATCCCGCGGCTTCGCCTCGGGAGTGAAATGCTTTGGTTACCTCAGTTTTCACCTTAGGAACCAACAGCTTAGGGAAATAAAGGTATCCTTTACTCCCTTGGAGCATAAATAACTATTAAAGCAGTGACGAGATAGAGCAGAAGAGAGAGGAAAAGAGATAGCATGGATAGAGTGCACTAGTGGAGATCTTATGTACTGCAACCAAGTCAATAGAACCTGAAACTCGATGTTATTTCCAACAAACTTTTTCTTTACGTCGTAAATAAATAGTTAACTTCTCTTCTGTCTTACAAACTTTTACAAGTTAAAGTTAAGACTCAGTAAAGTATGATGAAAATGCTTTGGGTAATTTTGAACATTTTGACAAACTAAAGCATGAAATTGCTTCAAATTTTCAAAGATCGCTATTCTATTAATATACAAAGTGAACCAAAAGGCTCTCCCTTTAAATCTGAAACAGTTTGATATAAATTAATGTCAATTAAGGTACAGTACTTGGGCAAAAGGAGCTGCTCGTAAGAAAATGTAATACAATTTTATAAAAATTATTCAAAAATATAAAATATTTTATTTTGAAAGAACACCAATCAAAGCAATTATTATTACATGATTTGTATGAGCGGTCTCTATATTAGTTTAGTAGGGATGAGTGAGCACAAAAAACTTAGACAAATTAGACACTGTGATATTGATTCTATAAAAATATATTTTGCCCAAACCAGAGCATAATCATGTTATAAAATCTACACCTAAAAGGAAAAAGCTATTATAAGTCAATAATTTATAATAATTGGGAAAACTCAAAATAGAAAAATTAAGCTTTATCTACTCATGCTGTTAAAAACTTAAATAAGACAAAGAGGATAAGGAGGATAGGAATAATATGTAATAATTTAAAATTTAATAAAACCTAATTACTAAACATCAATTGAATTAATGAACTTGATGAATGACTTCAGTCCTTTTTTATTAAAATTTATTGAAAATAAATTGACGAAAAGCTTTTGCCCAGGGATCCTGAGCTTCTTCAGTTCTTAAAAGTGACAAAAATGAGAAACTTTAAAAATTAATAAAATTTTGATTGTTTTTTATGTCACGTGTCTAACTAAGTAAATAATTTTAAAATAAAATTTAAAAAAAAATGAAAAAATTAAGATTTTAAGATAATATTATAATAAATACTGCTAAGATTATTAATGTCTTTGTTTTTTGTTCATACCATCTTTGTCAGCTAATTGTTATACGGCAAGTTTTTTTATATAAAAAATACATAAGTATACGACAGTTTTCTTTGTCTGGTCGGTGGTCAAGTTTTGTCATATGTTCTGATAAGGCCGTAAGGTTAGAGTTGTCAAGTATTTGGTTGTCATGTGTGTCAAGTCTTTGTTTAAAAAGTTGAGGGGTCTCTCCTGCGTATACTTTGAGGCAGTCTTTACATGGTATTCTGTTTATTAACATATTTGTCATTTTTAAGAACTGAAAAAGCTCAGGATCCCTGGGCGAAAACTCTTCGTCAATTTATTTTTAATAAATTTTAATAAAAAAGGATTAAAGTCTTCATTAATTCAATTGATTTAATCCATTAATACAATTTATAACAGTACAAAAGCTCAAAAGTTATTAAAATGGAAATATGCACCTAATTACTAAAGATAACATTATTAATAAGGTAATAAAGTGGAAATTTAAGGATTAAATTGCTAAAAATAATGTGTTGTAAACAAAAGATCTATAAAATAAAAAGAAGACAAGTTTATGTAGGAGAATAGTTACTGATTATTCCTGCATATTTTTTTTAAAATCCTTAGCATCTCTTTTATTGTTGATATTGTTGGTTTCCGTAGAGATATTATTAGAATTTCACTCCTAATATTTCAACATTATCAAAGTTGACACTGAGTTTAAGTTTACGGGCTTGTGATGCAAAAGCTGTCGTCTTACCAGTAAACTCGGCAATGTCCATTTACTGTCTCGCTTTTCTCTCGTCAGTAAATATAATTTCCGCTGTTAAGAAAAACTTACTTCTCAGCCTAATACCATAATATACAATTACTTGTTTTCTAAATAAAGATAAGTAATTTAGCCTTAAGAAATAATTTTGGTCAGTATTTGTGGGGAAATTTCAAGGCAACTTTGTAGCTTTAAGAGATTTTAACCTATTCCTTGCAATCATAAGGTTGCTCTCATTAAACGAAGGAAGTGCTACAACCTTTTTTGATACGCAAATAAATCTGTTTTTTTTTACAAAAAATAGTCCTTTTTAATTAGTTTTTTTCTCCAAAATTACAAAAAACCATTAAGGATTTTTAAATTCCAAGACAAATTGGAATCATTAAGTACACACAATAATTAAATAAAAAAAGGATAAAACTGCAAAAGACGCGCTCAACCCGCAATTTACTGTTACAACATTAGCAGGTGAAGCAGAGTGAATTAGCCTGTTGATAATTATTCAATAATAACTAATTAATACAAGTCTTTGAAAACGAGGCCTAGGGGCAATTGATTTAATGCCCCTGCCGCAGAAGAAGCATACCCCGCCTCTATATAAGCAAGGATTCCAGGGGGTTATCTTTGCTTTAGACAGCAAAAAGCTTTTACTTTCAAGCCTTCTCATTTACTCTTTTAACTTTTCAACTTATTATAACTTCTAACGATTTTCTTAAAATTTCACATTATTTATTTAAAGATTTACTCTAAAGAATAATAATAATATACGTGAGTGGATTTAATCTAAAGTTAGAGGTAATACTGCTTTCGGCATTATGATTCTGATATTCATTAAATTTATTTTGCCTTAAAACATTAAATTTTTCATGTTAAACAAAAAAATCGGATACGAGGTACCTCGGAACTTTTTCTCATCACATCGAATTCACTAGCTCTTCCTCCATACTTCGGACTCACTTCGATCTGTTAATGTCATTCAAGATGTCAAGATGTTTTGACATTATTAATTTGTTAATGTTCTAATGTTCAAATAGAGTGAATTTACAATATTACTTAAAATCTAGTTTGTGATTCATCTCAACTTTAATCAGATCTCATTAGGTTATGGGCCCAGCACGCTTCCACTGCGCGCGCAAAAGAAATATGTTTTACGAAGTGTGAAAGTGATACATGTCTTTTTGTAAGAAAGAGAGGACAACGGAAGTTAATCCTGAGTCTATACGTTGATGATGGCTTAGTAGCTTACAGCGATGTGCAGGATTTACAGGAGTTCATTTAAGAAGTACAAAAAGAATTTAAAATAGCATATCAAGATGCTTCATATTACCTTGGAATGGAAATAAAAAAACATGAAGATGGCTCAATCACTATTGATCAAACTAAGTATATAGAAAAGATTCTAGAAAGGTTCAATATGAGTGGATGTCGTCCGGTGTTAACACCAATCATCAAAAATGAATCTAAAGATGAAAGCCAATCTGATACATCATTTCCATACAGACAAGCTGTAGGTGCCCTCATGTATGTAATGTGTGGGACTCGCCCTGATATTTGTTACGCAGTAGGTTGTGTGTCCAGAAAGCTAGAGAACCCTACTAGCAGAGACATTACTAAAGTTAAAAGAATATTTAGATATTTGAAGGGAACTAAGGATGTCAAAATTAAATATTCTTTTACTGGCAGAAAGGATTTGATTGGATATAGTGACTCAGACCATGGAGGAGACACGCATACTGCAAGATCAACATCTGGTATAGTATGCTTATACTCTGGTGGTATTATATCATGGATGAGTCAGCTACAGTCGAGCGTAGCTATATCAACGACTGAAGCCGAAATCGTAGCAGCAAGCGAAGCAGCCCGCGAACTGATTTGGCTGAAGAGGTTGTTAGCTTCAATAACTGAAATTGAAACACCAAAACTGATGGTAGATAACGAAGCAGCAACAAAGTTGGCTCAAAACCCGGAATTTCATAAAAGAACAAAACATATAAGAATAAGACATTTCTTTGTTCGGGAATTAGTCATAGGAAAAGACCTATACGTAGTTAAGGTGACTACGCAGAATCAACTGGCAGATTGTTTAACTAATCCTCTCCATTCTCCAAGACTGCGGGAACTCTCTGCAAAACTAGGACTATTGAATGAGGGAGGGTGTTAATGTCATTCAAGATGTCAAGATGTTTTGACATTATTAATTTGTTAATGTTCTAATGTTCAAATAGAGTGAATTTACAATATTACTTAAAATCTAGTTTGTGATTCATCTCAACTTTAATCAGATCTCATTACGATCGTCCTCAGAATATACAATCGGCAAATATATACTACAACACGTCTTCGGACTCGCTACGCTCGTCCTCAGATAGTGTAAAACATCCGCCTCATTTTCAGCGATCACCCATAAAACACTAACCACACTTAATGCTGCTTAGTTTTTATGAACCAAAAATCATGAATATTCTCGTCGTATTAAAACGAAACTTGGTGTACTTATGTATTACAAAATGGTATGTAATTGTACTAAATTTCAACTTAACTTAATTATTTTCCGATTTTTTACAAAGTCTTAAAAACATATACAAGTCATTCAATAAAAATTGGACTAATGCGGATAATAAGATAAGACTTGGTACATACAACAGTCTTATACATAGCTGCATGCGTGCCAAATGTCAATCTAATCGCATAATCTTTCCTTGTTTTATGATTTTTCGAAATTTTCGCTAAATTATTATTGCGGGTTAATGATGATATACAACAATTATTTTCCGAATAGCACAACTACAGCGGTTGACTGATTATTATAAAGTCTCAACTCTCTAGCATAAATACACAGGGAGCTA
The DNA here is from genome assembly GCA_018340805.1 of Microvelia longipes. Classification (NCBI taxonomy): domain Eukaryota; kingdom Metazoa; phylum Arthropoda; class Insecta; order Hemiptera; family Veliidae; genus Microvelia; species Microvelia longipes. The sequence continues at coordinate 14,950,691 of JACMZG010001893.1, forward strand.
CGATGATAACAGAGACACACGACTCTTTTCCTATATACCTACGGGATAAATGAGAAAAAGTAAAAATAATATTTTATAAAAATCAGATACGGGACAGCTTGGAACGTTTCCTCGCCACATCGGATTCACTACGCTCATACTTTAAATATAAACTCACTAAATTTATACTGGGTAAATTTATTTGTTTTACTCCCAGCAGTCACCCATCCAGGCAATGACCTCGCTCGATGCTTCTTAACTTAAACAAAAACATTTGTTGGTTTTATATTATATTTCCTACGTTTCATTCATATTCGCGAAGTCATAAATGATAGTTAAAGACGTCACAGAAAAAATATTTTCCTAAAAGCACAACATAACCTAATGATTAGTTTTTGTGGCAACTTTTAACTTTCTAGCATTAACACAGAGTGAGCCACGATAATAACAGGCACACGGCACACACATACACAGACACTCACATATAGACATCTCGAAATGTGAAATCTCGGTTTCGGATTTTTAGTACAAATACATATGCCAATAAATAATGAAAAGGAAAAAGACAAAATTAAAAAGAAAAGAAAAAAGAAAGTTATCTTGATTTTTAAAATCTTGCTAAGAACCGAACATCTTTTTCTCATTTCCTCTCCCATACAGCGGTAGCCTTGTATGTTCCACAACCCTTACTATTTCAGAATTACTAATTTCACAGATAACTTTAAAACAGTTTGATAATACTGTAGAGCAACGTTCAGGATAGACTTTAATTCTTAAGTCTAACATAGTATGAGTCATATAGATGCTAATAGTGGCTATCTATACCCATGGGACTACGTTACCCTTATCTAAGGCATAACCTCCCTAGCAAAATTTACCGAGCAAATAATTGAGAAGGGGATTTGTACAAACAGATGTTTAGCTCCTATCTCTGCTGGATAACTGACTATTTGTTTTACATAGAAGTTACTTCTTATCTTATAACCTTATTTAATTCTTTAGTCAAAGTTCAGTAGGAGATTTTTTAAGGCTGAATTAAACGATTTATTAAATCGATTGTTTGCTTGTCCTTAAATTTCTTCTACTTCTTTCAAGGAAGAATTAAAGAAAAATCTAGTGACGGTTCAAAAAAAAAAAAAAAAACCAGCATACCCAATGAAAAATAGTTAATCTTCAGCGAACCTAGATTTAATTTATTAAAAAAATAAAAATAAGCCTTAACTGGTCAAACCAGTTAAGGAAGAGCCTAGTGTTGTTTCAAGGAAAAATTAAATTTTGAAAGAACCCATTATTGCTTAAAAATAGGTCCTAGATGAATTCAAACTTATGAAGAAACTAGAAATACGAACCTTCTGATGCTTCAATATAAACCTTACAAAATAAATTAAAAAGCAGAACATTAGAAATGTTTCAATGCTTATAAGTGGTCAAATGAAACAAGATGTAATAAAAAAATCAAATATATATAATTTACGCTCTCTATTTCAACGTTTTAGGGAATACTATAAGACCCTATAGGAAATCTTTACCATTTTATCTTTACTCCTTGGGTAGTGATGTACAGGTAGTGATGTACAGGTAGTGAGGTACAGGTAGTGATGTACAGTTAACCTTGTTAACTACTTGCAACGAGATATATTTCAAATTTAAACAAGAAAGATTTCAAATTATCCAAAGAAAGATTGGTCTTAAGACTTTTCAAATATTTCCTTTGCGAAGAAGGAAATGAAAGTCAATGAAATGATCATTCTAGTATCAAGAACTGAAAATTTGATAACAAACTTCCATAATTTAATCAACACAGAGGGTCTACACATGTCAGAGGAAGTTGCTCTTGAGGACTTGGCTCCTTTATCTATGCTTAGAAATAAATGATTTCTTTCAAATAAAAACCTTTAGAAAGGAAAAAGTCAAGTATTGAAAGAATTAGAAGAAAAGTTTTTTAGCTCTAATTTTGTTTGATACCTTACTAGCTAGGGTTTCTCCTTTTTGTAATGGAAACGCTCTATCCTTAAGCTTACGTAAATGCTGCCCTTTAAATTGCTTTATCTAAAAGACTCCGAGTATGTGTCCTAGTTAGTGTAGTAAGATTATTACGCACTGTCCATGATATTTATTCAGAGACATAACTAAGTTGCAAAAGCCAACCTTTCTAAATAAATAAAAAAATTGGTCAAGGAGTGCCTCAGAACTTTTCCTTATCATATCGGATTCGCTACGCCCATCCTCCCTAATTCAGACTCGCTTCGCTTGCCCTCAGAATATAAAAGTCGTTAAATTTATTGTACATCACGTCTTCGCTTGTCCTCTGATAGTAAATACATCCATTTCATTCCCAGCGATCACCCGTCCAGATACTGACCACGCTCGATGCTGCTTAACTTTTATGATCCAACAAACATCACGGATATAATTGTCAATTTGAAATGAAACTTGGTGTACTTATTTATTATAACTAAAACAAATAAGGCACACAAGTCATTTGATAAAAGATAAACTAATGCTGTTTATGAGGCACACATGTTAGTCATATACATGACTATAAACGTGCCAAATTTTAATTGGATCGCATCATTTTTCCGCGCTTTATGATTTTTCAAAATTGTTGCTGAGTCATTATAGATGGTTAATCACGACATAAAAATATTTTTCCTGATAGCCTAACTACACATATAGACTGATTTTTCTACAAATTTTAACTCTATAGCATAAATACAGAGGGAGCTACGACGATACCAGACTTACGGACACATACAGACAGATAACTTTGTGAAAACCACTTAGGAGGCCTTAAAAACGTCTGAAACGGATTATTTCCGGTGACATCCGAGTTTTGGATTTTTTTTGCAAACGCAACTTATGTCGGCACGATTGGTCTGAAAATTACTATTCACATCCGACATCTTAAGAAGTTATTTAATTTTACATTTCTACTCTATATATTCTCTGTAAACATTCTTAGAAATTTAACTTTCTTCAGCAATAAATTTTAAAAGAAGGTTTTTAATGAAATAAAGTGAAAGTTTTTATTTCATTTCACTCTTTTTTTTACTTTCTGTTTTCTAAGAAGTGGGAAAAGAAGTAGAAGTGGTAAAGAAGTTAAATCATGCAACTTGGAACAAACTTCTAGACTTCCAAAAAATATCTCCCTCTCATAGTATACAGAACATGTTTTTAATTTTAATTTATTTATATACATATGAAAAGGACATATAATAAAAAAAAAGAAAAATGTTAAAAAACTTTGTTATCTTGTAGCGACGTATAAAGGAAAGTTTTGATGAAATTGTTTGTAAAATTGTATAAGAAATAATTCAAAAAAATAAAAAATAAAAAAATAACGTGGTATTTTTTTTTTATTTTTAATACAAGTAATTTTATTTTAAACAATAAAGTACACAAATTAATTATGTACAAGCTAAGAAGCTTTATAAGGAACATTAAAAGTAATTTAAACTTAATATGAGTTTTAAAAGGTTTATAAATACATAAGTGCAAAATGAATTCCTTTAGTACAATATAAAACATATTAGTTTTAAACCCCCAACTCAAGGAACAATATTATTAACCCTATGAAAACAATGATACATATAAACATACAACACACACACACACACACACACACACACACACACACACACACACACACACACACACACACACACACACACACACACACACACACCACACCACATATATATATATATATATAATATTATATATAATATATATATGTTGTGGTGTGTATGTTTATTCTTATTATATTATATTTATATATAATATAATAACAAGAGATAGTTTACTTAAATGAATTCCTTAATAAAAACATGTTAAAAAATTAAAATAAAATTAATTGAAACCCTGCTTGATATCTTGTAAAGGTTAGCGCTATTGAAACATAATAATAAAGAAATATTTTTACTAATAAGTATGCCTTGATATAAACATGTTGAAATATAAAAGAAACTAAAATGACATTAATGCTAACACTGTTTAATATCTTGTAAAAGGTTGTCGCTATTAAAATGTTATTAATAATAATAACAAAGAAATATTTTTACCTAACTACATGTATGCCTTGAGATAAACATGTTAACAAATTAAAGAAACCAAAATAAAATTAATACAAACACTGTTTAATATGTTGTAAAGGTTGGCGCTATTTATTTAGCGGTTAATAGAGGGCTAAGCGAGTAAGACCCATGTGATTACGGTACTCACAGCTGGGACGTGATCCTTGTCTCTTAGCTGTGATTATCAGCCCTTCTACTTGTGAGCCACCAATGCATTTCATGTCACGATTTTTCTAATCCTTCCTTTTTTACAGTTTACTTTTCTTTTATTTTAAAGGAAAAAATGTTAAGACCGTCGTTACAAAAAAGGGTTAAAATAAGTGAAATAATTTTCTGATAAAACAATATGGCGCAGAGGTCCGCAAGCTGGGTGCTTTGGGATGCTTTCTCTCTCTCCCGTACCAATACGGTTATTGCTCACATTTCGGTTTATGCTTCATAGTCTTTACAGAAAAAGTAGTACTTCCGTTTTAAATTTTTCTGAATTTTCCAAAAAAATGTTCGGCATTTTTTGTGCAATGGAGCGCCCAGGAAGTCTTTGTAGGGACTGAATACAAAACCAGCAAATAAAATAATGCATTGCGGGTTTAGTATAATGTAAATTATGTTTTCCTTAATCCTGTAAATTATAAATTGACTGCGTAGGCTTCCGCGGTTATTGTCATGAAGATTTAGGTCTTCCGGTGGTGACCGCGTCAATTTAGATGAAGAATTCGACGTTTCGCTTCCACTGTGGTAGGCATCTTCAGGGATGTAAAAAATTATGGAGAAAAACAAAATGCTCTACAAAACTGAACTGAGAATGGAGACGAGGGTGGCCTTATATATACCCGTCTCTGATCTTGTCTTCGAGAACGAAGAGACAGTCCAGCTCCAGGCCTCTTATCTCTCCCGGGTGCGCCTCTGTATTCAATCGGTTGTAGAAAAATATACTCGCCCTTGCTTATTCAATTTTGCACAACATTTTTTTTAATGTCATACAGGGTTTGCGTGTTTGATTTTTGAAAAGCCTATTGTCACTTGTTGTTGGATTTAACCATCACAAGGACGGTTTTGACTTAATACCATCATCAGCAGGCGAGGCAAAACTAAAGCTATCAACTAAGATACTTCAGTGAATAATTTATGACCAATGACCAAGACAGTCCTCTGAAGATCATACATGAAGCAAATTTAAATCGATTCCCCACTCCCGTTTGACTTTCTTTAACCCATGACCAAACTTATTATGCCATGACCAACTTTTCTGAAGCCATCATCTATTGACACCGGTACATCATAAATTTAATTAAAATTGCCAGACCATCTAGTAGATTTAACAACGCTGTCCCCTTCCTTCACTTCATCCGAGCAACCTCATAAGAGTACACTTTTCCGATGCAAATTCGCGGAAAGTACTTCTAATGACTTTATGACACTTACGGGAGTTAGAGACAACGTAAAAATTTATTAATTTGCTTGTTTATTAATTTTTTATTGATAAATTGTATATTAATTTGCTAATTTATTATATGCTTGAATTTCATCCATTTCACTGCTTTTCCTGTCTTTTTAGAGGTATTAAGTAGATATTAGTAATTAGTCAGTAGGATTATTAGTTAAATACTTAAATTAATTTATAATCATATCTCATTAATTATTTACCGTTAAGTTTTAATTATCGAAGTGATTATTTATAATAATTTTCGAATTTATAAAGGAACAATGTATCGTTATTGTGGACTAAAGATTTCTGGATGCCTTGCGGGTAGGCGAACTACATCATATTCTAGCCACCCTTCTTATTTTCTTGTCTAATTATTATGCTTTGGCTGTAAACCTTAGCTTAAAACTTTTTTCTACAGAAAATCATTAAACTTTGACATGAAAGAGCTCGTTTCTTTTGTGAAAAAGGGCCTTCGAGTTTTTCTAGCGCGAGGTTTTCTTCTCCCTCTATTTTATTCTTTTATTCTATATTTTTTTTTCTTTTCTTAATAACTAATATTTCTTTATCCGTCGCCTTTATTGTAAATTATTGAACACGTCCAATTATTCTCAGACAAATAAATAAATCAAACACTAATGGTAACAACATGCTTGTATAAAATGTTGAAGGAACTGTATATCGTGGAAAAGTCATCATGCAAGTAATAATCTTCTATTGGCATAAGGTCTGTACAACTTCTGAGCGAAAGTTTAATTTAGGGTAACAACAAATTTATTTTCTTAAAAACAAATATTTTATCATCCACCGGCTTGTAAATGATTGAATATGTCCAATTATTCTCAACAAAGATATAAATCTAACACAAATGGAGGAACTGTAAATCGTGGAAACGTTATCATGCAAGTGAACCTTACATCATAAGGCCTGTACGACTACTAGATGAACTATGCACACTGTGGACTGGTAGTCGGCTCTAGCCAGAGCGTCGAGCCTAGCCACACTCTAGCTGGTCTAGATGAACTAGGCACACTGTGAACTAGTCGCCGGCACTAGCCAGAGCAGTGAGTTTGTGTATGGTTGGGCTAGATGAACTAGTCACACTGTGGACTTGTCACACGAGCCGCCATGTACGGAGGGTTGATAGGGTGTGTACAAACTAGAGTGAATTAGTTGAGTGATAATTGAGTCAGGGAAAACGGGTTTAAGCGTAAGCAAAAAAAATATATAGATATAATATCAATAATAATATACATTTAATGCCAATGATAGCATAAATGATAGCATAATAACAATATAAGTATAATATAAATTATAGTAAAAATATAATCCTATATAAATAATTTTAATCATAAATAATAATTATAAGAAAATAAGGAATCTTAAAATAATACTAATATAGCAGCATAGGACTGTAAAAGTAATAGAATGAATATCACTGATAACACGAAAGCCAGTTTACTGGTGGTCTTAAGAAGTGGGGTACCACCCTAACAATTATTTATTTACCTAACAGAACATTATTTTATAAAAGTGTCATAAATATCCAATAATGAAGAAAATTAATGAAAAAAATATAATAACTTAAAAAACCAGCTAAGTATTTAATTAAAATGGTCTTAGATAGCAAAAAGGTTAACGGAATAAGAGAATCTTCGATTTGTTGACAAGGACTTTTAACATGTTTTTTATTAAAAAAGTTAAAATACAATTTAAAATGCGTAAAACATTATGATGCTCCAATATTAATATTAGAATTTACTGAATAATCGAGCAGTAATTAATACTCCAGCAACCGGAAGTATTGCCAACTTTGTTAAAAGAAAATTGTATAAAGTAGAATCAAGATAAGACCACCAGTAAACCGGTTTTCCTGTTATCAGTTATGCTACTTCTGTGTATAGTATTATTCTATATTTAAATAGAAAACTATTTTTTATAAAAATAAATCTAATAAAAATCATGGACAGAAGTTGACGTCTTTAAGGTCAAGAAACGTAATTTTTATACATTTTATTTCTACTTGGTCTCTAGTGGGTTTAAAACTTTTTTATTCAAATTAAACTTAGTTTTGACGCTATGGTATTAGATTTTGAAATACTCTTTCTATTGCATTGTATAGAAAATTCATTTGAGCGAATTTCCGAAGGTAAAATGAGTTTAATAATAGAATAGACGTCTAAAGATTTAGATCGTCGATATCATCGTCAAAAAATATTACTTCGTTTACCACTTAAAGCTACTACACCAGTTATAGTGGAAATTATCGCAAAATATATTTCTCCTCACATTGAAGCTCTGAACACTTCAAACTAAATTATTTTTCATTTGTAAACTTATAAATTTGACGGTCATGTGTAACAATTATATTTAGGTTAGATACTGGCATTGACCACGTCATATACTTAACGGTTTAATTTGATTAATCTGGCATATACGCTGAATAGATGTCTGCTTCCATTATTTTAAGCTTTTTATACTTTAGACTAAATTATATAGCATAAATACTATAGTAAAATTACAAACTTTACGGCCATGTGCAGCAATCAAAAATATTTAGTCTAGTTACTGGCATTGGGCGCATTAAATGTCTAACAATAGATCATTCTGGTAGCATACATCTTTAAGATATTGAAGATATTTAAGGCAAACTGTGACACGTTTGTCCACGTCTACTCTATATTTACAACCATTCGTCATTAAAAAGTCATCCATTATAGGTTAAGCAGTCACCTTTTGAGTGCGCTCGTTACAGATTAACTTCCATGATTAAATGAAAACAAAAAAATTAGAGTGGCAGAAGACTTAAGTTTTTTTTTAGTTGAAATATAGCTATGCCTTTAAATTCATTCTTAACTCTAAAGTTGCCTTAGTCTTTTAAGTCGATTGTAGGTGAGAAACTTAAGAAAAAAGGACGATAAACGTAGGAGGAGGTTTGAGTATATTTTTATTAGTGTGGATTTCTAGGTGGTATGTCGAGATATTAGGTTTTGCTGGGGAAAGAGGAACAATATCCCTTGGGAAATAATAGAAGCGACCTAGGCGGGTCCGAGACCAGCCGCAACTATTGCTTATCTCGAATCTTGCACTACTCTTTGAACGTTGATTTGACTCGAAACAAAAGCTAAACTCGTATTACAACTCTACATGTTTTAACAAAACTTTATACACGGTATCCCCCGACATCGGCCGATCCAATTATCAACTTGCACCGTGATTTTCTGGAACATCTTTAGTGTTTCTAAAAAGTTTTTAGGAATTATCTTACTTTTCAGAATAGGTAACTAGAGTTTCAGACAAGTTTTATGCTGAGAGTGAATAACACCGTCTTATTAGGGTCTACAAAGTGAAAACATTTTAGTAAAAACTTATTTTCGTCAGTTTGTTTTAAAACACTTTAAAAGCAGCAGTAACAAGAGCACCTAATACTGACAAAAATCAATAAAAAAACTACTTCCAATAAATTAGAGGAACATGAGATGAGGCATTTAAAGAAGTTTTAGTTTAGGATCTAGTGTAAGTTTTTCCAGTACATTTCCTGATGGTCGATTCGTTTTAATAATATAATCTGGCATTTGTTGCAAAAGCAAGATGTGCTCTATTGTTATTATTTTACATTCCATAATGGTTACTTATTGTCATAAATATAGTTGGTTTTAAAAAAATGCCTTGATCAAGATAAAATTTAAAAAATTATATAAAATTGTGCTTACGCAAAAATTAAACTCTGCTATTTCGCTCTGGTAGCAAAGCGTGGCTGCTCAAGATCCGCTAAAACAAAAAAGACACTGCAATTACTAACGAGTTAATTATAAAATTGGAAAATCTTTGCTGTTTGGAGTTTTGATATTGATGTAAATAATCAAATTGGAAAAAATGGGAAATCTCGGATACTTAAAGACCTTTTTAATCGGTCTTAGGTTAATTGATATGGTAAAAAAGTTCAGGAACGTTTAAAAGGGAATGAAAAATGTAATCATCAAGCAGTTACTCTTTAAAAAAAAAAAAGCTTAACAAAGAGCTTTAAAAAAATTGGCATGAGGTATCAAAATGGAAAACATCGGGACCTTATGAACCCGTTTATAAGATTAATCGGATACGGTTTAAAAAATTCAAGAACTTTAAAATATGGAACTCTTTTGGCAAAGCTTACAAAATGTGGGATGGGGTATTATTCTTTACAAGAAAATTTACGAGATATTTCGGTATTAAATGTAGCATAAAAGGATATATTTGAAGGTGAAGAAGTAGAATCAACGAATATAATAACTCGATTCTAACGATGTATAGTTCTATTAGGAATCGTATTTACAATTTAATAAAATTCACATATAGGGTTGAGTACTTCATTAACATAGTACTTCCATCTCTCCTTCAAAAAAATTAACCAAATAAGAAATTAAAAAAAATTTGGGGCATTTTAGAATGCAAGTTTTGGCAATCCTATGAAAATTAGATTTACAATAGCAGCAATTAGAAAATGTTAATTTTTTTATTGTTTTAACTAACAAATTACTAAATAATATATAAATAAAACAGATTAGTTACACAAAAAGTCCTTTTATTTTTAATATATAATAATAACAAGCTTTCGACTAAAAATTAGTCATCATCAGAGTTTAACAAATATAAATATAAAATGAAAATACAATTTACAGACACTTCATATTGCACCTTGGTATGAAGTAGTCAGTAAAATTGTTTTTTCATTTATATTTATATTTAAACTCTGATGATGACTAATTTTTAGTCGAAAGCTTAGTTATTATAATATAAAAAATAAAAGGACTTTTTGTGTAACTAATCTGTTTATTTATATATGTTTTACAAGTCCACAAAGAAACTTTTTAATTACTAAATAATATTTACTATAAAATGATTACTAAAAGGTGATGGAGAAATAGCATTTCCTGATTATCTTTCACAAATAAAATATAATATTGCTATACTTAAAAAAAACGTTTTTAAAACGCCGTACGACAAAACCGTCATACAGCGTGAACTTCATCAAAAATTTACTAATTTGACAAAATCAAATATTTAATTGCTTAACAAATAAGAACAACAATGTATGAAAGGGATTTGTTAGGCTTAAAAATAATTTTAATATATTATTTGCTTTATAGGCGTGTCATTAATGCCAAATTTCTGGTGGATAAATTAAATTGTTTTTTGGTTTCGGTACTATTGTTTTGCAAGATTGTTAAATAGGTATGTCAAAAGGTATTTTTAATAGGTTGGTATTGTTGGAGAATTCGTAGGAGTGTCAAAGAGTGTTTCCTAAGCAGTTTGTGGACTGAATTTTGCAACTTGGTATTAGCCTGTATACTTTAAGGAAACCACAAAAAACATAAATTAGGTTTTACTAGATACTGCTCCCATCTTCATAAATATGCAAAAATCATTCGTTCATACGTTAAACCTGCTGAATTTTAAGAGAATTCTTGTAACCATAAACCAAATAGTAATAACACAGCACTAAAATTATACTAGAACTGAAACAGACGCGGACTCCTGAGCTCACCTTAACTACTAAGGAAGCTTAGCGAATGCAAGTGGTGACAAAAAACTAATACTTAGAGGGGAGGAGACAACAGCTCTTATCATTCCTTGGTAGCTAGTGCCTAAACTGTACATGGTACAAGGAGAACTATACTTAGAGGGAGGATACAACAGCTCTTATCATTTCTGGGTAGCTAGTGCCGTAACTGACATTGTGACAAGGAGACTATTACTTAGGGAGATACAACACTCTTATCATTCTTGGGTAGCTAGTGCCGTAACTGTACATTGGACAAGAGACTATACTTAGAGGGAGGATACAACAGCTCTTACATTCTTGGGTAGCTAGGTGCCGTAACTGTACATTGTACACAAGAGACTATTACTAGAGGGAGGATACAACAGCTCTTATCATTTCTGGTAGCTAGGTCGTAACTGTACATGGGACAAGGAGACTATTACTTAGAGGGAGGAGACAACAGCTCTTATCATTCCTTGGGTAGCCTAGGTGCCGTAACTGTACATTGAACAAAAGAGACATACTTAGGAGGAGGATACAACAGCTCTTATCATTCCTTGGTAGCTAGGTGCCGTAACTGACATTGGTGACAAGGAGACTAAGACTTCCTTGGGACAAGAGACTAGTTCTAAGGCACATGATATCTGAGTTTTTATTGGAAAATGATTTGGTTGGAAAGTAATTATAAAATTAAATTGTAAAAAACGATCATTAAAATATCAATTTACTATTTCTAATATCTTTCTATATAGTTTCTGGAAAAGCGTTTAATGAAATTTAAAGAATTTTATTGAAAGTATCACTTTAAAATACTGCCTGCTTAAATTCTTTTCAATTTAACTCTCTTTATTTTTTTTAAAAAAATCTGTTATATGTACAAACCCTGGAGTCTGGATAGCGAACAATTCTAAAAACAAAATGATACCTCTCGTTTTC
>JACMZG010001893.1:14972942-15020536 GCA_018340805.1 Microvelia longipes
AAATCATTGTCTGTCTATCCAGAGTGGAGCCTTTGATATGACTGTGCATGCTCAAAAATGTTTAAAATCGCAAATTTTGGGTTTTTTAAATAAGTGGCTCTCTGTGGATCGTAAGCAAAACATTTATTTATGCAAAGTAAGCGAATTTTATTATAAGTATATTTGCTTTTATGCATTTTTTGCCCATTCAACAAATGTTATAACTTTAGTTGTAGTAATATGATTTTGACAAAACAGCACTCATTTTATAGGAATTTTTATCTGCTATAAAATAATTTTTCTTTATTGTTTGCACATGACCTTCTTGCAAGAATTGCAAGAAAACTGGAATTTGTGCTATTTTTAATATTTTGTGCAAGTGCATTCATATGAAGGGCTCCACTCTGGATTGGCAGAAATTGTTTTGCACTTAAATATTGTCTGCTGTAGCAATTTTTTATGGCGCTCTTAGTTGACCGTTGCTTAGCATCAGATATAAATAAACAAAGCAGGATGTAGGAACAATTGGCGCTGACTTGGGCTGAGTAGTGATCCTCCTTGATATATATATATATATATATATTATATATATATATATATATATATTATATATATATTATATATATATATTTTATATATATATTGGTAAAGGTTATTTGAAATTATGGAGTATCTTCTTACATCTGGTTATTTAATCATATAAAGCAATCTATAAACAGATCTTTGGTTGTCAATGGGCAGTCCATGGCCGCAGTTTTACTAGCGCGATTAGTATGCATGACTGATTTCATCTTGTGTTGCTTCAGCTTGACGCATTACATATTGAAGGTGTACATGACGAACATTTCTCATTCATCCGTGGATAGTATTATTGAAGCGGTCAGAGATTTAACCATATCATCCTCGTTTGGAGTTTACCGTTGAAGGGAAGATGTGCAAGTAAGCTGCTTTTCTTGATATGTCAGGTGAGAACCGTAGCAGACAGGGAATCTTATCACCGATTGTTATCAAAAAAGCCCTGTCTGCAGGGTGCATGCTCCTTTTAACTCAGCACAACCCATTATTTCAAAAGGTTAAAACTGGCTTTAAACCTTATAAACGAGGTCACCACTTCAGCCATGTTTAGCTATCATCAGAAAATAAGGAAATGTCTTTAAGTTTAATATCTAGAAGAATAATATTTCCTGCTGGCCTGTAAGTCTCTTTGAATAAGGTAGTTATAATATTGGGCCCACCCCTATTCCGCAAACCGGAGAGGCGTTGATGATGGCCCAGGGGAAAAAAATTTGTAGCTCCTTACATTCAAAGTGTGAGAAGCTTGCAGGGTGTTGTGTCAGCAATGGGAAGAAGTGGGCTTTTTATCCTAACGTAGGTTGCAACCACGTTTTTACCCCCTTTAAAGATAAAGTCCCTCATCAGCTTTGGTCTAGAGTTGTCGTCTACAAAGCTAAACTGTACGACTGTGATACCTCTTATGTTGTCATACTACTTAGGATGACTTAAAACGAGGCTTTACCAACATAGGGTTCAATATACGTAAAGGGGAAGTATTACAGCCAGCTTGTATTCATGTTGGGATAAGAACCACTCTTTTGACCTGGACAACATTGAAATTTGACACAAGGAAGAAAAAAGAGGGATAAAATTAAGTGGATGGAAATGTTTTATATAGAGACACCAAAACAGTGTGTATGCTCGTACGATATAGTGGGAGTGGAGCACTTCATACTTTAGATTGCTTAAAGTGGTTCAAAACTTTAATCCACATTTTCTTCCTCTTTCCTGTCTACCTTTTTATCTACGATGTATTTTTTTATCTTAGGGTACACCTTAGATTGGGACTTTATTTTTGCCTGCATGCGGGTTTGGGAGACGTTGGGAAGCCTCTCTGCCTTGCGGTCATTTGGTTCTTCTTCGTGTGGATGGCCTGATTTCTATCTATCTTCTTTATTATTTTTTAGTCTTACCTTTTGTTATTTTATCTTACTTTCCTTGTATCTTTTTTGATTTATTTATTTTTACCTTGTTTATCTGATGGTTTGCTTCAGGTTGAGGGGTTGTTTGTCCGCCATAAATGTCGCCTTACGTTTGGCCACTACTAGCTCCCTTCTCCTCTTTGAGTCCTGCCCTTGGTTTATTATTATTGACATTTTTTGTCTGCTTCTGTTTTTTATTTTGCTTGTTTGTTAATTTATTACTAATTAGTATTTTTTTATTTATGACTTTTATAATTTATTAATTCTCTAAGTTGCTGGTTTTTCTTGCTTCATCTCTGTAGTTTTTGAGTTATGAGTTATATGTGTTTTTTTACTTTCTTGTATTATTGCTTTTGTTTATTATATGTCTTGCAGGTTGCCCCTGATGAAGAACTTGAATGTCGAAACGTCGGCACAAGGAAGTGAGTGAGTTCTTAGCCTTATCCTGATCTTTCATTTATTAATATATATATATATATATATATAATATATATATATATATATATATATATAATATATAATATATATATATATATATATATAGTTGTGTGGGTGGTGTGTTATTGGCTTGATATCACCAGAGTCAAGGGCCCAATTCTTTAACGGACAAAAAATATTTTTAATCTGTTTATCTGTTTACTATTTTAAACAGACTCTTGATTAACCACTTTCAATTTGTTTATTTAACAATTACTTTTTTGTAAATATTTCATGCAGTACAAATTTTATCTGGAAGTCATAAATATTAAGTAAGTATAAGTATATAATAATGCACATGCCAACAATATAATAGTAGACAATTTTTAAATTTTGTCCAATTGGTTTTTTTTATTAATTTGTTTTTAATAATTTACAAGTACAAGATTTAAATGTTACATTTTTAACAGAAAAATCATAAATCACAACTTTTTGAAATTTGTTGAAAACTTATGTTGAATTCTAATCAAATCATATGTGTTGCAAAGAGCACAGGCTCGTGAAAGACAGAATATTTTTTAGATGCAATATAATACAATTAAAAAGTTTTGAATTAACAAAATTGTTATTTTGTTGTTTCGTGATCAGTGGCATAGTGGGCTAAAAAAGACTATAAGGAAGCCGAAAAGGGACCAAACCTACATCTTATAGGTGGTTCTATATATATATATTGTTTTCCAAGTAGTCTACTTTTAACTAGATAATATTAATGATTATAGCTAGCTAAATAAATTATTTAATTTTAATGTAGCATTTAATAAATATTTTATTTCGCAATAAAAAATAAATTTAAACTTAATTGAATAAATAAGTAAATTTTATATAAACCTAAGTGAAAAAAATTCAATTTAATTCAAAACAGTATTTATTTCATAAGTAAAAAAGTACAAGACAAAAAGTAGAGAAATTAAAAAGAGGTAAGTATTTTACATAATCTTAAGAAAGCTAAGTGGCCAGAGTGTGGGGCCTCCAACTTAAATAAAAGTTATATTTTGTACTTAAGTTTATAAAACTTAAGTACAAAATAAACTTAATTTTAATGGAGTTAAATAAAACTTAAGTTTATTCATTAAAATGTAATAATTTAATTATACAATTTTATGTTTCATTTATAGGGCCCCTTGTGGTCCTAGTCTTCTGTACATGGTCCTTTAAAGGTCTAGAGCACATCTAGACTTCATAAATTTAAGGACCTTAAAGGATCCAGGTTAGGTAGCAAAGTGAAATTTTAAGTACTTAAAAACTTCTCTAAGTTCTTTTCTGACCAAGTACGAGTTATCTTAAGGGCCATCATTGGCTTTAGTATTTGTATGGGACCTATAAATGTCTAGGTACTCAGCACAGTTTAAAGCTTCATTCACAGAACTTGCTTCACTATTATGAACACAACCCTAAAAATTTATTAAAACTAAAAATGAGTTTTTGCACTTACAAGCAATCAATATTCTTGAGCACTATAACAATTTTTTATTTCCAGTTCTGTTATTCCACCTATCAACATGGAACCCATACCCTAAAAAATCAGTTGTTACGAATGTACTCTCATGCTTAAAGAAATGACCTGTGGTATGATAGTTATATCTATCTATTTGATGTTATTTTGTCTCAGAAACTTACAAGATCCTGACAAATTACTACTCAACTCCTCTTCACTTATTAACACTTAACAGAAATAATAATTTGTGAGGAGATTCACTATCTCTATATAAATGTAATGTTAATTTATCAGTTAGAGCCTACTTTTTCACAGTGAGTTATTAATAAATGGAACAGTTTAGCACAAATATTGTCTCTGGCATGTAATGTCAATAATTAAACATAGAATTTTAAGTAGCAATATGTAAAAAAAGTGCTATTATCTCAGCTTTAAAACAAAATTTTTAATTCTTTAAACTTAACTCTCAATAGCTTTTTTGTTATTTTAGAAACTTGTATTATTTAAGGCTGGTTAAATCTCAATTGTTTTAATATTTTTATATGTCAAAACTAATTATTGCCATACTTTTTATTTATACTTGATTTTTATGTCCATAGTTTTTATACTGACATTATCCAAAACATGATTTAATTGCTTAAATTACTAGTTATTTAACATTAGCAAGCCTAAAAAACACTCTCTGTTCAAATAAATTACATAGGCCTACCCATATAAAAATTAAATCATGGTAAAAGGGCTTTCTAAATATTCCTAACATTACCCTATTTTTAATAAGAAGTATTTTATAATTTAAAATTACATTAATTTTAGTTATATTTGGATAAAAAGTAGAGTGCACATTTCCTTGTAATAATTAATTGATTTTATATTTATAAAACTAGTAAATTAATTAATTAGCGGTTTCCTACCATTTGACTGACTGCTTTATAGCAACTGCGTAAAGTTCATTTTCATTATTATATATTAAGTCTGTTAAATATTATGTACTTCCTCATCATTCACATTGAATACTCTTAACTCTCCCTTATAAA
Organism: Microvelia longipes; assembly: GCA_018340805.1. Classification (NCBI taxonomy): domain Eukaryota; kingdom Metazoa; phylum Arthropoda; class Insecta; order Hemiptera; family Veliidae; genus Microvelia; species Microvelia longipes. The sequence goes on from JACMZG010001893.1 coordinate 14,977,844, forward strand.
ATATCTTGATGCCCTAACTAGAAACAATCATCAATCACTATTGAAGAATAATTTATTAGTTTCATTGATCAAAATGCTTTGTTTTTGTTGTTATAATGCTCAAATATCAGCACCGATACTATAGTTATTCTTTTACAAGTAGGCTCTTTCTACACTATTCTGATAATTTTTTTTTGGTCGGACCCCCTTATAAATTTAGGGGTGCTGCCTTCAAATTTTTTTATTGTTCAAACAACTTTTTTGACCTGAAACAGTTTGAGCCAATAAAAAAATTTTTGTTGAGTCCCCTATAAAGTTTAGGGGTGCATCCCGTAAATTACAAAAACTTATCGGTCACTGTATAAATTTAGAGAAACCACTCCCCAAAAAATTGTCATATTGGCTAAATAACCCAAATAGGAAACATTTTTATTTCAAAGTTACTTTTCTCTCTAAAATAGTCAATAAACTTTACATTATACACTGTCTGGAGATAACAATTTATTAAATGCTACATTAAAATTAAATAAATTATTTAGCTAGCTATAATCATTAATATTACTCTAGTTAAAGTACTACTTGGAAACAATATATATAGAACCCTCTATGAGATGTAGGTTTGGTCCCTTTTCGGCCTATCCTTCCTTAGGTCTTTTTAACCACTCTGCCACTGATCACAAACAAAAATAACAATTACATCATAGTAAGTGGTTTCGTGTTTGGTGCATTGCAATTAGAGGTGTAATGACCCTCTTTCAGTCAAACTAATCTAGCTGAATCTTTCTCAAGTAAAACTTTTTTAAATTCTATTATATTGCAATCTAAAAAAAATTCTGGTTGCTCACAAGCCTGTGCTCATGCAACAATGGTTGATTAGATACATAAGTTTACAAATCCATAAGTTGTGATTTTATGATTTTTCTGTTAAAAATAATAACAATTCAATCTGTACTTGTAAATTATTAAACAAATTAATAAAAAAAACATTGGACAATTTAAAAAATTGTCTACTATTATATTGTTAGGCATGTGCATTATATATACTTATACTTACTTTATATTTTATGACTTCCCAGTTAAAATGTAGTGCCATGAATATTTAAAAAAAGTGATTTGTTAAATAAACCAAAGCAAATGTCACAACTATACCTATTCAAAGAACAGCGCAATACATTTTACTAGGCATGAAATAAAAAAAATCTTAATCAATTTGTGTGATTTGCTCCCATTTTTTATGTAATATATCAATGAGCAAAAATAGGAAAGTGCGTTAATCATGAGTCTGTTTCAATACATTAAATAGTTAATGGCGTTTTGCAATCAAGAACTCACGTCAAAGAATACATTTAAATAAAATTATTTATTTAAAGGCAAGTGAAAGGAGTCTATCAAAACATTCGGGACGCCCTTATACTATTTTAAAGTATAAACTCAAAAAAGGTCTTATACTTTAAAAAACTAAAAGCTTCGCTTTGCTAGAGGTATCTTTAACATTTAAATAGTAAAAAGGCTCGCTTCGCTCGCAGATTGCTTATAGTTGTAAATAAATATAATTGAAAAAAAAGGCCGCTATGCTCGCTAAGATTGCTTTATATTAGTAATAAAATATATTGTAAAAAAGGCTCGACTTCGGGAAGATTTAGGTCTTCCGGTTTAGTTGACCGCGTGTAGATGAAAGAATCCGACGTTCCGCTTCCACTGTGGAGGCATCTTCAGGGATGTAGGGACATCAATGGATAGAAAACGCAATGCTCTTACAAAACTGAACTGAACTCGCTTCGCTCGCTAGATTGCGCTAGATGTATATTAATACAAGTTAAAAAAAGGGCTGGGTCGCTCGCTGGATGCGAAAGATTTATATTAATGCAAAGTAAAAAAGGCTCGCTTCGCTCGCTAGATTGCGTATATTAATAAACAATACATAGTAAAAAAGGTCGCTTCGCTCGCTAGATTCTTATTTTATAATTAATACAAAGTTTAAAAAAGGCTGGCTTCAAATCGCTAGATTTGCGCATATTTATAAAAAAATACATAGTAAAAAGGNTTATATTTTTAATCTGTTTTAATACGCTGCTATACTAATTTCCCGATGGCAAACCTGGCTGATAAGGCTGATATTTGCAACCCTCACTTATAAGACTGGTGTTGTCTGGCCTGATTGATAAAGTCGGGTGTGTTAGCAACCCTGGCTGTTAAGGCTGATCGATTATGCAGAACTAATTAAACAAGTGCAAGCATAGTTTTGCACAACCTATTGATAGGCACATTACTTATAAAAAAATTAGGAAAATTAGCAAACATGTACAATTGTTCCAACTAAGAAGCATAAATCGGAAATCTGAGCAAGAAAGCAAGCATTTAAAAGGGAATTTGCCAAGTTCGCGGGCCCACGTGCAGAATATTTTAACTTTGGGGTTTAGGTTCAATTGTATCTTAGATTATCAAATTCTAAAATAATATGATACTTAAAAAGAAGTTTATTTCGTTTTATTTTTTAATCATTCTTATAGTCATATTTTTTTTCTTTACTTGCTCTTTTGTGTCTATGCCGCCTATTCTTCTTAAATATCAATAATGTAGTAACTATTTAAGGGATGATTGATTATATTTTACAAACATATTTATAGCGTCTAATAAATATGTATATTAAGTATAATTTTTTTAAAGAGTTTTTATACAAATTTAAGCCCACTAATGGCCCGAAGAGGCACCCCCTGCGCCCACCTTCGACACAGCCTATGTAGCCCGCAACACACAAGTGAGAATGCATCAACCTGGGCTTTTTTTAAAGTGATTAGGTATTAACATTAGGTTTCAACTGTGTAGCATAACACAACTAGGAGTTATGATAATAACAGAAAATCACGCGTACACAAGCATAGAGACAGTCAACTTGGTAGGAACTACACGGCAGGTCTTTAAAACACACCTGAAACGGATAATTCGGTTAAAAACCAGGTTTCAGACTTTTTTATATACCTACGGTATTAATTAGGAAAAGTAAAATTATTGCATTTTTATAACGCAATAATTAAAAATAATTAATGTTAACAATGCAAACGCATTTTACAATAAAAACAAAGAAAATCGCTCAAATGAATGTATAGTGGAAAAGTTTTTTTAATTAGTATTTTCTCTTCAGGGTTCTTTTATTTCTTGCAATATACAGTTTAATTTCTTTTTGACGTTGTTTAGACCACTTATTAGATCGAATGCTCTCTGGTTTAATTATTTTCATTAACGTCTAAACTACTATTTTTTATTTAATTTAATTTATAAAAATAAATTAATGAAACATGTAATGAAATTTTCATTTTAGGTGGAACAATATACTGTTAGTTTTATTGGTATTTTACAAATGTAAGAAATTTCCGCCTTCTTCTATGTATATTAAAGAGAACGCAAATGTTAACTTAAGCCTAGAAATTTCTTTGTACAAGGAATAAAAATTAATTTTGTCGGAGAAACTAAGAATATAATTAAACTTTGATAAGATGCTAACACTAGAAATGGTTGCTTCCATATAGTGAAATGTGGTGATAATTCACTCCTTAAGTACTTAATTACATTTCAACTAGGTGTAGGTTGTTCAGGTAAAGAAACAATGTATTAAATAGATCTATAATGGAACAATTTTATAACTGTTCACCATTTGGTCATTTGAGAAGAAGAAAATTATTGGTACGGTTACCTTGGAACGTTTTCCTTGTATCAGATTCACTACGCTCATCGTTACTACTTCAGAATAGCTTAGCTTGTTCTGAAACATTTATATTGAACACAATCAGCAACAAGAAAGCGTTTTGAGACCATAAGAAGAAAACATGAGACCTAAGCAACAGGAATAAAAAGGAAGTGTAAACAGCGCAGTATCAGCTGGCGCAAGACACTCAGAGATGACTCGAAATGGAAGTATGCTTGTAAAAACTATTTTTCCAAAGGTCACTACACCCATTGCAGTAAAGCAAAACACACCTGCCCCGTTGGGCAGAGGTGTCAGTAGCAGAAGACTATTTAAATCTTGTGGATACCCAAGGAAAGTACTATTGCCGAGTTGTATACAAAAAAAACCTATGATTCGTCAAGGTTGCAGCTACTGGGGTCTGTAGATGGTAAAATAAGAGAGTCTGTAGATTGTAGACGGCAAGAGTCTACATATGCAAAGGCGTTAAGGAGCTGCTAATAGACTTTCAATGATGAATTTAAGAATCATGTACAGAGGCTTTCCTAAACCGATAGGTAGCGTAAATGATTTTTCTAATATTTCAACAGACTCTACCCAGTCAAATTGAACATGTCAGAGAGGCATTTATTAAAGAATTTTAAAACGTGTTTAGCTCCAAAGCACGAAAACCTATAGAATGACCGTCGGTGCATGAGAAGTTAAAAGAGGTTAGTTGCAGTATGCTATAACAACACCTTAAAATCTGTATGCAAAGGCATAAAATAAAAAACAAGATGAAACGAAAAAGCAAGGCATAATCAAAGCATCGGGCGACGTGGCATGTGAATTCGTGAGTCCAATTGTAGTGGTGCAAAAACCAAATAGTAAACTAAGGGATTTCGTACAGTTCGCGAGACTAAGTAACGTTGAACTGTATAACCTCAGAAGTTCATCATCATCAAGTTAGAAGAAATCATCTAGAGAAAAAGCATGAACGGGTATGGAAACTGATTCAATGCGGGTCGTGTTTCCGATCTGAAATAGAAACTAAGTACGCTAGAACTGACAGAGCTAGAACTTATAGAAGTCATTTGGGCAGTAACCAAATGACGATGGTTTATTCATGGTAATTACTGATAAAAAACCTCTAACTCAAATATTAAATGATGAGCTGATGGAATAGCAAGACTGAAAGAGAAGCTAGGGGGTTGTGGATTGACAGAATTATTGAAAAAGGGCTATGATGACCTCATATGCGATGCATAATCTAGGGCCCTCATATAATTGGCCGATAGATGACGATTTACTATCCGATGAACTTTCACGAGCAGTAAGTTTCCTATCAGTCTGTAAACCAGCCAATCATGATGGTAGGAGTACTAAAGCTGTGATCTTAAGGTAAGGGTACTAACGCACTTCTTTTAGTTCTAAAACTATTGTAAATTACATGGAGGATTTTCCTTGTCATTACTGGCATATCTCGCGTCTTTATTTTATACAGATGCGCGGTTTCTTGCTTGCTTTGCCTTGTTTGCTTAGAGAATTTTTAACTGGCAATTTAATTAGCACGGGTGCTGCATTATTTTTTGATCGATCCTTGCCGATGCTTAATTTTATTGATAAACGCAGCTAGTTATAGAATCTGTTTTGTAAATGTTTTAGCCGTTGTCATCCTCTTTAGTCTTCTCTTTATCCCTATCGTTACTATTTATATTATTAAGCTCCTTAATAATATAAACCCTTTTTCCTTAACCCTTTTCTTTTTTTAGAATCTTGATTAGAGGTTGATTTTGTGTAGGTGCATATAGTTGAATGCATTAAAATTTAGAAATGATAAATATTTTCAAAGCTGCCGCATATGGAACTAGAGAAACTGAGAAGACGCAAACCTAAAATGGAGAATACAAAATGGCTAGGTTGAGTGCTTACAGAACTGGATAAACTTTAGAAAACAACGCATAGTAACACCTTATTTCTCAAAATAATAAATATCGGACCAATAGGCGTCCCTCGATTTAATTAAATATAGTTTTGGGGACTAGCCAATGTTGGACCTTAGACACTTAAAATAACAATAGAAATTATTTAAGGGCTCGGATTTAAAGAAAAAGAAGATGGAGCTTATCAGGTGGAGAAATTTATGGACAGGAGAATACAAAATGGCAAGGTTGAGTACCTACAGAACAGGATAAACTTCAGAAAACAAATGGGAACAAGACAAAAATGTAGATCTCCTGATCTTATTCAGGCATAAGATGATGAAATAATAAAACCAAAAAGGGCCCAGATTCGAAGAATAAAAAGATGTAGCCTATCAGATGGAGATAGTTATGGACAGGAGAATACAAAATGGGATGGTTGAGTACCTACAAATCAGGATAAACTTCAGAAAACAAATGGGAACAAGAAGAAAATCTGGATTGCCGAACCTTATTCAGGCATAAAGAGGTACAATAATAAAACGAAAAAAACAGACACTGATAAGGAGAAAGAAAAATGTTTAACAACTGATGTGAAACAAATTCATTTTACAATAAATAATGTTAAACAAATATTTATTATTAGCTCTGTTGTTAGGTTTTAATTGAAGCATAGTTAACTTTACCTACACTAAATGAGGCGGTAGAGCTTAAGTTAAGACCCTAATCCTTTGAAGGTTTGGAACAATGGTTTTTTATTTTATTGAGTGGCTCATAATTAAAAAATGACTATAAAACGACCATTAAGAGTATGCGAAAATATTTAGCGATACCAATATTATCGTGTCGATGAAATAGATCAAGAGCTAGTAGAAGTGACGTGAAGGAGACATTTGGGAGGTTGATATCTTTTGATATTAATTTTGATACTACGCTAAGAAAGTTACATCAAAGAAGCCAGAGCTTCAGCTCTGGCTTCTTTGAATGCATAGCTGACGGGATTCATCCCGTGGCAAAGTAAGACTTGTCGATGATTTTACTCCTAACATGCATAATTCTTTCTGTTATAAAACTTTTTGTATGGTAGACGTCGCTAAATTTAATTGATTGAGTTCTTTTCAACTATACTTTTTACAGGTAACAGTATGCTGTATTCCTTGTTTAGAGAGGAAGTACAAAGTTATTTACGAGACGGAATCCTCTTATTTGATTTAATAAAGTTTGAAAACAAGAAAAGATGATAAAATGATTCAACTTCCTATGAAAATTCAAAGATAAGGAAAGAGTAAAATAGCCTAAACATTATAATTAGTAAGGATTGAGAGTAATAAAAAAGATAACGCCGGCTAACAGATTTGCAAGACAGGCTAAACCGTGGTACAAACTAAAAGATTGGTTTATTGTTTTACATGCAGACAGGAAGTGGTCGAAAGTTTTTCAAACGATTTGGCATCTGAGGACCCATTTTGAGTAGTTTGACATAATAAGGTCTATTTTAATTAAAATAGACATGGATTGTTTACACAATCCAAAGGATAGAAAGCTCTCATTTTAGGCAAACGTGACCAAAATAATAAGTAGTATTCGAGATTCGTTTGGTTGTGTGTTAGCCAAAATGACAAAAATTGATAGATTCTTCAGATCCTATTGTCCCGGAATACACTTATACCGAATAAGCAAAAATATAAATTTTAGAGTCATGCTGAGGTAAAAAAGAAATATTAGTGGCAAAATCATTAAGAGAAGTTATTTGAAATCGCAAGTTATTATTGATTTTTTATTATAGTCATAAAATCTTTTCCTAATTGCTTAAAGAATTTTTAAAGAATATGTTAAGCGTTAGCAAGATCAGCTTAGGAAAGCAGACGCATCTTTCATGGACTGTACCTGCAGAATCATAGCTTGGATTGCGCATAGACTATGCCAGCCCAATGAAGGGATTCTATTGGTTTATTGTTATACAGCAAGTAGGAGAATTTTCCAATTCGGCTTTGAAGGCACATTTTAAGCAGTCTGGCCTCCAAATGTCTATTTCATTAGACATCAGTCTTAAGTTATCAAGATAGGAAACAACAACGTAGCTGCTTCTTGAAATTACTCTTTGCTGCAGGTGATGATCAGAAATTTAACTGGGGTCAAAGATTTTTCTACTTGATTAATTATGTCTCCCCAGAAGGCCCAAATAATAGAGGTGTAGTGATAAATGATAAAATATAATCGACTTCCAATTAAGATTTCAAAAAGGAAAGGGATGAAAGAGATTAATAATTAAAATAGGAGTAAGAATGCAGATAAGGAAAGCGATAAAGAAGATAACCGCGGCTAAGTGATAAACAACATAGGTTCTATAACTTGCTGCGTATATATTTATGAAATAAAAAACATGCCAGGGTCAAAGGATACTATGGCAGACGTGTATTTAAATTGCCAGTTAAAGGTTATCTGAGTAAACAAGAAAGGGATAAGAAGTGAGAGAACATATATTTGCATAAAATAAAGACCCAAAATATTATTATAAAACCTAATTAAACAATCAATAGGAAATCTTAGTCGAAAATGACGTAATGCTGAGGCAGAGAAGGACTAGTAGTGGCAACAGAACGAAAAAAAGTTATTTTCGAATCGCTTCATGGTAGTCATCATTGATTTTATCGTAGCTATAAACTCAATTGGTCAAATGTCAATGAGGACATAAAGTAAAACGTTAAGGAACGTGTAAAGGGTGGGCACGCATCTTTCATGGTCTGTAACAGCGGAATCATGGCATAGATTCCAAATATGCTACGCCAACATATATTGGTTTATAATTATACATTAAGTGGTAGGATGTTTTGTTTGTAGCAAGGTCTATTTCATTAGACATCAGTCCTCATTTATCAAGAGAGGAAACGTTGCTTTTCCTCTGCTTCTCAAAATTATTTTTTCCTGCAGGTTTACCTGCAGATTTACCTGAGGATAACCGCGACAAAGAGATAAATATCATAGATTCTATAATTTGCTCTGTATATTCATAACATAAAAAATATTCCAGGGTCATAACGTACAGCTGCAGAAGTGCTCTTTAAATTGCCAGTTAAAGATTATCTGAGTAATCAAAAAAGGCATAACAAGCGAGAGGACATATATCTGCATAAAATAAAGACCCACGAAAAGGCGGCTTAAGGATGGACCTGCTCCATTCATTACCTGTAGAATCATGCCTTAGAATGCACATAGGCTATGCAAGCTGGTGGAGGGGTACCATTGATTTATTGCAATACACGCAGACAGCAAGTGGTTGGACGTTTAACAAATCGACAACATTTGTAAGACTAATTTGACTTCTGAGGACCACAGATTGTCTATTTTATCATACAGTAGTCCTCAGTAATTAAAAGTGAAAACAAGAACGTTGCTGTAGGTCGAAATTATTTTACTGTACGTAACGATCAAAGATTTATCAGGGGAAAAAAATCGACCTGATAAATCGAAATTTCGGAACAATATGTCTTCCCAGAAGATTAGAATAATAGAAGTGGATGGGAGACAGACACTATAGAAGAATCCGACCGACAAGAACAAATTCAGGCAGGAGAAACATTCGTCGCCAACAGTTGGAGGATGGTCATGTTTAGGCTGGGCCATCAAATGCTCATTCTAAAGACCACTACAGTTCAGAAGAGAATAAATGTCATCTTCCGGTTGGGAAAAGGACAAAAACGTTGGTACTGGAGTGGCTAATTTTTTCTTAGCCTACAGTCCGTACCACTTCAGTCCCAGAAATCAAATAAATTAGGGAAGGTGACAAATGATAGAATAGAATCAATTTTCTATTAAAATTCTAAGCAAAGAAGAGGGTTTAAAGAGATTAATAATATAAATTGTAGTAAGGAAATAGAAATCGGGAAAGAAATAAAGAAATTGGGATAAAGAAATCGTTACAGAGGATAACTGCGGCTAAGAGATAAAAACATAGGTTCTATAACTTGCAGTTTATATTTAAAAAATAAAAATTGCAGCATTAAAATTGCCAATTGAAGGTTATCTGAGTTAACAAGAAATGCATAACAACAAAGAGGACACGCATCAGTATAAAATAAAGAACTAAGATATATATTGTGTCAGTTATTTAAATTTCCAATTAAAGCATATCTGAGTAAACTAAAAATGGATAATAAGCAAAAGGATACGCATCAGTATGAAATAACGTTTGATGAAATACAAAAAAATGAAATACAAAAGGAAGGACAGAAATTATTTTTTCCCTAAAAAAATCTCTATCTTAGCCACCTGCACCTTTAGCTATGTGATACATGCTTTTGAGTGTCAGCAATGTGATTATTTTCAAGTAGAGAACACCACAACTCCTTATTATGTCCATAGAGATCCTTATTATCTCCAACTCCTATTAACAGCCATAGAGCTTCATGTTTAACATCATTAAGAGATCTACTAATAGCAGTGTATTCCCGATCGCATAATACTTCCGATTTCGACTTCATACCACAGGTGAACCTCTCCTTAAGAGTAACGAGCTTCTCAACTTCCTTAGTCCAGAAAACTGGCCTCAACAAACGGTGGATCCTACCCCATATTTTCCTTTTATTGTTTGTTCTTTATTTATAATTCTCTATTTAGAATTAATATTTATTATTTATTGATTTGTATACGAGTAGTCTTTACTTTATTTATTAAAATTTTCTTTATTTATGTTATTAATTATATATTTATTAGTGCAAATGATGCTAAGATGGCATTTGAAAGGTTGATGTCTTTTGATATAGACTTGAATGAAAATAAACTAGGTATTACCTCCTGGTAGGAGAAACAACAAAACATGGACACCGGAGTGTGATCTTTCCCTTAACCCACAGTCCACACACCACTTCAGACCCAGAAATCAAATAAATCAGGGAAGGTGACAAATGATAGAATAGAATGAATTTTCTATGAAAATTCTAAGCAAAGAAGATTGTTCAAAGAGATTAGTAATATAAATAGCTGTATTGATAGGGATAAGGCAAGCGACAAAGAAGATAACTCGGCTAAAAGATTTACTACACAATTTCTATAACTTACACCGTATATTTATGAAATAAAAAACATGCCAGGGTCAAAGAATATTGCAGCATTAAAATTGCCAATTAAAGGTTATCTGAGTTAACAAGAAATGCATAACAACAAAGAGGACACGCATCAGTATAAAATAAAGAACTAAGATATATATTGTGTCAGTTATTCATGTGTTGTAAAATTCGGTAGAATCAAATAATATAGACCTAAGATATGCCGTTAATAACGAGGAATTACTACAGCGTACTCATAAGATCCAACACTTTCAAAAGTAACGTTTCATGAAGAACAGAAGGATATCGCTACAATCTCCAGTAGGACCTGCCACTTGCACCTTTAGCAATGTCATATGCTTTAGAGTGCAAGCAAATTGATCTTTTTCAAGTTGGGAACTCTACAACTCCATTTAACCTCCGTGTTAACAATCACAGAGGTTTATGTTTGAAATCAAAATGTGATCTATTAATAACAGTGTATTCCTAATCCCATAATACATTCGATTTTAACTCCTTATATCAATCCTGAATCCTTCGTTTCTTTAACCAGATGAACTCGTCCTTAAGAGTAATGAGCTTGCTTATTAACTTATCCTTAAACCTAAAACTGCTCCCGGCCTCAACAAACTGTAATCCCACCCCATATTTACCCTTATTACTTTATTCTAATTCTCATTTATTTGTATAGCAGTTTTTTATTTTTTAAAATTATTTATTTTTCATTGAATAATTAATAAAAATATTTAATATTTTTATATTTTTTATTAACTATATATATATATATATATATATTTTTTATCGTGTTTACCTCTGTTTAGCTATTTTGATGATAAATTTGTATAAGTTTGATTGATTACTTGTTTGTTTGATATATTTAAAAATTACATTCTTAGATATCATGGTTATTGAAGAATCAAATGGTGAACTAAAGACTATATGGGCCAATGAGGAAGTAAACGGAAATAGATTTTTTAACTACAAATCTAACCATCCCTCCAGTCAAATTAAGAACACGGCTCACTACCTTATTAAAAGAGCTATTCATCACACATATCCTCAAAACAGTAGTCTATATAAAACTCCTTGATGATTTTTACCCTCTAAAATTTATTTAACATCTATGGTACAAGACCATGAATCCGCAACCCCAAATAAATCAACATACACTTCATAGCAACAATAGCAACAGAATTATTTACGCCGCTCATCTTGTATTAAAGGACTCAATGAAACAATTAATTCTACATTTTAAAAATATGACTGTACCGACATTCGTTTCGGACATAAGTATATAAACAAAATAGGACCAAAATTGTTATACACCTCTAAAAGATAAAATCAAAAAAGAGGATAATATGTCTACAAAGTTCCTTGCAAGCATTGTCGAACACAATATGTAAGTGAATCCAGACAAACTTGGGACCACAGGAAGGTCCAACACAGTAGTGACATAAGAGCCAAAAACAGCGCCGTTGTAGCAACTTAAACCATAAATTTAATTTAGAGGATACAAAAATTATTGACAGTGAAAACAGCAGAAAAAGATTAACTTTAGAGGCAATATACATTGCTCAAGGACCAAATAGTTTCAATTTCAAGAAAGACCCTAGAGACATTAATAAGTTATACGGAGCTATACTCCAAAAATTGTAAAATATCCAAGTGGCTGTTTTTATAATTAACACATTTTATAATTAATACATATAAGTTATGTGTGTTTTTAGTATCATAACTATGATTAGGCATAGCAATTCTTACATATTAGGTGGTAACCTAATAATAACCTTTTTATAATTAACTCTTAGTTTTAAGTTTTAACTGTTTCAAGTATGTAGTCATGAAAATATTTATTGTTAAACACAGTAACAATAAATATTTTCATGACTACATACTTGAAACAGTTAAAACTTAAAACTAAGAGTTAATTATAAAAAGGTTATTATTAGGTTACCACCTAATATGTAAGAATTGCTATGCCTAATCATAGTTATGATACTAAAAACACACATAACTTATATGTATTAACGTTTTAGCATGATGTGAACTTATTGCTCCTTCACATGATCTAGTTTCCCATCTATAAATTAATTATTAACATAATGTGTATTCTAGTAAATTATAATTATTGTTAAGTAAGGTTTTGTTCCCTTGAAGTTAGCTTGCTTGTTTGATTTTTTTATTGGTTGTTTTTTATTAAATTAGGTTGGAAAATAGTTTTTGTATTATATTCTTATACTATTTAACTATGCACTGAGATTATTACCATTACAGTAAGTTAAATTTAATTTTATTTATAGTCTGACATATTGAGAAATGTTATAATTTAGATTCTGAAAATTTATATTTCTTTTTAGGTTTTGAGAATTATGTGTAGAAGTAGGACTTTTAGACTAAGTTGGGTTACCTTAACGTTTTTTAAAAATTTGTGTTCTGTAAGTACCATATTTATTTATTTTAGCCATGTTTTTTTTAGCAATATTTATTTATTTATTTATTTATTTATTTTATACTAACTTCAATTGTGATGTTATATAAGTCTACCATGAGTTAATAATATAATTTGTATTTAGGTTTGTAGACATGAGTGTGCCTGATATCAGGCGAAATATTGTCATTTAAAGAAGTAAGAAGTTGTTATTCCACTCCCATCCAGGGTCTTTAAAAAAAATTATAAATTATTTTCCGGAAATCTCAACTACACCTATAGATTTATTTTTGAACAAAGTTTTTAACTCTTAAACATACACTGAGAGCTGCGATGTTAACAAATACAAATACAAACAGACAAATTTGTGAAGACCACTCAGGAGGCCTTAAAACGCTTTAATCAAATAATTTGACTAGATTTCAAGCGTTTTAAGGCCTTTGAAAAAAAGTGAAATTTTTGCAAACATAATTTTTTTCTATCTACGTACGGTATAAATAAGGAAAAGAAAAACAAAACCCTTTTTATTATAATTTTAAATTTTGTCTGGCTAAGTACTCAAACTTAATTGGGGGTAAGATAAGGTTTCAAGGCCACACTCTGCTGACCAGAAAAACCTACCATTTTCTTTTTAAAAAAACTATTTTTCATTTTTAATAAAATAAGCCTTTTATATCAGAAAATTCAGGCAAACTTGACATATTCGAAACTAATACATCATAACTAAAATGTATACAAATGTTTATACACGCTATATTTAACTTTCTTTTTTCACAAAGTTGCATGACCATTTTAAAGTGAAATATAATTAGGTGCTTAATAAAGTTTACAATCTGTTTATCATAGACTAAACTAGATATTTCTGAGTAAGGTAAAGGATTTAGAGGAAGTTATAACATCATGTTGTATTAACATAATAAAGCTTTGGGTAAGAGTGAACATTATGGTCTCATATATGTTTTAATAAACATATCATAATAAATAAATAATACTAATGTATTATTTATGATCATCTATATTGACACAGAGTCGATAATGATGAGTTTAAAGTTTCGCCCTTTTTGTTAAAGGCTTTAGGCAGGGACAAAGGACATTATGGATTGTCCGTAGAGATTTAAATTGTCTGCTTGTAAAATTTGATTCCAAAAATGAACATTGGATTTATTAAATATCTTTAACAGCGTAAAGGTATGGGGATTATGGGAACTAAGTTTTGCGCTTTTTGTGGAAGGCAAGTTTGGATGAAGTACATAATGGATATCAACACAATGAACGTCAAACTGAAACTAACGCATCAATTCAGTCATAAAATCCTATATTCCTGATAATGCTAGCGACAGTGGAAGCAAACAATAAGGATTCATCATTGACTTTTATTTGCATTGATGCGCTAGCTCTCTATAAGCGAAGACTAAAATTGCGATTCAGCACTTGCAATTTTTATCATAGAATAAAGATCTCATGACGATTTGACACCCGATTTCCATAAAATCGTTGGTTGATTCGGCCCTCCAACTGTTGTTTATTTATCTAATATCATAATTTGTCTTCGCTATGTGAATTAAATAAACAATACGTTTATTTATTTACAATTAACTAACTTTTTAATGTTAGTTAATACCCGACTAAAACTAACAAAATGTAATGTAATGTAACTTTATGCAATAAATGGAATTATTATTATTATAATACCCGACTACAGACTTTTCACACTTTCTCATTTAAATCAAAGGAAAAATATTGACATTGCTATAACGATCCAAAAAATACATTTTTTTTGTTTTAAGAATACCATTTTTCAATTCTTTAGATAAAGTATACTAGGATTCCTAATAATCAATCCAAAAAGCATATTCATTCATATTTTATCATATTTGTACGATTAATATTTAGATAGAAATTGGTTTGTAGCCTATTATTAGCCAAAATATAAGTTAAGTTCTGTTATGTGACTCCTTGATGTAACTCTGTTTGTTATATTATTTAATTATTTTATTAATTTCAATTGGTAATACATAAAGAAAAAGAGAGTTTATTATTATTATTTTAAAATTTATTTTATAGAATTGAATGGGGAATAATCGGGTTTTATGCACCAAGGAAGTAAAGAATGCTATTATTTTTCTAAGCAGTAAATGGGTTTCAAGGCAAAAGCTAAGAGAACCAAAGCAATATTATTTTTTATTTTCCAAAGTAATTATTGGAAGAGAAAAATAGCATTTTAATTCCGAGTTGCAAACAAGACTTTATCTTCAGACGTTGACCTCATATATAGTTCTATTCTCATTTTCATTAATTTGGTTGTATTTTGTTTTAAATGTTGTACGGTAAATTTTGAAAGTGGCGCCCTAAAAAATATAAATATTGCTCCAAACAACTTTGTTTTGTTTGAAAAGGATTTTAACCAAAAAAGTGTCTAGTCAGGTTCCCTTCCCTAGGGTGTCGCTCCTCCCCCAAAAATTAAATTTCATTACTGCTACAAGCAACCCTTTTGAAGCGGATTTAGAGACAATATTTTTTTTTTTGGTTGGACTCTTCTTATAAATTTAGGTGATACCGCTCCCGAAAAAAATTGACAAATATCATGAAGCGTTGCACCAATTCATAAAAAAACATATTTTTTAAACTCTAATAATAGAGTTTAATAAAAGTTGTTAAAAACCAGGTTGATATGATAAGCGATAAGGTCGTTTCTTCTGTAGATAGTTCGTCTTTTATACGGACTCGCCGCGTGGGGTCTTAATGCCGATCCATCATGACCCTTTCTGACACGGTCTCTATACCGCACATCGTACACGCAATATATAACCGCTTTTCTCGTTTTAAAACCTTCTCTAAGTATACATTTCTTATTAGTTTCTGTAGGAGGATTTGTCAGATTTTTTCCTCGCAAACTTCTCATGTTTTGTAATATCATACATAAGAGCAACAAAAAAAGACATTCAAAAAGGAGGAATATTTTATTGTTGTGATAAAAGTAGAATATATCTATATAAGTAACAATTATAATTCAAGACAGAAATGAATTACCGTTTCTTTGAAAATAAATAAGATTTTGATTAATATGTTACAAATATGAATAAACGTAATATTGGGAAACATGATGCGAATCTTGCTTTGCTTTCAGTCTTTTACAACTGAAATTGCATAATTAAAGTGCATTTAATGAAAAACTTGTATCACTATATTTAGTTCAATACTTACTAAATGTTTCAAAGTTGTACAGCTACAATGACAGGAAAAAATACCTGGAAAGAAAATACACAATTTTTATTTCCAATCAAATAAATTTATTGAATCTAAATACTGGTTGTTTTCTATGGGATTAAAATTTGACCTAGGTATGTTTATAAATTAATAATTTTTCCTAAGTGACTACTGTGTCACTAGCAGTTCTTGGAGAGTACCACTTATATGTATATGATTGATTAATATGCTGTGTTGCTAGCAGTTCTTGGACAGCACCACTAATGTCTATATGATTTATTAATATCTGTGTCACTAGTAACATCGACAGGTGCCCGCATGGAATAGTACAGATTATTTACTACTGGAGCTAGCCCAAAGACGTAGTGTAGTACATATTGGATGATGTACTAGAATCTTATATTCTGAGGACAAGCGAAGCGAGTCGGAACTGTCGAGGCTAAGCGAAGTGAATCCGATAAATCGAGGATAAGTGCTGAGGTACCCTGTCCCCTTTTTTACTTTAAAGATATATATATATATATATATATATATATATAATATATATATATATATATATATATTATATTATATATATATATATATATATATATACATACATACATATATATATATATATATATATATATATATATATATATATATATATATATATATATGTATATTCTGTGAAATTTTTATATTTAATTTACTCCTACTTAAATTCTTTTTAAATAAATTTTGATGAGTAATCATTATTTTAATCTTCAAAAAATATTATTTTTCGGCGAATTCCTAAAATTAATTATTTCTGGCTTAAAAATTCAAATTTAATAAAATCTCAGTAAAAGAATAAAATTAAAGATGAGGAAGTTCTCCATTTTTAAAAAACACCTCTTTCTCTTCTATTGTCCTAACTTACTGACTTTGTTTACTTCCCTTCTATTATATCTTATATATATATATATATATATATATATATATATATATATATATATATATATATATATATATATATATATATTATATATATATATATATATAAAAGTAATGTGATCCACTAAAAATATGAAACTCGAATTTTAACTAAATGATCCGTTTTGGGCGTTTTTAAGATCCTCTTTTTGTGTGTTTATGCTAGGAAGTTGGAACTTAAATAACTTAAAAATCAATCTTTACGCCAAGTTACGCTTTTTAGAAAATAATTCGGATAAATTTGGAACTCAGCATGCATATAATTATAATTAAACAAATTATACAAATAACCGACCAGTTGAGTCCCTGGTTCCCCTCCATCAGCATAGAACTTTTCCTAGAGATGGAGGGAAGTATTTTTCTTAAGTTATAATGTAACAATTATTGTATATACTTTTTAGGATTAATTAATTATTTTATATTTGTGTGATATCAATTGTATATTTATTTAATAAATACATATTTAAAAAAAATATAGTTTTATAAAATAACATTAAAAGCTTTATAATATTATTAACAATAGTTCATATTTTATCGAATAAAATAAAGGTTGTATATGGCTTGGGTTTATTCCATTATGTATTAAATTAGTACACTAAGTGTCATGACAATACGGCTATAGACTACTAATGTTAAGCAGCATTGACCAAGATCAGTACCTAGATGGGTGACCGTTGGAATGTTTAAGGACGAGTGAAGTAGATCTAAAAATGTCCCTACCTAAAATTATAGTTCTTCAATTAATAAAAACATGTGGTTTGCCTATACTATAGTTTCTCTATTTCTTTAACTAAATTATTGTAACAATTATTTCACAGAATTTAATACACAATCATTTAATTATTACGTACATATTAAAGTACGAAAACACGATAAAAATTAAAACTTCACCTTAATTTCAGATGTTTTTAAGATCCCCATAATAAATGGGGATCTATGGTTTTTACCAAGTTGTCTGTATGTGTGTGTGTGTGAAAGTGTAAATATGTGTCTGTTGTTATCCTATCTCGTAGAACGATCAATCTTTAGGTCTAGTTGAGCTATCCCGAACAATTTTTTTCTATGACGCCATTAAACACCAATAAATGACATCAAATCTTTCGAAAATCCGTAAAACGCAGACACGTGTGTTGTCTTGTATAAGACCAACGAATAGGCCAAGTTCCATCTCATTATCAGCATTAGTTATCTGTATGCTAAAACAATAAATTGATGGCCTTAGGCTAAGAAAAATTACAATTACTTCTACGGGTTTTATTTGAAGTTGTACTTCCAGTACTTACCTACATTACTTCGGATTCTTAGAATATAAAAATCACTATATATTATGGCTACCTCTATAAACTGGCTTCGCTCGCTCCCATCCAGTAAAATACCCGAACATAATGATTCTGCCCGAAAAATGCTATTGACACGGTATATTAATCAATTATACAGTCCAGATAAAATTCCAATCCCATGGATAAACAAGAGTATTTGTTTTCGATTTCACATAGAAAACACATACTCGGTATTTTTGAAAATAAAAAACCGTATTTTTGGAAAGTACATCCTCGAGATGTTTTTCAGCGTTTGTCTTTCATCGTAGCAATTTATCCTTTAAAAAATTAATAGTGTAAATAAGTATACATTAAAATTATTTGTTAGCTAAAAAATTAAATATTAGATTTTAATATTTGTTAAATTATAAACAATATTTGTAATCTTTACAAAGAAAAACAAAACCTTAAAATTAAGAAGGCAAAGAGGCTATATCGGCGCTTAAATCCTATATCTTTGAAAATAATTAACAGTTCTCTCTTAAAAATAAGTTAAGCTCTTTAAACAAGTTAATTTAGCTCCTCTCAAAAATATTTACATCGTGTATTAAGTAAAATAATATGTCATTCCTTTGTCTTTTGATCATGATAATTATAATAAGCATGTATGTTTTAGACATGCTACAAGCGAGTTCAAACAGCTATTTATGTTAATTTTAAGAATCATATAAAATTTAAACATCTTAATTAATGTAGGCTTGTGAACAGCCAAATTTAAAATGCAATATTTTGAACAATTTTGTTCATTAAAATGTTAATTAATTATTTTCAAAGATTTCACAGCATATACTGAATACAATATAATTGTGCGAGAGACACTTAGGAAAAGTAACAAGTAAAATGAAATGCTACATCTGAGAACTGTTCCATCGTTCGACATTCGTCAACATTGATGGCTCCACATAATGTCATGTCCCACCAATGATGGATCCCAGATGTAGCATTGCATTTTGCTTGTTACATTTCCTAGGTGTCTCTCGCACAATTATATTGGGTCAACTGTTTATGTTTTGCAAAACACGGTAGTATCAAATTTTATATATACTGAATAAGTTAAAACATATTATTTAATATCTAGAAGCGTAAACGTGATAAAAATTGTAAAATTATAATTATACTAAAAGGTTATATAATTTTATATTAAATAAAAATTATTGTTAACTAAATTGTTAAATAGGTACCAATACCAACCGAATTCAATTTATTCACATAAACGGTTATTTTGGTTTTTTATCAATCAACACTTAATACCAACAGCATTCCTACTTACTATGCATTATGTACATGTGAAACAATACTCTATACAATATGCACCAATATCCTACAACATTTAGCTACATTATCCAATGACCATATACAACATAGAGATATTATTACTAGAGGGGCCCAATAGGTTAAATTTTGAAACATCGAAAAAGTAACCTGACAACCGTCGCTAAAACTATAATCAAATAATTAGTACAACATTACAATAACTTATATAGTAGAACTTTAAAAATACAATTCAAAACACAATCAATGTGTGGGAAGTCGATCAATTGATTTATTATAATCTTTACTAACTCTTTGAAGGAGGTTTCATTGAGGTTACACAGAGCCCCTGAGAGCCCCAAAATGATGTTTCAGGCCTCCAAATGTATTGAGATAGGCTATGCCCCTTCTATTACATATCTCTATGATATACAATATTACTCTATGATCATATGCAGTAATATCATATCACCATATGCAACAATATCCAACGACCATATGTAACAATATGCGATGATCATAAGCAATATCTCACGGCTGTCACGTTACTTAATAAGTCAATAGCTTATGATTACTAACAAATATTAATAATTGAAAAGATTTAACAAAATTTAAAAGGGTAAGGAGAACCTGAAAACTTGTTATCACCGTATAGGATTAGCAACACTCATCTGCAACACTTATACTTAATGCAATGAATCTTAACGTCCGATTTATTCCCAGCGATCACCCATCAAGATACTAGCCTTGCTCCATACTGCTTAACAAACTTAATTCATCAAAAACCATATATATAGACTTGATCGTACATATAGACAGTAAATTAGACTAAATCTTAGATATAGATTAGATCGTAAATATTGATCGTAGATATAGACTATATAGATCGTGGATATAGACTAGATCGTAGATATAAACAATATAGGCTATTTAGAGCGTAGATATAGACTAGATCATAGATATAAACTAGATTGTAAATATAGATTGTGGATATAGACTATATAGACCGTAGATACAGACTAAATCGTAGATATAAACTATATAGACTGTTGATATAGACTAGATCGTAGATATAGACCGTAGATACAGACTATATAGCACTTAGATATAGACTAGATCATAGACATAGACTATATAGACCGTAAATACAGACTAGTAGTATTAAAAACAAACTTACTATACTTATTACGTTAAGGGGTACACTAGCACTTAATTTCAACTCAATTTTAATAACTTTTTAATAAAGGTTTACATGTCATTTGATAAAAATTTAATTAATGCTAATAATGAGATAGAACATGGCACACATGTTATTCTTATTAATAACAACATGCATGCCAAATTGCAAATCGATCCAAACATTTTCCCAGATTTTATGAATTTTCGAATTTTTTTGTGAGTCGTTATTAAAGTCATAAAAAAATATTTTCCGGAAAACAGGACTAGACCTTAAGTTTGATTTTCGTACCAAAGTTCAACTCGTTAGCATAAATACACTAGGGGCTACGATGATAACAGTCACATATACAGATAGACAAATTAGTGAAAATTACTCAGCAGGTTAAACAAAAACCAACGGAAATATCAGGTGAAATCTCGGTTTCGAATTTGCAAACACAATACTTTTCCTATATCTACGGTATAAATGAGAAAAAGTAAAAATAACAACAAAGAATTAACATCCGATCAAATAACCCCAATATCTATTAAACTCTATCTACCAAAAAGAAAATTATAAGATAGACTAGTTTTATCATTATAAATTTAATAAAACTTTTAAGTCAGATTTAATTAATTTCTTTTTTAATACCATCTAGAAGCCAGTACAAAATTAAAGTCCGAAAAAAGCAGGGGATGAGTCGAGTAATTATGTTTTTTTAGTATTTGATGTCGGAGCTTAAAAAAAAGATTTTTTCCTGTTGTATTCGTCTCTGGCATCGATCTAAGAGGATTTCAAAATGACTATCAAGTTGTCAAGGGATGGGGATTGAAATTCAAGGATTCAATTGGGGGTACGAGTTGGAAAGGCTTGTTTACTTTCGCGTCATTGGAACCCCTTCGCCCCCCCACGCCATCAAAAAACCTTTGTTTAAAAAAACTTTATTAAAAAGCTCTTATTAAAGTGACGTGAATCGATATGATGAATTTTCTGACCTCATCAACCGTTTTAACTTTTTGTTAAAGGGAATTGGTAGGACTGGTTTCATACAAATCTGTCATACTTAAATTATCAAACGTTTTTTAACAAGTATTTACTTACGGATAGATAATGAAGTCACCGAAGGTAAAGCAAATATCGTCAAGTCTTTTAAATCAAACGCTTTACATCATACAACATTCATTTTAATGAACATGTCGATTAAGTACGTTAAATAACAACGCATTTCCTATGTAATAATGTACAACTTAAAAGTATTAATGTCACTTAAATAATTCCCTTTAAAATAAAGGGAACATTAACTTAGAAGAAGAAAATCTGACAAGGTGTTAAACGCGGGTTTATATTTTGTATTAAAAATGCAGACTCTCCACTTACTCTTCCTATTTTTCCGCTTCACGTTACTTTATTGTTGATTCCTGTATCGCGAGATTGTTTGTAAATATTTATGGGGATACTTCAAATTTTTAATGGTAAAAAAAGTTATCTTTTTTAACACGCTTAAAAAAAACGGTAAATTAAAGTGGTTTTATTAAGATTTATTTTTTTTATAAACATGGTTATTTAAAACTTTATGTAAACGTAGTGATGATTAAAGATTCATTAAATTTTACCAATTAGTTCAATAATTAAATGTGGATAAAAGTTTTTTTAAGGTATTGTGTCAAGTCTTGGATAACAATGAAATGCCTATATTAACCTAAGACGCAAATTTCCCTTAGCAGACAAAAAAAATACACTTCAAAATAAACGGTTGTAGTAGAGGTGTCTCAGGGTAAACATCATTTATATCTAATATTATTCGGACGTCACGATGTCACTTCTCTAACATTAATAGGAGATATATTTAGCAATCAATCATATTATTTAAGAGAAACGCGGATAATATTTCGGGAAAATAATTCCTTCCTTTTTACGATCTAGTTCTACTTAGGAATAGATCATATAAAATAATGGTTTTACTCGGGGAGGTGAGTCGGATTTAAGGAGGCAGAATATTGTTAGGAAGAGCAATACATACAAGGACCAATCCCTTCGCCCTTATATTTATTACGTGTGGAATATATGTTTTACGAATTTGACGCCTGGTGACACCGCTTTGGTATTTTTTAAAAACTACCGAGCTGCCTTTTCATTTCTCCATTAACATTATCCTTACCCCCTAAATATGGTTAAAAGTGGATAATTCTTAATTTTCTAATATTGCTCACCTAGCTCTCTTTGTTTCGCTGACCGAACTTTTGACAGTTTATGATCATTTATTGTGAAAAAAATCCTATTAATATTGAACTCTTGCGCGATGGCTTCTCAAAGGAGAACTCGGAACGAACGTAGTCGCAAGCGGAACAACTAGAACTCTCTTTTTAAGCTTCCTCTCATATCCCAAATACTTTCTAATAAAATAATATTAATATACTTCGTATATCATAAATCCTAAATCTCAGT
The DNA here is from genome assembly GCA_018340805.1 of Microvelia longipes. NCBI lineage: Eukaryota > Metazoa > Arthropoda > Insecta > Hemiptera > Veliidae > Microvelia > Microvelia longipes. Next base: position 15,001,214 of record JACMZG010001893.1, read on the forward strand.
CATTTTTGTTCGACTCTTAGATCTTTTTTGAGACCTTTGTTCCCAAATAATTAAGTAAATTTACTGGTACATGGCTAATTTAACGTAGATGGAGGTATTTAAATAAATTTAGAAATTAATTAAATCTGGACTATAATCAAATTAGTCTTGAATGTAAACAGATGCATTTATTAATTGACTTTACACAAAACTCAGTCTAGCTATCAGATTTTTATAATTTTATTGATCTATTAATCTTGTAATATCGATCTTTTAGTTATAGTATTATAGGCTTAATTTTCATGGGAAATGTTAACTATGACATGTTAGGGACAGCAGTGTGTTTGAGTACGTGGACTCGCATGTTTATAACGCTTCTTTGTTGTTATTTTTACTTTCCTTTATACCGAAAGATTTACTTCAGGTGTAACAGAACGCAGGTATTTACGTTAATTTACCCACACCGAAGATGCTTTCACGTTTAAATTTTGCAAATTCTCGGAAACCGGAGTAGTACTTTCACCTATGTGTTTATTTATTTCGTCATTTAATGATGGTGTTTGTGGTGACCTGCCTGGGGCCTAGAGCTAGGCCTTTTCAAGAGTAGACTTTCTTTGCGTTCAGGCATATATGCTTCTCTTCTTTTTAAGTAGTGTGTGATGAATTACTTCAATCGTGGTTTCATTACACACCTAGGCTACCATCAATTCCCGCCATATTTGATTAAACGAAGCTCAATCTGATGCATCTTCTTGAATACTATCCATATTGGTAAGGAAAATCACAGAAATTACATATACTTAAGATGATTTGCTGAGTTCCGTCATACTCCCTCATCTGAGAGATATGATTTTATTTAGATGTTGTTCTTAATTACACGATTCTCTCATTCGAAATAATCACTATTCTTACTTTAGGTAACACGCATTAGAAAATTATTTCTTTAAACTTTAGCTCATTGGATTAGAAATGGTTATCATAAGTGGTATCGATTATTAGTCAGTATTTTTTGGCTAATATGCAATGTTGTTTTTTACTCTTCTAATAAGACTAAACAGTACAAATTTAACTTTTTCTAACTGTGCAGTCACTCTTTTTTTTTACAGACACAATCTCGCTCTAATAACCAAATTTCGCCTTCATTTCACTCATAATTCTGATCCACTTACCATTGTATTGACATAATAGTCAACCGCTTTTCATTATAATATTAATGATATTTATATATTTATACTTCAATTGAATAGATCGACAATAGTGATTAATGGTAAGGTCACTAGCATTCGTTATACACACTCCCACCATACAAATTAATTGTCCTTAGTGCAAACCCGCGGTGAAAAAAGATAAAAGTAGCTTTCTCAGTAAGGTGTTGCTTTTTTATCCTTTAAAAAATTCAAGAGCTTATCCGTCATGGTATGTTTATACTTCGGATCACCTACGCTAGGCATGATTATTAGGGTCTGTAGTGTCTAGTGATTCTGAGGATTCCGTATATCTATTCGTACTATTTTTCTCACTTGATAATATTTTTAATATGCTATGGTGGCCTCCTCATAGGTAGGAATGTTTCCCCTATATCTTGTACGAATCTTATGTTATTTCAATTATCAAACTCTAGGATATTGTTGACCTTGAGTGAGATATAGGTGTTATATCTAAAGTCTCAAAAAATTTTTCAAAAATTGGAGGTCTGCAATATTATACGGGGTAAATCAGTTATATAGCTTTTATAGATCTCTACATCAATCTCTATTTAGGTATACAATGCCTCATAAGCGTCCTTTAATATTTGTGATAAAGTAAGTGATCTGATTTTGATGCTGTAGGTCTTTCTATATCCACGCTCTGTACAAAGATTAGTCAAGATGATATCTGTACTATATAATATTAATATTGCACGTATGCTCAAGTCACTTAATGTGTAGTTTCACCACTACTCGATCTCCTATGGATAGTGAGTCGACTACTTCTACGATCAATTATTACGATCTAATTCGTTTTGATGCAATATCATAAATAGATTCTCAGGGTCTAAATATTATTTATCTCGCGGTTTCAATATAATGGTTTTACACGATTCACAGTGTAAACTAATCACTAGTGTTATAGAGATTATTTGTGTTAATAACGTACTAGTTACGAGTTTTATGGAAGATTGTACTTAGACCAAGAGTAGTATTTTATGCTCAGGATCTTATTTGCATCGAATTATCTTGCCTGAGTGCTTGTATAGGTAGAGTGCGGGTGCAGTGTGTGAGGAAAAACCTAAGAATTATTTCGCGCACGGTTAAGAAAATTCATCCGCTTAAGTATATATTTGCTTTCGACAGATGTGTGTACTCCGCTAGATAAGCTACTCCACCTCATCTCCTCATGAAATTTGGCTATTATATTTCTGGTTCAGTCCATACCGTCTAGATTTAACAAGTTAGTATTTCACAGGTTACTATCTACTTTTAATCCCTTTTCAATTGTGTGCAAAAAGTTAAATCTTTTCAATTATTTAAATATTGTTAAGATGGAACGTTTCATTACAATAGACATAATTTGTGCTTATAATACATATATGTCTGTTAGTATCAGACCTGATCTAATGTGTAATGTATGTTATGATCATTAGTCAATTTATTATATACATTCAGTGTACGTTGGATTATTGTATGTGAGATACATGGTAGATAATATCATTACATGCATTAATGATATCATTCTCAGGTCATGAGTTTATGCATTATTGATAAAAATTATATCAGTGTAAGAGAAAATTTAGAGTCAGAGTAGAAGTGTCACTTTACGGCGCTACTTCTCTCAAATAGAAGCATTTGTGCTAGTTTTATGGCACCTGAAACCACCAATTAATATTGTTTATCATTACAAATATTGTGGTGCTTCTGGTTTTAATGTCCCTCATATTTAAAAAAACTAGACGGTCCTTCAAATAGGAGATGTGTGAGAATAAAGGATCAGGCAATAATTTCATAATTAAATTCAATTGATCGACTTTACCAGCATTGAGACCTGGTAGGATTGTTGTGTGTTGAATTTGTATTTTAAATTCTACTATATAAGTTATGTTGTTAAATTATTGTAGGTCGAAAATTGGGAATTCCGAAAAACTGGTGTATTTTCTTCATAATTGATCTCACCCTTTTAATGCTAAGTATTAGCGAACTGCTGTTTGTCAGGTTACTAGTTTCTCAGAATGTGTGTCGAAAAAATAAATTCTCTGAACCATGGGAAAAACCTTGTCGTCGCTTAAAAAACTAACTTTCGCGTCTATGTTTAGTATGATGGACTCATACTTGTATAATATATAATTAGCCGCAATGGTTGTTAGATATGGATGCATTAGTAGTTAAACTGTTTACCGTAGTGTAGTATTGTTTATCATATATAGTATAGCATACAATTTTTGAAGTTTAGTTAAAATTTTGATTCAATGCAAAGTAAGAGAATATTATTATAGTTATTTGCATCAGACAGTGCTCTCCAGGAATATGGTAACAATTGTTGCAGCATTTTGTGGTTTGATGTATAATATATCGCTAAAAAAGTGAACCAGTTTATGTTTAATTTAACATTTCATTTTCTCGTGTACAACTGAGAGGCCTATTAACAACCTTCTGGTTATATCCAACCATTAATCAATTTAACAAAGGTCTTGTTATATCTCTATAAACAATAAAATTTTGATTAAATATATATTTAATATTAAATTATATAACCTTTTAGTTTTAATAAATCTCAATAATAGTTTTACGAACATTTTATCACGTTTTACGCTTCCTTACGCTATTACGAATTAATATGTTGATTAAACTTATTTTCAGTTGACACTTTAGAATCACTCACTCACTCCTCACAAATTTTGGATACTACCGTGTTTTGCAAAAGTCATCACACAACAGTTATCTTAAGACTTTCAAAAATTAAATATAAATTGTACGAGTGTATCGGCCATAAGAGTAGATATGTAACAAGCATAACACATGCTATAGGTGGCGAACATTCGTGGGATCCCTCAAATCATCAGGTTGAGATCTATAAACATATTTCATGATGGGAGAGGCCATACACTCAACGTTGTTATGTCCGCGTACACCTGGGAACTAGATTCGGAACATAGAACGCAGTTCTCAGAATTTTTGTGTAGGCGATTTTCGATCTTTACTCTGGCTGGTGTACTTTCGCTAAAAATGTGTCTACTCCCGCACCCAATATGAATTAGTTTGGTACTGCAGAAGATGGTATAATGCATGGTAATTGTAATATGTCTATGAGGAATTAGTAAGTCTAACACAAACCGTAGGTGGGTGGAATTACATATATTTATATTTGAACTACAAAGATGATCTGATTAAAAATATGGGCATTAATTGTATATGATATGTTGAGAGCTGGTTGCAATATAGTCTCTACTAGGTTTATTTACACTAAATATAAGGTCATGCATTAGTGGACGTACTCATTAGTCATTTCTATATGCTATGATTCTTAATGACACAAACAAAATTAATACATAACCCATAGGTCTGAAGATTGAACTCGCTTGGTAGCATGGTCTAAGCATACAGTTTAGTTCCTCTCATTGACATAATAGGTATATTTTTTTCAAGATGGTTTCTCAAAGACAATTTACATTGGGGAATGAAAGCATCTTTCTTTTTTTAGACCTAGAGCACCCTTACACGATGTAAATATTGTTTATTAGACGAGGAGCACTTATAAAACTGTTACTCACTATGCTACAGAAGAGGCTATAAGAAATTTTGCAATATTTTTGGAAGTTTGACACTGTTAAAATTATTTCTCTCATAAGAAGCATATAGAGAGATCTCTATTGTCAGAGTGCCTCGAAATTATTTAGTACACTTGCTTTGTCCTTCTAATTTTAAGGGTTTTTGTTTATTCAACTCGTGTGTGTAAGAATTAAACACAATACTATACTACAGGCTCTAGGTGGTAAGAAGTTGATGATCAGTTTTTGTATTTAACAGATACTATCTAAAAGACTCTTGAATTGTTAACTTTTTTTAGCCTAAACAAACTATAATGTAATAATGTTGCCTTTACAGTTTCTAAATGGCCAGTGGATTCAAATTAGTTTATATGTCTTTCTTAATCATATTTAATTTTTTAAAAGTAGTGTAAAAATAGAAATTTAGCTTCACGTGGAATAAGCAATTACACACGCTGAATAGGACATCTCATTGATTCGTAGAGAGAAGTGTTACTTTTCCAGATAAAACTACTACTTGGTATTTTTTTTATTCTCTACACAAAATGTGTGCTAATTTATCGTAGTATATGCTAGGTATTCTAGTGTGACAAATCGTAGAAATACCAAAACCTGGTATAGTGATCCAGGAAGTTGGTAATAATATATTTATTTGGATCTGTTTAAATTGACATATTAATACAGTCTAATACCGTGTAATCAGTAAATTACGTCAGTTTGTCGGCTTCGGCAATATTTACTATTTAGTTTTCGGTATGTAGTATTTTATTTTATACACTGTGTGGAGGTAAGCTTGAGGCGAACCAGCTTCTTATAAGATTATAAAGTATAGCTACGATTTATTAATAATTGAGAGATGTATTTTATGTTCTATAGAAATATCACAGACAAAATGTAAAAATGTTACGGTTAAGTACGGAAGTTACTGAAACTCTCATAATATTTAATCACACCGGTGTAGATAGTGAAATTGCTTATATAGTGGTTTACAACTGTCGATAAAAAGCCATGTTTCAATTATTTATTTGATCGATTTTAGCATAACAAGTTTTATCTCATGATCTCTCCATGGATAATAGAATGTATGCGACTTGGTCTCATATTCGTTGTATAGTATACAAGACAACACAGTGTTCCTGCGTACTGGATTGACGGGTATTATGGATATGTAGTTTATAACACTTTATTTGTGGTTTACATGGCGTCATCCAATAAGTAAAACAAGATTATTGTCTATGGAGTAATTAGCTAACTAGACCTAATTTTGATCGTTCTAACTGTGAAGACTGTTAGGAATAACAACAGGACAGAGTGTTTCATACAACTATATCACACACACATCAGTATAAAGTACCAACTCTTATAAGAAATAGTTTTTGGTATAAAAAAACCACTTATTTAGAATCACCCACATACATATTATGCTGATTGGGTAAGATTATGAAAAATATCTATAATAAATCATTTTAAGGAAGAAGTTAAGTTTACCCGTATTTAATTTTGTTATCGTGGCTGGTTGTATGATGTTTATTCTTTTTACCTAATTCGCCAGTGTGTGTGGTAAGTTTATTATTATTGGATAACGTTAGTAATTGTTTATTCATTATAGATTAATTTGTAGACTCTTTTAAAATTGTTTGATAAATTCTGTGAAATAATTGTCGGTGTCAATCTTACAAATATATTATTTAGTGTGAGAGATAAAATACGATGAAAAACTTTAACCCTTATTAGAATCAGTCTTGTTTATAATAGGTCATCACCAACATGTTTAAAAATTAATTGGAAATTAAGATCACAGTTATTTATATTTAAGATACTGTGGTGTTAAAATGGAAATATTTTAGAGATTCTACTTCACTCGTCCTTAAACATTCCAACGGTCACCCATCTATACGGTCTTGGGTCAATGCTGCTTAAACATTATAGTCTATAGCTCGTACTTGTCATGACCTTAGTGTACTAATTTATACTAATGGGAATAAACCAAGGCATTATACAACCTTATATTTTATTCATAAAATATGAAACTATTCGGTTAATATATTATGAAAGCTTATGTTATTTTATAAATATAAAGATATATCTTATTTATAGTTTATTTATATTACAAATATGTAATTTTATTAGATAAATAATAACAGATTCTACTTCGAATTTGAGTTATTTTACACAAAACTCCCACAATAGTAAAAATATATTTAGATATATATTGGTGTAATCGGACTAAAATTAGAGACCATATCAGTAATTACGCAAATTGCACATGGTTACATTGACTTGACAAACTTTAACTTAAAGAATATATAAAACATACGAGTAAAATCATCTTATGGAAATACAGTTCTAATCGCTCAGACTCAGGTAAAGGCGGAGCACCAGTGAGGTGACGGGGTACAAATAGAAGCCTTTCGGCCTTCTCTCATTGCTATAATTTGTTAATGATAATGAGCATATCGATTCCATGAGTGTCATTAGATGTTTATGTTTCTCCGTAATTTGATTAATCTATTTCTAAAACGTGTCGTTTTGGCACGTTACTAAGGCATTTTATCTCATAAAGATTAATAGTACAACTCTTTACGCAGTAGCTATAGAATCATTACTTAAAAAAGAGGGAATTCTTTAAAAACTACCAGGCAACACCAAGAAATACGGTGTAAATAACAATACTCTAGGTTATCAGCCAAATGATTCAGAAGTTCATAATGTGTTAGATGAGAAATACTAACATTACTCGTATTTTTGCTATATTACATTGTTATTTTCCTCTCGTACTTATCACTCATTCTTTATTGCATAGGGTAGATTATTATTTTTTCTTAAGATAATCAGTGTCAGTATGTCTTAACATCTGATACCTTAGTCATATTTTATTTAAAATAACTAACTATATGACTTTGATTATAAGTTTTATTCAAATTATTATTACCTAATAGGATTATAAAAAATTACTGATTGTAAAATAATAATCATATAGAATTGTAAGTGTATATGTGAGTATTATAAGATAGATAAAATTAGAAAGAGATAATGTAAATATCGCAAATATTATAGGTAATACAAATTCTCTTTTTATATGTATGCAACTAAAACGAGAATTTAAATAAAACGGTGTATTTTTTTATAAATAGGAGGGAATTGACGTGGCCTAGTCTCCTGTGATTTATATTGCCATTTAACATATATAGTCGACTTTACTTGACCGGATTTTATATAAAAATTGAATTTAAGCCGAAAGATAGATAATATTATCGCGAACATTTCAGAGAACACACTAAAAAATAACAATATAAATTTAAGCTGGTATCTATGCAATGGATGGGATACTCATCAAGAACTCAGGCTCTTATTAATATAAATAGCACATATTTATCATAGATTAAGGATGTAAAATCAGCTTCAAGTCTATATTCAAAATTATTACAAGGAACTTACACAACTTACCCTTACCGAATACGGTATTAATGGTTATTATTGGTTTTATATAATAATATCAAATAATGAAAAATTAATTATATACTATATATTTTGTATATTGTTTATTCGCTTTAGCGTCTTTATATAATATAATTTATAATTATTATTAAATAATAAAGGTTGATCATTATATTTAATATGTTATTTATTATGATATGTATGCATGCTGAAGTCTATTATATTTGAAACGATATTATAATAACTAGACTTATTCTTGCAACACAACCTATAGTGACGATAATCCGTATGCCTTTGCTATAAAAACCTTGTCAAAGGGAAGTAGGTAAAAGTTTTTGCTATATTATTTCTCTATATTCTTCTTATAAATAACTTAATTTTGGAGTCTATATAAAAATCTCCTTAACTACGATCATCCGTTTATTTAAGATTTCTATTGGTTTTATAATTAATATACTTGAGTGATTTATGATTATTTGTGATGTTTCTACAGCATTAATGTGAAATAACGATTCCTTTTACTGTTATTACATATATTAATAACTTGAGGCATATCTTATATATAAGATATAATTTATAAAATGCGATGTCGACAGGGAGAAATAAGGATACTATTGATACTTTACTCTAAGTACTTATCCTCGATTTATCGGATAGAAACAATTGACATCTGCGCTATTGCGCGCTCGCAACAGGTTCCGAGACTCGCGACTACGCATTGTACCTTAAAACCACTAAGCGAGTGCTCGTAAAAGAGCTCACATCATCGCAGGTCAAGAATGTATGAAATTATCAGCCCTTCTCATACATTTTGGGGTGCCGCTTTTAAAAGAATTGTAAAAAAATTATTGTGGTACTACCACGCTACGGTTCGTGTGGCTTCACGCTCCTAATTAAAGGTTAGTGAGGTGAAAATAATGTAATCACTTCAGCATAAAATACCAATAATAGCGAAACAACTGTCACTATGAATAGCTTACTTACGTCGCACATATCAGATGATTTTAAATAAGACATTAGCAGTGATTAGCATTAGTAGGTTGATGTCCCCCCGGAATTATCTTAGAAGATCACGGCAACACTAGTTCCTTATTCTACCATGTTCGATGCGAGAAAATGTTTCTTTTTTATTCAACGTTACTCAAGCTGGGTATTCTCTTTCTCTATGAGTGATTCTAAATAGTTGTGATTTCTTCTATGCTATGCTCCATTGGATATGAAGGAAAAAAAATGTGAATATGTATATTTTCTTAAATCATACAATAACCTCAGGATATCTAGCTAATATTTACAAATATACGATTATGATAAATAAGCAAAGCAATTAATAGAATTCAATTATTCAAATGTAACTAGTTGATTGCGAGATAGGTAAAAATTGTGGGTTCTCAGTGTGTATTTTTCTTCTCACGAGATATTTATTAATTTCTGTCTTCTAGATTATTAAGATACTAATAACGTTTTAGATTTTAGCATTTAGTAAGGTATAGTATATGAATAAGCTATTAAGTAGTATCACGCTCTCCTCATTAAAAAAGACACAGTGTAGGAAAGTATAATAATTATGCAATAATTTTCGCAGCTTAATATAAGAACAATGCAGCGCAATATAAGCAAAGAATTATCGATCATGTTTACCACTAGTTTGACGCGTCTTTTAATTGGTGATATTTCGATCTGAGAATAATGTAATAATATCAAGTTAAATTAAACAAATAATTTGTCTTATTGTTATGATTCAGCTAAAAGAAGAAATACAGGGATAATTTCTTATTTATGCAGATTAATTTCGTTGAATTATATTAGTTTGACTGTGCATAAAGTTATAGTACGAATGTTTATTCTGAAGACCCTTCGTAAGATGTTATCATGATCAAAATATCTATGATACCTCCTTATATATAGATAGATTGTCTAGTGCTATGACTTGTACGACTGTAAAGTGTTTAATAGATATATTACGCAAGAGACATCATGTATGCAGTAGCGAAAGGTGAAATATAATACATTGGTAGCAAATCCCTCCTACGCTCAGGAAATATATATATGATAAGAAATGTGAGTAATATCTCTTAGTATATAGAGAAGAAGTCAGTAAAAACGAAGAATAAAAGCGGGTAGTTATTGTTATTAAATTTAGTAGATTGTGTCTCGTGCGTATAACGGGTAGATTATCTTTATAGTCATTAAATCTAGAGACCGTGCACAGAAAGTAAGTGGCTATTAATGATAGGAATACTCACGCGGCATTTAGGTAAAACCTCTCCCACGCGGCGCATCAGTTCTCGCCGGTAGGAGAACCAAGTACTCGAACTGTAGTAATAAAATTAGAAACGTACCTGGCAATTTCTCCACGTATTTCAAGATCAATGGGTATATCTCTCAAATCTACATAAACTTATTAAAACTTTAGTCATTTGGATTTTATATATAGTGAAGTTACACATAGAAAGATGGTTTTTTTATGAATGAGTGCACGCTTTCATGCAATAATTTGTCAATTTATATGTCTCTCTGGTGCTATTGAAGGCAAATCGTGATCAGACACTTTCCGAAATTATAAGAAGGAGTCCCAAACCTCATTATATGTAACAACAAATATTGTTCATAGAATCTCAGCCTATACAATTATAAGGGGATGATGCTAATATTTTGAAGTTGTATCGACTTTAAGCTTGTTCACAGCTCAATGAAATTTAATTATTTGAGGTGGAAGTGGTAGCGAACCCGTTACGGGGATAGCGAAGCATTAGGCTGGACTAGACACTTTTTTGGTTAAAATCCTTTTCAAACAACAAGAGAGACTCTCATATGTGTCAGACAGCTCTCTATACTTGTTCTTAGTATTTTTAATGGAGAGTTGGATCTCTCCTTTATGCCAAAGAAATATATTGTGCCGTACAAAGTCATAGTGTCAAAATCATAAATACCTAACAACTCCTTAATTAACAATTAGAATAGCATAGAGAGTCTTTGGCAACAGGAATAGTCATTATGAAGAGTTCAAATGTGTCTAAGTATAGGACATATAAAGTCGTTGTGGTGTAAATGCAACTCGCTGTAAGTTTGTTTATGTAAAAATAGTCCAATTTTATTCAAATTTTCCTAAATAATTACTTTGGTGAGGATATAGTCATAAAATAAGTAGCTGCTTGAGTCTGCTTAGCTGGCATATGTTATTGATATGATACACCATTATTGCTTATTAATGATTAACAAATATTGACACAGGGTTCAATATTTGCTTTACTCACATATTAGTCGTGATGTGAATGAAATCTCTGCTTGTCGATTAGTTGTCTCGCAGACTTGATCTATTAGTCTTATATAAAATTAATACGGATAGATATAAATACTAATGAATTATATTAATCAACTCTCTTTCATTTTATATATCTGTTAGCATTACTTAAAATAATTAATAATATATATATAAATATATATATAAGTATATAATACCACAACTGTAGTTTTACGATTCGAAGGGCTGTACATAACAGATACTTTAACTACTTTTATATCTGTGGAAGTCAAAACACTAATAATAGAGCTTATACAATCATAATTTTCCTAATGTCTTACTCACTCATAATCAGTTCACGTAATATCATAACAAGTATGTACAACCTGATATGCATAATTTTTGATGAGAGAATGTGAACTTCTCTCGAAGGAATAATGGATGTGAATAATCATGGGAATATTACCTTATAGGGTCAGATTAGCTCTTAATCTGAAGAAAGAATTGAGAAAAATGTTTATTAAAGTAGTCTGCGGAGGAATAGTTATTCATAAATATTTAAATATAGTCATAAAATAAGAAGTGTATTAGTGTGTGTTTGAGTTTTTTTTTATTATTAGCAATGTCAATATTTCCTTTAGATATTATGTAATTGAGAAAGGTGTGATATAAGGTTGCGCATATAGTACGAAGTGAATATTATTCAGTTTATAATATTAAGGTTAATTTAGTATAATTTAATTGGCATTATGAAGTGTACTAATGTATACATTTACTTACACTGCAACTTAGTTTTAATATTAAGTTAAGCAAGAGATAAATTGTCAAGAGAGAAGGGTAACATTAAGAAGTTAGCTCACACATTGTAAATAAATTTAACGTTAATGAGTTATTATTATAATTCAACGCTATGGTAGTGAGCCCGTCACATGTAGCGTTAAGTTTAGAGTGTGAGTTTATTATATAAAATTATATACACAAAGAATTGGATGGCCGAATCAACAACGATTTAATGTGAAATCGTATATATAATAGTATATATAGGTATATATTTACTCTCAAATCGTCATGATAGATCTATTTATATATCTATGATAGATTATAAATTGCTATAAGTGCTGAATCGTACTAAGTATTTAGTCTTCGGCTTATTATAAGAGAGCTAGTACGTCAATCAATTGATATATAATATAAAATAATAAAAGTCATATGTATGTAAATCCTATTGTTATTGCTTCTCTCTATTAGCATGCATATATAATGTATACTGGAAATTTATAGGTTTTTATGATATATGAATTGATGCGTTTAGTATTCAGGTTTAGATACGTTAACTAATGTGTATGTTAATCCATTAATGATATCTCATCCATAAACTTGCCTTCCACTCAAATAATAGTCATCGGAAGGAGCTTGTATACTTTTCTGTCTCACCAATATTCAACATAGGAACAAGCCCATGTTACGCGCGGCTGTTAAAGAAATATTTAGAGATATGCCGAATGATGCTATCATTTTGGGCGGGCCAATATAGAGTCTATAGTTTGTTAACAGCATATATAGTATGATAACCCCTACACTCAACACCTGCGGAATGTTTCAGTCTCTCGTGTGTTGTGCCCTTGCAACTCTTATATTTTTGACAGAAGTTGCTCGCTGTAACTATTCTAAAACATCAATCTAACCTATCGAGCTCTCAATGTAGAATCAACTTTATATAGAATATTAATAAAGAAACTACATTTTAGACATATAATATTGATATATTATTGTTTTTTGTTCATCTGATTTGCATATGTTACTTTGTATTCGATAACAATATTGTGAGTGCTCCGAGTGATATGCACTTTTTTTACAAATATTCCTCATTGCACTTCTGTACGCTCCAAAGCTTATTATCGCTTAATGCCAAATCAGTTGTATTGTTAATAGAGTCGTGTGTTTGTATCTAAAATCCTTTAGTGTACTCTTCACCTGTATCGAAGTAGCCTAAAATGAATATAGGTGTTCTAGAGAATACTCTTGAATAATACAGGCATTTGGGTAAGTCCTTAGTTGAGATACCTTTTAATATTGATATTCATACTAATACAAATTATATGGTCATGCAAGCCTCTATATGTATAATGGAGAGAATAAGCTTAAGTTGAGAGAACATCCTTTAGATCAGCCTGGCTTTTGGCTAGGTTATGTTTTATTAAATCGATTGTATACATATTACTGATTATTGATAATTGATATTTAAGTGTTTCGACAACAACACTGTAGGGTTCACTCTGCAGTTTAGCTAATTTTTGATATAATAAGGAATGTATCTTATAGATTCATATTTATAAATGATGATGTAAAACGTAAATTTTGGGGCTTATTAAATAATCCTAAAGAATAATAGGTTTAAGGTTGCAGTACGAGACAGTGGGTAGATAAGTAGATGATAGACTCCTGAATTCTCTCTCACTCTTCTCGCTTTACACGCTCTCCATTTATAGTATTAGATTATGGATAGATTTAGGTCGCCATCAAGCACCTCATATATAAGTATTTAACTAAAGGTAGTTAGGAGTGAAAATGGTCGTTTGAGTTTTGCGATTGTGTTTCACAAAAAGAGGTCTTTTTGTTTCTTCGTGTAGTGTTAGTATGAAACTCGTCTTTACGGTATGAGTTATAGAATAACAACACCACCATATATTCTCGGCAAGAAATGTGCACAATTGTTTTGTTATACTAATCTAAGGCTCTAAACGACTTTTGAATCTAGGTCAAATATTATTGATCTTAGAAATATATTAAAGTCGATGTGATATTTATCCTTTAATAGACAACGCAATAACACTGTTGGTTAGAAGTGATAGTGTGTTACATTATACGCAAGCATCAATACTGTTGTCTGTGTGTAGTTTATGATTTAATTTGTTCTATTGGGTGTAACACAATCTGTTCTGAATCTTCTACGCGCGTTAATGATGTGATATTGCGCAAGTGTATGTTAAGAGTATAAAAACCTCTACCATTGTCCAAATACAGATAAAAATTACTGTATTCAAGAGCCTCGTTAGTTTTGATTACTTGTTCCGGGAAAATTAATTTATAATTTTTTTAAAGACCCTGGATGAGTGAAATTATAGATCAAACGTTTTTTACTCACTTTACTTGTAAAAAAGGTACTACAGTAGGCAGATATTTCGATCTCTTGTGATAATAAATGGTCACATCTACATGGTACTACAAAGGGCGTATGAGTACAAATATTAGTTTTAAACTTGTCACGTCATGTGTGGTTATTGATCTAATGTAGTTTATAATATCAGTTACTCATATTGAAGTTTCGAAAGAGCGCCTATTAAAATGAATGTAGAATATTAAACATTTATGCATTATAAAGATCTACATAATTGTCTCTCTAAAAAAAAACATGGCTAAAATAATAAATAACTAGTAGATTTAATTATGTATGACTGTGGGGTACTACTAGATCTCACTCTAGTATTATTTATTGAGGAAAATCTCTTAGATAGGTAATATTAATCCAACAAAGCTTTAGGTCAAAAGTTAGTCCCATACCTATCTGATTAACTATACTCTAATTCTCAAACTTCAAAGAAGTAAAGAGTATGTATATTGCCTGTAATAATATCACTCAATGAGATGTGCTACTTGATAATATAGAACCTTAGCCTTGACTTGTCCAGAATTGATATAATCAAATTATAAATATAACACTTAGACTTTAGTGTAATTAGTATAATCAATACTTCGAGATGCATCCTAACTATTGTTACTGATTCCTTAGTTTAGAGGACAGTAATATTGAAAAAGTAGTTATTAATACATAAAAACTATTGGATAATATTGTCACATGCCTATAATATAAATAATAACACACAAAAACACAACATAAAAGATAAAAAATACCTTGTAATATAATCCGAGTCAATGGCTTAAACTATAAAAATGCGAAATGTACTAACCGTGTTCAGTTACAATCTTCATATACTCATAAAAGCCAATATAATTATATAGCTCTTATATGCACATACCTACATTATATGTTTCAATTCTATTAATTTAATTTTAATATATACGATTGAGGTGTATATTTAGATATTATACTATAGTATCAATGGTGAAGGCTCTTCACTTAATTATAGTTATTATTTATTTATATGCTAAATTCGATAATATTTATTTAATACATATAAGTTATGTGATGGTTTTTTATTATATTCATTTATTTACTTATCGTTTGATGTATTAGTTCCTGGTTGATGACATATATACTAGGAGGGTAAGTGGCAAATTCACTATGAACCTTGTGGGCTAACTCAATTTAGCGTCATATAGCTTGGTGTAGAAGTGTGTTTTTAGAACATGCTTCTTATGTTGGTAGTCATGAAAATATTTCAGGTTTGTTTAGTCGATCTCTTAACAAGTACCTATATGGTATTTTCTGTGATGACATCTATACACGTTTGGTATATAACAAGGGTAAGAACTTGAGAGGAGGCGCTAAGAGTATACTTTAGAACGATAGGTGTGATTCAGTTGTGCGTTATGCACCTATAGGTGATGGACTATCTGCTAGGTCATGGCTCTAGAGTGTTTTTAATATTATATTTTAATCTTATAATATTACTACTATCTAACTATAATGTTATTTAATTAATCTTAATTCTTAAATAGATTCATAGTTTATATTTTAGAATACTAAGTCTATATATGTTTAATTTTTATTTATTTTATACTAAATTTTGTGTGAGATAATAGCTCGTATAACTTATTAAATGTCTCTAGGTTTCTTTCTGAATTGAAACTATTTGGTCCTTGTAGCTATGCTTATATTGCCATCTAAATGTTAATCTTCTGCTGTTTTCACGTCAATTAATTTTTGTATTCCTCTTAAAATAAATTTATGGTTTTAAGTTTGCACAACGCGCTTTTTTCTCTTATGTCACTACTGTGTTGGACCTTCCTGTGGTTCCAAAGTTTGTCTGGATTCATCTATACATATTGTGTTCGCATCATATGCTTGCAAGGAACTTTGTAGGACATTATTATCTCTTTTTATTTTATCTTTTAGAGGTGTTATAACATTTTGTCCTATTTTGTTATGATACTTATGTCCGAAACGAATTGTTCCGGTACATCATATTTTTAAAATGTAGAATTAATTTGTTTCATTGAGTCCGTTTAATACAAGAATGAGCGGCCGTATAATAATTTCTGTTGCTCATTGTTGCTATGAGTGTATGTTGATTTATTGGGTGCTATTCATGTTTTACCATAGATGATTAAATAATTTTTAAGGTTAAAAAATCATCAAGGAGTGTTATATAAGACTACTGTGTTTGAGGATATTGGTGTGAATGAATAGCTCCTTTTAATAAGTAGTGAGCCGCTCGCTTTTAAGTTTGACTGGAGGGATGGTTAGATTGTATGTTAAAAAATCATATTTTCCGTTACTTCCTCTTGGCCATATAGTCTTTAGTTCACCATTTATTTTCAATAAACCATGATATCTAAGATGTAATTTTAAATATATCAATCAAACAAGTAATCAATCAAACCTGATACAAATTTTATCATCAAAATAGCTATAACAGAGGTAAACACGATAAAAAATATATATATAATTATATATATAGTTAATTAAAAAATATAAAAATATTAAATATTTTTATTATATTATTCAATGAAAATTTAAAGAATTTAAAAATAAAAAACTGCCTATAAAATAAATGAGAATTAGAATAAAGTTAATAGGGTTAAATATGAGGTGGATTACCAGTTTGTTTGAGGCCGGAGCCAGTTTTTAGGTTTAAGATTAAGTTAATAAGCAAGCTTCTATTACTCTTAAGGAATGAGTCATCTTGTTAAAGAAACGAGATTCAGGATTGTATAAGGAGTTAAAATCGAATGTATTATGTGGATAGGAATACCTGTTTCATTAATAGAATCACATTTTGATTTCAAACATTAAACCTCTCTGTGAATGTTAACACGGGAGGTTAAAATGGGTTGTAGAGTTCCCCATACTTGGAAAAAGATCAATTTTGCTTGACTCTAAAGCATATGACATTGTAAAGGTTGCAAGTTCGCAGGTCCTAATTGGAGATTGTTAGCGATATCCTCTGTTCTTCATGAACGTTTACTTGAAATGTTGGATCTTATTGAGTACGCTGTAGTAATTCCTTTCTATTAACGGCATATCTTAGGGTCTATTATTATTTGATTCTACCGAAATTTTACAACACATTGAATGACTGAGCAAATTAATTATTCTTAGTTCTTTATTTTATTATTGATTGTTTTATCTGTCTCTTTGTTGTTATGCATTTCTTGTTAACTCAGATAACCGTTAATTGGCAATTTTAATGCTGCAAATATATATTTGACCCTGGCAGTTTTTTATTCATAAATATAACGGTGTTAAGTATAGGAATTGTAGTAAATCTTTTAGCCGGTATTTCTTTTCGCTTGCCTTTATCCCTTCTATAGTCTATATATTACTAATCTTTTGAACAATCTTCTTTGCTAGAATTTCCATAGAAATTCATTCTATTCTATCAATTTTCACCTTCTGATTTATTTGATTTCGGGTCTGAAGTGTGTGTGGACTTGGGTTAAGGGTAAAAGATCAACTTCCTGGATGTCCATGTTTTTGTTTGTTTTCTCTACCAGGAGGTTAAATACTCTAGTTTATTTTCATTCAGTTCTATATTCAAAAGACATAAACCTTTCAAATGCCATCTTAGCATCATTTTGTCACTAATAAAATATATAATTAATAACATAAATAAGAAAATTTAATAAATAACTAAAGACTACTTTCGTATACAATCAATAAATAATAATAATATTAATTCTCTAAAATAGAGAATTATAAAATAAAGAACAAAACATAAAAGGAAAATATGGGGTAGGATCCACCGTTTTGTTGAGGCCAGTTTTCGTGGACTAAGGAAGTTGAGAAGGCTGTTACTCTTAAGGAGAGGTTCACTGTGGTATGAAGTCGAAATTGGAAAGTATTAATTGCGATCGGGAATACCACTGCTATTATATAGATCTCTTAATTGATGTTAACATGAAGCTCTATGGCTGTTAATAAGGAGTTGGAGATAATAAGATCTCTACTGGACATAATAGGAGTTTGGTGGTTCTCTACTTGAAAAAACACATTGCTGACACTCAAAAAGCATGTATCACATAGCTAAAGGTGCAGGTGGCTAAGATAGAGATTTTTTTTAGGGAAAAAAATAATTCTGTTCCTTCCTTTGTATTTCATTTTTTGATATTTCATCAAACGTTATTTCATACTGATGGTTTATCCTTTGCTTATTATCCATTTTTAGATTTTACTCAGATATGCTTTATTGGGGAATTTAAATAACTCGGACACTAATATAATATCTTAGTTCTTTTATTTTTATACTAGTATGCTTATTCCTTCTTTTGTTGGATTATGCATTTCTGTTAACTCAGATAACTATTCATTGCAATTTAATTGCTGCAATTTTTATTTTATTAATAATTAAACTGCAAGTTATTAGAACCTTATGTTTTATCTCTTAGCCGCAGTTATCCTCTTAACGATTTCTTTATCCTCACTTTAAATTCTTTATTTCTTCCCGATTTCTATTTCACTACTTACAATTTTATATTATTAATCTCTTTTAAAAAACCCTCTTCTTTGTCTTAGAATTTTAATAGAAAATTGATTCTATTCTTATATTTGTCACCCCATTCCCTAATTATTTGATTGCGGGACGGAAGTAGGTACGGACTGTAGGCTAAGAAAAAAATTAGCCACTCCAGTACAACGGTTTTTGTCTTTTTTCCACCGGAATGATGACATTATTCTCTTCTGAACTGTAGTGGTCTTTAGAATGAGGCATTTTGATGGTCCCAGCCTAACTAGACCATCCTC
>JACMZG010001893.1:15021429-15055905 GCA_018340805.1 Microvelia longipes
AGGTTAATTATTAGGGCTTCCTCTTTTTGATCACTTCTTACCTTATCCGCATTAGAAATTTTCTTCTCAGCATTTTGATTACCAAAATTTAAATCAAGTCTTTTATTGCATTCTTCATCTCTACTACAGTCAAATTAACTATTTTCTAACATCATCAATTTTAAGACACATCTCGCTTAACCAATTCCTTCTTTCTATCGCCTTCCATGTTTGATTATCAGTCACTTTTAATAAATACATTTCATAATGATCCTTCTTAACTAAATCACCATCATACATACCTCAACTTAATTGGTCCTTAGTGCAAACCCGGAAAAGTAAAAGATAGCCTTCGGTTCCTTTTACCCTTTAAACAGGTCTAGGGTCATTTCATCACCAGCTAGGCAGAGGGCTGTCAGGTGACCGACTCTAATTTTCCTGAAATTTTAATATGTTGTACCCCCCATAGGTAGGACATGTTTCCCAAAGTAATTTTATTTTAAATTGATAATTGTGACTTTGAGGGGGGTTCAAAGTTCAAAAAATTTCAAAAATTCGGAGCAAATTTGGTAAAAAGTTATATTTACATTTTATGGCATAACGCCTTTAATATTTGTGATAAGAAGGTGGTTTTGGTCTCATTGTAAAGGTAAAGAGTTCTTTTACAAATAAAATGCTGCAACAATGTTTTGTACCATATTCCTGGAGGCACTGTTCTGATGCAAATAACCTAAAAATTTTCGGTAAAAAGTTACCGTAAATATAAACGGTAAAAGTTTAAACTACTGCGTTTATAGAGTCTACCAAGTAGTTTATGCTCAATTTTTTTCGAATTTCCTGATGCATTGTATAGCTAAGGGTGAGTTGAGAAAACTCAGTTTTTCGGAAAAATTCGCATTTTCGACCTCAATTTACTCCAAAACTCCACCCTCAATCTTCATAAATTTGGCTGATTTTCAGTCCATACCGTCTAGTTTTAAAACAATACATATACCTTTCGCAAACAGAAGAGCAGTTTACATAATTGTAAACTTAGTTTATTAATACTAATTTATGTATACATATATGCATAATGACCAAAAACTAACAAATAAATTCACTCCATAGTTTGCAAAAATATGGAAAATTACGGTGTACTTTCGGCTCATAGAGGGCTATTTTGACTTTCACACAAATATGTTTAAAAAATATTTTTTATGTTCTTAAAACTAGACGGTATGGACTGAAAATCAGCCAAATTTCATGAAGATTGAGGGTGGAGTTTTGGAGTAAATTGAGGTCGAAAATGGGAATTTTTCCGAAAAACTGAGTTTTCTCAACTCACCCTTAGCTATAAAATGCATCAGGAAAATTCGAAAAAAATTGAGCATAAACTACTTGGGTTAGACTCTTATAAACGCAGTAGTTTAAACTTTTACCGTTTATTTATATAGCCAATTTAAATTTAAATTTTCAAAAATTAAGAAAATTTTAGGTTATTTTGCATCAGAACAGTGCTCTCCAGGAATATGGTACAACATTGTTGCAGCATTTTATTTGTAAAGGAACTCTTTACCTTTACAATGAGACCAAAACCACCTTCTTATCACAAATATTAAAGGCGTTATCCATAAAATGTAAATATAAGCTTTTTTACCAAATTTGCTCCGAATTTTGAAATTTTTTGAACTTAGAACCCCCCTCAAAGTCACAATTATCAATTTAAAATAAAATTACTTTAGGAAACATGTCCTACCTATGGGGGTACAACATATTAAAATTTCAGGAAAATTCGGAGTCGGTCACCTGACAAGATTTTTGTAGATTTGCCTGGCTGGTGATGAAATGACCCGCATGACTGGCTTGCAGAATGTTATATATAATCTTGTATAGGAGTAGCCACACAAACCGTAGGTGGGTGGGAACCTCATATCCTAAGCATCTGACAAGTGCTTAAGATATGAGAAGGCATTTCCTAGGTCTCCTAAATATTCTGCATATAGGACGAGCTGTCATTTCCATTGCGATTAAGCCAACAATAACCCGTAAGAGTACCAGTTATCAATGACAGGTACTTTTTTTCAAGGGTAAAATTTACTTGGTAAGTCTTTTAGACGGCCCTTTGATAAGCAGCATAAACTGTCTCATGCCAACAGAATGAATCCACAGGTTTTACAATGTCCTTAAGCATAGAGTCTTTAAGTGCTATTTTAACAGTACAACGAGAAACACCAACTACAGGCTCTAGAGTGGAAGAAGTTGAACAGGATCCCAGCCTGGCTTCCTGATAATTGCCTTTACAGTTTCTAAGGCAGTTGGACTTCAATAGTCTGCTCATAAGTATTAAAGATATCGATACATTCCTGGATGAGCATAGAAGAGTAACTCTTCACTATTGCACAAATGTGTGCTATTTTGGACATCAGAGCTACAAAAGTGTCACCGAAGAGTATAATTGCCTATTTTATGACAGTTACAGCTAAATAGTAACTGTTGTCTTCATTATTATTTATAGTATTACTGTAGTATTAGCTCATTAGTATTAGCTATGATGAGTTGATAATATAAAACAAAATAAAATCCTTAGACCTTATTATCCGGTTTGATACTAGTGTAACATGAACTGTTATACGAGTATCAATCCATGTAAATTTCGTCAAAATAGCTGATTTTGAGATTTAATAACCTGATCATCAACAGATTAGGTATAGTAACATTATACTTACTGGAGGTGTTTTTATGTATCATAAAAATAGTTTTTCATTAAAACTATTTACAATACATGCGTTTATATGAATTTTAAATCAAGAATTTAGTTACCCTAAATAATAATTGTTATGCTGGTGTAGATTATCTTTTACCTAATGCGCCAGTTGTTGAGTTTATTGAAGCTGTTGATTTCTTTGTTAATGACATTTTAAAATTTGGTGTCAATCTTATTACTGGAGATACTAACTTACCCTTAAATCAGTATTGTTAAATTCAATTTAAAAATTGAATCAGTATTTAAATGATACTGGTTATTAAAAAAGTTATAAGATACTTATAAGATATTTTATTCAAATAGATATACAGTCTATCGTTTAGTTTAAAAATCCCCAAGGCCATAAGTATTTTGGATTGACCAATCAGAGAAGCCGCTGCCAAACCTCTCCACTTAAAAAGAAAAATAATCCCTACCACAATAACCGCTGTAGGGAAAAAAAACCTTCTTCCCGGCAATCGTTTCACTTTGTTTGTGGTTCTTCTTTTGATTACATCGTTTGAAAACTACTTTCAAATTAATCTTAAGAATGATATTTTAAAATAAAACTACACAAAAGAAATGTAAAAACCATCGCCAAGAAAATACGGGTAAAATAACCTGATTGTTTACATAGTTTTTCCCGCTCCCTTCTTGCAGGGATTTTTTCTTAAGAATCAGTGGTGTCTAAACTGACCTGTCAATATTTTTAAACTAAACTATAGACTGTAGTTCCAAATTATATATACACCAGGTTAAAAAAATTCTACGATTGAAAATAAACTAGAGTAGATGTAGGTATAGTAACAGCAGATGTAATTGCAGTTATATGTAATCATCTCTTTTATATTATGACAAAACCCATTTAAATAAAAACATATTTAATAAAGGGGATGACGCGCTTAGTCGATTTGCCATTTAACATAGTGACCCCGATAAAAAAAGTAGAGAAGAATCCATCATAAAACACATATCAAAAATAAAACTGCTCATGCTTGGAACGAACATCGCTATTGCAATCATAACATTAATCGCTCAAGTCTTCAATTTAAAGCCAAACTTACCTTCCGACGGATGGTTATTATTGGTTTATAAACAAATAATGAAAATAATATACTTTATTTTGTTTGTTATCGCCTCGCGTCTTATTATTATTATTAAATAATAAAGGTTGATCATTTAAATGTTTTATTAGCCCTGAAGTCTTGAACGATATTAAACTAGACTTATTCTTGCAACACAACCTGCGATCCGTGCCTTTTGCTAAAAACCTTGCAAGGGAAGGTAAGTTTGCCTTTATTTCTCTATCTCATAAATACTAATGGAGTCATTAAAAATCTCCTACTACGTCATCCCGTTTAATTAAGATTCTTATTGGTTTAAATAAAACTTTGAGTGATTGTATTGTGTCTACAGCAAGAGAAATAAACGATCCTACTGTTATACATAGTATTAAACTTGCAATAATAGTTATTACTGCATCAAAGAAATAAGGACTACTATTATACTATTACTCCTGAACAAGAAGTTGGTACCTTAGGCGAAAGCCGTGAAACCAACGAATTTAACCCCCGAGGCGAAGCCGAGGTCAAGAATGTATGAAATATCAGACCCTTCTCATACATTTTGGGGGTGCCGCTTTTAAAAGAATTGTAAAAATATTGGTCGATCCCCCTAATAAATTTAGGGAATTGCACTTCACAAAAAATAGAAAAATACCCCCTATAAGAAGACAGGGCTATATCCCCGATTATAGAACCCACTTTTTACTCCTGTGGGAGAAAATGTTTCTTTTTAGTCCCTTGTTTCTTCTTTTTAGGGATTTAAATGTTAATTTTTCTCCCTTGGAAGAAAAAAGATGCTTTTTTACTCCCTACGAACTAGTTATTACACTAGTTCTATGAAAACATGAACAATATTCCATGGCAGCGTGGTGGGTCAGTTTCTACCGATATAATTATTCTAATATTTAAAATAGTATTTTAGACTCTTGATAAGCATGCTCCTTTAAAAACAGAGGAAAGTAAAATAATAGGCTAATAAAATACAGCAAATTAAAAAATTACTTACCAGTGCGCTTATTTAATGGACTCTCGACTCTGAAGAATAAAGATATTCAGAATAAATATGTTTCTTTGTTGAAAAGTAAGAAAATAAAATTTTATGAAGAAAAATTGATGAGCATAAAAGTAAACGAATGTTGAGGACCCTTGAAGATGTTGTTATTCCTGAAAATAGTAAAAGCAATGTAAAGACGAAATTTAAAAATAAAGAAAGGATCCTTCAAGAAAATTATAATGAATTTCTGGTCGAATATTTGGATAAGCAATTCTATTGAAATGCAGAATGGTATTATTGTTTTAAATCTAGAGATGGTTTTGCAAGGACAAATTTTATATCCATCACTAGGAAATAACTGGAATAAACTAGGTAAACTTCTCATTTAGGCCTGACCCAGCTATTGTAGAATTAATTGAAAATGCATTTCAAGATAGTAAGATACCATTACTAAATTTAGTCATTGGATTTATTAAACCTAGAGCTGTTCCAAAAAAGTTCATGGTTCTATTAAATCCGAAGATTTCCGACCTACTAATTTGCTACCAATGGTAGATACAATTTAAGAAAACTTTGAAGTTGATCGACTTTAAGACTTTTTAAAGCAAAATAATATGTCGTAACAGTCAGAATTTAGGAAGGACAAAGTCAACCATTCAACTTGTTCTGTATGATTGATTTTTAGCAGTAGAGTAAGACTCTAACTTACATTTGAAACACAAAATAGCTAGAGTCTGCAGGAATAGTCATAAAAATATGGTATATGGACTATAGTGTATGAATGGCTTGTTGTTAAAAATCATTAAATCAAATTTTCTAAAATATGGGATTGCCTAAAGGCAATATATTGGGCACTATTTTATTTGTAATATACATATATCAATGCCGTTAATTGTATCAAAATGTAATGTGTGCATGTTGTTGTGTGTAGTATGCAGATGACCCTTTAGTTTATATTACCGGCTAAGATCTTCCATGTTTATGTCATTTATTTATATACTTGTTCCATATATATATATATATAAGTATACATTTTTCGGGCTTATACTTTTGGTACAAGGAAGCCAAACATAATTAATCCTCTACTTCCTCCCTCAACTTCCGTCATCCGTACAACCTGATATGCATAATTTTGATGATGAAACTTCACCAAAAGGATGAAATCTAGGATTTAATCGTCAGATGCTCTAAGAATTAATAATGTTATTAAGTAGTCTGCAGGAATAGTCATAAAAATATGGTATATGGACTATAGTGTATGATTTTTTTTATACATAGTTTATGGCATCAAATAATATTATCAGTTGGTATTAAGTATATTAATTGGTTAGTTTACTTCGCAACCATTTAAGAACAAAAAAATGTCAAGAGAGAGGGCTCAATCATTATTTTATAAGCTCTGGTTTAGAGCCCTCCCTCTGGTAAGTTTTAGGAGTTTTTTTAATATACATATAAAATATATATATATATATATTATTATATATATATATATATATATATATAAATATATAAAATTATATATATTATATTATTGTATATTATATATATAATATATATATTTATATATATATATATATATGGGCTTGTTCTTTGTTCACAAGAACAAGCCCATGTCGGAAGGTGATGACATGCGGGCCAATTGTCTGTTGTATTTTGAGTCCAACCTACAACCTGGGAAAGTTCATTGGGATATCTAGGTGAGGTTTGTAATTCACATCAATACGAGTTAAAAAATCTTATGAATTTTAAAGAATCTATTAGCAACGGTAGTTTTCCACCTGATTGCATACTTGTGTCGTTTGATGTGGTTGCACTTTTTACCAAATTTCCTCATGAACTTGGTCCTAGCAATAGTTTCCACAAGGTAGGTGAAATTAGTGCTTTCACTGAGATGCCTAAAGATAGGTTCTTTAGAATCTTGATTTCTGTTAACGTCTGGGTCTTTTATTTGATAATCAAATTTATAGCAATTGTTGGAGTACAATGGGATCTCCTTTAGCACCTGCTTGCTAGGTTGGCTATGAACTATATTATATCAAAACACTGTGGCCCAGTAGCTTAATATAATATCTTAAAGCTTTATGTAGGATGACACGTTTGCTATTATTCCTAAAGATAGAGAAAGGTGTAGATAAGTTTAAATTAGTTTTCACTTTCTCGTCTTACAGTTCACTTTTGAATAGAAAATGATAGTGGTGACATACCCTTTTTTAGATACTAGGTAGTTAGGAGTGAAAATGGTTCGTTTGGTTTTGGATGGTATCAAAAGCCTTGTTGTTCGGGAGGATTCTTGCAGTTTTGATTCATACCACCCCTTCCACCAGAAAGTAATTGTGTCACAATCTTATGACCAAAATTATTCAATCAGTGATAACCCTTTATAAACAAGAATAAACAATTGGTTAGAGATATGTTAATAAGAATAACAGTATCCGGTTGTGTTAATTAATTGTCTATGGGACAAATCTCTTCTGTCTAGGGTTAATGATGTTGATATTGCGCAAGAACAACCAGGGCCAATCGTTAATTACTGACAACCAGTTGTTCGTTATAGTAAGTTACCCTTTCAAAGGTCTAAGTGACGGATCTTGGTAAAATTTTAAGGAGAGAGGTTGGTGTAACTTGCGCTTTTTTATTCTAAGAGTAAAATTCGTTCTTTGTTCACGCCTCTTAAAGATGAGATTCCTTTGCCATTAAAGTCCAATTTTATATACGTGTTAATGTACTGACTGTGATACTTGTTATATTGGGTTAAGTACTCAATATATAAAAGCAGGAAGTACCAACATGATACTCAGTAAGGGATGTATTGCCTGTAAACTATGTGCGTAGAACTGCCTTGGCTATCCATGCTTTCAATTTAAAACATCACTTTGATTTAGATAACATGACTATCCTACGTTCTGATCCTTGTGAGGACAGATTAAAGTGGTTGGAAATGCTGTATATCAAAAAACAAGTAATACCTGAATTATCGTACTGATATAAATGGATGTCTAGGCAGTTACAATCATATTATAAAGCCATTATAAGTCTTTCACCTTATTTCATTCTATTTATTTATTTACTTACTTTATTTTATTCTATTCATTTATTACTTATTCATTATTTATTTATTTATTTTTATTAAATTATTTTATTTATTTTTTTTATATTTTCGTTTTGTTTCTTTCCTGGGAGACTAAGGAGTGGCAAACCTTGGTGTGGCACCTTGGGAAGGGGGATGTTGTTCTAAGAGACCTTGGTAGTGACAGTACCTTGGTGTGCATCTTAGTTTAAAGGGGGGGGGGCCTAGGAACAGGTTTGTGGGCGGTCTTGTTGTGGCATCTTAGGTCGGGGGGGTTTTTTTATTTATTTATTTTTATTATCATTCTTAATTCATTATTTTTTATTTATTTATTTAATTTTTTATTTTATTTATATATATACATTTTTTTTTTATTTTTTTTGGGTTTATATATGTGGCTACATTGATTTGAGGTTATTTTAAGTTTTGCCAATGCCTCCTGTGTCTTGGATATAGAAGGCCTTGTCATACACTTCTTCTTAGTTTAGTTTCATGTTGTCATTTCTATTTTAACCTTCGTTGACTGTACTTCTTCTGCTTTTATATTGTGACTTTTTTCATTTTTTAACTTTTATCATGTTTTATTAGTTTGTACCTTTAATGTTTTTAACTTTTACTTTGTTTTTAATTCATTTTATGACAAATTTTTTAAATTATGGACTTAGTTTTATATTTTTTTTAAACTTTTATTTTTAATTTTGCATGGGTCTCCTGGCCCATAGTAGATGAAGACTGTGATTATTTCGTAAGTAAAATGTTTATTTATTTATAAAATATTAAATTTAAGTTCTCTAATTCTTGGTTATTTTTGTTATGCTCATTCTTATTTAATTTATCTATTTTTCATTTTACACTATCTAAATAGATTGATGTTATCTTGGTTGCAAAGGGCCCTGATGAAGAATTTGTAGTTAAATTCGAAACGTTGGCGAGAAATAAATATATAGTTTTCATGTAAGCTGTGTTTTTATTCATAACCTTATCCCGAGATTGGTGGAGACGCTATTATTATATATATATATATATATATATATATATATATATATATATATATATATATATATATATATATATATATATATATATATATATATATATACACACAAACACTTTGAAACAAGCATTGTTTCTAAATCCTCTACAAAATTTCTTTATGATCAGAATTCTAAGCTAAGTATAAAAACAGTAATAATAATAAGATTAATATTTGCTTGATGATAATGTATTACACTGCATTTTTTATATTTTAGCCTAATTAATTAATATTTCTTTTCGAAAAATATTATTTGATTTTGCTTTTAAAATAATTTAATTTAGTAAAATAATTATTCAGAATTATATGAATAAAGCCAGCAGAAGTAGAATTTAAAAAAGAATTAACTTCGTTTCAATGCTGCGTATATTTTTTAGCTCAGATGTGAGGTATTCCTCTTTTAAAGATTTAAATAAATATGTTTATCATTTGAACCTTTGTATAAATAATATTATTCAATGAATATTGTTTGTAAGATAGAAAGATATAGCCTATATTTTATTGAAATATTATTATTAATTTAAACAAGGTCTACCTTAAGTTGGAATAATACGGTAATAAACTATCTTTTATTTATAGAAGGGGCCTAAAGACGTGGCTTCACTCCTAGGAGTTCTATGATCTCTTTCTATTTACTGTTACTACTACCACAGTAGATTGGCGCTATTTTAAAAAATAAATTGCCACTAGGAAGAGGTTTTTTTAAGTCATTACTTAGCAATGATTAGAAAAGAGTTCATAATTATAGAGAAAAACGAAGAAGCGAAACGTTAAAGAGAAATACATTATTACCTTATACCTTGTAGGTATGTTTTTTTTGGGGGGGGGGGGGATTCGCCTACCCCTCCCCCAGAAAAATGTCGCCCCCTCTGACAAAGTAGTTTTTCGAAAGTCCCTTAAAGTTGTGTGAAACATTGCCCTCGCTGGTATTACCCCCCCCCCCCCCCCCGCCCCCAAAAAAAAGTTTTGGCAGACTACGGGACAGTGTTGAGTATATTTTACATCCCATAAGATAGTAGATAGAAAGGGTACGTAAAAAATCTCAAAGCTTAAAATGACGAATTCTAATAAAATACATCAAAATTGTTGAAATCAATATATTTTTTTTAAATAAAAGGGTTAAGAGTGATTTAAGGAATAATGTGACTTGAGGTTTTTTGGGTGAACCCGGAGCTCTAACGTTGGCTGGGACGGGCGGTGAGTCGTAAATGAAATATGCTTAGGTCGGAAAAGCCCCGGCAGAATTATGGTAGGGCCTGTTATATAAGCTAGGTTTTTCTCTATATCCTTCGATATTAAATACTCCCCCTCTGTCTGTTAGGGTCAGGGACCAAATATATTTCATTAAACCTTTACAAGACTATAGGGTCTTCTGAAATTATAGGTTAGGATCAACAGAGTACAAGTAGCCGAAAGAAAGTAAACAAAAGGTTATATACACTATAAATAACTAATCTTTACGAAGCAGAGTAGTCTATCAGAACTAGCCTTTTTAGTCTTACAAAATTAAGTAATGCATCGTCACGATTTTTAATTAAACTTAAGATTTAAAAACATAAAGATAAAAATTCTGACGTGGAGCTCCGCATACCAGGCGAATTTCCTTTAAAATAATTGCTTTCAAGCTAAACAACATATCTTTACTTAAGTTTCAGGTTTATGATTTATAACTTGCGCTGTTTTAAATACAGAAATATATGCTGTTAATAGCACTTGAAATATCTGAATTAGATGTAGGTATCACTTTGTACATCTATTGAAATATTATTGAAAGTTAATGTAGTTCTTCTTGAAATTGATTAAAAAGTGGTAATGTAGCTCTGAGAGTGTTTATGGAAGACAGGTAAAACTTGGTAATCAAAATCAATCTTTAGGTGTAGTTCTGTTATCCGGAAACTATTTTTTCGACGTCATTAACCTTCAATAATAACTCAAAAAAGTTGAATAAACATAAAACGCGGACAAATGATGCGATTAGATTGAGATTTGACATGCATGTAGTCATGTATAACACTATCAAATGTGCCAAATGTTATGTTACTATCAGCATTAGTTACATTTTTATCAAATAACTTGTGTACGTTTTTTAAAAAATTGCGAAAAATCAGAAAAGTTGAAATGCAGTACATGCGTATACCTTTACGTAATAAATAAGTACTGAGTTTGTTACAATACAACAAGTATATTTATGATATTTGTTGGATCATAAAGTTAGGCAGTATTAAGCGTGGTAAGAACCTGGATGGGCGGCCGCTGAGTTTGAAGCGAATGTATTTACTATCTGAGGACGAGCAAAGCGAGTCCGAAGACGTGTTACAGTAAAATTACAACAATTTGTATTTGCGAAGCGAGTCCAAAGAAGGAAGGATGAACGTAATAAATCCGATGTCATGAGGAAAAGATTCGAGGTACCCTGTACCCGATTATAAAAAAATAATATAAGCGATAATTTTTTATGTTTTATTTTGATATTTAAGAATCAACAAGTCGCACTCGGTTTTGAATCGTAACAAACAAACAATAAAACCTTTTAGGTCAAATCTGTTTTCCAATTTTAATTTAATGACGTCACATTACTGTAGAATTATAATCTTTATGATTGACTAGTAATTTACTACCAGAAAACTCATAAAACTTAAGTTAGTTTAATTAACTGTTATTATTAGGATTCTTAAAATATAGTGTTATAAATATAGCCCATTCAACTAAAGCAATTTAGCTTAGTCTAGCCATCTTTCTTCTTTTTTAATTTAGTTTCATTTTTTTATCCTATTTTTTGTCTAGATTTCTGTTAATAACAATTTTATCACCATATTATTAATATTTTCTAGAGCTATTCTTTAGATGAGCAATATTAACTATAAGGAACTGCGTTGGCTTCAGCGGTTATTGTTATAAAGATTTAGGTCTTCCGGTGGTGACCGGGACTATGTAGATGATGAATTCGATGTTTCGCTTTTACTTAGTCAGTATTTTTACTTGGTAAGTCACTCATTTTTACCGGATTTTAGCGAATTTTCGAAGAGAAATGTGCCTTTGAGGTTGGGGTCATGGAGGGGGTAGGGGGTGGATTGCCCTCAGAGTGGCCAAGAGGCAGAAGGCCTCATGTTTCAAAAGAAGTACAACAATACATTTTGAAAATTGGCTACGAATTCATTTTGCAATTTTGATTTTGGGACAATGTCCAAAGTTTTATAACTTGAGGAAAAAATATGCGTGTTTCCCTTAACAAATATGAAAATTAGAGAGCAGTCCTAATGCTAATGATCAGGTTGTGAAGCATAGACTAAAACTAAAGCAAGAAATAGATAATAGAGCAAGAAAATACGCAATTCTAAGGATATTTGCAAGGTTCGCCGACCCCTTTGCTAGAAATTTCATTGGTTTACAGTGAGACCATTGCACACTTTGAGGCAAAGCAATAGGGTGCAAATACCTTATTGTACCTGCTACTCTTTAGCCGACAGAAAATTAGCCACTTTGCTATCATTATAAGAACAATTTTTTCCGGAAAACACTGCTTAAAGGTTAAAATTGTTTGCCTTAAAAA
Source organism: Microvelia longipes (assembly GCA_018340805.1). Classification (NCBI taxonomy): domain Eukaryota; kingdom Metazoa; phylum Arthropoda; class Insecta; order Hemiptera; family Veliidae; genus Microvelia; species Microvelia longipes. Next base: position 15,033,839 of record JACMZG010001893.1, read on the forward strand.
AGTCTTTTAAAACTTGGCCTCAGTTCTACGTTCTATTGTATAAAGACACAGAGCACTCCGTTAAAAAAAGACATATACGGACGGACAACTTTGCGAGTAGAGCAGGCTGTGGTGAAGAAAGGACGATGATAAAATAGATGACTAAATGTCAACAATAACCAAAAAACTTCTCCTGAGCAGGCCAAAGGTCTGTAAAACCATAGAGATGTTATTAACTAGAGGGGCCCAACAGTTTAAATTTTAAAACATCGAAAAGTAACCTGACAACCTTTGCTAAAAGTATAATCAAGTAATCAGTACAAAATTACAATAACTTATATAGTGGAACGTTAAAAATACAATCAAAACACTATCAATGTGAGGGAAGCCGAAATCGATTGATTTATTATAACCGTAGCTTACTCTTGAAGGAGGTTTCATTGAGGTTATACAGAGCCCCAAAATGATGTTTCAGGCCTCTTAATGTATTAAGATAGGCAATGCCCACTCTAGTATATATCTCTATGTGTAAACCAGCCAAAGGCGGAAGGCCTTTTGTTGTATTCCATTTTTATTTTAAATGAGAATACTTTAGTGTGTGACTCAAAATAAAAGGACATATTTATTAAAAATATAAAATGAAAAGAACTCTTTTTGCTTTTATCGACTTTTATCACAAAGAGTTTTGTTTCCAAACAAAGAAATAAGCTGTCATTACTGAAAAGAAATCTGTATTGTGTTTCTCATTAACTATTTATTTGAGTCTAATAAAGAAGTTTTTTCAGCTGTCACGGGGTCTTTTTCTTTTCTTCTTCTTTTAAGACCGATTTTGACTTAAAATGCCGAAGAATACCCTTGAGGTTATATCTGTAGGGAATTTTCTAAATACTTTAATACTTTTCTTTACTTATGTACTTTTAAATACGCTATTTAAAAATAAGAAAAGGGAACAATTACGGAAATTTATAAGCTTTGAGCACAGCAAAGGTAAAATATTTATGTAATACCTGGTTCAATAAAAAAGTATTACATGCTTCCGTGGTTAAAAACCTATTTTTTTTGTTAAGTTTCCGTTTTATGCTTTATAACTTAAGCAGTAGCATTATTACTTGTTTATCATGTGATACCACTGAGTTTTTCAAAATATAAATGGTTGACAAAATATAATTGTGCGAGAGACACTTAAGAAATGTAAAAAGTAAAATGCCATATTACATCAGGGAATGTTCCATCATTCGTCATCATTGATGGCTTTACATAATGTCATGTCCCACTATGTTTCGTTATGTCTAACTTATCAGGGCATCGACAGAGCCTGAACTCAACCTGACCTTCAATTAAAATTCAAAAGAATTTCATGATGAGTTATTATCTAAATGCTCACTAGTACTATCTAAATGCTCACTAGTACTATCTAAATGCTTACTAGTACAATCTAAATGCTCACTAGCACTATCTAAATGCTCACTAGTACTATCTAAATGCTCACTAGTACAATCTAATTGCACTCTAGTACATTCATCTATGAGACAGTACGGTGGTCGGCAATATTTATATTCCAAAAAGGTTTACATAAGTCAAAAGGTTAAAAAGTTTGCATTAATCAAATTTTGAATTTAGCGGATACCCATGTAAGTACTGTTTACGGCTAGTAGTAGTAGTAACAAGGGTGGGGAGGCATAAGCCAGGCAAACAAGCCACGTCGGGCTCTTTTTGCCAACCCCGTGCCAGACCAGCCACCCTGGATTACAGAGCCTCAAATCGGCTTGGGAATCTCCCAGATCTTTTGGCAAAGATAGAGACATAACCCCCCCCCCCCCCGAAGGGTCCTAAGATCTTCCTCATGAAGGGTTCCCGATAGAAAGACTTGGAATCTTAACCATCCATACGCCTCACACTCTCCTAAGTAATGGAAAGCTGAATTCTCCTCTTCCAGACACTTGGGGCAAATTGAGTTATTAGCCAAACCTAGTTTCTGAAGGTGATAATTAAAATGGTAGTGACCAGTTAAGATCCCAACCATCATACTTAATGAGTGGCGGTTAAGGCTCAGAAGCCATCTTAACTTGGCAGAGTCAGGATTTGCTATCATCATCTTAGCCTGCCGACAACCTTGAGTATTCTCCCACATCCTAACCAACTGGGTTTGCCTCCACCCTCTAAGGAGGTTCTTTACAAAACCATTAGAGAGTTCGAGAGCAGGTTCTGGTCCACAAAAAGGCTCCTCGGCGCCGTGCTTAGCTGCAATATCAGCTTGCTCGTTGCCATGGATGCCTGTGTGCCCAGGGACCCAGTATAGTCTTACCTCTTTGCAAGATGCAAGTTCCTCTAATGACTTTATGCACTCTATTACTAAGGCTGAATTTGTTTTATACCCAGCCAAAGCTTTGAGGGCTGCCTGGCTATCCGAGCAGATGCTGACAGCCTTCCCAGGGCTCCTGACCATTTCAGAAGTGGTCGCTACCTCGAGGATGGCGTATACATCTGCCTGAAAAATTGTGGTCAACTGTTTACGGCTAGTAGCTACACTTGTTTCTTGTAATCTTTAGCTATGTTTTATACGTACAGCTCTTATATTGTTAAACCTTTTTTTTAGTTGCAAAATTTCTTGAACTAACTTTATGCTAAGTGAATTGTGCCCCTAAATTGACGTATCTATTCAACTGTGTGCACTGCCAATGGCTAACAAGTTAATTAAATAATCTATAAAGAGATCTCCATACTTTATAGGTTACCTTCTCCAACACGCAATTTTATTTAGAAGGGAAAAAAGCTAAAATGTAATATGAAAAAGGTTAAAACCACTGAATTTAAAAACAAGCATAAAATATAAACCTTGCGCAGGGCTGTAGTATATCGTTTCAATTATCAAGTAGGCTAAACCATCGGATGAATCGATTTTAGGGGAACCCAAGTCTAAATGATTCAAATCGAAGGTTTGCTAACAATAAGACTCTGGATTTCAAATGCTTTTCTAAGATTTTATGAGATTAAACAGAACTGTTTAGGATTTCATCGCTTACTCTGCAATGCTGGAAGGTAAAAATAAGATGCAATCTAAAACCCTTTTAGGCAGTCTTAAAGAGAAGGACTTTTTATAAAGTCGAGAATTTACAGTAAAGAAGATATTGATAAAAAATAAAGAAGACAGTGATAAAAAGAAAAAAAGATATTTATAAAAAGCGTAGGAGATATAGAAAAAAAGAAGATATTTATAAAAAGCGAAGAAGATATTAATAACAGGAGAAGAAGATGTTGCTAAAAAGTAAAGAATGTAATGATAGAAACGAAATAATATATTGCTAAAAAGTAAGGAATATATTGATAGGAACGAAAGAAGATATTGCTAAAAAGTGAAGAATGTATTGATAAAAACTAAAGAAGATATTGCTAAAAAATAAAAAAGTATTAATAAAAAATAAAGATGATACTGCTAAAAAGTAAAGAATTAAATTGATAAAAATAAAGATGATACTGCTAAAAGTAAAGAATATATTGATAAAAAATAAAGATTATACTGCTAAAACGTAAAGAATATATTCATAAAAAATAAAGATTATACTTTTATAAAGTAAAAAATATATTGATAAAAATATAAAGATTACACTGCTAAAAAGTAAAGAATATATTGAAAAAAAAAAATAAAGATGATACTGCTAAAAATAAAGAATATACTGCTGGTAAAAATAGAAACAACCCATATAACAAGCAGTGTTGCCTATATTTTAATTAAAATTATCATCATCATTAGTCTACCACTGTAGTTGTGCTATTCGGAAAATAATTTTTTATGATGTCATTAACCTGCAATAATAACTCATTAAATCATTAAATTCGGAAAAATGATAGAATCCAATTGAAATTTGGAACGCATGTCGCCATGCATAAGACTGAGATATGTGCTAAGTTTCATATCATTATCAGCACAAGCTCAATTTTTATCGAAAGATTTGTATAAGTTTTTTAAAAAATTGTAAAAATTGGAATATGGTCCAATTGAGTTGAAATTTGGTACAAATTGACCCCCCCCTTGACGTAATAAATAAGTGCGCTAAGTTTTGTTATAATGCAAAAAGTCTATCCATAATTTTTGGAGGATCATAAAAGTTAAGCAGCATCGAGCGTGGTCAGTCCCTGGATAAATGACCACTGGAAATGGAGCGAATGTATTTATTATCTGAAGACGAGCGAAATGAGTCTGAAGACGTGTTCCAGTATACATTTAACGACTTGTATTCCTGAGGACGAGCGAAGCGAGTCCGAAGCTGGGAGAATGAGCGTAGCGAATCCGATGTAATGAAGGAAAGTCCGATGTACTCCGTACCCGATTTTTTGTTTGTTTTGGCTTCTTTTTTCGCCGAATTAAAAAAGTGTTTATTTTGTTGTAATTTAGTTGTTGTTAGTTTCTTTCAGCTTTCAGTTGATTCATCAAATTTAGCAATACTAAGATAGAATAAAGCCTGGAATTGTAGACTAATTGCTCAAGTAGGATTAATATACATCAACACAAGACATAAACAAGATTTAAAAGTAATGACGAGTATATCAAAATGTAAACAAAAGCCAGTACGTTGTTGTTGCAAGGTTATACCGGAAACCTTGAGGTTACCTATCACTCATCTTAAGAAAGGATCAAAAAGAGTTTGCCAACGTAACTCTAGTCACTATGGTTGTAGTAGTAAAATAGCCGCCATGACACTGACCTAGTTCTGATCTAACCGGTCACACTCGCGAATACACCCGTATTAGATGTTTTATATAAATGTTTGATACCCATTATATTGTATTTTTAAATTGTCATATAAAAACTTTGATAACAAACAAGCTAAACATAAGTCATAGTTGACAAGACATAAAACATAAATATTTTCTCAATAACCTGCAAAATTATAACCTTAGGTATAAAAGAGATGAATGGATTATCATAACATTCAAATGTACGATAATTCCCTTGGAGGTAGAAAATTACCTCTTCTTTGGTAATACTTTACCTCCTAATTTTCAAATTATAACCTACAAAATTATAACTTCAACTCATTAATTTTTTATGATTTAGAACATTTAAATGTACCACAATTCCCTAGGAGATAAAATATTTCCAAAAAAGTCCCGACCTGTTTTTAAAATTATAACCTGCAAAATTATGAACTCAGGTTTATAAGGGATGAATGGATTACCATTACATTCAAATGTACTATAATTCCCTTGGAGGTAGAGTATTACATCTTCATTGGTAATACTCTATACCTCCTAGGTTTAAAATAATAACCTTAAAAATGATAATCTACAGAATTATAACCTCAACTCATTTATTTTTCATGAGTTATACAAAATTTACTATAACTACTATTCACTAAATGTACTATAACTCCCTAAGAGGTAAAGCATTCTCAAAAAAGTCCTGTCCTGTTTTTAAAATTATAACCTAAACCCATTTATTTCTCCTTCTTGAAGGTTTTGTCTTCTAACTTTTCCTCATTTATATTGTAGGTAAATAGGACAAGTATTGCTTGCTATCACATTTAAATGTACCATAACTTCCTAGGAGGAAGAATATTACCAAAGAAGTGCCCTGTACTGTTTATAAATAATGTGTTGACAGTGATGAAAAAACGAAATTTCAAAAATTAAACACGGTTCAGTAATGCCTAGTTTTGTTGTCGTAAGTATATATTATCAAAGAAGCATTTATTCCCAGGATAAAAATAAGTACAAAACGATTTCTGTGGCTTATATACTTTTAAAGTTACGTCTTTTTAAAATATATACATTTTTAAGATACATATAATCGGCCGCCAGGTTGTGGCTTGTAGCTGTAACTTCTAAAACCGTTTTAAACTATGAAACTTATACTGCTAGAGGGAGGATACAAGAGCTCTATTTTGTGGTCTGTACATTATATATATAGAATTACATATTAAATTCTGCATAGATATTACATCATACATACATATTTCATTATGTATCCACAACTATGTCTTAAATTAAGTAAGAATCTAAAATAAGTTTTAAATATCATTGCATATATTCTTTAATTACCTGTGTAGTATAAAGCGATTTAATGTGGTGTCACTAAAAATGCTAACCGTTTCAAGAGTGCAACTTAAATTTTATGCAACGAAAGTGGTGCAAAGGGATGGCGAGTTTCTAGTCTCTGTAGAGTAGAGACGAGTGCCGTTATGGTACTTATGGAAATAGTCACGCTACTAGACCCTATTTTACTTTTCTATTCTACTCAAGTCCTCCCTCTAGTAGTGTAAGTCTCATTGGTTTCAACTTGTGTTTCTTTTTGGTCGTGTCGTGATCATTTACTTACAGTTTTATAAATAAACAGTGGTACTTACAAATAAGGGATTACGTTCTCGGTATTTCTTTCGTACAACTGGAAATAGTGTGACTAAATAATTTATTACGTTTTAAGACCGTCAATATATAAGTTAATGACAACGAACTATTTATAATTAGAGAGAACACGAAAGTAACGTTAATTAAAATCTAAACTGATATTTTTTAATCATATAATGTACCTTGTCAATAAAGCCAAAAACCCAGGTTGATTCATGCCATACTGATTATTGTGTTGCGGGCTAAATCTTCATTTTAGTTATAGATGAATTAAGGAGCCGGTAATTGATATTAAAATTTAATTGTGGTTGAAGAATGTTGATGAAACCTTTAGCTCGTAAAATTAAAATGGCGGATAAATAACACGTATGTTAAAAATGAAGAGTCAACAACACAATATCGTAATGATTTCGTTTAAGTTTTTAAAGTCGAGTTTAAATAAATAAATAAAAACTTTATTTCCATATGAAATAGATGAATGAAAACAAATTTAAACAAATGACATTTTTTATGGAAAAAGGAGATATTTCAGGAGATTTTACTCCTGCTCTTCCAACATCTCCTTAAACGTAGATATATATTACTGTAGAGGGTATACCCTATGTCAATACATTAAGAAGCTAGAAACATCTCTTTGGGAATCTCAGGAGCTCTCGGTTAGCTTATTGAAACCTCCTCTGTGTGTTAACATATCTATTATTGTCGGTTTTTGCGCACATTGTTAGGGTTTTGAAAATTATTTTCGAAACCCGTATACTTTCTGTCGTGATTATTTTTGTCAGCTTCCACTTTTTTCGAACTGCAATAGCTAGTTAGTTGAAATTTGGAACATATGTCTAAGCTGGACGCTGGACATATGTCTATGTTGAATATAGTTGACTAAGTTGTTGGATACATATTTTATCCAACAAAAAGAAAAATAAACCTAACATGTGAATTTCGCATGTGCATTTTTTCATTTTTAAGCAAATACGCACAAACGCGAAAAAAAATATATGAAAAAATCCAGTGGAATATCATCGACTTGTCGATATTGATCGTAAAGATATTATTACTAGAGGAGCCCTTTTAGTTGAATTTTGAAACAACCTGACAACCTTCGACGATTAGTTTAATCAAGTAAACAAAAGAAAACTACAAAAACTTATTTAGTAGAACGTTTAAAAAAATCAAAACACAAACAATGCCGAAAACAATTGATTAATTAAAACCCGAATTCACTCTTAGAGTAGGTTTCTATGAGGTTACACAGAGCCCCAGAGAAGCATAAAAGAAAAACATTGTCGCCACCGACTTCAAGGAAAATATATGGGCATGGGACAACTTGTCGCATATAGGGTTTAAAGTATCGGAGAAGCGTATAAAGATAGTGTTTTTCACATTTAAGATCTAACACGCTTAATGTCAACAGACTTTCATTCAAGTAATTTTAATAAATTTCCTTCCGCATAATGGAATAGGCGTCATGGCGGGAGTAGGACCTCAAATCACGAAACAAAATCGTTTTAGAGGTCCCAAATTTAATAATATATATATATATATATATATATATATATATATATATATATATATATATATATATATATATATATATATATATTATATATATATATATATATACATACATATATATACATAATATTATACTTTACCGAACAGTTTGGCACCAATAACATCGCCTCTCAGAAAACCCTAAACATTTAATTTATTTTTTTTCGCTCTATTCTTAGTTCTTTCATTGAATATACATTTTTTTCTTTCATGTAATATTATGAATTGCTAACTCCCCCCAAAGGTTAATCCATGTGGTATATGCTTTCCTTGTTAAACAATTGTATTTTCTTTGTAATATGTAATAAAGCATTTATTTATTACATGGCCTACTCCTTTTAGTAAAGGCACACATGGCTCTCAGAAAATCCTAAACATTTATGAAAAAAAAAAACAATATTTTTCTGAGATCTCAAACTAGGCAACGGAGCGAAAATACTATGGTCCACCTAAACATTAGAATCTACTGAACAATTTGGAACTAATTACATTTAATAGTCCTTGTAACTAAAGCACTTATAAATCGGAAAAGTGCAGCAAAATTTAAGGTTTTTAGGGTGATGTATATGTGTATACATATATTACTATACTGCTTCCAAACTAAGTAACGGAGGGAATGTTGACTATGCTCCGCTTAAACACTTGACTCTACAAAACGATGTAATACCAATTATATTACTGAGTCATTTTGGTTAAGACACTAACGGCATTTAGAAAACACACAAAATGTGCAAAATATGTTGATATATTGGTTCTGGTGCCATCATTTATCAAGCCTTGATTGACATGATACGCAGCCTCACAAAACGAAGACATAGAAATCCAAAGCATTTCTTGCTTCAGTACGACTATACAGCTATTGTACTAATTACTGTGTTGTTAGTATGATTAATAGATGTTAGCATGTTGCTCTACTGGCCTCTATAAGGTCAAATAAAGGATAGAAGATGAAGTCCCTTAGATAGAAGATTAAGTTCTATCTTATGAGTGAAACGAAGGTATTTTGAATCTAATACAAAGAGGAATCATGACTTAACTTTAAGTTTCTTTAGCATTAACTAGAAACAACAGTGCTATCTAAATAATACTTACATTTCATGTTTGCAGCTGAACTTGGCCAAATTTTCGTGAATTATAAATTACAGCGATGGTAGATCTGCTAATTACATTTAGCCCTAAAATAACGAAAACATGAAACTAAGCTTGAAGTATTTCAGAAGTTTATAACAAAGTAAAATAATAAACAATGCACAAATTATTCACAAAGATATATTTATTTTCTTTTTTTTAAATAAATTGGTAATAATAAAATTACAAAAAGCACAGAAGTTTGTTCGAGAAACCTTGTTTTTGTGTTACATTTCTTCACAAAAAGCGTAAATTGTTTTTTTTATGTTGGATAAAATAAAATAATACATTTGTATTTATAATTTATTAAGATGGAACTGAGAGTCAAGTTTTGGAGTTGAGGCTTACACAAATAACAGCATCAAACGCTCCTGCAGTGACGTCATAGATGAGTAAATAAAAAAATATACATGCGTAAAAGACATCTCTTAAAACGAAATCTAAGAGAAGAAAAAGGTAACTCTACGTATACATATTTAACAAAAGGCCTTCAGCCCATATTGTTGCTGTCCTGTATAAGATTGTAACATGACTAATCTTTGGAAGTGCATATTGTCACAATATTAGCGAATTTCCAAATGTATTTTTCGAAACCCGTGATTTGTTTACATAAAATTATATTAGTAAGACGATAAAATCATCACTAATGCTAGTTAAGTAACATCTTGATAAAGTTTTAGAGTTTCAGTGAATTTTAAATTTTTTGTTTTAAGTCATAATTATGAGTTAGTCACGTCATAAATATTTCATTAACAAAAGTTATGTTGTTTTACGATAAAATCATCCCTAATACTGGTTAAAATTTGTTTACTTCGCTATTTTGTTTGCCTTATACAGATATATAACAGTATCAGCTTAAAACAATAAGTTTTAGATTTTAGATATTTTTTCCTGAGTCATAATTGTGAGTTGATGACGTTACACTCGTGAAATAAATATTTCATAAACAAAAATGTTATGTTTTATAAGATAAATTTTTAAAAAGTTTTATTTCACTCCGAGAAAGCGATCAAAAGTTATCGAAAAAACCGTATATATATATATATTATATATATATATATATATATATATATATATATATATATATATATATATATATATATATATATATATATATATATATATATATATATATATATATATATATATATATATATATATATATATATATATATATATATATATATATATATTCTTTATTAGTGAGTCACCTCCTTACAAAACACATACCCTATTCTATAACTCTAATCTCATAAGCTGTTTTTTTTAGAAATTCGAAAATAAATATTAAATTGAGCTAAATTCTCAAAGAGTAATGTTAAAACGAGAAAGTTATAACTGGATAGTTAGGTTATAACTTCCTACTAATCCACTTTGAATTTAAGCCCTATCGCCTTTGTGTAAGATAAGGTGGACTCTGATGTCTCTTGAGACAATGTTTTTCGTGAGTAGTAACAGCAACAAGTAGGGAGGCGATAATAACCATGAAAATAAGCTAGAGATCTTTTTGCCAATTCTCAAGATTGATGTTTGTGTTTATGACTTATTACTTGAGTTTAGTCTGAATTCTTAGTATAAACAGGAAAGCTATAACTATTTAATAGCTCTTAAATAGTTTTAAGAGTTACTATAAGATAACTGTTTTCTCAAAGCACCAAACACTTGTTCCCTTACACCTGGGGCCCATAATTACTTGGCCTACTCCCTCCAGCCTTTATCTCCAGGTGGCTGCATTTAAATGTATCTAACTGGGGACCATGGACTTAACCTCCCTTCCGATGGATATGTTAAGCAAAATTTTTATCCCTCTGTCAATATTAAAGAGGCATGTGTTGAAATTGTACCATGAGTTTATTAAACTCAAGACCTCAAATTCCACAGCGTTTGATAGCGAAGGCCTTAACAATAATACCACAGTGTGGTTACCTCAACAATAATAAAGGAAACAAAGACAATAACCTCATCTAAAAAGACCCATTAAAAACCAATTATTTAAATGTTGATAAGCACAAGGGATTTAACTCTGGTTTTAGAACCGAGCCCCCCCCCCAAAAAAAAATCTCAGGTAATTACAGTAAACAATACTAAAAACCCAAAATCTACGAGATCTGCAATTCGTTTTTTAATTCCTCGTAAAGATGTAGAAGTAGATAAATAATATTAGATGGGTAACAATTTTTACAAATATTAGAAACTTAAGTACACTCAAGGTAACCTCTGATATGCAGCAGTATTAATTCCACAATATTAGCATTTATTAAATTAAAACCAGTTAAGGTAGGTAAGAAAACCAACATGTAGTTTTCCCGGGAGGTCAATGGGTTTTTTTAATGGCTCCATGAGAAGTTAAAAGAAAAAAAATATTTAGTGGCTTACTTGAGATATTATCTCTATTTCTTGAATGCATTTCACCTTTCTATCTAAGAATTCTTTTTCTTTTCTATCTTTCTATTGTATCATAATTCTATTCTCTTATTTTTTCGTCTGTGACTTGACTGTTGTTTGGTCGTCTGTTGGCAAAACAAAATAGCATTGATTATTCACTAGCGCTGCATAAATGTTAGTGATGGGGTCTAACTAAAATAATAAACACAAACTAGTCAATAGAATAAAATTCCAAACAGTCAGTAGTGAACCATTAATAATAGCGCACAATTTATTATTTATCAAAGCGTATAATTTCAAGGTTAATATTTAAAAGTTCTCAACAAGTTAATTAGCGTCACATCTTTTTTGTAGAACTCCATAATTATTTAAAACAAGGTTGACTTTAGTTCTACAATTATTTAGAAAGAATTATACATTTCAACCCCTTTGGGTCATCTTCAGGCTATATCCTCTTAAGATTATTAAACAACTACATTTAGTGAAAAATGTAAAATAAACTAAACAAACAATTAACAAATAACACAAACAGTTACATATGAGAAAGAACACAAAGAAATAGAATTAGGTCTATTTCTTTGTTTTCTTTCTTATATGTAACTGTTTGTGTTATTTGTTAATTGTTTGTTTAGTTTATTTTATTTTTTTCACTAAATGTAGTTGTTTAATAATCTTAAGAGGATGTAGCCTGAAGATGACCCAAAGGAGTTGAAATATATAGTTTTCTTTCTAAATAATTGTAGAACTAAAGTCAACCTTGTTTTAAAAAATTTAGAAGTTCAATATCATCTGGTGTCGACCCTATTTACGAGGAAGTTGAATTTTCTGACGTTCCGTTTTTAATGTTGGAACATGTTTAGAGTCGTAAATTATCATGTGTTGTCCGAAGAAGTACACTGTGAAACCAAGAGTGTGTAGCCCAGTTTAAGAGAAAATTATTTCGGCTTAAAATTACGAGTCCTCACTTTATCTAAAGATATTCAAACAGCGTAAACGAAAAGAAAGCTAGGACTTTATTACTGCTCTCAGATTCCATATTTTAAGTGGAGTTGTATTCACCAAAATATTTCATTTTAAATTAAGTAGTGGCTGTTTAGCAGACTTAAAGTAGGAAAATGGCCACAATCTGAAAAAAGTACAAGAACGAAATTTCAGGCTGTATTGCACAACAATATGAAATTTAGAGTTAGTTCTAAAAATGAAAACAATCAAGCACTACAGAAGTTTTTCTCACCATATCGGATTCGCTACGCTATTCCTTACCGCTTTGGACTCGCTAAACTAATCCTCAGAAAGCAAAACAATCCGTTTTATGTTTAGCAGTCACCTATCCACGTACTGACCTTGCTCGAAGCTGCTTAACTCTAGCGATCCAATAAAAATGGTAGACATACTTGCCAGAATAAAATGAAACTATGTCCACTTATTTAAATCATTAGTTGTTTTGACAGAGATTTTGTGGTATATGTTACACATGGTTAATATTTAATACACTTGAGTTTAAAAAATATTTAATTGTCAAACCACAGTACATAAAAAAGAAAAACTGACCGGTTTCAACTATTAATTAGTCATCTATAGAGTACTTATATAAACGTTTATAAATGTTTATAATAATAATATAATAATAAAATGTTAATAATAATAAAAAGTTGATAAATGTACACTGAAGATGACTAATTAATAGCTGAAACCGGTTAGTTTTTGTTTTTTATGTATTGTGGTTTGACAATTAAATATTTTTGTTTTAAACTCAAGTGTAATAAATATTGACAATGTTCCACTTATTTATATTACATAAGGGATGAAATCGTGCCAACTTTTAATTCAATTGTATAGTTTTATGATTTTTAACGATTAAAAATCATGTCAGAGAGTAAAAATTTAACTAATGCTGATAATAAGACGGAATCAAACACATTTATTGGTCACATTATATGCCTTCTAAATGTTTCATTCGATCTTTTGTCTTTGTTATATAATTTTTCGAATTTTTCTGAGCTTTAAACAACAGTTGAATTATACGAAACAGATTAATTATGTCAATTATTTCCTAAATAGCTCAACTAGACCTAAAGATTAATTTTTATACAATGTTTCAACTCTAACATAGGACCTGTTAGAGCTAACTCCACATTAGGAGCTGCGATGTTACCAGTCCCACCACACACACACACATACAGACAGACGACATGGTGAACCCACTTAGAAGGTCTTACATCTAAGGCGGATAATTTAGAAAATATCTCGGGTTCGGATTTTAGTGCAAACACAATACTTTTCCTATTTACCTACAGTATAAATTAGGAAAAGCAAAAACATGTATTTGTTTACATTTGCTTGAGGCATTACAGCTTTACTGACACAGCATTAATGTTTTATTATATATATATATATATATATATATATATATATATATATATAATATATATATATATATATATATATATATATATATATATATCACACTCCGGACTTCCCAACCTAACCTGACCGAAGAAGACATATGTCGAAAATTTTCAAAACCCCTAAATCTCTTTTATTATTAAAAAATGTATGAATATAATATAATATATATATATATAATATATATAATATATATATATATATATTATATATATATTATATATATATATATATATATATATATATATATATATATATATATATATATATATATATATATATATATAATATATATATATATATATATTATAAAGCGAACTCTCAATGTGATGTATTTATAAAAAAATCACTAAACCCTATAAAGGGGTTTAGCGATTTACCATTAAGAAACCCTGACCTGGTTACAGCTTCCTTAAAATAATACCTGATTAGCGTTGATAATTATAACATAGCTATGTCAACATAAACAGGTTATGCCTAGGTTAAAAGTTACGGTCTTAGAGATACATTACTAGAGGGGGCGTTACCTATCTCAATACATTGAGAGGCTTAAACATATTTTTGAGGCACTCAGGAGCTCTGAGTAACCTCATCGTAACCTCCTCTAAGAGTGAGTTAAGGTTGAAAAAAGTAACTGTTAATTTTCATACATTGCTTGTTTTTTGTTTTGGATTTTAAACGTTTATTTATAAAACTTCGGGCTAGACCCCCAGCAAGTGTTGCCACTGGATCATGTCTTAGCACCCTATTCCTTTATTTTAATTCCTGTAAATCACACTAAAAGTAGACCTAACCTGTTTATACGGACATAGCTGTAGTTAACCTCACAGTGGTGAATACATAACCTTACATTATTTTTTATTTTATTAATTTTCCAAGATCAAATTTGACAATTAAAAAATATTTTAATTTTCTTAAAATTATAAATTTAAAGAAATAAAATTCTATATACAAATATTAGAACATTTAAACACGATACATACAATAAAATTTTGGTAACATTGTTTTTCAACAAATAAATTTTACAATAATAATTATTATTATTCGGAGAAAGGTGGCGTATTATTAATATTTTTTAATTGGATTATATTGGCTGACTACATCATAGACTTTGTCATAAAAATTGTATTTTTGTAATACATTAATCCCATAGAGATATATACTAGAGGGGGTATAGCCTATCACAATACACTGAGAGGCCTGAAACATCTTTTTGGGGCTCTGTGTAACCTCATTGAAACCTCCTCCAAGAGAGAAATGAGATTATAATAAATAAATTGTTTTCGCATCCCCGCGCATAGTTTGAGTTTTGATTTGTATTTTTAACGTTCTACTATATAAGTATTAGTAATTTTTTAATGATTATTTGATTTTTGTGTCAGGTTACTTTTTCGATGTTTTCCATTTTAAGCTATAGGGCCCCTCTAGTAATAATATCTCTATGATTAATCCTATCAGTATTAAGTCGGTAATGGTTATAGGCGCCTCATATCTATTGCTATTAAGTCGTGATACTTGATGATAAATATTTTTAACAATTAGGACAAATAAATAATCATGTATCTGTTTCCGTAGCCGAGATCGTATAAGAACTTTATTTCAGCACCGGAGGTCCAGGATTCGCAACCCGGGATATGCTCTCAGATTTAACGAATAGTATTTATAATAAAAATATATGTCGCCAACTTTAATAATTACTTGGAGCATAGCGGATGCGATCTATTTGAGTTGTTTCCCGCAGAGTGAATAACCTAAAGGACTGAAAAGGATATTGAAAACAGCATTTATCTTATAATGATATATATATATTTATATATATATATATATATAATATAATATATAATAAATATATAATAATATATATATAATATATAATATACAAAGCGCCTAAATTTAATTAAAAAATAAAAAAATAGCTACTGTCAAACCTACTTGTAAGTATCGATATCATGAAGGATAGATAACAGTTACTTTACATAAGTTTGATAAGCAATGTAATGAATTTCCTGCTCTTTTACAGGTTATACAAAAGCAGCCAAAAATTAAGTGCTGTCAGAGCTTTTTGTTAAAATCAAGATTGGACAGCTGCTACTTCAGCCAATGTAATGCTCAATTTAAGAAGGCTGTAGCAGGAAATTAGCAAACTTATTAGGGGAAGCGCTTATTAACATATCATGAATGAATTTCTTACCAAAAACCTAATTTTATAACCTTATTTATTTTAAGTTTTAAAATTAATTTTAAAACTTACTCCAAGTAACGATTCTGTCATTCTTACAGATTTAGTGTTATGCCACTGTCATCTTACAGTTTTATTTCATGTGTTTTGTCACACTTTCATAAGTTTTATGTCGTATGTGGTCATATGTTTTGACATATCAAAACTTACACTAAAACTGTATGAATAACAGTAGCATTACTTTAAATAATTTTTAAAATTAAATACTGATTTTTGCTACTAGAATCGTAGTAGTCAACACAATTCTTAAAATAATTTGAGGATTAAATATCGATACTCAGAACAATACAAATTGACAGTAGATGGTTTACTGTTTGGTGGTGTATTGATATAGCTACTGCTTCTTGCGCTGTTAAACAGAAAGATATAACAGCAGTTACATCTTTAAATTTGATTAACAAATTAAGGATCAAAATACATGCTGCTAGAACAGGAAGAATCAACAGTAGCTACTTCTTCAAATGTGATGTGAAAGTATCAATACTTGGTGTTAAAACAGGAAAAATCTACAGTAGTTAATTTTATACTTGCGATGCAAAAATTTAATATTGATACTAGCTACCGAACTTGAGACGTAACTACTGTCAATAATTGCGTTTTAGACATAAAAACAAGTATGGTCATATTTGCTTTAACTAATAGCAACCAAATATTTACTACTCACACTTCTGTTGAGTACGATAAATCAGCCTTTATAAAAAAATAGTACAACTTTTTACCAGCAAATTCAGAAGCAGCCACTGGACTCATAACTCTTAGGGTATCAGTCTAGTGATAATGCAGGGATTACGCAGCTGTACGGGGGCAAATCCTGCTTGTTAGATATCATTTTCAATGGTTTTTTTTAAATTGATCGGAATATATTTTTCTTTATTATAATTTTTATATACAAAATTTTTAAAATACATAGGATTTAGGAATGGACATCTAAAAATTAATTTTAATCTTTTTATCAAATATTGGCTGTTTACTTAATTAAGTACGGTGTAGGTGATTTAAACGTTTGTTATGACTTAGGATTAACTTCCTGACTTACTTAAACCGCTGAGTATAATATAGTATAGAATTGAAAGTAAGTTAGATAATAAAACTTGATATAGAAAATACATAGCCTACGGTCTATTTATCATATCTATGTGCGGCATTTCCCATAAAATTATATCTTTTTTTAACTTTTTGTTCTGACGCCACACGTTGGGCGCCAATAAAACAATATTGAACTTATGAATTAATACATGACCAACAATTTCAAAACGATATGATTTTTGCATTTTCACTCTTTACAGTTTTGTAAGTTAAAGGCATTTCCGATAATCGTCTTCAGTATTATATGCACAATTATATGTGTCCGCGACGGAGACCGGCAGTAACCTATTTAATAGATTGGCAATTCGATTGCTGTTTTGCTTATTAACACAACTTGGACTTGCGCACAATCAGACTTGATTCATCTGGATAGATGATACATAGCCTATTATCGGCTGCACATTAATTAGAAGCCATTTACATAAAAGTATACATTTTTTAATTAAAAACAAATGCAGAATTTTACTCTTTGTTTACAGCATTCACCCTTTCATTTGTTGCACCTAACCTACAGTTGACGAGGATAAGGCACAGGGGCTTGTTTCAGCTGTTTCATTCGATATCAAAACGAATAACATTACAGCAGCACTAAGATCATCAGCATTTATGCAGCACTAAGATTATAACAGCTTAAGAGACTTGATAAGACTTCTAAGTGAAACTTTTCAATGTTTCTAACTATTTCCATATATTAACTATCTACAATTGGAACAAATAAATTAGACTTTACTTGAGCACTTGAGCTAAAGTGAGGCTAATAACTACTTTAAATAAACAAATCTGTGTCTCGCTCAAACATTTCTCGTGTGCTAGAATATTACCTGACTCGTTTCAAACAATCCAACAAACAAGATTAATTAAAAGAAAGAATGAGTCTTACAAACAAAAAGATCAAAATGTAAATAAAAAAATCACAAAGAAAAGTAATTTTTAGTTGGTCCATTCCATCAAAAAACATTTACATTTTTATATTATTTTTTTTTATAAACAGATACGTATAAAATACTAAGATTAAAAATTTCTGAAAAAATTATTCTGTAGCAAAGAATTTAAAAATTACAAAATAATATTTTTTTCTTATTAAATTACATCGATATAACAAATATTTGAAGGATTCATTTCTAAAATACAAATCTTAAAACCTGAAATTACCTGAACGATTCCTTCAGGAATTAAGAAATTTTCAGGTTTTGCTGCTGAAAAAGAGCTAAACGATAGAAATATACCCAGTTCCACGCCAGAAATAATAAAATCAAACACAACACTTATTTGTTTAAGCACAATTCCAGTATTTTAGGACTTGAAAAATGCTTTATTTTGAGTTGGATTCTTTTTTTTAACATTGCAAAATATCTTGCAAGAACTACACAAAACTTGTATTTGTTTTAAGAAAATACACTTTTCTTAATGTATTCTTGTAATCATTTAAATATTCATTTCTTATAGGTCTTATAATATTGAAAAGAAAGGAGGACAAAGGAGGAGAACAATGCAGAGGGTAAACAAGTGACTGCTAAAATTTGTATTTCTAGCATAGAACCAAAGATATTATTACTTAAGTTCGTTCTGCCACACAAGTGCATCTCACTTCATAAGTGCGTTTTGCCAATCTTCTTTAACACCATAACCCTGGAGATTAGAAAGACCCAAGTCTTATAAACATTTATATCATTATAATATATTAAACATTTAATTAATAAGTATTTTTTAAACATTTTAATTTTACAATTATTGAAGTATAAATTATGATAAACAGCTATTAGGTAAAATTAGAAAAAGATAACTCAAAAAATGAATTCAAATAACAAACGAAAGCTTTTTTTAAAATATTTTAACCAGCTTAAAATATAAATGTGATTAATAATTGTTCAGACAACATTTATCTTTTTCAGAGGCATCTTTCTGTAAAATAATTATTGGGGAATGAGTTAGCAATTTTCATGAGACATCCCGCTAGTTAACTATTTGACAATTATAGAATTTAGCCATATATTATATTGAGAGTTGTTCTAATTAAAAGCGCAAACACGTACTCCTCCAAAAAAAGGAAATTTTTCCTTAGCTATTTTAGTTTTGGCACTCCCACCAAATCTAAAATAGCAAACCAAAATTATCGTATACCCCAAAGGGTTTAGCACTTTCGATAAGGCCAACTCCAATCGTGTTATTAGCACAAGGTCAAATAAGGGTGAATTATAATTATAAACTACTTGAATTCTTGTTGAGTTCAGTTGAATCTTTTGTTCAGATCTATTTCAAATGGTAACAGGCATCCATGAGGGATACAAATCATGAAACCTAGATCGATACGACTATATTGAATATTAAGGAAATCCATTGTTATGATTCTTAATAAAGACCTAATTCAAATTAACAGGGATCCATAATTAACATTCGTTGAGGTAAGCCTTTTAAAATCTTAATGAAAGCCTGATTCTAATTTCACCTGATTCAGATCCTACATAAAAAGGAATTTAGATCTAGGTCCAAACTAATCCAAATTCATTCATTTGGTCCTCGAGCCATATTTAAATTTGAACTTCAATTAATATGCCAAATCTAAAATATGAACCATATGGTTATATATTGGCTCAAGCTAGTTTGTAAAGGATTTTTAAACCATTTACGGAATAAACTATGCAATTTACATTATTTAGAAAGGAATATAAACCACAATGTTAAAGCTATGGTCCTTTTATACAAAACAAAATAACATAGACGAGGACTGCCACAAATTAAATAAATCTAAATTCAGTTTTTCTATATAATGCTGATATTTTTCGCCATTGTGTTAATAGTCTTTTTCATTTTTCTAAAGCCTTGGTCCATAAATGATTAAGACTGATTGTGAAATAAATTACAGAAAATTAAAATACTACATTATTTTCAAATATACACAAAATTAAAAATAAATGTGCCTAAAAATAAAAAAATACATAAAAATAAAAGCAATTAAATTAAAAAAAAACATTAACACGTAATTAAATAAGACGCGTACATAATAATATGTAATTATATACTTAAAAAAGGGTCGGTAACCAATACACAAGGATATCACATATATACATGTACAGAGTAATTCGGATCTCAAATTTTATTTTTTATTTTATTTTGCTTTATTTTAAAATATATTTATTTTGTTTATTACATTTAAACAACAACCATTGAATGAAAAAAAACAACTAAAGTCCTAAAAAATAAATAAAATTAAAATAAATATTAAACATTTATTTGCCTTTGACATCTATTTATTAGTAAAAGAAACGTAAATATCCATCAGATGAAGCAAAAAAGACCTGGAACAGATATAAAATATATTTTTTTTAAATTATAGATATTATAGGATTGTATACTGGAATAGTAATTGTAATTAGAGAAAGGCGACAGATGCTTAGCAAATAGGCCAAGCCGTTAGGCCCTTTTTTGAAGCTTCTTTGGATAGAAGATAGTGTTCTACCTTATGAGTTTATGCAAAAACATTATGTGGCCACAAATGAGCCCTGACTTTAGTCACGGCTCTTATAAGTTCCTATATAAGTTCGGAACATATATGTTCCTATGCCTTTAACTAGAAACAACACGTGCCGCACTGCACTGCAAGAGCTTTCCTGCTCTTGCAATCTTAATACAATAAATTTTATTTATAAGCTAGTATTGAGGGTTTCTAAATTTTGTTTAAACCCAGGCTTATTTAAGGTTAGGAATATTTTACGAGTAGTTGACATCGCACAGGCTCGAAACCACCGGCCTAACTTTCCTTTCAATAAGTAAGACAGACTGTCTGGATGGCTAGCATATATGCTAACCATAACAACAAATACTTGGATCAACAAGTTATTAAAGGTTAACAAAACCTAATAAAACATAAATAATAATTTAAGTGATTAATTAACAAAATAGCTTGTTACAAACCACTAAATATTGCTTTAACTATTCATGGTTAGCAAATCCCGATAGCATCTAATTAAATAAAGTCACTAAATATCGCTTCTAATATTCATGGTTAGCAAATCCCGATAGCATCTAATTAAATAAAGCCACTAAATATTTCTTCAACTCTTCATGGTTAGCAAATCACGATAAAATTTAATTAAATAAAGTCACTAAATATCGCTTCAACTATACATGGTTAGCAAATCCCGATAGCATCTAATTATAAAAAGTCGCTATATATCGCTTTAACTATTTATTTAACTAAACCAACTATTTATTCAAATTTTGCTCACTAATTTATATTCTTGCCTGTTTTGTGTTTATCTTCATAACCTGAGCGACAGCCTTACTACTTGTTATTTTAATAGTGATGAGTGGACAAATAAGACACTATAATATTGTTTCTATACATCTTGTTATTTTTTTCAAATGAAATACGCATATTAATCCCATACTTTAAACAAAACTACTGTTTCGAAATCGGTACTGTACCACGTTATTTGCATTCAGCTAAATTAAAAAAAATAAATAAAAAAATAGCGCAAAATTTCAGATGTGGAGAACCATTAGTTCAAATATGGGAGATCTAATATTTACTGATGCTTTGATTTACCTCATAAACGTCAAAGGAGATAGAGAAGTAGGAGCAAGGTTACCTTCCCTAGCATGGTTATATAGCTAAAGCCGCAAAACGCGGGTTATGTAAAAAGGATAAGGCGAGTTCAACATATATTAACACTTTAGGGCAAAAAAAACCATTTCAATGACCAACCTTTATGAATTCTAATAACAATATTAAGATAATATTAAGAAACGAGGTGGTAACAAGGAAAATAAACTATATTACTTTTCCTGTTTGTTTATAACCTACAGAAGGAAACCTTTTGACGGAAGGTAAGATTGCCTCTAAATTTAAGACCTGCGCAGTTAATGTAATTATTGTAAGCATGCGCAGTTTGTACCAAGCATGTGCAGTTTGTAAGATCCTTGCATTACTTCTTCAGCCCAGATTTTG